>JAPTHN010000004.1:55908603-57108603 GCA_026936325.1 Platynereis dumerilii | reverse complement strand
TCTCAAGAACTCTTCTGTTATCTTAGGTGCTAATTGTCATCAAGGACCAATTGGCTTAATTGCAATTCAAGTGTCACTGTGTCTCCCAACAAAACTACTTTGATAAAATCAATCCAATCAATAAAGCAGCAATTCAAGCAAAATGTCTTGAATGCAATACAACAGATCGCTGTTGTAGTAGCCAGAGACTGCTACTGCTTAATTAAAGCATTTCATGTTAGGCAACTGACGCCAGTCAAATCCTACACTGATGACGGCGACTGACGTTTGTTTGCATGACAACGACGTCAACTGGCCCATAATAACGGACGAAGACGACCAATGACGACGACTACGGGGTCTATCATAACCCATTCCAAATGGAACAACCATCTACATCACACCTTGGCATATTACTCTGCCAATATGTTTCTAATATTTTTTCCTCTGCGGCTGGATTACCCATATCACTGTACAACTACAGCTTGGATCATCAAGGATGTGAATGGGCCACATTAGATGGTCACAGTTTGTTCATCTTTTCATTCATCCTCTAGGAAGAAAATTTCCATGGTGATGGCCACCATTCCGTTGTGTTTCATTTGAGTCATTTCCATGTCAGGACCACATGTTTATAAATATTCCCAGAATTTTCATTATCCATTTCCTCGACATGCTCCTACAATTTGTGACACCAATTTCATCAATTTAATTGGATTATTTACCATACCTTTTGCTCACAGGAACGGGTAGAAGTCAAAGCCTCACCCTCAGTCTTTTAGTGAAATTTAATAATATAATATCTTTATTCACACACATATAATGTGGTACAAGTTAATCAAATAAAAGTAAACAAGGAAAAAACAAAACAATGATAAATGCCATTTACTGCACATTTTCCACAATTTCTGTTTCTACTGTCATTAAATATGCCACATTATGAAGGATACCCATACTTAATTACAGGCCACACATATGGTCTGGCACAACCTAGTAAAATTCCCTCCCTGTGACCAATAAGTTCATATTTAGATGATGTATAGCTTTTCTCTAGATACAAGCCACATATTAGAAATTTGTACCCGGAGCCAACATAAGTCAATTGTAAAATGATTGTGCATGCCTGCAAGACTCAAGTTAGTTGTCTCATTCCTATACTTACCATGACATTGTGATCTATTACATACAGCGAGCAGCTGAGGCAAGATGAGCCAAAACCAAAAAATGAAGATTATAGTTATGCCTACATGGAACCAGAAGCAGACATAAGAGCAAGGTTGGTGATTCTTGTGCAAAAAATTATACATTTATAGTGGACATTCTTCCAACTCTAATATTTTCATTAATTGGTTGAAATTTTGATACTTCGTTAGGCCAGATGTAATTGAGTTTTAGCTCCACCGACCCACTGACACAAAAGATTTTCTGCCCTCAGAAAAATAATTCTTGGGGGATGACCATTAGATTTGCAGGGGCTGGGGCCTGGAGTATTTCTTAGGAGGAGATTGTTCATGGTAAACAAACAGTAATTATTTATTTTGAGCAAGTGACGTCCCCAAATATTCCTTCTTAAATCAAGCAACACCATGTCAAAAAATACCCACACCAGATATTATTAATTTCAAGACGGCCTAAAAATAATTGATTTATTTCACCAAAAAAAGCAAGAAATGATCTATTTCAGAAAATCTCCAAGCCCTCCCCCTGGAGATCAATGGCCGCTCCTTACCCAAAATTCTATTTGATTGATGAACATTATAAAAAAATTGAGAAAACAGCTTTTTTTTCGTCCTTCTGACCTCAAGAAGACTTAAAGTCAATCTGTCTGGCCTTATGTTTAATTCTTCTCCGGGAAATTCATAAATGTGCTTCACCTAAATAATGATAGTCAATGTAGTTAAGGAGAAGAGGTGCCTAATGCAGGCTTAGGTCTTACTCATGAGAGCAACACCTTAATTTGGTACCATTTCAGGCTTCAGAATCCGTGGTTTTTACATTCTGAAAGTGGGAAGGAATATTTCTATTAGGGGTAAAAGGTCAACAACCTCTTGATTTCCACATCATTAAATAAAACATGCATTTTTCAAGTGTTTTTGTCATAACTTCTTAGGTGTTGTTAATATCAATAACAAATTTATCACAAATGAAGACTGTTTTACATATTTTTGGTTACATATAAAAAAAATTCACTTTGACCTAGTTTAAGGGTCAAATGGGTCAACAAATATGGTATATATAGAAATTTCACATAAAATTGGTATATGTGCTTAAATATATTATTGCTTTGCCAACGATATTCAACCCATCAAGGTAATTTCTGATATACCATAAAGTCACATGAGTTAGCATTAAATGTCTGGAGTAATTCTTGTTGCTATGGATACCTGTTACCCACATGGAGGGATTGACGCAGAAACTGCACCCGCAATTTTCAGGCAAAATTTACTTGCATTTATTGCTCATTTTCCGTATTGTTCGTTTCCTTTGTTTAAATATGGCACATTATAAGGAAATACCACCCATAATTATAGGACTATAATAAGACCAAATAGGTATGTTGATATTTGGAGATGTACTCCACGAGTTGAAGATATCCTGAGTCCTCTGTACCCACAAGTGCGTCCAGAAGAAAATTTCCAGTGTGATGGCCACCATTCTGTTGTGTTTCATTTGAGTCATTTCCCTGCCAGGACCACATGTTTATAAATTGCTATAAATATTCCCAGAATGTTCATTTTCCACTAACTCGACATGCTCCTACAATTTGCGACACTATCTAATCAGTTTAATTGGATTATTTGTCATACATTTTGCTCACAGGGAGGGATTGAAGTCGAAGCCTCACCCTCAGTTTTTTTAGTGAAATGTACCGCCATTTACTGAACATTTTCCACAATTTCTATTTCTTCAACTTCAACTTCAATGGTATCTGAAAAACTAAGGGTTCCTAGAATCTTCAATCTAATGCATGTATTCAGGGCTCACGCGAGCAATGTCCAAATATTTTTTTCCTAATGAAGGAATCCGAGGAGCAAGTTCATTCTACCATGAAATGAAAGGTAAAAAGCTATACTTTAAGACAAGTAATGGCTGTCCTATTTATCCCATAAGGTAATTTTTGGCTCTGAAATACTTGAAAAAAGGCAGTTTTCGTAACTTCAAGTGTGAATAACTCATAAAACATGAAACGATTATTTTTTAGAATACACATAAGGGAACTAGACACTGAAATGAAGTGCTAGAGTAAACATGATAGGATTTTGACAATTAATAGTTGAGTCAATTAACCCTGAAATATGGAATTTTGCATTAAAAAGTGTACTCTTTCAAACCTTTTTTCCCGAAAGCTGACAATTAGCACAGATATGCAACTTTCACACATTCACAGATTGATACAATATTAGTCCACTTGCTTAGTATCGTTTTTATATCTAACATCATTGAAATTGTACACCCTTTTGAAAATATGTTGAATTTTAACATTTTCCAATATTCCCCGATTTAAAAAAATTCACAGATCACTAGTCAATTTTGAAGATAGCCATTTGAATTTTGGATATGTTAGTTTCTCTGAGTAAACTAAATGTGCATACAGTTTCGTTAGAATTGGTGACGGTGAGGTGGGGACCATTGGTGGATTTGACGTGGAATGACCCATTACTGCCTTGCCAACAATATTCAACCAATCAAGATCATTTCTGTTATACCATAAAGTCACGTGAGTTTGCCTTAGATATCTTAGAAATTTTTGTTGCTATTGATACCTGTTACCCACAGGGAGGGATTATCGCAGAAACTGCGCCCGCAGTTTTCGGGCAAACTTTACTTGCATTTATTTCTCATATTCCATATCGTTTGTTTCCAATGTTTAGAAATATGGCACATTATAAGGAAATACCACCCATAATTATAGGACACACAAATATCTTTATCCACATTTTTGTTGCCATATATATAATTTCAAGAAATAAATGATTTGTCTAGTCTGCAAAACAGTTATTTTTGGTCACATGATACTACCACACTGGGTCATCAGGACATAACCCATCCCAAATGGAACAACCATCTACATCACACCTTGGCATATTACTTATTTTTTCGTATGCGGCTGGATTACCCATATCACTGTACAACTACAGCTTGGATTATCAAGGATGTGAATGGGCCACATTAAATGGTCACAGTTTGTTCATCTTTTCATTCATCCTCTAGAAGAAAATTTCCATGGTGATGGCCACCATTCCGTTGTGTTTCATTTGAGTCATTTCCCTGCCAGGACCACATGTTTATAAATATTCCCAGAATGTTCATTTTCCACTTCCTCGACATGCTCCTACAATTTGTGACACTAATTTCATCAATTTAATTGGATTATTTGCCATACCTTTTGCTCACAGGAACGGGTAGAAGTCAAAGCCTCACCCTCAGTCTTTTAGTGAAATTTAATGCCATTTACTGCACATTTTCCACAATTTCTGTTTCTACTGTCATTAAATATGCTACATTGTGAAGGATACCCATACTTAATTACAGGCCACACATATGGTCTGGCACAACCTAGTAAAATTCCCTCCCTGTGACCAATAAGTTCATATTTAGATGATGTATAGCTCTTCTCTAGATACAAGCCACTTATTAGAAATTTGTACCCGGAGCCAACATAGGTCAATTGTAAAATGATTGTGCATGCCTGCAAGACTCAAGTTAGTTGTCTCATCCCTATACTTACCATGACATTGTGATCTATTACATACAGGGAGCAGCTGAGGCAAGATGAGCCAAAGCCAGAAAATGAAGACTATAGTTATGGCTACATGGAACCAGTAGCAGACATGAGAGCAAGGTTGGTGATTCTTGTGCAAAAAATTATACATGTAATGTAATAACGGAAGAAGATCTGAGCATAGAGGTTGTATATCAAATATTATTGATAAATTAACCCGATTCATGCCAAGATTCTACTAACACACCCTTGTGCAGTAATCTAGCAATTTCAGTGTTCACTTTCTTGCACTCTGATTCAGAAAAAAATGATACATCTGGTTAACCGGGTTTACACTGGAACTTCAGATTTCTCAAATTCTAATGAAAGACCACTTACTATACCCAAGATGAACTCATCAGAAGTCAATTGTTCCCATCGAGGAAGAAACTGCGCAATTCTGCCAGCAATATTATAGTCAATCACCTTAAAACTAGTCGGTAACGGTGAACGACTTATCAGGCTAGCTACTCCTGCTCCTCAGTAAAGGAGTCAGTGGGCGGAACGTAACTTCCACGGCCCCTTTCAGGGGGTTATTAGGGGTAAATGGTAAACGACGTCTTGATTTCCACATCGTTAAATAAAACATGCATTTTTTAAATGTTTTCGTCATAACTTCTTAGGTGTTGTTAATATCAATATCAAATTTACCACAAATGAAGACTGTTTTATATATTTTTGGTTACACATAAAAAAATTCACTTTGACGTAGTTTAAGGGTCAAATGGGTCAACAAATATGGTATATATATTATAAATTTCACATAAAATTTGTATATATGTACTTAAATATATTATTGCTTTGCCAACAATATTCAACCAATCAAGATAATTGGTCAATAACGTTTTTTTGGAGGGTATTATGGGGTATTAATCAGTTATGGCCAGAGGGCAGAAATCATTAACTTAATGCCCGAGCCGCCAGGCGAGGGCATTAAATGATTTCTGCCCGAGGGCCATAACTGATTAATACCCCATAATGCCCGACAAATAAATGTTATTATCATTATTATCATTTTTGAACAGAATCCATATCAAGGAAGAAGGTTACCTTTTCTTTTGGTTCATTAACGCCCGCGCAGTTTTCGCGTCGCCCCGACCTTATTATTGAAGCTAGAGCATAACTGAGTCCAATTATCAAATCTGTGGATCTTGGAGATACTCCTAGGCTTTTAAATTTTTCAAATCGGACGATTTTTGACCGAGATTGAGCCAAAAAAGACAGACATTTAACAACAACGTCACCATGACGTCACTTCTGATGACGTCACGATCGATAAAAACACTAGAGGGCGCTTTCGCGGGCGTTAACGGCCATTAACGCCCGCGAAATGAGCATTAACCCACAGACAATGCCCTGTAAAATGTTAATAATTTCTGATATACCATACAGTCACATGAGCTTGCCTTAGATGTCTGGAGAAATTCTTGTTGCTATGGATACCTGTTACCCACAGGGAGGGATAATCACAGAAACTGCGCCAGCATTTTTCGGGCAAACTTTACTTGCATTTATTGCTCATTTTCCATATCGTTTGTTTCCAATGTTTAGAAATATGGCACATTATAAAGAAATACCACCCATAGTTATAGGATACACAAATATCTTTATCCATATTTTTGTTGCCATATATATACTTTCAAGAAATGAATGATTTGTCTAGTCTGCAAAACAGTTATTTTTGGTCACATGACACTACCACATTGGGTCATCAGGTCATCACCCATCCCAAATGGAACAACCATCTACATCACACCTTGGCATATTTCTCTGCCAATATGTTTCTTATATTTTTTTGTATGCGGCTGGATTACCCATATCACTGTACAACTACAGCTTGGATTATCAAGAATGTGAATGGGCCACATTAAATGGTCACAGTTTGTTCATCTTTTCATTCATCCTCTAGAAGAAAATTCCATGGTGATGGCCACCATTCCGTTGTGTTTCACTTGAGTCATTTCCCTGCCAGGACCACATGTTTATAAATATTCCCAGAATGTTCATTATCCACTTCCTCGACATGCTCCTACAATTTGTGACACTAATTTCATCAATTTAATTGGATTATTTGCCATACCTTTTGCTCACAGGAACGGGTAGAAGTCAAAGCCTCACCCTCAGTCTTTTAGTGAAATTTAATGCCATTTACTGCACATTTTCCACAATTTCTGTTTCTACTGTCATTAAATATGCTACATTGTGAAGGATACCCATACTTAATTACAGGCCACACATATGGTCTGGCACAACCTAGTAAAATTCCCTCCCTGTGACCAATAAGTTCATATTTAGATGATGTATAGCTCTTCTCTAGATACAAGCCACTTATTAGAAATTTGTACCCGGAGCCAACATAGGTCAATTGTAAAATGATTGTGCATGCCTGCAAGACTCAAGTTAGTTGTCTCATCCCTATACTTACCATGACATTGTGATCTATTACATACAGGGAGCAGCTGAGGCAAGATGAGCCAAAGCCAGAAAATGAAGATTATAGTTATGGCTACATGGAACCAGAAGCAGACATAAGAGCAAGGTTGGTGATTCTTGTGCAAAAAATTATACATGTAATGTAATAACGAAAGAAGATCTGAGCATAGAGGTTGTATATCAACCTGCGCTCAGTATTACTATAACTATAACTATAATATGGACATTCTTCCAACTCTAATATTTTCATTAATTGGTTGAAATTTTGATACTTCGTTAGGCCAGATGTAATTGAGTTTTAGCTCCACTGACCCACTGACACAAAAGATTTTCTGCCCTCAGAAAACAAAATAAAGCTTGGGGGATGACCATTAGATTTGCAGGGGCTGGGGCCTGGAGTATTTCTTAGGAGGAGATTGTTCGTGGTAAACAAACAGTAATTATTTATTTTGAGAAGTGTGACGTCCCCAAATATTCCTTTTTAAATTAAGCAACACCATGTCAAAAAATACCCACACCAGATATTATTAATTTCAAGACGGCCTAAAAATAATTGATTTATTTCACCAAAAAAAGCAAGAAATGATCCATTTCAGAAAATCTCCAAGCCCTCCCCCTGGAGATCAATGGCCGCTCCTTACCCAAAATTCTATTTGATTGATGAACATTATAAAAAAATTGAGATTACAGCTTTTTTTTTCGTCCTTCTGACCTCAAGAAGACTTAAAATCAATCTGTCTGGCCTTATGTTTAATTCTTCTCCGGGAAATTCATAAATGTGCTTCATCTAAATAATGATAGTCAATGTAGATAAGGAGAAGAGGAGCCTAATGCAGGCTTAGGTCTTACTCATGAGAGCAACACCTTAATTTGGTACCATTTCAGGCTTCAGAATCCGTGTTTTTTACATTCTGAAAGTGGGAAGAAATTTTTCTATGAGGGTTAAAATGTAAATGACCTCTTGATTTCCACATCAATAAATAAAACATGCATTTTTTTAATGTTTTTGTCATAACTTCTTAGGTGTTGTTAATATCAATATCTAATTAACCACAAATGAAGACTGTTTTGTGTATTTTCGGTTACTCATAAAAAAATTCACATTGACCTGGTTTAAGGGTCAAATGGGTCAACAAATATGGTATATATATTAGAAATTTCACATAAAATTGGTATATGTATTTAAATATATTAGTGCTTTGCCAACAAATTCAACGAATCAAGATAATTTCTGATGTACCATAAAGTCAAATGAGTTAGTAGTAGATGACAGGAGAAATTCTTGTTGCTATTGTTACCCACATGGAGGGATTGACGCAGAAACTGCGCCCGCAATTTTCAGGCAAAATTTAATTGCAGTTATTGCTCATTTTCCATATTGTTTGTTTCCTATGTTTAAAAATATGGCACAATACAAGGAAATAACACCCATAATTATAGGACTATAATAAGACCAAATGGGTATGTCGGTATTTGGAGATGTGCTCCAAGAGTTGAAGATATCCTGAGTCCTCTGTACCCACAAGTGCGTCTAGAAGAAAATTTCTAGTGTGATGTCCACCATTCTGTTGTGTTTCATTTGAGTCATTTCCCTGTCAGGACCACTTCTTTATAAATTGCTATAAATATTCCCAGAATGTTCATTTTCCACTAACCCGACATGCTCCTACAATTTGTGACACTAATTTAATCAGTTTAATTGGATTATTTGCATATTTTCAACAATTTCTATTTCTTCTGTCTGTAAATATGCCACGTTATTATTATATTTAGGGAAGACCATATTTAATTACAGGCCACACATATGGTCAGGCCAAACCTAGTAAAATTCCCTCCCTGTGAGCAATAAGTAAATATTGATAGATGATGGATAGCTTTTCTCTAGATACAAGCCACATATTAGAAATTTGTACCCGGAGCCAACATAAGTCAATTGTAAAATGATTGTGCATGCCTGCAAGACTCAAGTTAGTTGTCTCATCCCTATACTTACCATGACATTGTGATCTATTACATACAGGGAGCTGCTGAGGCAAGATGAGTCAAAGCCAAAAAATGAAGACTATAGTTATGGCTACATGGAACCAGAAGCAGACATAAGAGCAAGGTTGGTGATTCATGTACACAAAATCCCCCAAGTAAATAAGCGAAAGTGAAATTTGATGGGGATTCTAATAGTTTGGCGTAGCAGATGGGACTTACACGAAATCTTGTTTTGCGCATGCAAGAGCCGGAAAAGTGAGGTGCCAATAGATCTCACAGCATGAGTGGTCAGCAAATGAAGAGAAATTGCCAAAGCTAAAAATTCCCACCGTGGCAATATATTTTGCCCATAGAAATAAACTGTTTTAGGGGCAGGTGGGAGGGCGTGTGTCTCCCATTCGATACGGCAATCTATTAGAATCCCCATCAAATTTCACTTTCACTTATTTTATTGGGGGATTCTCATTAGTTTGCCTAGCGAACACAAGATCACATGTTGAGCATGCGCGTCGAACCAGTGAGGCGCCAAATTCCTCACAGTTTAAAGCCCATTTGCTGACCACTCACCACAGCCTTAAACGTAAGTTATTGGGTCAACACTGTGGTGGCGAAGTCCTTGGCAGAAGTGATGGGCTTATCGTTATACTTGGCAAATATGGAACATCCTACCCTGCCGGCAGTCTTCATAATATCCCCAAGAGGCACATTGCCTCGTTTAGCAGCAGATGTAGCAGCTGAACGGACTGAGTGAGGCCGGAACTGCGAAGTGTCAATTCCTGCTTGTGACATGAGCCATCGAATCCAACATGCTATTGTGGATCGGGAAACTTGTTTATACGGTTTTCTATAGCTGATAAAAAACTGCTTGGCATTTCGCACTCTATTAGTCCGTGTCAAATAAGCTTTAATATAATGAACAGTACATAAACGTTTATCAGGTGCTTAAGCTTTAAACCTTATCATCGGGGTGCCTCTCCCCGGTTTAGTGGTCTTCATAACTTCCGACACAGTGAAAGTAACACAACCGGATTTTAAATCCATAAACTGAGTGCTTAATAAATGCAAAGTTTGCCCCCGCTAGGCAGACGTAAGTGCCATGAGCATAACTACTTTTAAAGTTAAGTCTCGTAGAGATAAATACTGGGCAGGTGACATGGCCTTTAACTGTTGTATGACAACGGCCACATCCCAGATCTCTGTGTATCTAGCTTGGGTGGGTCGCTCATTAAACACCCCTTTGAGGAACCAAACTACCAAAGGATGTGCCTCAATGGTAGTGCTGCCAATTGAAATGAAACTGGATAAAGCGCAGCGCGCTGTATTAATGGCACTATATCCTAACTGCTGTTCATACAATTCCACAAGGAAGTCTAAGACCTGTCCTACAGATGGCTCATGAAAATTAATCTGCCATTTGTCACAAAATTGTCGCCACTTCTTAATATAGATGCCATATTGCTTTTTGGTGCTATTCCTCCAGGAGTTGTTGATAACTGCGATAGCTTTTTCTGAAATTCCTGTTGCTTGGAGGCTTGACCGGACACTCGGCAGATGATGAGTTCCAGATGTGACAATTGGTTGTGCACACCCGGTCGGTGTGGCAATGTTAAAATTTGAGCAGTCTGTGGCAGTAGAAGGGGAACTGCGACAAGCATCTTCATGAGAGGACTGAACCAGCTCTGCGTGGTCCAGAACGGTCTGCCTGGTCGACGGCAATCTTTTGTGTAACTCGTGCAAGAACACTGAAAGGCGGAAAGATATAAGAATAAATATCAGTCCAGGACATTGAAAAGGCATTGACACATTCGGCATTAGGCTCTGGTTTCCAAGACACAAATCTGGGGAGCTTATGATTCAGCCTTGAAGCAAACAAATCTATCTGCGGCCGGTCAAATTTGCCCATGATTCTCTCAAAAATGACAGGGTCAAGCGACCATTCTGTGCATTCATTAACATTCCGAGATTCCCAGTCGGCATCGACATTCATTATACCGGGCAAATGTTCAGCCATGAGCCAGATTTGATGTTGGATAGACCAGAGCCAGTAAGCCAGATGTCCTTGACAACCTTATTGCATAGCGGGGATCTACAACCCCCCATGTTAGTTACGTAGGAAAAAGCTACTGTATTATCAGATCTGACTAAAACGAGCTTCCCAGCAAGCACCGCAACAAAGGACTGGAGGCCTATGAAAATGGGCATAATTTCAAGTGCATTAATATTACCGTTAAGCTGGGTAAGCTCAGATGTGGAGAAAAAAACCTCTCGTTCGTACACCCTTGCACACGGCGCCCCAAGCTTCTAATGTGGCATCAGTTGTAAGCACCACATAGGGGTTACCCCGGTCAATGTAATTGATGGAGTGCTCAATATTAACCACCCTCCATTGAATTTTCTCTTTCATTTGGGGGTGATGAGCATAGTGCTATCATAGTCCTCGTCATTTGTGTAAAGTGCCCCAGTCTTCTGGGTTTCTAGTGCCCGGTAATGGAGTGGTCCCAGATGGACCCCCAGAAAAATAGATACTAACTTTCCAATCAACTGGGCAAGCTGACGCACACTACAACTGTTGACAGTTAGAAAATGCTGACACAACTGCTTGTAGGCCATGCACTTCGAATCAGTGAGTCTGACTGTCATATTAACGGTATCGATGTCAAACCAGAGAAAAGTCAACTTTTGAGTCGGTTGGAAAACAGACTTCTCCTGATGTATCAAAAACCCACAGGATTCAAGCACTTCACACGTTTCAATAACTGCATGCTGACAGTCTTCAACAGAGTCACCTTGTACATAGACCTCATCAATATAACCCATGACAATTATGCCTCGTGCCCGTAAATGGCCAAAAGCAGGTTTGAGTAACTTTGTAAAGATTCTGGGGGCGGCAGTATTATGATTAGGAAGCACGGTGTATTGTTAAAGTTTATTCTGCCATGGGAATTTCAAGAACTTCTGATGCCTGTTCTCAATATGAACCATATAATAAGCATCCCGAATGTCCCAATTAGCCATGTAACAATTTTTATGAACCAGAGTGAGCACAGTTCTAAGTGTATCCATTTTGAACTTATAATACACAATGTGCTGATTAAGTGGTTTCAAATTCAGAATCATGCGTCTAGTGCCATCTTTCTTGGGCAGAGTAAAAATATTATTGATAAATTCACCCGATTCATGCCAAGATTCTACTTACACGCCCTTGTGCAGTAATCTAGCAATTTCAGTGTCCACTTGCTTGCACTCTGATTCTGAAAAAATGATACATCTGGGTAACTTTGGAATTCTCAAAATCTAATGTAAGACCACTTACTATACCCAAGATGAACTAATCAGAAGTCAATTGTTCCCATCGCAGAAGAAACTGGGTAATTCTGCCAGCAATATTATAGTCACTTAAAACTAGTTGGTGACGGTGAACCACTTATCAGACTAGCTACTCCTGCTCCTCAGTAAAGGAGTCAGTGGGCGGAACGTAACTTCCACGGCCCCTTCCACAAATTTGGATCACATAGCCGCCATTTGCATTTTCACACCTTTGGCGAAAATCAAAACATCGTAATTTACAGGCTAATACTGGCCTTATTATGGAAGATACAGTATTTTTACTTCAACCATTGCATTCAGCTACTTCTAAATGATATGTCTATGTTTTTAAATGATGTTTCCAGCCCTATTTTAACCATAACTAGAGCCATTTCCGTCGTAACCTTTTCTTGGTTGAATCGAGGCTTTTGCGGAAATTGGTCTTGAGGCTCAACCTGGCTCATCTTATACATAACAAAATAGAAAGACAGGCAGTTAACAGCCTTTAATTGCTACTATAATCATTTTTCAACTCAAATATTTATCATATCATCAGAAAAGCTTAAACTTGTCTTTCACCAAAACTAATCACTATGTTATGATTTTATCTAACGAAAAATGTTCTAAGCTGAACGAAAAAACAATTTCTAATTTTTGTATACTTACTATAAGTTTATATTGTATTTAATTTTTATTAAATCTGCCTTGCCAAGTTTTGCTATGTGTTTTTAACGAATTTTTGGCACAAAGAAAGTACATTGAAATTAAATGAAAACTGGCAATCCCAAGAGACATTGTCCCTATAGAAGTCATGGATGCATGTCAAGTAATTTGTTTCTAAATTATTGTTGCAAATAATTGACCTCTTCTTCCTTACGCCATTCCATCTTAAATAGGCCTAAACATAGTTTACTTAATATAACTTAATCCTTCATTTCTCCACTGTAGTCACTTAGGATGATTGGGGCTTTACATCCTATATTTATGCACTCGTTAGGCTATTAAGACATGGCAATGAGGCGAAGGATTATTGAATCTGCTCAGGCAGACCCCGACGAAACCGGACAAGCGTGGGTGAAATGGAAACGTGAGTTCTGCAGCAGGTTTCGCTATTTTCGTATCACTCAGGAGGACAAGTTCGACGCCCTGACGATTTATGGTGGGTAAGAAATTTGTGAATTGTTAGACAATTTGGTGCTAGAAGACGAAACAGTGGCAAGTAATTCAAACTCCACTCCAGATTTTGACTCTGCTGTACAGAAGCTCGATGCTTATTTCGATCCTTTGATAAACAAGGACAGTGCTAGGAACAAATTCAAAAATAATAAGCAACTTCAAACAGAATCAGTCTCGGAGTACTTTATTCGTCTCAAGACCCAGGCACGTAAATGCCAGTTCGCTGACTGCAATGACACGATTCGTTCCAAGCTACTTCAAACGATGATTGACAAAAAGTTACGGCGAGAGTCGATGACGAAATCGTACACGTTAACCCAATTATCGGAACAAGCTGCAAGTAAAGGAGCTATCGACCGCCAAGCCAGAGAAATCGAGAAGCCGGCGAGTACCGCACACGTCAAGATGGTGCATGAGAAGGCAAGGTACCAGAAGCCGAACAAGTTCAACTACGCCAACAAGAGTTCAAAGCCTACTATAAAGCCGGACGATGGCGCAACAGGTTCGCAGTGCTTGTACTGCGCAGGAACACACGCCGAGTGACGCTCAAGTTGCCCTGCATCAGGAAAAACGTGTGTGTCATGCAGAAAAAGAGGACACTTCGCATCAGCGTTGCTCAAGCCTCGAGGACACGGAGGTAACGCCAAGTCACGTTATCCAAGCAAATCGGACAAGCCATCAAAGCCTGGTTGGAAGAAAGACTTTCGTTCCAAGGACAAGAAAGCTTATTATGTGTCTCAGCCGCAACAAGACTCAGATTCTGACGATGAGTATGCGTTCAGTATAAACAGTAAACTCAATGATGCAAATGTAGTAGCTGTTGCATTAACAGAGTTAAAGGGAAAGCTCATGTAGATTCATGCGCCACAGCAAACATTATGAGTGTTCAACATTTTAACTCAATTCAGAAACTATCAAGTGTAGTGTTGCAGCCCACAAATACCAAGGTGTATGCTTAAAGTAGGTCGGGGCATGCGGCCCCCCTTAACTTCGAGGTGCGATTTGACCTGCTTTTTATGGGCGATTATTTGAATGCTTATGCTGTCAGGAAGGGATCACTTGACTCTACTAATAACTAGAGAAACAAATGTCTACCAATTTTAATAAAGGAGTTACAGCCATTTTTGTAAAAAAATTAAAATTGCCTTCTTACCCCACCCATCAGGCAAGAAGCCCCCCTATTATAATCCTATGGCAATTTTTTTTGCGAGCGCATTCAGCCTAAAAGTTATTTCTTAGGGTTCTCCTATCCTTTTTAAGGCATTCTATTCACTTTTTCTGAATTTCAGAATTTTTCTGTTCATACATTTATTTTTTAATATTTTTTGCCCTGTTTCAATTTTGGACCCAATTTTTTTCTATCTTAATTAGCTATTCTATCAAGTTTAAATTTAAAGTACACATTATTAATGGTTCCTGAAGCAGCTTCGACCCCCCAGTGAAGGGGGCCTCATGCCCCAAACCATGTGGGGCCTCTCGCCCCAAACCCACATATTTTAATTTGACCTCTATATTTTGAACTAAAATGCAAAAAACGTGATCCAAATCATATCGATGTGATAGTCATAAAGTGAAGCAATGCAGATATCCATTATACTTTAAAAAATTTTCAAAGTTATTTCTGACAACCCCTTTCAAAGAATTAGTAAAAGTTACAAAAACCATGCACATTTTTTTCTTTCTTTAATTTCTACTATAGTTTGGTGCTGTTTGCCCTGAAAATTTGTGACGTCACCTAAAACGCCTCTAGCTTCAATCCTATCAATAGATAAACGCACCTAAAACGTAAGTTTGGATATAAGCCTGGGGGGGCCTCTCACCTAACCCGGGCTTCTTGCCCCGACCTACTCTACGCTCAACAAGACCCAATTCCCCTCAAGGGAGAATTCCACACAGTTATTTCAAGTGTCAATACTGGTGAAGCAGTGAATACCAAGTTTCTTGTTTCTAAAGGACCAATCGCAGGACATCCATTGTTATCTATGGAAACAAGTTCCAAGTTACAACTGGTCAAAATTGTAAACCAAGTGGCAAGCAACATTGAAGATCTTAAAGTCAAGTATTCTACAGTTTTCGGAGGCCTAGGTTGTCACAACAAAATCTCTGCTAAATTAATTGTGGACGACAGAATCGAACCAGTGGCTCACAAGCGGAGGAAAATTCCATATCACTTGGAACAGAAAGCCGATCAAGAGGAGAACAGATTGATCGAGTTAGACGTACTGGAACAGGTACCAGACAACACGCCGACAACATGGTGTTCCAACCCAGTGATTGTGCCAAAACCAAATTTGGAGAAGATTAGATATTGCTCAGACTTGAGAGTTCCGAATGCTGCGATCAGACAACCAGTGGTCGAAGCGCTAACTGTTGAAGACATTAAGATTAGACTGAATGGTGCAACTGTATTCAGTGTGTTGGACATGAATGAAGGATATCACCAGTTGCGACTTGACCCAGACAGTCGTCACTTAACCACATTCCACGGAGTAAATGGCAAGATGCGCTACAAAAGACTGAATTATGGTACTGTGTCTGCTCAAGACGTGTTTGACAAGGCCATGGATGACACTATTGGTGATCTCAAGAATGTTATGCATATTCGTGATGATTTCATTTGCTACGGCAAATCCCAGCAAGAGCATGATGAAGCACTTGAGTCACTGTTGAGAAAATCTGCAGACTGTAATCTTACGTTCAATGTCAAGAAATATAAACTATCAGTCCCAGAAATCGAGTTCTTTGGTTTCAAATTCAGTAGGAAAGGTATTCAGCCATCAGCTAGTCGTGTTGTAGCATTACAAACCATGCCAGCTCCTAAGTCAGCTTCGGAAGTTAAATCACTTCTAGGAATTGCCCAGTATTCTGCAGCATTCATCAGGGGCTTGCGCATCATCATCGAATGTGATTTCATCATTTGGGACTGGGGGATCAATGTTTCTTCACTGGGATTTTGATCGTTTATCACATTTCTTTCTCTGAGCACATTTTGATCGTCTTGACCAACTACTGACACATTGTCATCATCGTTGTTTTCGTTCAACACACTTTCTCGGAGATCACAGCTCCTCTACGTATGTTGACTCACAAGAACGCACCATGGAAGTGGGAAAAACAGCAACAGGATACGTTCAACAAGCTCAAGTTATCCCTGTCCGATGACTCTGTGTTAGGTTATTTTGAGACTGGATTGCCCACGAAACTGCAAGTTGATGCAGGCCCACATTCTCTTGGATTAATGTTACTCCAGTTGCAGGAAGGACAGTGGAAACCTGCATTTTGTGCTAGAAGTCTCACTGATGTCGAGACCAGATATTCTCAAACCGAACGAGAAGCACTCGCTATACGATGAGGTTGTGAACATTGCTACTTGTACTTGATTGGAACTGAATTTGTTACCATGCCAATATTTTTTTTTGTATTCGGCTGGATCGTTTTCATTCATCCTCTAGAAGAAAATTTCCAGAGTGATGGGCACCATTCCGTTGTGTTTCGTTTTAGTCATTTCTATGTCAGGACCACATGTTTATAAATATTCCCAGAATGTTCATTATCCACTTCCTCGACATGCTCCTACAATTTGGGACACTAATTTCATCAATTTAATTGGATTATTTGTCATACCTTTCGCTCACAAGGACGGGTAGAAGTCAAAGCCTCACCCTCAGTCTTTTAGTGAAATTTAATGCCATTTACTGCACATTTTCCACAATTTCTGTTTCTACTGTCATTAAATATGCCACATTATGAAGGATCGAAGACCTTACTTAATTACAGGCCACACATATGGCCCAACCAAGTAAAATTCCCTCCCTGTGACCAATAAGTTCATATTTATAGATGATGTATAGCTTTTCTCTAGATACAAGCCACTTATTAGAAATTTGTACCCGGAGCCGAAATAAGTCAATTGTAAAATGATTGTGCATGCCTGCAAGACTCAAGTTAGTTGTCTCATCCCTATACTTACCATGACATTGTGATCTATTACATACAGGGAGCAGCTGAGGCAAGATGAGCCAAAGCCAAAAAATGAAGATTATAGTTATGCCTACATGGAACCAGAAGCAGACATAAGAGCAAGGTTGGTGATTCTTGTACACAAAATTATACATGTAATGTGGACATTCTTCCAACTCTAATATTTTCATTAATTGGTTGAAATTTTGATACTTCGTTAGGCCAGATGTAATTGAGTTTTAGTTCCACCGACCCACTGACACAAAAGATGTTCTGCCCTCAGAAAAATAAAGCTTGGGGGATGACCATTAGATATGCAGGGGCTGGGGCTTGGAGTATTCCTTAGGAGGAAATTGTTCATGGTAAACAAACAGTAATTATTTGTTTTGAGAAGTGTGACGTCCGCAAATATTCATTTTTCAATCAACAACACCATATTAAGAAATACCCACACCACTGTGACAATAGATATTATTAATTTCAAAACAGCCTAAAAAAAATAATTGATTTACTTCAACGAAACAGCAAGAAAGTATTTATTTCAGAAAAACTCCAAGCCCTCTCCCTCGAGATTAATGGCCGCCCCTTACGCACAATTTTATTAAATTGATGAACATTATTAAAAAATTGAGATTGCTGCTTTTTTTTCATCCTACTGACCTCAAGAAGACTTAAAATCAATCTGTCTGGCCTTATGTTTAATTCTTCTCCGGGAAATTCATAAATGTGCTTCATCTAAATAATGATAGTCAATGTAGTTAAGGAGATGAGGAGCCTAATGCAGGCTTGGTCTTACCATTTGAAAGAGGACACTTTCAGGCTTCAGAATCTATGGTTTTTACATTCTGAATGTGGGATGGAATTTTTCTATGTGTGGTACAAGGTCAACGACCTCTTGATTTCCACATCATTATAAAATGAAACATGCATTTTTTAAATATTTTTGCCACAACTTTTAGGTTTTGTTAATATAAATCTCAAATTTACCACAAATGAAGACTGTTTTATGCATTTGTTGTTACAAATTAACAAAATTCACTTTGACCTAGTTTAAGAGTCAAATGGGTCAACAAATATGGTATATATATTAGAAATTTCACATAAAATTGGTATATGTACTTGAATATATTATTGCTTTGCCAGCATAATCAACCAATCAAGATAATTTCTCATATACCATAAAGTCACATGAGTAAGCCATAGATATCTGGAGAAATTCTTGTTGCTATGGATACCTGTTATCCACAGGGAGGGATTAAGGCAGAAACTGCGCCCAAAGTTTGCATTTATTGCTCATTTTTCATATAAAAATATGGCACATTATAAGGAAATACCACCCATAATTATAGGACACACAAATATCTAATCAGTAAATATCCATATTTTTGTTGCCATATATATACTTTCAAGAAATAAAGTGATTTGTCTAGTCTGCAAAACAGTTATTTTTGGTCACATGACACTACCAAACTGGGTCATCAGGTCATACCCCATTCCAAATGGAACAATTAACCATCTACATCACACTTTGGGATGTCACTCTGCCAATATGTTTCTAATATTTTTTCCTCTGCGGCTGGATTACCCATATCACTGTAGAACTACAGCTTGGATCATCAAGGATGTGAATGGGCCACATTAGATGGTCACAGTTTGTTCATCTTGTCATTCATCCTCCAGAAGAAAATTTCCAGTTTGATGCAGTGCGCGCAAAAGAAAAAATAAATTGTTGATTTGTTGCTATGGAAACCAAAAGTCATGAAATTACGCATCCGAGATCTTGTTAACGGACACATACTTGATACATTCTGTCAAGATATGCAATTATTACAAGAAATATTGAACAGAAAAAATCATAGCAATTTCACAACTTCCTAAACGAATGACTGGGACCTTCTAAATAAATTTTGTCGTACTTTCTGCTAACCATGTCTAACAAAGATACCTCAGTCTTCATGTTAAGGGTCAGTTTTGGCATTGTCCAGTTTTCTTTCTCTTAGGTTTTCCAATGTGTGTTCTCTTCATTCAAATGTTTTAACAATCTTTATTTGGTTCTGTCACTCATACTGTCTTCCTTGTATGTAGGTATGATAGAAGGTTCTTGCTCTCTCTACTAGTTATTATCCAATTAAATTGAAGAAATGCACAGGCATATATGGTGTCATCCATATCCAAAAATTGTTCATCTCATAAAAAAACTGAGAAACTGCAAGAGTGCTTGTAATGTAACTGAGATGTGACGATAATACCAGTTTCCATTGTTATTAGCCTAATGATTTTAAAGTTAACTGATTACACTTCATGAAAAAAATTATGAATATCTAGTTTAATTCAATCAGACAAAACACAGATAATGCAAGCAGGTGTTCAATTCGTTTTAAGTGAGCACTACAAAGTCTTGGCCGCATTTCATGACTTTTGGTGTCCATGGCAACAGATTAAGCATTAATTTTTATCATTATGAGCTGTTTTTTTAGTGTTATTTGCAAATGACGTCAGTATTATCTCATCCAAATATCATGTTTCCACATCAAATCTAGCAAAAGTTATGACAGAACTTTTGGAAAACCCTTCTGTGGCAGCCGACTGAACATCATGACATGCTGCTATGAATTCACAAGGAGACACCATTGAGTGTTGACTGGATGGTTTATTCAATTTCTGTTCTGTCCATTTCATACCATTCCGTGACACTAAAACAAATACAAAGGTCACATGAATATGAGCTCAATAACATGATGAATACAAGTATGACATAGTTAATATGAGTACAATTATATGAGTACAATTATATTAATTTTTACATAAAATACACTAACCTTTTGGTGACTCAAGAGATGTTATCATTTCAAACAATTCTGTGCTCTGAATCAGAATGCCACACTTTGCAGAGGGAAGTCCCTTTCACAGCTTTCACACAAGTTAGTTTGGTGGAAAGCCGGTGAACCTCATTTTAAGATATAACGGATGTTTTATTGTTTGGGATGGTGGATAAGACCTCCGTGAAGGTATTTCAGCTCGGTGCCGTGACCGCACCCTTGGGCAATTTTTTTTATGAGCAGAATTCAAAATGGCCGCCATCACCGAGATGAAATACCTTGAAATGGCTATATCTTGCCTTCTAATTGACATAGAGACTTGCTTATTGTGTCAAAATGTATGTTTTTTGGGTAGAGGAAGACAACTAAACAGTCCCTAACATCATATATCATGTCCTTCATAGCTAATTAGCATATAAACAGGTCAAAATTAGGCAAAAATGCGATTTTCGTCAATTTCTTGGCTTAAAATTGTCATGCAGACCTATTTATCATCGAAGATCCTTTTTTTAAAACATTTTAAATGATGTATACCATAAAACAATGATTTTTGTGCTCTGCTATGGAATGATATCACCTTAAAGACAATTAAATTCAATTATTTCACTGCAATCTCCCAAAAAAATGGAAGGTTAACAAACTTACTTGTTTAGTGAAGTTTGACCCGATTTCCATTGATGATCTGAAGTTGTCCTAAAATTAAGCAAGAGATGCTTCTCTTCTCTATTTTCACTTGTTATAGAAAGAGCGGAAATAGAAAAAATAAGCTGACAGCTCTTGCTAAATTTATGCATGCATGCCTGTATCCTCGGTATCAACAGCAATTGATCAAAGAAGAATGAGCCATAAGTTCTGAGTGTAACAGGCTCAAATAAAGCTTTTTTGCCTCCCCATTCTGAGCTGACATAGTCTGAAGAAGGTGTGCAATGCATTGAAGTTCACCGCTAGCCCCCCTCTGGTATCTCATATTACTCCACTGACAACGAGATCTGAGATGGAATTGTGCTTTTCTGCAAATTGTGATCATTTGCTTGGGAGTTTGGAAATCCTTGTGGAAGAATGATGATAACTATTTTTAAGTAGATCTATATTTTGTATTTCATCTCTTTATTCTGACTGCAACCTAGCAGCTTATTGCATAAATAAAGATGAAACTTGAAAACTTGAACTTCAAACTTGAATTTATTAATTGTACTAGCTAGCTCATAATCTATCTGCTAAGCTTGGATTGACAAGCATTGTTCTGGCTGAATGCACGTGTGTTCTCTTGTCAATTGGATATTGGTGCATAAGACGCTCTCAATGTCAAAATAACTGATGTTGTAAGGTGCATTAAGGCTTAATCAATGATGGGGGAGGCAGCAGAATGATGGCATTGATAACATTTTCTGGAATTTGCTGAGGGGACTGACACCATTTTGGGCCCCACAGCAAAAAGTCAATGGGCCCCAAAGTTCTTACGGTGTTATTTCAAAATATTATGGCAAATATAACTTGGTAAATTGTTACTAGAATGGGGCCCCCATGTCAGAGGTCCTGTCCTGTTCAACTTTTTGACATCTTGCGTCCCCCTGAGTGGATGGGCCTGTTGCAGCAGCCACTCTGCCATATAGGCCAGTCTGGCCCAATAGGCACAAGCCACACAATGTGCTATTTAACAAGAAGCATCCATTATATCTTGCAGACATTTAAATCACTGATCACTCATCCTGTTTCCAACTATTGTAAACCCTTTGGTCTCAGGCACTGACACCGAAACACTGACAGCACCTTATGACAACTCCAATCCTTCTGTGAGGTGGCTGAAAGTAATCTAGAAAGTAGCATTCATGTTAATTTGGAATAAAGGGAATGTTTGTTGTTCAAGATATGGTATAGCAGACTTGGTGTAAAGACATCAGTGCTGCTGTAGCCCGTAGAGACATAATTTTATTGCCTCCAATAGCTATAGGTTCAAACATTCAGGAATCCGTACCTTATTGGCTCAATTGCATGTACATTGTTGAAGTATTCAGCTCAGTATATATAGCCTTCAATGCTCTGCATAGCTCCATCAATCTATCAGTCTTGCAGAGATTGAGGCAAGCACTTATCTCAGATGGGACTGCAGAAACAATATAAGTCATTCCATGCTCTTGTCAAAAAAAGGCTGAGTTTGGAGCTGATCAAATGAATTATAACCAGATCTCAGATGATGGTGTGACAGCTTCCTAAAATGCTCCAGCTGATTGGCAGCTGAATGTGACTATACAAAGAGAGGATAAGGGTTAGGATCCTTTGCTGAAATTTTGCCTTGAATGACAGTGCAAAGGCTATCTGGAGTAGAGGGAGCTCATTGAAACAGGGTTAATCTGTGCTACTGCAGCTTTCAAATTTTAAATTAAGCTACAAAACACTTAAATATACATGTACCAAGACTACTAGCCCATGCTTCATCTTTAAATAATTATGTTTCATATCCTCATGAATATAACAATATATTTCAATTTCATTTGCTATGGCTTTGGCAATGTAATTTCTACTGGACTTGTTTCATGTATTAAATAACTTATGAAGACATAGATTAGAAATTGACTTCACCCAATATCTGGCGCAACAAGGAGACTTCATTGAAGTTTATTTAGCAACTTCAGTGTCAAAAAAGTTTCTTTGTAATGCATGCCATACCTCAATGTAACTGACAAAGTAGACCTAATGTTGAAGCTGGTGCACAAAGCTTTGCTATGTTTCCCTCTGCAAGATGCAATGGATGCATCTTGTTAAATAGCATATCGTGTGGCTCGGGCCAAACTGGTGTATGTGCCATTTTATTAATGTCATCATTCTGCTGCTTCCCCCATCATTGATATAGCCTTAATGCACCTTTCAACATCAGTTATTTTGACATTGAGTGCGTCTCATGCACCAATATCCAATTGACAAGAGAACACACGCGCATTCAGCCAGAGCAATGCTTGTCAATCCAAGCTTAGCAGATAGATTATGAGCTAGCTAGTACAATTAATAAATTCAAGGTTGAAGTTCAAGTTTTCAAGTTTCATCTTTATTTATGCAATAAGTTGCTAGGTTGCAGTCAGAATAAAGAGATAATATAGATCTACCTAAAAATAGTTATCATCATTCTTCCACAAGGATTTCCAAACTCCCAAGCAAATGATCACAATTTGCAGAAAAGCACATTTCCATCTGAGATCTCGTTGTCAGTGGAGTTATATGAGATACCGGAGGGCTCTAATCGTGAACTTCAATGCATTGCACACGTTCTTCAGACTATGTCAGCTTAGACTGGGGGAGGCAGAAAAGCTTTATTTGAGCATATTAGACTCAGAACTTATGGCTCATTCTTCTTTGAACAATTGCTGTTAGTACCGAGGATACAGGCATGCTGCAGAAATTTAGCAAGAGATGTCAGCTTATTTTTGCTATTTCCAGTGTTTCTGCACAGAGTGAAAATAGAGAAGAGAAGCATCTCTTGCTAAATTTCAGAACAACTTCAGATCTTCAATGGAATTCTGGTCAAACTTCACTAAACAAGTACAGTGAGGAAAATAAGTATTTGACCCCCTATCATATTTTCTAGTTTGGGCACTTGCGCTTGCTCCAAAAATCTGAAATTTCTCAGGTAGATCTGGTCCAACATTAGAAGACAGGTAATGCACAAAAATTAAGTGAAAGAAGCATTATGTAATATATTTGCATACAAATCCCAATAGTCTTCGGAAATAAGTATTTGACCCCTTCGTTTGCAAAGGGTTTATCACCAGACTTTTACAAAACAAACACTTGGAAAACTATTACAACTAAAATTATTGCAATAAAAACCTATTTCAATTGTTTTCCCCAATTTTGTTTCAGTTCTAAATGCCCTCAACGACACCTCCTATAATTTTTTAGTAATTTCTTCATTTTGCAGATGCTCGGTTGAAAAAAATAATTCACAAGACACTAGAGACTTGATTTTTGACTGACACTAGTCTGGTGTTGGTACACAGACCCTATGTAATGATCTAGGGGTGAAAATTTCAATAATTGATGACATTGTGTGTAAGTAAACAAAGGACAAACTTACCACTGGGTGATGCCGATCTGCAGTGCCAGTGCAATCTCACCTACACTGGAGTCCATGAGTGCAAAAACCATTTTAGAAAGTCCTAGACTAACCAACGATGATTTAGCAAAAGCTCTGAAAGCAGTTTGCAACCCTACCAATAAGAGGAAATGACCAGTACAATATGTCTCGGCAGGCTGAGATGAAGCAGTGCGACTGTAGTGCCTCTGTTGCAGAAGAATCATGCCAAAGCTTGCTTAGAATTTATAATTGATCATGTGTAACTATTTTGCTGATGATTGGGAGAAATTCTAAACAAGCTTTGGCATGATTCTTCTGCAACAGAGGCACTATGAGAGCAGTGCATCACGTCGGCCTACTGCGACATATTGTACTGGTCATTATCTCCTGCTGACAATGTTGCAAGTTTACTGCTTTCAGAACTTTCACTCATTCATTGTTGGTTATTCTAGGACTTTCTAAAATGATTTTTGCACTGACGGACACCTTTGTAGGTCAGATTTTTGTCACACAGCAGACCAGCACGTTCCAGTGGTGATTTCTTTCTGTGTTTACTTACAGACAATGGCATCAATTATTGAAATGTTCACCCCTAGATCATTACACAGGGTCTTTGTACCAACACCAGACTAGTGTCAGTCAAAAATCATGTCTCTAGTGTCTTGGATTACTTTTTTGTCAACCGCTTCTGCAAAATGAAGAAAAGACCAAAAAATTATAGCAGGTGTCAACGAGGGCATTTAAAACTAAAACCAAATTAGGGGAAACAATTGAAATAGGTTTTTATTGCAATAATTTTTAGTTATATTAGTTTTCCAAGTGTTTGTTTTGCAAAAGTCTGGTGATAAACCCTTTGCAAACAAAGGGGTCAAATACTTATTTCCGAAGACTATTGGGATTCGTATGCAAATATATAACATAATGCTTCTTTCACTTAATTTTTGTGCATTACCTGTCTTCTAATGTTGGACCAGATCTACCTGAGAAATTTCAGATTTTTGGAGCAAGCGCAAGTGCCCAAACTAGAAAATATGGTTGGGGGTCAAATACTTATTTTCCTCACTGTAAGTTCGTTTAACCTTCCATTTTTTTGGGGAGATTTCAGTGAAATAATTGAATTTAATTGTTTTTAAGGTGATTTCATTCCATAGCAAAGCACAAACATCATTGTTTTATTGGTATACAACATTAAAAAAGGTTTTTAAAAAAGGATCTTCAATGATAAATAGGTCTGCATGACAATTCTAAGCCAAGAAATTGACGAAAATTTCTTTTTGACCTAATTTTGGCCTGTTTATGTGCTAATTAGCTATCAAGGACATGATATATGATATTAGGGACTGTTTAGTTGTCTTCCTCTACCCAAAAAACATACATTTTGACAGAATAAGAAAGCCTCTATGTCAATTAGAAGGCAAGATATAGCCATTTCAAGGGATTTCATCTCGGTGATGGCAGCCATTTTGAATTATGCTCATAAAATAAATTGCCCAAGGGTGCGGTCACGGCACCCGGCTGAAATACCTTTAGGGAGGTCTTATCCGCCATCCCAAACAATAAAACATCTGTTATATCTCAAAACGAGGTTCCACCAAAAATCTCATTCTGCCACCAGACTAAGTGGACAATAAAGGTGTGAAGCACAAACTGGCAAACATTAAAAAACGAACAAATCAATTTAGAGCTCACAGCTCTAACACCCTCGTATTAGAAATTTCACATACTTAAATATATTATTGCTTTTTTCCGTAATTATTGGACACAGAAATATCTAATCAGTTAACATCCACAATTTTGTTGTCATATATACCTATTGATCATCCCTATACTTACCATGACATTGTGATATATTACATACAGGGAGCAGCTGAGGCAAGATGAGCCAAAGACAGAAAATGAAGACTATAGTTATGGCTACATAGAACCAGAAGCAGACATATTACCAAGATTCTACACAAAATTAAACATGTAATGTGGACATTCTTCTAACTATAATATTTTCATTAATTGGCTGAAATGTTGATACTTCATTAGGTCAGATGTAATTGTTTTTTAGCTCCACCGACCCACAGACACAAAAGATTTTCTGCCCTCAGAAAAATAAAGCTTGGGGGATGACCATTAGATTTTAAGGGGCTGAGGCTTGGAGTATTCCTTGGAAGGAAGTTATTTGCTTAACGATAAACCAACAGTAATTATTCATTTTGAGAAGTGTGACGTCCCCAAAAATTTATTTCTAAATCAAGCTACCCCATGTTAAGAAATACCCACACCAGATATCATTAATTTCAAGACAGTCTAAAAATAATTGACTTATTTCACCAAAAAAGCAAGAAATTATCTATTTCAGAAAATCTCCAGGCCCTCCCCCTGGAGATTAATGGCCGGCCGCCCCATTCGCACAACTTTATTTAATTGATGAACATTATTAAAAAATTGAGATTGCAGCTTTTTTTCATCCTACTGACCTCAAGAAGACTTAAAATCAATCTGTCTGGCCTTATGTTTAATTCTTATCTGGGAAATTCATAAATGTGCTTCATCTAAATAATGATAGTCAATGTAGTCAAGGAGAAGAGGAGCCTAATGCAGGCTGAGGTCTTACTCATGAGAGCACCACCTGAATTTGGTACCATTTGAAAGAGGACACTTTCAAGCTTCAGAAACCTTGGTTTTTGCATTCTGAAAGCGGGAAGGAATTTTTCTATGAGGGGTAAAAGGTAAACGACCTCTTGATTTCCACATCATTAAATAAAACATGCATTTTTTAAAAGTTTTTGTCATAACTTCTTAGATGTTGTTAATATCAATCTCAAATTTACCACAAATGATGACTGTTTCATGTATTTTTGGTTACAAATTAAAAAAAATTCACTTTGACCTAGTTTAAGAGTCGAATGGGTCAACAAATATGGTATACGAGGGGTGTCCCAAAAGTTCTGACCAATTTTTTTGGCAGACCTTTCTATGTGAAGTAGCTGTATGAAATTTTCACAGAATCAATTTCAGGTATGTCACTATCCATCTTGAAAAAATTGTACCTGTTCGAACATTTTAAATAACTTTTCTGTTGCCATGGAAACGGAAGGTCAGTGCACCCAGCGCAACTCAATTTTTTCAGCCAAATCCAAGTGTTTAGGCTTGTAAATAACCAAGGAATTTACTGTAAATATGCAATTGATGATCATGAAAAATATTATATGGAAACCTAACAGTATCTCAAAGTGTTTCATTTACATTTAAAGTCACTGTGAATCAGTTCAAACCATGTGCAGAGGCGATCAGCTGGGTCCTCCAAATTGGGTTGTTCCTAAATTGTGGAATTTCAGTGTATGTGGCGACTGCTTCATTTCTTGTTATGACTATGATTTCTTTAATTTTTGAACTGGTATATATATTTTAGTATCACACAAAGTTACAGAAGGCCAAATCTGGTAATTAAAGCAGATGAGATTGGGTTTTGAACCTAAGGTTCTTGAGCACTGCCTCTTGACAGCAGATTGTTTCAGCCAAACCGTCTCAAGCGCTGTTAGGCAAATGCTGGAAAAAACCTTTGGTAATTGCCTCAGCGGATCAGGTTGAAATATAAATAAATGTTTATAATCTAATGGAAGTTATCTTAAAAGACTGCAAGCTTATCAGGAAATACATTTTCTTGCCATCACTTGCTTTTTTACTATAAATTCTCTGACTTTTAACACAGCTAATTTGCTGAATTTTGTCTGAGAAATTGAGCTGCGCTGGGTGCACTGACCTCTCGTAACCATGGTAACAGAACAGTAATTTAAACACTTCTTACAGTCTTGATTTTTTCAAAATAGATGGTCAAATACCTGAAATTTATTCTGTGAAAATTTCATTTAGCTATTTCAAATAGAAAGGTCTGCCAAAAAAATTGGTCAGAACTTTTTGGACACCCCTCGTATATTAGAAATTTCAGCTTTTGCCGATCGTTTTTAACAATTGTCTGACCTATCTCTGGCCCTGGTCAGACAAAAAATCTGACAGGAGACTGCAGTAGGTATTACAAGAAATCAAATAGACATTTAGCAAGCCTTTCATATTAGTGCAGATGGCAATTTGCATAATTGGTATCAACTGAGTCAATTATAGTGCAGAACAACTCAAGAGTGAATTGCAATTCTGATATCTTGCACCCTTCTTTGACACCTTTTGCATGAATTGCAATTTAAGTCCAGACAGACAGAAGTGCTGAAAATGACCATTGATCAATCAAGTATAATAATGACAATGAACTCAGTAGTAGGCCTAGCATTTTTCTTATTGATTGAAAGTTAAATCATTAAGTTATCTGTATCATCAATTAAGAAGAAATATATTTAAGGACTCTCCAGCAGTGCATATATCTCCACTAGCCATTTTGAAAAATGCAGCCTTAAAAACATAAGTGCTGCAGCATGAGAAAAGGGACCTCAAGTCTCAAAAACACACTAATATCATTTTACAGCAAAAACCTGGAAGAGATTGGTTGGTCTGACCAAAATGAAAATTGTCTGACCAGAGCTCCAAACTGGTCAGACAAATTGTCTGACCACAGACAATTTGCTTTCGCTTGCACTGGCGTGATGGCCACCATTCCGTTGTGTTTCATTTGAGTCATTTCCATGTCAGGACCACATGTTTATAAATATTCCCAGAATGTTCATTATCCACTTCCTCGACATGCTCCTACAATTTGGGACACTAGCTTCATCAATTTAATTGGATTATTTGCCTTACCTTTTGCTCAGGTTTTTTGTGAAATTTATGACATTTACTGCACATTTTCCACAATTCCGTTTGTACTCTCAGTAAATATGCCACATTATGAGGGAAGACCATACTTAATTACAGGCCACACATATTGTCAGGCCCAACCTAGTAAAATTCCCTCCCTGTGACCAATAGGTTAATATTGATAGATGATGTATAGCTTTTCTCTACACAAGCCACATATTAGAAATTTGCAGTTGGAGCCAACATAACTCAATTGTAAAATGATTGTTCATGCCTTAGTTGTCTCATCCCTATACTTACCATGACATTGTGATCTATAATATACAGGGAGCAGCTGAGGCAAGATGAGCCAAAAAATGAAGACTATAGTGATGCCTACATGGAACCAGAAGCAGACATGAGAGCAAGGTTGGTGATTCTTGTACACAAAATTATACATGTAATGGAGTATTCCTCGGAAGGAAATTATTTACTTCACAGTATAAATTATTTATTTTGAGAAGTGTGACGTCCGCAAATATTCATTTTTAAATTAAGCAACCCCGTGTTAAGAAATACCCACATCAGATATCATTAATTTCAAGACAGTGTAAAAATAATTGATTTATTTCACCAAAACAGCACGAAATTATCTATTTCAGAAAATCTCCAACCTCTCCCCCTGGAGATTAATGGCGGGCCGCCCCTTACGCACAATTTTATTTAATTGATGAACATTATTAAAAAATTGAGATTGCAGCTTTTTTTCATCCTACTGACAGGCGAGTGGAGCCATCCAGATGGTTAAAAAAAAAATTTGTATTAAGACATCCCACAATATGATCCTGGCACTTGCTTCTCTTCACTCGTGACTACAATGTGACTACCTTCTTCTTCTGTTTGATATTCCGCCAAAAAAAATTATTTTTTTTCAAAAAATAAAACATTTCCGAAAAAAAATAAAACATTTCCGAAAAAAAAAAATTTCCGCAAAAAAAAAAATTTCCAAAAAAAGAAAAAATAAGCTAAAAACGAAAATTTTCCGAATAAAAAAGAATTTTGACGAAAATAATAATCAAAAAAGAAAAAAACAATTTTTGAAAAAAATCCCGAAAAAATTTTTTCCACAAAAAAAAAAAAAACATTTTCAAATAATTCCACAAAAAAAAAAAGAATTCCCCAAAAAAATAATGCTTGGCATTTACCTGAATATTGTCAACCATCGAGTATTTACAAGTCCCGTCTTCTATACTGCGGCAATATCATATTATAACTTATGATAGTCCATGTACCTTTACGATGAGTCTTAATTTTTCAAAGTTTGTGACATTGCAATATAAATTTTCTTGTATTGTTGAATATTTCTACAGGGCAGTGTTTAATCCGTATTTGAAAAAAAGTTATTTGCACATATATCCAATTACCTTTATCTGGCAGAGACTTTCACCACCTACAATGTAATAGAATGGCTTCTTTAGTGCAAGTGTTTTCCAGGGTGATGATAGTTTCATACAGGTGAGAAAGCTGATAGTTTACAGACCACGCCACTGCAGAAAACCATGAAATAGATTGGGACAATGTTAAAATTATGGACAAGGAATCACAAAGATGGAGACCCCATGTTAAAGAAGCCATCTGGATCAAGCACACGGAGGGGGCAATCAACTAAAATGAGGGAAACTATCAGCTTTCTCACCTCTATGAAACTGTCATCCACCCTGGAAAAAAACTTGCACTGAAGAAACCATCCTGTTAGGTGGTGAAAGTCTCTGCCAGATAAAGGTAATTGGATATGTACAACGAACTTCATTTCAAATATACATTTTGTTGTAATTCCTCTTCAGACAGGAATACCTTGAAATGAAATAAATCTGGAAAAAGAGGAGATAAGCCTACCCAAACCTGGCTATACCCGAATGTGGCTACCTAACCTGCTTGGCTGAACCTCTCTACTAGACAGCTACCAAAAATTGTGAAGATAACGATACCAGAATCTGCATTGTAATTTCCTGCCAGGCAGCCATTCAGTACCCTGTGGCCTAAAGTTATTAAATTGTGGATTAAATTCAATCCTGTATCCAGTATCATCACAGAAATACTAGAATTGCACCATCGATAGAGGGCATTCATCGAAGCTTCCTGAAAAATCCACTTGGAGACAGGGGCATTCGTATTGAATGAAAGGCTTCCCTCCTTGCCTTGGATTGGTCTAGGCATTGGTGTTCCTGGCTGGATTATTTGCAGTGCATTTTAATTTTAAGGTATTACAATGTATATATATACATCTTTGTCTCATGTGTAAAACATTTAGAAAGTTGGGTTAATGGCAACATTCATGTGAAATTTTCAAAATTGTTAGGTTACAAATTCAATTGGTTACTTCATCATGAGTAGCGAGCCACCTTAAGGTGGCTCGCTACTCATGGTCAAGCAATGGACCTAAGCATATTTCCTTTGAAGTACTGCCTTGAAGGAAAAAAAAAATTAAATTTTAAGAAGTTCAGCACTCAAGACATTTTTAGTCGCTGTTGCTTAACCAAATTTTGCCTAAAAATCAGACTTTACCTCATGCTGACAAAACAATTCATGCTTCATCAATTTTTTTACAGGTTACTTCATCACTCCAGCACAATGTCGCCCTGACTCTCATAGATGTACCACTCGCCAATAAGGCCCCTATTCTTGCATTTTCTGCGTCTGATCTTGTTCTTACTGGCTCTTTCTTTCACCCTGTTCTGAAAATTTATTGGACAAACTTTTCTTTTCTTCATGATTTCTATAATCTGAATACCATTGAATCTGTTGACCTCACCATATTTGAATCTGAAATTACCTAATATGCTACAAAACAAACACAGTGTCCACATTTTGCCTATTTCAAGTTCAGAAGTAGGAGGAAAGGGGATAAGGTGAATCGCTTGCCACAGTGAATCAGTGGATTTCACTGGATGCTGATAAGCAGTATTTCTGATATATGTCAGATTTGTAGGAATCCTTTGAGGGACACCTGAATGAATCTGTAAAAAAATTGATGAAGCATGAATTGTTTTGTCAGCATGAGGTAAAGTCTGATTTTTAGGCAAAATTTGGTTAAGCAACAGCGACTAAAAATGTCTTGAGTGCTGAACTTCTTAAAATTTAATTTTTTTTTCCTTCAAGGCAGTACTTCAAAGGAAATATGCTTCTAAAGGTATGTTGTGTCATTATACTGTCACTGTAAACAACTATTAAGTATTTAATCTTTGAAAACAAAATAGCACTGATTCACTGTGTCCCCGGAATTTATTGGCGGGGCACAGTGAATCACTTGACCTTTTTCACTCAATATCTCGAAGATCTAAAGCATCGTTTTTGTTTTGACATTGTGTGTTTGTAGTGGAGATATGTACCTTTCATTGAAGCCATTCATTTTGGAACCGAAATTGTAACTCATTGAGATATGGTAAAACTAAACTTTGCTGATTCACTGTGTCCCCGTTCCCCCTACATTCATTGTGCTCATGGCACTCTCAGCCATCAACAGAATACGCTTCTCATTGCCCTACTTCTCCTCCTTTGTACCCGTCACTCAATATCACTCATTCTCCTCCTACTCCTCCAGTTAACATAACTTATACTTAACTACTCCTTCTCTTCTTCTACTGCTCTATCCTCCCTAACGCGATGTCAGTTTGTTGACTTCATGTCATTTTATATGCCATGGCATCAGTGGCGTCCCTATTGGGGGGGCACAGGGGGCATGTGCCCCCCATATTGGACCTGTGCCCCCCAAGGTGCCCCCTCATATGAACTTTCCAACTCTGGCTAAAGTATACTTGTAGCATAGAGGGTGCCCCCCCAGAGAATCGCGTGGCCCCCCAGGTGCCCCCGCCCCCCCCCCCCCCGCTGGAGTCCCCCCAGTTATGCCACTGCGTGGCCTCACCAAATGGCATTCAATATTATATAGTTATCGCGCAACACAGAGTGCAATTTCAGTTTTTATGGCAGGAGGTGATGTGCAATAACTGTTATATCATATGGTTTTTTATGACAAATGTAAAGAAAGGGGCTGGAATTCCTTGTCCAAACTCTTTTTGTGTGTCTTTGACCCGTGTGTTTAAAATGTATCTCGTCAAAAGTCAATAACTATTTCACTCACAAAAATGTTTTTCACACTCTTGGAATCCACAAATGATATACTTGATAATGGATTTTTTTCTTAAACTTTGTAGCAGACTTTAGACCTCTATACACAACAAAGTCACTGAAAAATTGAAAAAAAGGTGTTTTTCGGCCACTTAATGCTCTATTCTGATGCAACAAAAACATAGCCAGCACAAAAAAGTTAATATCCACATAGCCCTTTAATAGGCGCATCTTTTGCCGCAAAAACCATCTTCCTATCTGCCTCCGTTGCCGTGCAATAAATGCTTCAGTAAAATTGAAAAACACAATATTTTTGTTACCTTGTGGCTGCAGCAGCATGAAAATATGGTGCTTTGTCTCAGGTCCGTCCAATCTCTTACGTTAAAATGAGCGTGCAATAACATTTGTGCGATATCGTAGAATATGGCACGGCTGTCGGCCAATGAGCAGCGAGTATTTCAACATATATATGTACATATATAGCATTCGTTTGTTGATTGATGACATTGGTTGCAATGTAATTTACATATTCCACCCATGAGCCAGCCATGCAAAATCTGTCATCTGTCAACACACTTGTTAGGTGAAATTTCAATTATATAATCATGAGTATGTACTGAAGAAATGTATCTATGTCATTCAGTAATGTATCAAGTTTACCAGAGTGATGAATTTGAGTTATTTACCGTAATATGGGGTGAATCCGGACAGTTTTTGCCGTTTTTCTGTTATAAAATGGCAAAAAATCAGCTCAGAAATCAAAATATGGTGTGAAATTGTGTCCGAGCAATAGGTCTAACTATACCACGGAGCTTCAAGTGATATCTTAAATTTCCATTGATCAGGGCCCAGAAAACCACTGTCCCAATTCACCCCTCACTTTGGGGTGAATCGGGACACTCCATTATTTCCACAATCAATATTCCCTACCTTTTTTGACTCAGACTTTGAATGATTGCTACTTGTGAATAAACATTTAGGAAACACGTACAATTTGCAAAACAAAAAAAATTTTAAGAAAACCTGAAATCATGATTAATATGCAGATTTATAAAAAAAATGTAATAAATGATAGAAAATTTTGCTTTTGATTGATAATTCTGGACTAAATCTGCTATAAATGATGCCAAGTTCAATAATATTCATCAAAAAGCCACGCCAGCACACTCAAATGAAAATAAGTAGGGTTATTTTGTTCAATCCCGAAAATTTGCTGTAGACCTGGATCTGAACCCAGGACCAAACAAACACAATCCCATATCCAGTCTATAATCATGGTCCTCTAAGACCATTTTAAACTGATTTGAAAGTTTGATGCAAGCGGCTCCAGTATTTATACTTTATATGGTACAAGCTAAGTTTTAACCAGCTTAAAAAAATTTCAATTATGCAGAGCCAGATTTAAGTTTCTACAGTTCCTCACTGCCAGCAGTTATAGAACTACAAAATTTTATCACAATATATGCTGGTATGTGTACTCCTATTGCGCAAAAAATTAAATTCCTAAGGCTAGTAGAAATTGCTGTTTTTTTAGCAAATAAAATGTTTCCCTGTTCTGTCCCAATTCACCCAAGTGTCCCAATTCACCCCATATAACGGTACTTGAGTAACAAATGATATGAAGAAATGTACTTAAGCTCTGTAGTTGAACATTGCAGTACTCAAATATTGTATCCAAATAACATTGTGTGTAATGTACTTTGACTTATTACTTCGAGTGTAAAATGAAATACACTATTGTTTTGATGTAATATATGCTTGTATATGATATTGTGAGTAACACATTTGTATCACAGTACAAATCATGATTTACTTTTGTTTCATGTAAGTATTTAAGTTTTATGTACTACTGCTATATTATATTAGCAAGTCTATGGGTATTTGATATTTAATGAAATTTGAGTATTAATATCTGTGTTAATGCCTGTGTATCCATTTTGTTTACCACTTGTGGAATTACTTTATTGATTCAGTTATGTACAATGAGGTACATCGGTTTTATGTAATGTGTATTAGTTGATTAGGTATATACGTAAATTACGTATACTTATAAATGTTGGAATATTCTGATCATAAACTAAGGTTTTATAAGTATTTGTATGATTGAATATGAGTATTATTTCAATTAATTGGTATATTCTAATTGTTTATCAAATATGTTATTATCTACAGTTATTACTCAAGTTAAGATGATGTTATATGTCAATGTTAGATGCTTTATGTAGTTGTCGCAGGTTGTCTCTTGTATCATAGTGTACAGGTCCTGTATGATAAAATGTAGTTTGTTTCAAAGTATATGAAACTATGCGTGGGTTTGCTGTGTAAGAAAATTAGGTTATGATTCTTTTAAAAGTTCCAAATATAAAGCTCTTCTTCGTTACTACAGGGAAACAAGAAGTGCAACCAAATGATCATATGGTCAGTTGTTCACGACAAGTGGTCTTGTGACAACCGATTTTTCATGCACCAGTGAGCACAAAGTGTAAATATTTTCCAAGCTGAAGACAACACTGATAAATTTTTTTTGATAATGCTAAGGTAAGGGGGCCATTAGGTCTCAGAAAGGGGGGGGGGACTTGGAATTTTTTTTAGATAAATAAATGGTTTATTTTGCATTATTTCTAGGCTGTCTTGAAATAAATAATTTGTGAGAGGTGGGGGGGGGTATTTCTTAAAAGGGCATTGTTTAATTCAGGAGCAAATATTCCGATATGTTGCATGCTCGAAATATATAATTACCTTATACAAGAATGCAAAATGGTACAATCCCAACTCCTAATTTTTGTATACAACAACTTGGTAGTATGTCACCAAATAGTAATTAATTTGAACTAAAAAAATTGTAATAAAAAAATTCTCATTAAAATGTAGTAAACTAACCTCTTCCTCTTTGCCCAACATGTAAGCTCAGTTCCAATCTATGGGTCCCAGGTTTGATCTCAGCTCTTGGCCTGTCAACTGCTGAACATTTCTTGGACCGCTGTTAGGGGAGACCATTTAATATCGAGGGGGCTTGGAGTTTTTAAAAATAAACAATTTCTTGCTCAGTTTTGAAATAAATAATTGTTGGCGAATCTTGGAATAAATCATTTCTGCCAAGGGTATTTCTTAATTATGCGTTGCTTGATGTAGGAATGAATATTCGGGGACTTATGTTACTTGAAATAAATAAATACTGCTGCCATTACCTCGAAATAAATAATTTCTCATCAAGGAAAACTCCAAACTCCTTCCCTGGAAATTAAATGGTCACCCCCTTACAACCATCTTTCGCCTGTTTGCCATGACATCTCCCCTAATTTGAATGTACCAGAGTTAATAAATACAGGATTTATAGCCCCATTTATTCATCCATCGTGCCCATTATAACATTTCATTGTCTGTACTCTGTAGTTGAGATGGAAAGATCAATAGATTAATTTATTTATTTTAATTTTTATGGGAGGAGAAGCCCCCCCCCCCCCCCAGTTCACCAATAAGTGTCCAGTGCATGTGATGTGTACTCCCAACAAGTTTCACTTGTTGATAACATTTGAAACAAAGCACAACAGAATTATTTGATTATTGCGGAGAGGGTGTTGTTTCATATTAACAGGAATAATCCTCAAGTGTGATACTCAGAATTTGCTCAGTCATGTATGAAATTTTGTGACGTGGCAAAGCACCTTGACCATCAAACACATGATCGTTTCGTTGCACTTCTTGATTCCCTGTAGTTTAAAATGTTGAAGTAACTACTCTGTACAATATTTGATGATTACAAAAATGTATCCTTTCATTTCAAACTGTAACTTTAAAATTTCATAAGGTAAATTTTTTTATGAACCAAAGGCTTGTACTGTTATTTTCTTGAGTTTCAATCAAGCTTGTACGGTTATTCAGTCAAGCTTGTATGGTTGTTCAAACAAGTATGGTAAAGAGTTGTAAGTTGTTAGGCTGCTGTAAGTGGTGCTGTAGAACTCCAGCACTCTGCTGTAGTATTGGGATCTCCTTTTTAGCAGATGCTATTCTGTCCAGCAGTTGCTACTCTGGCTGGCCTGATCACTGCCAGCACCAAATTAAGAGGTGCAGATCCACAGGAAGTGGGCTATGCCAACTTCCTCCCCTTATTAGGGTCTTGGATCCTGCAGTGAGCAGAGAAGCTCTTGAGTCAAGGCTCTGGATTGGTTGCTCACATGGGAACCAATAGGATCCCTGCCCAGTTATCTTGGCAACCAAGGGTTATATACTGATTGATTCTTGACTCTGGATCTATTCTCTGTTCAGACTTTGAACCTGTTACATGGAATAAACCTCTTGAACCTATACTCATTGTTGGATTTTCTTTGCATCATGATATCACTTGGAAAGCAGAAAAAGATTATTACATTATACAGTATTTTTATAGCACCATATTCAGAGATTCCGTGCTCTACGGCACTGTAAAATGTATTTATATAATTCAATGTGACAGGAGGTATTTGTAATATATTGAGCCAAATAAAGACAGAGGTCCATACATGAACTTCATAACGAATCCATCTTTATTAGAACTGCCCATGCGTGCGCGACGCTATCCGAAGTACATCCCAGTTATCAATACAACAGCGCCCCTGGTGGCATAATATGCTACACTCGCCCTTCTTAATTCTGTAATTCTTAAAACTTTTTAACTTTAAAATTACAACTTAGTTACAGCAATCACAAAGTTATGCTACCTTAAACATCAAGTTAAAGTATCAAAATAATTCACTTCATCACTAGAAAATTACTTCCAAAATTATATTTACTGTTATCTATTATTAAACTTCAACTTGAAACTTTAACAACTTATACAGGTACTGAACACAAACATAATTCTATAAGTATCTGAATATACCATACAATTTTAACAACTGTATTAATCAAATAGAACACCTCTAACTAACCAGGGTTCACAATCATTTCAACGCAACATCTTAAATGTAAATCCACTGAAATCGATTCAAGTCCATATTCAAATACTCATAGTCCAATTCAATTCACAAATTCATTTGTTCAATAGTTCAGGTTACATTTGTTCAATAAGCCTAGCAGGAGGCTTCACAGATCTTCTTAAATTGTGTCTTGTTGTGGGAGCTTCACTTGGAGATTTCATTGGGGTATGAACGGGGACATTGGAAGTCATGGGGGAACGTACTGGGGACTGTACTGGGGGATTGTGAGACACTTGCACCGGGGAACTTGGAGACACATTCATAGGAGGGGGAACACTTTGTGACTCCGACACATTCACAGGGGGCACAATTCCACTCGATAACAAATCACTTTTCTCATGATCCTTTTGAACATCCAATTCCATCTCTCCCGTCTTATGTAGATGCTCCAGATGCACAAATCTACATCGATTTCCAACTTTCACAACATAACGATAGGGTCCAACTTTCTTTGCGATAACACCTTTCACATATCTTTCCATTCCATCACGAAAGTTTTCAACACGAACAATTTCTCCAATTTGAAATTCAGACACTTTTCCGGTTGATTTGTCATGATTTTCCTTCTGAACTTCTAATTTACGCTCTACGTCAGAACGCAAATTCGGCTTGAGCAAACTTAAGCGAGTACGCAACTGTCGCTTTAAGAATAACTCAGCAGGCGGTCTTCCAGTCGTCGAATGGGGTGTAGTACGGTAAGTTAACAAGAAACTCTGCAGTTTCTGGGCCATCGATAATCCACACCGCGTTAGCAAATGCTTTTTAAGTGACGCCTTTACAGTTTGTACCACTCGCTCTGCAGCTCCGTTGGTAGCTGGATGATAGGGTGCAGAAACGACATGTCTAATTCCATTCATTTTCAGAAAGTTTTCAAAGTCATACGACACTAACTGGGGACCATTGTCACTAACAAGGGTTTGGGGTAATCCATATGACGCAAAGATAACTCTCAAAACATCAATTGTTTGCTTGGTGGTAATGGTGCGCATTTCCACAACTTCAATCCACTTAGAATGGGAATCAACAAGCAATAAGAAATTCTGGCCTTTCAATTCTGCAAAGTCCACATGCACTCGTTCGAACACTTGACCAGGATAATTCCAAGGAATTAACGGCACCTTCACCGAGTCATTCCGCATGGACTGACACGTTGAGCAACTGGCAACAAAAAGTTCAATATCGTGATCCAAATTCGGGTACCAAAAATAGGAGCGGGCCACCATCTTCATCTTCACCACACCTGGGTGGTCGGTGTGTAATTCTTCAAGCAATCTTGCTCGGAATTTAGGAGGGACAATGACGCGTAATCCCCATAATAAACACCCGTTATCCACTGATAGTTGCTCGCGTCGTACAAAATATGGTTTTAAATTCTCATCCTCACAGTGGTTTGACCAACCATTCAGGGTCGAGTCATAAGCTCTTGCTAACACTGGATCATTTCTTGTTTCTTCACGAATGTCTTTTGCAGTTATAGGCAGTTGATCAACATACGAAAAGTAATTGATTTGGGTCTCCGTTGCCAAATAGCCATCATTTGATCCTGGCAATCTACTCAATGCATCACAATTTGCATGTTCCTGAGAACGGCGGGTTTGCAACTCATAATCATAAGCCATGGTAATCAACGCCCATCGTTGGAGACGTAAAGCTGCTAAGCTTGGAATACCAGTCTTTGGTCCTAGAATTCTGGCAATCGGTCGATTGTCAGTTATGATCGTGAAGCGACGACCATACAAATACTTAAATGGAATTTCTTCAAACCATACACAATAGCTAACCCTTCCTTTTCGAGCTGACAATAGTTGTTCTCTGTAGATGAGAGAGTTCTGGAGGTGTAAGAAAGCACACATCCTACGCCTTCTGGACTCGCATCGCAAGCCAACGTCAACGGCTTCGATGGGTCATAGTGAGCTAAAGTCTTGCAATCAGTCAACAGTTTTTTAACAGTGTCTAACACTTGCTCACAATCATCATTCCACACAAATTTCTCGCCTTTTTGCAAGAGTTTATACCATGGGGCTAACAAACTGGCTTGATTGGGAATAAACTTGGCATAGTAATTGACAAAACCCAATAGAACTCTGAGTTCCTTCAAATCCTTTGGAGCCTTCATTAATTGCATGGCTTCCACTTTGTCATTCGTCGGTTTCAAACCCTCGGCACTAATGGAATGACCCAAGTATTTCACATGTTTCATGTTGAATTCACATTTTGATTTCTTCACTTTGACACCAAACTTCTGCAATCTGGCTAGCACACTCTCAACTCTGGCAACATGCTCTTCCTCAGCAGTGGCAATTAATATATCGTCAAGATAACATACAACGTCAGGTATATCTAGCAGAATCTGATCCATAATTCTCTGGAAACAGTTCGGAGCGGTTGAGACGCCAAAACCCAAACGGTGTAACTGATACAGTCCTTTGTGGGTATTTATCACTAAATACTTCTTGGCATCTTCTGTAAGCTCTACTTGCTGATACGCAGCTGAAAGATCCAGCTTCGTAAACACTTTGCCTCTGGCTAATGAAGCAAATATATCTTCTGCACTTGGTAACGGATAAGGCTCAGGCACAATCACTTGATTTACAGTTACTTTGTAATCTCCACACAGTCTCAAGGAGCCATCTTGTTTTGGTACTACAACTACTGGTGCAGCCCAATCACTTCTCGTTACTTTTGACATCACACCTTTCTTCTCAAGCTCGTCTAATTGAGCAGCCACTTTATCTCGCAAAGCATACGGCAAATTCCTCGGCTTGTGAAAAATTGGCTTTGCATCTGATCTCACATGAATGTCTGCTTTGTAGTCTTTAATTGTTCCCAAAGTACCACTGAACACATCTTTGTACTTGTCTAACATTGCCTCTAGGGAATTCTCCTGTCGCACAGCAAACAATCTAGGCCAATCCAATTTCACTTCAGTTAACCACTGTCTACCCATCAAACATGCAGGTCCTTCAACAACATACAATGGCAAATTCTTTCGCTGACCTTCATAACACACAGTGACATTGAGATAACCTAACACCGGTATTGACGTCTGAGTGTAACTTCTCAACGCCAAATCATCTTTGATCAGTTTCACATGTGATAATTGTTCATCATACAATTCTCTTGGCACAATTGAAACAGGCGCAGCTGTATCTACAACAAAGTCAATGTCTTTACCAGCCACATTAAGAGTCACATTTACTTCTGGCGGCACAACTTTCACATGATTTGTAGCTTCTACGCTAAACAATGTTTCAAAAGAATCACTGAGATCTTCAATCTGATCATCAACATAATGTACATTTGAACTAGACGTCGACGTATTCTTGCTTCCGCCACGGCCTCTTCCGCGACTTGAATATCTCTGTTGACCACGATTCTGGTTACCATTTCCACGACTGGTTTGATTTCTCGGGTGATCGGCATTGCCACGATTCTGTTGGCTGTTTCCTCGGCTCGGCTTCTGCGATGAACTTGAGCTTGCGTTGTGACTTCTCGATTCTTGTCGCGACTTGTTCTGTGACGAACACGCTCGTCCAATGTGTCCTCGTCCTTGACACTGATAACATCTCGCAGTCTTGTAATGACAAAAATTGGGATTGTGGGAACCCAAACATCGATAACACTTAGAACGCTGGACATGACTCACATTTGCAGTTGAACCACTCTGATACACATTGGAGTCCTCATAAATCATTTCATAGTCCAGGGCCTTTTCACAACACACTTCAAATGACTTGCCCTTACAATCACTCATCACTTTGGTACGCACAAATTTGTTTGACATGCCCGTCAAAAACGCTTCCTTCAGGGATTCTTTGACATCTGTATAATTGCAATAACGACTCAATTTCTTGAGCTCCAGAATGTACTCACTGATAGACTGTCCAGGCTTTTGTTTGTAAGAACGAAAATTGACTCTTTCATTTTCCTCAGTTCTGGATACTCTATAATGTTTCTCACACATATCAGTCAAATCTTTGTAAGACTTTCCAACAACATCGTCCGGCATTGACAAATTCACTAAAACTTCAAATGCTGCAGGCCCCACCTTAGCCAAAAACACATTGGCCTTCTTTGCTGCCTCCACATCATTCACAGCCATCCAAATGTCAAGTCTCTTCTTGTAATTCACCCATTCCTCTTTGTCAGGGTCGAATTCATCCACAGAACCAATAAATGCACCTCCGGCAGCCATGGTGATCAATGCACAGAGAAATAATCCACGAAATTTCATTCCACAATTTCCAGACATAAGCCAGACGATTCCAGACAGTGCGCGGGAAACCACGTGCGTTTGTGCAAGCAGTTGGGGCGGGCGACACACGCTCCAAATCCCAAGAAAAACCACTTGACACAGCACAAAACACAGTTCAAAATGTCCACAAACTTGTTTCCTCATTCCGGCACATAGATACGCTCATCCTCGTCGCCATTTTTGTAATATATTGAGCCAAATAAAGACAGAGGTCCATACATGAACTTCATAACGAATCCATCTTTATTAGAACTGCCCATGCGTGCGCGACGCTATCCGAAGTACATCCCAGTTATCAATACAACAGCGCCCCTGGTGGCATAATATGCTACAGTATTGTTTTCTTGTAAGTTGTGTTTTCTTGTAAGTTGTGTTTAGTTTTCACATCTTTTTCTCATGTCTGGCCCAGTCAACCGATACAGGGGAGTCTGGTTGGAGGTGTTGCTGATCACTCCTGACAGGAGGTTGACCCCTGCCTACACAAGTGGCCACCCTCCCTGGCCACAGCCATGACCAACTCACTCCAATAGAGTTCCAGCAGTGAGGTTCTAACCCACGTCCTCAAGTACCATTTGATTTGCAGTCAAGCGCTTTAAGTTAACCATAAGGTTATAAGTTTAAAGTGACACAACTTACTAACCGAGAACACAGCAAATGATTAATCTTTGTTTTTGTTTTCTTCAGAAGGACTATGTCAACATCCCTGTTTAGGAAAAGAGATTTGTAACTTTGTCTCTGTTCAAAACAGATGCTATTACGTGTACATGGACAGATTAAGAAACTGGGAATACAGCAAACAGCATTGTCAAGCAGAGGGATTACAGATGATGAAAATAAACAATGAAGATCTTTTGAATAATAGGCTCAAGTTAAGTATCCAACTGTTAGTGACTTCAGTCCAGGGAGGTCACTAATAGTTGGAAACTTAACTTGAGCCGAATACTAGAATCACAAGCGATGATAATATGACCGCTGGCGTTGTTGGACGCCTTTTGGTTGTGACGTGCAATCAACTGTGATTGTGTCGATCCGTAACAGATGAATAATGATTTGTGTATTGAGTGCAGCGTGTTTAGCCCTGGCGTAAAGAAGCTCAGTTGTAGAGTCAAGGATGGTAAATCCGTCCACTTTTGGCTGCAACTGTATTTTCAGAAAAATGGTATTAGATGCACAAATAAAAATTAGTCCATGGGAAGGGGCATATTCTGTACTATCACTGGCAACCAAGAAAGTAAAATATTCAAATAAGTTTTGCTAAACCATGGGAATAAAGATTGAAGATTAGGGCCTCTAAATCCGTCCAGGTTGCTGCTAAATCGTCCAGCTAGGATGGTAAATCCGTCCACAAGGTATTATGCAGCACATACCTGTCATATCTTGTGATTTTTTGAAGTTTTGCAACATATCAACTGTCACAAAGGATTTTCTGTCAATATTGGAACATTGGAGTGTTGATTACACTTGTAATAGAAGAATCACATAACAGAGGTCAAATTAACTATCAAGAATTTCAATTGACTGCCTAAATCACAATTAAAGAACCGTTTAATCCTGACCAAGTGGTATTATTGCTCAATCTAATTGCTTTAATCAGTTTTATGCCATTTATTCATATTAAAGTCATAAAAGAACTTTTAAAGACTATTTGAAGTGGGTGGACGGATTTACGAGGGGTTTTCCATAAGTTCTGTCCAACTGGTCATAACTTTGGCTAGATTTGATATAGAAACATGATATTTGGGTTAGATAATACTGACGTAATTCTGAAATAACACCCAAAAGGTCAGATCATATAGATAAAGAAAAAGCTTAATCTGTTGCCATTGAAACCAGAAGTCTTGAAATGCGGCCCAGATTTTGTAGTGCTCACTTAAAAAGAATTGAACACCTGCTTACATTATCTGTGTTTTTACTAATTGAATTAAGGTATATTAATAATTTCTTTCAAGAAATACAATCAGTTATTTGTAAAATCATTAATAACAATGGAAACTGGTATTATTGTCACATCTCAGTTACTTTATCATCACCTGTGCAGTTTCTCATTATTTTACGAGATGAGCATTTTTTTGGATTCGGATAACACCATACCTGTTATATTTCTTCAATTTTATTGGATAAAAACTACCAGAGAGAGTGAGAACCTTCTATCATACATACAAGGAAGACAGTGTGAGTGACAGAACCAAATAAAGATTGTAAAACCTTTTTCTGAATGAAGAAACACACGTTGGAAGACCTAAAAAAGAAGACTGGACAATGTCGAAACAGACCTTAACAATGCGATTTAGGTATCTTATTTAGACATGGTTAGAAAGTAAGAGAAAAGTATTTACCGGGTCGCAGTCATTAGTTTAGGAAGTTCAGAAATTGCTATGTATATTTTGAATATATTCTGTTCTATATATCTTGTAACATTTTCATATTTTGACAAGATATATTGTGTCTGTTAACAAGATCTCGGTCGCATTTCATGACTTTTGGTTTCCATAGCAACAAATCAACAATTTATTTTTAGTTCTATGATCAGATTTTTTGGGGATCATTTGCAAATTACCACAACATCAACTGACCCTAATATCATTTTTCTGCAGATAATCTAGCAAAAGTTATGACAGGTTGGACAGAACTTATGGAAAACCCATCGTAAAGCACAAAAAGTATGCGAAACACCAACAGTGATCTCAATATGAGGACTATTAGGCATTGACTTTTTAAGGGATATAAAAAGTTAGAGGAAATCTACTAAGTGTCTAGTTCATTATTTTAAGAATTTGGGAAATGTTAGGGATTACTTTTAATAAGTTTCTTGTCCTGTATCCCTGGTAAAAAAGGAATTTTTGACAAGATATAATGAATCTTTTGTCTCTAAAAGTACCCTGGGCCGCATTTCATGACTTTTGGTTTCCATGGTAACAAATTAACCATTTATTTTTATTTCTAATATCATGCTCCTGTATTAAATATTGCAAAAGTTATGGCAAGTTGGACAGAACTTATGGAAAACCCCTCGTACAATCACCCAGTCTAGCCAGTTTTAAAATAATGATGGCAAATCCATCCACTTTCGTATTCATTGTATCTCCTTCCCATATGTTGGAATTCTGTTATACGTTATCTAAGAAATCCTATAAAAATTATAAAATGATTAGTCTTATTCGTCAATTGTTTACCTTCAATAACTTCTTTTTTCATGGAAAAAGGCCTACAAGACTTACTACCTCTTATCAACAAATGGCTGTGATGACGTCACAGGATTTCATTGTGTTTTGTTTCAGCTTTTAAATGGGCCTGAAATATCATTTTTTTTAAATGGTCTCAACACAGTAAAAACTGCAAAATTAGTTAAAAACCAAGTTTCTCTTGCTTTTACCACTCACACAAATTTAAGAGGCTCTGCCTGTAAAAACCTGCAAAATCAGAAGATGGTGGCCGGGGACCCGTCAGACTTTGCAAAATGTCATATACCGGGGGTTAGCTTATAGTCTCAGGAGGCTCAAAAGCATATTTTAAGGTTCAGAAAATTATTGGTATCCATAGCAACAGCCCCAATATTGACCAAGGTCAGACCCCTCTTTTTTACAGCTGTTTCAAAAAGTGAAATTTTGCCAATCTTGATTTTATACATTTTTGTTGGCTCTGCCAAGATTTCTTACCAGTTGGATCAAGGTCTGTCAGTCATTTTTGGTCAATATAGGTCAATAGAATTTTCACAGACTATTACTGGGGTGCAGGCAAGGTATTGTGTTCTCACTACAGCGCCCCCTAGTGGCCATGTTTTCTCTATTATCTCATACCTCGAAAAGTCTCAACTTCAAGGCAAATTTATTTCTATATCCAACGAGACCCGGGTAAGTGGTGCATGTTGGGTTTTACCCCAACAGCTGTATTTCACAAAACTGCCATAAAACTCGTGGGCACTCATTCCATTTTCAGTGGCGCCCCCTATGTATTTTGTGAAAATTTCAATTTTTTTTGAAAATTCCATCTATTTTAGCATGCTATATCTACAGAATGGATAGAAATGAAATTCTGAAAGTTTTTGGAGAAAAAGGTCAAAACAGCTGCAGCCCAGGGGCGATGCAAAATATTCCATGGTGTCAAAGGTTATAGAGTGATTAAAGCCCCCTGGTGGCCATTTTTCACATTTTTGCAGAATTAATGAAATTTACGCCAAAGACAAATACTTTGATGGAAGGAATGTGCTTTGATTAAGTTGCTTCAACCATGTAAAATTGAAATATAATGTCATGCCTAATTATGCAAATTAACAACTGCATCCATATATGGAAGTAGCACTACATTGTATCAACCCCTGGTGGCTCTATTTTCAAATCTGTTTTTGGTGGATATATGCATCTCAGACAGATTTAGCAGGCTATCTCTCCAAAACTAAAGCATCAAGATGTTTGAAATTCATGGTGGTAACAAGGCAAGACATCCTCAGAAAATATATTCATGAAAACATTCCATGGGGCAAATATCACTGCACTCTGCTGCCCCCTGGTGGCTATTTTAAACACATTTTTGAGTTAATATGCCTGTCACAAAAGTTTATTAAATTTTGTCCACACCTCCAAAAAGTAAAGCAGTAAGGTGGTTCATATTCATGGTGATAACAAGGCAGGACACCCTCAGCCAATATATTCATGAATACATTCCATGGGGTCAAAGGTCACCACACCCTACTGCCCCCTGGTGGCCCTCTTCTATATATTTTTCGGTGAATGCATGCATGTAAAAGATATTCGACAGGCCAAGCCTCCAAAATGAAACCATAAAGGTGGTTCATTTTCATAATGGTAGCAAGGCAGGACATCCTCAGCCAATATATTCATGAATACATTCCATGGGGTCAAAGGTCACCACACCATGCTGCCCCCTGGTGGCTCTCTTCTATATATTTTTCGGTGAATAAATACATGTAAAAGATGTTCAGCAGGCCATGCCTCCAAAATGAAACCATAAAGGTGGTTCATATTCATGGTGGTAGCAAGGCAGGACTTCCTCAGCCAATATATTCATGAATACATTCCATGGGGTCAAAGGTCACCACACCATGCTGCCCCCTGGTGGCTCTCTTCTATATATTTTTCGGTGAATAAATGCATGTAAAAGATGTTCAGCAGGCCATATCTCCAAAATGAAACCATAAAGGTGGTTCATATTCATAATGGTAGCAAGGCAGGACATCTACAGCAAATGTATTATGAAAGCATTCCATGGGGTCCAAGTCACTGCAATTAACTGCCCCCTGGCACACATTTTTCATTGAATATATGCCTGTCACATAAGTTCAGCAGGCCATACCTCCAAAAGGAGAAGCAGTAAAGTGGATCATATTCATGGTGGTAACAAGGCAGGACAACCGTAGCAAATATAGTCATAAAACATTCCGTGGGGTCAAAGGTCATTGCACTTTACTGCCCTCCGACGATTCTCTTCTAGAAATTTTTCAGTGAATATGCAAGAGAAGTTCAGCAGGCCATACCTAAAGAATGAAACCATAAAGATGGTTCATATAATTATATTCATGGTGGTAGCAAGGCAGGACAATGAGGACATCCTCAGCAAATATATTCATGAAAACATTCCATGGGGTCAAAGTCACTGTAATTAACTGCCCCCTGGCAGCTATTTTACAAACATTTTTCAGTGAATATATTATATGCCTGTCACATAAGTTCAGCAGGCCATATCTCCAAAAGTAAAGCAGAAAAGAGGTTCACATTCATGGTGGTATCAAGGCAGGACAGCCGCAGCAAATTTATTCACACAAAGATTCCATGGGGTCAAAGTCACTGCACATTATTGTCCCCCTAGCGGCTGTTTTCAACCCATTTTTCAGTGAATTTGTGCATGACACAAACGTTTAGTAGACCATACCACTAAACTTATGCATTAAGGTTGTTCATATTCATGATGGTAACAGGGTAGGACAGCCACAGCAAATTTATTCACAAAAATTTTCCAAGGGTTCAAAGGTAACTGCACATTGCTGCCCCCTGGTGACCCTTTTCTATACATTTTTCAGGGAATAGATGTTTGTCGCCAAAGTTCAGCAGGCTGTTCCTCCAAAACTTTGGCAGTGAGGTGGTTTATATTCATGGTGGGAACAGGGCAGGTCAGTAAATGTATTCATGAAAACATTCCACGGGGTCAAGGGTCACTTTACATTATTGACCCCAGGTTGATTTTTTGTCTACATTTTTCAGTCATCAAAACTGGTGCAGGGGCGGACTCTGCAGGTAATTCTGCTGACGGCTTGTTCCCGATAGTGGACTTAGCATTCTGGAGACAGAGACATATTCTGCCAATTTCGGGATCCCTTGCACCCACCAATGTACGGTTGAGGTCATATATGTAAACTACTTTGCGATTTCCCATAGGAATTTATATAAGATGTATTTAAAATGGATGTTTGCAAATGATTCAACATTATGTTTACTATAAAGTCAAGTTGCTCAAAAATGGATTCATGACATGAACGTTTTAGTCAATATAAGCAACAACATGTTTTCCTGATTTTGGTTGGGTACCATATAATACATGTATGGGTTATAAAATTCAGAAGTAAACATACACCTGCCTCCATTGAAATAAGCTATGTTTACTTCTGAACTGAAATCATGAAAACATTGTTTTTGATACATTGATTTCTTTTGTGCTACTTGATTTAATTGTATCCGTTATTTTGAGTTTCTTATTAAAGCATCCATTAGAAATGTATTTTAAGCCACCTAGCCAGTTCTTGGTTCAAATGTGTATTGTTTTTTGTTTACAGTGTTTACATGATTTATGGTTACAGAATCCCATACTCTCATCACCCATTCCAATAGCTACGCCTATGGCTAGCTAAAAATACCAGGTTCCGATTGACAAGTTATAAAAACATCTGAGAAGGGTGAAAGATTTTGTATTTCTGATTTCAGATTATGATTCAAGGAGAAATTTTACATAAGATAGGCTATTTTTCATACCAAAATGCTACAAAAATCTTACTCAAATCTTGAACCTTGCCGTAAACTCTTGCGATAGGCATTATGATAATCCCTGATAAATGTAGACAAAAGATCAACCAGGGGTCAATAATGTGCAGTGACCCTTGACCCCATGGAATGTTTTAATGAATACATTTACTGACCTGCCCTGTTCCCACCATGAATATAAACCACCTCACTGCCAAAGTTTTGGAGAAACAGCCTGCCGAACTTTTGCGACAAACGTCTATTCACTGAGAAATGTATAGAAAAGAGCCACCAGGGGGCAGCAATGTGCAGTTACCTTTGAACCCTTGGAATATTTTTGTGAATAAATTTGGTGGTATGGTCTACTAAACGTTTGTGTCATGCACAAACTCACTGAAAAATGGGTTGAAAACAGCCCCTAGGGGGACAATAATGTGCAGTGACTTTGACCCCATTGAATCTTTGTGTGAATAAATATGTCCTGCCTTGTTACCACCATGAATCTGAACCACCTTACTGCTTTACTTTTTGAAATATAACCTGCTGAACTTATGTGACAGGCATATAATATATTCACTGAAAAATGTGTGTAAAATAGCCGCCAGGGGGCAGTTAATTGCAGTGACTTTGACCCCATGGAATGTTTTCATGAATACATTTGCTGTAGATATTCTGCCTTGCAACCATCATGAATATGAACCACCTTTAGGGTTTGATTTTTGAGGCATGGTCTGCTGAACATCTTTTACATGCATGCATTCACCGAAAAATATGTAGACGAGGGCCACCAGGGGGCAGTAAGGTGTGGTGACCTTGACCCCATGGAATGTATTCATGAATATATTGGCTGAGGATGTCCTGCCTTGCTACCATCATGGATATGAACCACCTTTATGGTTTCATTTTGGAGATATGGCCTGCTGAACATCTTTCACATGCATTTATTCACCGAAAAATACATAGAAGAGAGCCACCAGGGGGCAGCATGGTGTGGTGACCTTTGACCCCATGGAATGTATTCATGAATATATTGGCTGAGGATGTCCTGCCTTGCTACCATCATGAATATGAGCCACTTTTATGGTTTCATTTTGGAGATATGGTCTGCTGAACATCTTTTACATGCATTTATTCACCGAAAAATATATAGAAGAGAGCCACCAGGGGGCAGCATGGTGTGGTGACCTTTGACCCCATGGAATGTATTCATGAATATATTGGCTGAGGATGTCCTGCCTTGCTACCATCATGAATATGAACCACCTTTATGGTTTCATTTTGGAGGCATGGCCTGCTGAACATCTTTTACATGCATGCATTCACCGAAACATATGTAGACGAGGGCCACCAGGGGGCAGCATGGTGTGGTGACCTTTGACCCCATGGAATGTATTCATGAATATATTGGCTGAGGGTGTCCTGCCTTGTTACCACCATGAATATGAACCACCTTACTGCTTTACTTTTGGGAGGTGTGGACAAATAAACTTTTGTGACAGGCATATTAACTCAAAAATGTGTTTAAAATAGCCACCAGGGGGCAGCAGAGTGCAGTGAACTTTGCCCCATGGAATGTTTTCATGAATATATTTTCTGAGGATGTCTTGCCTTGTTACCACCATGAATTTCAAACATCTCGATGCTTTAGTTTTGGAGAGATAGCCTGCTAAATCTGTGTGAGATGCATATATCCACCAAAAACAGATTTGAAAATAGAGCCACCAGGGGTTGATACAATGTAGTGCTACTTCCATATATGGATGCAGTTGTTAATTTGCATAATTAGGCATGACATTATATTTCAATTTTACATGGTTGAAGCTACTTAATCAAAGCACATTCCTTCCATCAAAGTATTTGTCTTTGGCGTAAATTTCATTAATTCTGCAAAAATGTGAAAAAATGGCCACCAGGGGGCTTTAATCACTCTATAACCTTTTTACCCCATGGAATATTTTGCATCGCCCCTGGGCTGCAGCTGTTTTGACCTTTTTCTCCAAAAACTTTCAGAATTTCATTTCTTTCCATTCTGTATATATAGCATGCTAAAATACATGGAATTTTCAAAAAAATTGAAATTTTCACAACATACATAGGGGGCGCCACTGAAAATGGAATGAGTGCCCACGAGTTTTATGGCAGTTTTGTGAAATACAGCTATTGGGGTAAAACCCAACATGCACCACTTACCTGGGTCTCGTTGGATATAGAAATAAATTTGCCTTGAAGTTGAGACTTTTCGAGGTATGAGATAATAGAGAAAACATGGCCACTAGGGGGCCCTGTAGTGAGAACACAATACCTTGCCTGCACCCCAGTAATAGTCTGTGAAAATTCTATTGACCTATATTGACCAAAAATGACTGACAGACCTTGATCCACCTGGTAAGAAATCTTGGCAGAGCCAACAAAAATGTATAAAATCAAGATTGGCAAAATTGCACTTTTTGAAACAGCTGTAAAAAAGGGGGGTCTGACCTTGGTCAATATTGGGGCTGTTGCTATGGATACCAATAATTTTCTGAACCTTAAAATATGCTTTTGAGCCTCCTGAGACTATAAGCTAACCCCCGGTATATGACATTTTGCAAAGTCTGACGGGTCCCCGGCCACCCTCTGCAGGTTTTTACAGGCAGAGCCTCTTACCAATTATGATTATATACCTATATCAGGAGGTGGACGGATTTACCCACCTGGACGGATTTACCGTACTTGACTATATAATAATAATAAAAAGACATATTGCATAAATTTAAATCATGTCTGTCTTTGCAAAATGGTAGAATACAACCAGTAATTATTTATGTAGCCAATTTCCATTAAGATCCATATGAAATATAAACTAAAGAATTTATTTGAAAAAAAGCTACAAGAGAGGCAAATCAGATTTGCCCTCAGGTGGCCATCTTGAAAACTGAAGAAAAGTAGCTATTTTATTGACTGAAAGAACTTTCTCTTTCGGTCAGTGTGAGAGGTCCGCTTTTGTCAAGGTGCCTCTTGCCACAGGAAGAGGACTTGCCACAGATATAGTGTGCTTATAATCCCTCATAATGATAGCTTAGGGGCGCTGGTATGTTGCTTCATGGCACCAGAGTCCAGAGCCTGCACTAAGTACTGTCATGTGCTAAACTTAAATTGGCTGTGTCAGTTTTTCTGACAACATGGTCACTGCCATGACCTTTTGAGTAGTGGAAGTAGTTTTCCCTCAGCTGTTGCGGAGGGAGGGATGGACCACTGTCTGTGACTGGCCCCTGGGTGTTGATTATCTGTTATATCAGTTGATCTGTATTCAGGGCCGCAGGCTGGTCTGAATGAAACGGGGGGCTGAGACTTATCCGTAGGCATGCGGACCCCGGAAAACTCTGGAAATTTTAATGCACCTTTATTGGCCAAATTCTAGGCGGAGGGGGGCAGCTGTCCAGTCCACAATGGGTCCTCCAGATGCCCAAATGCATGCATCTCTAACACCAGGTGCTTGGGCTTAGAGCTGCTGTGCATGTAAAATCGGTCCCGTTGGTAATGCCGGATTGATATTGTAGTATCTATACCTCTGCCCACAGGAGCACTTGTGACAAGGTTTGAAATTCTAAAATTAGAATACTTTTGCCGTCAATGGCTATCATTATGGATCAATAAGACTCTCTTTCAGTTTTTGAATTATCAAATTCTTGTCTTTAGTAGAATACTTTGGTGATCAACTGCCTAAATAATCAGGACATTTGGACAATTTGCAAGATTACCGCTGCATTCTACATATCTTGGAGCAAAATGTGAAAAAAATGATATTTTTTAAACATTTCGCCAATTTCTGAATATTTGAGCATCTTTCAGGTATTTTGTCAACTTGGTAACAAGCTGAAATGCAATCTATACTAAATTTGCAACAATTTGGTACAAAGAAACCTGACTAAATATTGGGGGAGATCAATGAAGCAGCACAACTGGACCCAAGGAATTAGATGAAAATCCCACACCAAATTGCATGTCGGGCCAAATTTAACCTCTATAAAATGGAAAGTATTGCATTTAAATAATTTCTGTCTTCAAAATCATATTTTTTATCAGGCGGCCATCTTTAATTTTGGTGGCCATATTGAAGTTAGGTAGAAATTAGTTCTTTTATCTTTTGTAGAATTCTTTGGAGATCATCCTCGGAAAAAATCATGATATTTGGACCGTTTTTAAGGTCAGGGCTGAATTTTGAATATTTTTAGGAGCAAAATATAAAATAAAAAAATTACTTTTTCAACGTTGGTCCCATTTTAAAAATTTTTAGTATGTTTCAGGTATTTTTCCAACTTGGTAACAGGCAGAAATAGAATTTATACTAAATTTGCTACAATTTGGTACCATGAAACCTGGCTAAACAGGGGGGGTCAACGAAATCCTAGATTTTGGCCCTCATGTGATTGACTACTGAAAATGTTGGAATAGTTATGGGGCGATCCTGGAGTCTTTTAACATGAATGAGGTATTAGTGCGGGCCATTTAAAGTAAGTCCATAATAGACTGGCGGGATTTTAGGAAAAAGGCTTTATTTAGAGAGGTACGAGCATTTTGGGGTAAAAGTCGGGAACCCATCTTTTTAGCATATTTGAGGTATGCTGAATCCAATAAAACTGGTTCCCAAGCAATATTCCGGGTCATTCACCTCCCAATTTGCATATCAAAATGGCCGCCAAATTATCAATTTTTGATTGTTTCAAAACCATAACCTTCAATATCTTTCTGTTTAGGAAAGCAAAAAAGACAAACCAAGTCGATCAATCCATGTTATGAAGACCATGGAAAAACACACACCATTTCTAAATCAATTATGCAAGTTTGATGGTCATTAATAATTTAATATGCTGATTAGTAGCCGCCATTATACAAGAATGCTTTTTCTTCAATAACTTCCTTACTAATCACGCAAATTAAACAAATTAAAGTTCTATACCAATGTTTTAAGGGTCAATGAAGATGATGAACTCATCTAAAAAGTCATAACACTCATCTAATACTAATTATGCAAGAATTATGGTCATTAGTATGCTAATTAGCGATGAAATATTACAGAAAAGAACAATCTTCTTAGTATCTTCATTGTTTATCCAGCAAGCTGTACAAATTAAAGTTCTATACCAATGTTTTAAGAGTCCATGAAGATAATGAACTCATTTATAAAGCCATGACACTCATCAAATATTAATTATGTAAGAATAATAGTCATTATCATTTATGCTAATTAGCAATGACATATATATGTATACATATTTCCAAAAAGAATAGTTTTCATTGTAACGAAGCTTCTAGTCCTGCAAACATTACAAAAAAGGGTATATATTTTTAAGGCCAATGAAGGAGTCAATGATAAAGTCATTACACTCATTTGATAATAATAATTATGCAAGACCTGTAGTCAGCAGTATATTAGCAGTGTCATATTAACGAAAAAAAGCTTATTCTTATAAATATTTCCTATGCGTCAAGCATACTTTACCAAATGATGTCCTCTAACAATATTTAGTTTTTTCAAAGTTATGCTGCAATACTTCAAGGGTGAATGTATATCATGAACTCATTCATAGCATAATAATATCAGTGATATCTGATCAGCAGGGAAGGTCAGGGACTCTGTTTTGGGGGAGGCAAAATTAGGCAGGAACTCCCAGAAATCAGCAGTATCTCGTGATGGCCCAAGATGCCTTCTAAGCAATCTGAAGCACTAATTCCCCATAAAAGACAAGGAGTCACTTTATATATGTCGTATCATCATTTTATATAGTGTCAAATTTAGTGAAATTTGCACACCATACACATTTTAAATGGAAATCATGCAAATCATTACTGTGATGACCTGTATTGCTATATAGTGGTGCCTGAAAGATCATCCAATGTACCTATGCAGGGTATAGGGCAGATTTCACGAAAAAGCTGCAAAATGACTTACCACAACTTGTCCACAAGTTACATTAGCACAATACTGATAAGGCCTGACATAATCGATTTGTAGATTCTCAGATTTTCTCAGGGTGCTTCTTCTGAGGATAGCTGGCAGGACAAAAAAGGCTGAAATCTAAATCTTTTATTGTGTCAATCCATTAAATAAAATCATGGGTAACCACTCTTTTCTGTTGGGTTGGTAGGTCAGAGTAGCTAAAAATATGGCCTTGTGCTAATGTAACAACGATGAATGATGTAGGACGGAATTTTTTATGCTGATCCTACTGCAATATAAATGAAGTCACCAGCAGGGTACCACCCCTGGCCTGCTCTTGGGAGACCTGGCTTTCATTTTAAGGAAAATTTGAGATGTAATCAATTGTTTTTTAACGTAATTTTTATGTACACATTTTGCTAATGTAACACTATGAAATGGACGGATGCAAAATTGCAGTTACATTAGCAATAAAGAAAGAGGTACCACACCCAGTCGTTAATGTTTTTGGTGATGTAAATAGGCAAATAAGACCCTTTTTTAATAAAATATTATAATTTCATGTTTGAAATTGCCGTAAGTAGGGAGAACAAAGAAAAATTTCCATGTAAAAGTTGCTAATGTAACCTCAGTGTCCTGAGACGGAATCGAGTTACATTAGCAGTCTTTTTTTATTTTTCATTTTTTTCAAGTTTTATAATGACCAAGACAATTAAAAATGGTTCCAAAATAATTTTGAAGATGTTTATTATCAATCACATACCATTACATTTTCCTGAATTGGTTTTAGCAGATTCCACAGAGTGCCAAAGTAAGCATGTCTGATCACCAGTAAGTTTGGCTGTCCAAAATTGTCCTTTTGAGGCATAAACGATTTTTTTTTTAAGAGGAAAAAGCTACATATTTCAGGAATACTTTATTGATATTTATTCATTACCTCACAGATATACATAGTAATAGGTTTACTTGCTTCAGGAAGCAACAGAGAGATAACAGAAGGGTTGGAAAGTTTAAGGTACCTTTTAAGAGCACTTTTCGTGAAATCTGCCATAGGCATGCTAAGAAATGTCCTACAGAGCTACACAAAACATGAAACAGTCATTCAAATGCCTTAAAACAGTCAGGCCTATCATGAAAGTTTATGAGTAAACTAAAGAATGGAATCACAATTCAAACTGCTATTATTTGGTATTCTGTGTAGGATCAGATGCAGATAACAACTTTCTGGTTTTTCTCTGCCGCCTCACCAAAATATATTTTCTATAATGTGCCTTCTTCATGGCATTTACCTCTCAATAGCTCTTGCCTCTTCTCAAAAGCTCTTGCCTCATCTCTAGCTCTTGCCTCGTCTCTAGCTCTTGCCTCCTTCATCGCATTCTCCATTCTTTCCAGTGAACCCATTCTCCGCCTCCTTCCCAGTTCTCCCCTCCGACTTGATAGCTCCTGACTCCAACCTGATTGCCTCCTACCTCTTGTCTGCACAACAACTCTTCTCTCCTTTCTCTGACCTATGTCTTCTTTCATGCAGCCTCCCAATCTATTGCCCCATTCAAACAGCTCTTGGGTCATTCCATGTCAAATCAACAAAATTTCAGAAAATCTCCCACCTGACCCGTCTCAGATTTTTTCCAAATTCCTAACACTGAATGACAATATGGAAACATGTTATTTTGCAAAATTTGAAGGGTCTGTGTTAAAAACTTTGAAAATGGCAAGCTACAGAAATATGGCAAAAATACTTGAAACTGCCAATATTGACATATTTTGTAAGGAGAATATCTCTTAAAATATGAGAAGCACAGCCATAAAAACTGGTTGAGTATATTAATATCGAATAAAACTACCAGTAAATAGGGTTTAATCAAGTACGGACAGTACAGCTACTCCCACAGAATTTTTTTTAACATTAGAAAAAAATTGGACTGAAAGTCGACTTTTAACATTCCATAACTCCTCTTTAAAAATCGGAAGGACATTCATCACAATTCATGTTTTATTTCTGGTATAAGAAGAAGATATTTCAGCAGTTTCAACATTGTAAGCCATGTTGTATTCAAAAAGTAGGCCCCAAATTATTGGAAAATGTGGGAAATGGGATATTTTGGCGGTCCAAAAACGCCATGTGGGATAGTGTGTAGCAAATTAGAGATAGTACCAACTGAAGGTACCTGAGTTTCAGCTTCATTTCATACCAGAAATGTTTTGCCCCTCGGATTCCTTCATGCTGCACTTAACACTTGAATTTGAGCCTAATCTGCCATATCCAGAATCCGCACAATAGTATAATTTTGTCAATTCAAATCATGCGTTCATCTCACTTTTGTAATCTGACAGGCCTCAATTAGACCTTCATTTTGAGTCCCAACTTCAATGGTGTTTGAAATATTAAGGGTACATAAAATCTTCAATTCAATGCATATGTAGAGCACCCCATGGAGCAATAAGTATGTCAATTTTTCATAATGAAGGACTCTGAGGGGCAAGTTGTATCTGGTGTCAAATGAAAGGTAAAAAGCCATGCTTTAAGCGACTAAACAAATCTCAGCTGTCCTACCTATCCCACATGATGATTTTTGTCTCCAAATTACTGGAAAAATGGGCTTTTTCGTAACTTCTAGGGCTAATAACTCTTAAGAAAACAATGTGATTTTTCTTTATACTGCACAGAAGGGTAATATGCTATGACATGAAGTGCTGCATGCAAACATAAAAAGTTTTGCCCTTTATAAGTGAAGTTACGGGACCCTGAAATATGTAATTTAGCACAAAACAAAAGCTGTTATTCTTTTTCTATTTTCCCAAAGGCAAACAATTTGCATAGATATATAACTTTCATATAACCATTCAATGACACAATATCAACCATTTTGCATTGCATTGTTTTCATATCTCTTGCCATTCCAGATTTACATCCGTTTAAAAATATGTTGATTTTGAAGATTTTCAAAAGTTTTCCGATTTTCAAAATTTCACAGCTCAGTCAATTTTGAAGATATCCACTTGAAATTTTGGATATATCACTTTCTCACAATATACTTACTGAGTAAAAAGTTTCGTTAGAATCGGAGATGGTGATGGTGGGGACCATTGGTTGATTCGACGTGGAATGACCCTATTGCCTGATCAAATTGTTTCCCACCTCTCTGCTCATCTTTCTTTGTCTCCACCATATCTGCATTCTCCTCTGCTTCCTGCCTAACTCCTGCCTCCCTACTCAATAGCTGATAGATCTGTCTCCCATTCGCTGTCTACTTCTTAGCTCCTTGCTGATATTGGTTTCCTCCTCCCTGCATTTCCTCTTACCTGTCGGCTCTCTCCTCTTTTGTCTGCTTCCCCTAGCTCTTGCCTCCTCCTCCAGAGTGGTTCTTCCATCACTCTCTGCCTACTCCTAGATATAAATATGTCCTACCCTGCTTGGCAGTGCTTGCTCCCAGTTTCTCTTGGCTCCTTCCTTTCCCTAGTTGCTCAATTGTCTCCTTCAATTGGTTCTTTAATATCTCCAAATTTCCAGACCATCCCTACCTCTCTCACTACTGAGTGGCGCCCTACTGTTGACATTTTAATGCACACATCTCTTGGATTTTTACCTATTTTTCTTTGAAAAGAGAGAGAATTATAGGGATAGACCTATATGGACTTGTTTATAAAGGATTACTCCTTATTTCTGTGAACTTTTTACGGACACTATTGCCTTACTTGCTTTGTACAGAGCACCAGAAAGTTTTGGTATGCCCACAGAACTGAGGTCAGGAAAAATGGCAGGCAACGAACAAGGTGAGACCAATCCAGTTACTTTGCAGACAATCTCTGAGAAGCTTGATGGCTTGAGTTCTCAACAAGAAGATATGAAAAGAATGTTGGAAACGAAAATTGATGAATTGAGAGATGAATTGAAGGCTGATATTGAAAATAGACTTGAGGGATTTTAGACTCAAATGTCACATGATATTGATAGATTGAATGAAGAACGTTCTAGTTTGAAACAAAACATGGATCAGTTGAGTGAGAGATTAGCCACTCTATCTAATGCAACAGAGAACAACAATGACACAAGACCTGTAAATACTGAACCTGTGAACAATATTGACCAACTGTGGTAATAGCAAACTTGACAGAGCAACCTGATGACCCACTGACCCTCAATGACCGTATTTCAGACTTATTGCAAGTAATGGGGGATGGAGTTGCTGATGTTGAAGTGAAGCAGGTGAAGCGTTTGAATGGCCGTGATGGGAAAACTGGGCTGGTGAAAGTTGCCTTAGATTCATTGGACTCTAAGAAAGTGTGGTTAAGGTCGAGTAAATCCCACATGGAGCGAGTACACGAGCAGAATGTTAAGAAATTACTAGAGCTGATACTTGGTCGTGATCAACTCAAGCTCACAAGTAATGGCAGATTGTTGTCCAAAGATGAACAATCACAACAGGTGAATTCCAGAGGTCATGTTTATCACTCTAGCCGTGGTGGTTCTGGTGCCCGTGGTCGTGGTGGCAGTGGTTCTGATACCCGTGGTCGTAGCAGTGGTTCTGATGCCCGTGGTCGTGGTGGCAGTGGTCCTGGTGTCCGTGGTCGTGGTGGCAGTGGTCCTGGTGTCCGTGGTCGTGGTGGCAGTGGTCCTGGTGTCCGTGGTCGTGGTGGCTGTGGTCCTGGTGTCCGTGGTCGTGGTGGCAGTGGTTCTGATACCCGTGGTCGTGGCAGTGGTTCTGATACCCGTGGTCGTGGCAGTCCTGATACCCGTGGTCGTGGCAGTCCTGATGCTGGTGGTCGTGGCAGTCCTGGAGCCCGTGGTCGTGGTGATGGCATCCTCAGAGGTTCTTCTCAGGGAGTTGGCCGTGGAACAAGTTCCCCATAGGACATTTTGCCCACTGAGCTGAAAGTCATCCACTGGAATGTGAAGGCTGGTCGGGTGAAAATATCCAAACTAAGAAAGATATTTTTGAACACTTTAATGCAGACATTATTTCTATCTGTGAAACCCATTTAGAATCTCATTATAAAATACAATTTGATGATTATGTGTGTTTTGAACACAACACACAGTCAAGGAACATTAGGTTAAGGCGGACATTTGGTGGTGTACAGGTGTTGGTACACAATAGACTGCTTAGTTTTTATGGTGTTACTATTCTTGATAAAAGTAAAGATGGGATACTGTGCCTAAGATTTACGTGTAAGACTTCTGATTTTAATTTCATTCTGTTTTCATGTTATCTTCCTCCCCAGAATTCTGTGTGGGGCCGCGATGCTGATGGGTTTTATGCCCATATCTTAAATTTGATGTATGTTTATAATGATGCTGATATGATGCTTATACTTGGTGACTTGAACTCCCGTGTTGGTCATGACTCTGACATTGTTGATTGTTTAGACACAGCTGAGCTGCCTATCCGTAATATTATAGACAATACCAAAAACAAGCATGGCGAAAGTTTGTTAGAGTTTTTGAAAGACGGTCAACTTTGTATCTTAAATGGTAGGGTAACACCTGAACACAACAATTTTACCTTTGTGCAACCTTGTAGAGGCAGTTCGGTTGTTGACTTTGCTATTGTTCCCCATGATAATTACAAATTTATGAAAACCCTGAAAATCCATTCACCTTTGCAGGTGTTGAACCTCACTAACACCAGGGGGCAGTGTCCAACTGATCACTCCCTCTTGGAGTTAGTTATTAGTCCTCATTACTCACAGGAAAATCCTACAATTGAGTCAAATGAAAATGTTTAGGTTTCTCATACAAATGTTTCTGAATCAGATAACAGCAGATACTACACAAGGTATGACGTGAGTGATGTACCTGAAAGCTTTCTGCAATCCCCAGGTGCTCAAACAGCAATCCCAGATTGTATAAATAAAATTGAAGGGCATGTCTTTGATCAGAGGGAAATTGACGATGCATATCATGTGCTATGCAATGTTTATTATACAGAAATGGATGCTAAGCTTAAAAAGAAAAATGTGCATCCTTGTGCCAAAAAGAGATTGCGACAAACAATGAAGCCCTACTAGACAGAAATACTTTCTAATTTGTGGGAAGAACTTTGCAAAACTGAAAAGAAATACTTAAAAGAACCACAGAATTCTAGACGCTGTAGGCAGCTACGTGATAACTTTAAAACCTCCCAGAAAACTTTTGATAGAGAGTACCGAAAAGAAAAAAGAGCCTATCAATGGAAAAAGGTTGATGAAATCGCCTCTTTAGATACTGCAAACCCACGGAAATTTTGGCAGGAGATTAAGCAATTAGGACCTCGGTCAGCTGGTAATATACCAATGTCCGTCTATGAAAATGATATTTTGAGTTCTGATACTCAGAAGGTCTTCTGCAAATGGAAAACCGATTTTAGAAACTTATACAATGCCAAATCTCAGCCTGGTGTTTTTGATGATGACTTCCTCCGAAAGGTCCAAGATGAAATACCTTATTTAGAACGGTCTACAGAAAATCTGACACTGAATGCTGCTGTTACTGAACAAGAGGTTAGGGCTGCAGTTAACAAATCTAGAAGCAAGAAAGCAGTAGACTACTAGAGGGGGCACTTTGGAGTCCCTTTGACCTACTTATTTAATGCCCGCAATTTAATATTCAGCAGTGGTAATTGACCAAATTAGGTCCTAGACACCTGAAGTAGATATAACTGACACAAAGCCGGTTCTAGGCACTTCGAAATATGAAATAGTATGACATAAAGCCATTGCACAGATCAGAGTTCGGGGCATTCATGTCACACTTTGGGAGGACTGCACTGTTGAATCATATGTACCCATTTTCTTCCTAAAATCATTCCTTTAGTCCAAAAATTGAGCATCAAAATAAGCAGTGCTCGGAGTAGCTTTCTGAAAAACGCATTAAACCTCGGAGGACTTCACCCTTAAATCGTTTGAAAATTTAGTTTTATTCTGAAAATTATGCTGAACATCAATATTAATCAACAGTGGTAATTGACCAAATTAGGTCCTAGACACCTGACGTAGATATAACTGACACAAAGCCGGTTCTAGGCACTTCGAAATATGAAATAGTATGACATAAAGCCATTGCACAGATCAGAGTTCTGGGCATTCATGTCACACTTTGGGAGGACTGCACTGTTGAATCATATGTACTCATTTTCTTCCTAAAATCATTCCTTTAGTCCAAAAATTGAGCATCAAAATAAGCAGTGCTCGGAGTAGCGTTCTGAAAAACGCATTAAACCTCGGAGGACTGCACCCTTAAATCGTTTGAAAATTTAGTTTTATTCTGAAAATTATGCTGAACATCATGTCACACAGCAAGCTACTGAGGAACATTCTTATTTATTTTTCGGATGATTTATTTTCAACAACAGCTGAGCAAATGTTAGCTCTCTTATATAGTGATCAGATCACTTGTAAATTGATCTGGCAGTCTAAAAATACCTCCTGGAATGTGGATTCCATCCAGGAAACACCTAACTTCCGTCAGATAAGGTCTTGAACAGCAAAAAACAGTCTGACAGCATCCAAAACAATTGTGCTCTCCAAGGTCATCTTGTAAACAGATACACCAATGTTGGGTAAAAACTGTCAGCAGGTCAAGATACAGGAATCAGTTATCAATTTACCCTCACAGCTGCTGACCATATCATGTGTTAAACACTAGAAATACAATGAATGAGCCATCCTCTGGATCAAGTGTCAAAATTGTACATTGTAAACAAATGCCTCCAATACATGAAGACATTTATTCCAGCGGCCAAGCCATGCATAAGCCAAATGAAGTTAGATATCTATGTAGGAAAAACCTAGAATACATGTACTCGCTTTAAAGCCACCGTATTGTCCATTAAACAAACTCACAACCTGTCAATTAGATTTTCACTAATTTCGAGCAGGCTAGCCCTTCCATATGGCCAAATATGAAATATATATCATATGAAGACCATGGAACATGATTTTCCACATATTATCAGCTAAAATCACTCGGAAGTGTAACACATCCGAGAAACACTTATGCCAGATGTGGCCTTCTGACAGGATCAGATATCTTCTCCAAGATCATTGTGTAAACAAATACACTTCATATGCTAAAAAATGTCAAAAAGTATTCCTTGAATTGTCACACAGCAGTTTGTCAGAGATTTCTCATGATCAACCTCTTCTGTAAATTGATCTGGGGTGTTCAATCAAAAAATACATTCCTGTCAAAGATTACATCTGGTAACTATATTCCAACATGAAAATACCACTGGAATGAGTCATAAGTGGACCCCTCATCATTCAGCCAGGAAACACTGGATATCTGCCTTCTTTCCCTATTAGCCTACAAAGTGCATTAATACGGGATGTAAAGCCCAAGATTTCATCCATCCATCCCTTATTTTCCAGAAACATTATCACATACAGATCACTGAAAACATAACATGGTTTCAGACTGTTTTGTAAGCAAAGAGCAACTGAGCCATAATTAGGATAAACTCATTAAACACCACTAGAAACCTCAATTAAAACACCCTTGTTATCTGTTATGAGGGGGTATTTAACCAACATTTCTCACTGTCATTCCATGGAGTGCAATCATGCAGACCTTGCTATACTAATCTCATAACAAACCACCCAGCCTTAGTGCTGTAAGGGTGATTAGTGCTCAGCAATCACTGATCTGAGTGATCTCTGCAAATCTTTTTATACCCCTCCCTCACCTTCAACCAGTTTAAACCGGTTTAGGGAGGTGGGTACAACCACTTGTTTGGTGATGCCAGGTTGGTAGGTCACTGAGCTTCTATCCTTTAGGTCCAGAATTCTAATCCAGCTTAGCAGGGTGACATGAGCCTATGTTGGACAGCAGTCTCAACCATCATTTATCTCATTGCTGTGTGCTCCTATTCTCATTAGCTTAGGTTCATAAATACAGGATGTAAAACCCATATCATCCACCCACCAGCTTAGCAGGGTGACATGAGCCTATGTTGGACAGCAGACTCAACCATCATTTATCTCATTGCTGTGTGCTCCTATTCTCATTAGCTTAGGTTCATAAATACAGGATGTAAAACCCATATCATCCACCCACCATTACTTTCTCTCTATCTATCTATCTATCTATCTATCTATCTATCTATCTATCTATCTATCTATCTATCTATCTATCTATCTATCTATCTATCTATCTATATTTGATGAATTACAGAGTTGAAATATTGCTATTCAGTTTTACACGTCTGATGCACTCATTGTCTCGAGCTGAATTGTTTTGATATGTTGTGCTGTTTGTTTATAGTAACCAATCTTAGAAATGGGACTAAGTTCTTTTTACAACTTGATGTGGCCTTGAATAACATTCTGACAGGAAATGCACCATGTTTAAAAGTATTCCTTTCAACACATCTGGAGGCAGAAGATGATGCACGTGCTGGGTCAGAGGTCATACCCCAAGTAACAAACACTCTGACACCCTATATCAAGTGCACAGCTACATTACCTCCACATAACTGGATATCCAATTTTTGCCATTGCTGAATGCTATCAGATATGACCCTGAACAGTAAAAAGAACACCAAAGCAGATATTTGCCAAGGTCATCGTGTAAACAAATACACGCATCAGGAATGGGGTGTTGATTTTACCCCATAACACCTGTTAACCATATTTTCAAATTGCTGCTGGATTCTTGGACTCACCACCCAATCCCCTAATTATAAATAGAACACAAGTCATTGATGGATCCAAGATTGTTGTCATATTAAAGTCTAAAAAGAGGCATCAATTGACCCTATCACAGCTGTTAGCCATATGTTTTAAGCCCTAAGATAGAGCACAATTTTGTCAAGTTGCACTAGCCTGGAAATCTGAATAAAACACTATTTTTCTTATTATTCATAAATTGTGACTAACATGACAGAATAAAATTCCAATATTTATTTTTTCATTTTACAACTCAAGAAATCATATTAAAACTAAAGTAGGGTGTAAAATTTAAATATTACCATTCAGTTTTATACATTTCTACTCCTAGAACCACTGTTAGAACTATATCCTTACAACTATATGAAATAATCAAATAAAATGTGCTGAAGAAACTGGATTATTTTATTTATGCATTTTAGGAGAGCGATTCACTTCCACTTCTTGGGATTAATAATCTTATCCACTCACTGTCTGAGTTGACTGTTTTGACATATTCTGTTTGTTTATAGCATGGATCCCTTCTAACTTTATGTTTATATTAACCAATCTCCCAGAAATCCCAGAAGTTATGACACATACATGTAAACAAAAACATGACAGTCTCTCTGATCATGGTTAAAAAATGTTCCTGGCATTTTCAACACATGGGGAGGGTTAGAGGTCATACCCCAAGTAAAAATAGAACAGAGTGACATCCTATATATATGTGCATAGTTGCATTACCCAAACTTGGCTGTCCAGTCCATACAGATTGAAAGGTAAGGTCTAACATTTATAATGCAGTTGGGAACTGGTAATGCTGTAGATATGGTCACTTTGACAATGCAGAACTAGAACTGGCACCCTGAGAGCACATAGCTTCGCTGTCCATTTAAAATTGAACTTGCGACTGCTGCGAGATGTCACACACAAGCAGTTGATTACAGTAGACAAACTTCGAGTGCTTACAAGTGACTGGTTTCAGAGTATCAATGAGGTCACTAAAGCTGTTGCTTCAATCTTTACCATTGAAACTTGTGGCTCTTTCACTGACTCATAGGACTTCTAATGACATGTATAGATGCAGCAGTGACCAACATCTGGCTCAATGACGTGTATCAGAGCAATGCTAAGTGAATGGGCAGAAGAACAGTTGTCATATGAAGTGCGGTCACTGAGTCATAATCTGACCCATTTGACAATAATCATTACTCTCTTCATGAAAGATGTGGTGTTGACACAGTCAGTCAACATGAAAGCTTATCCATCTGAATTGCGATAGTGAGTTATAAATCATGGCAGAAGTGCGACAGAATTATATGCATGCTTGTGTCTAAGCAGGGTTTTTGTGTATATAAAATGTAGCAACCTGTTTGATGAACAAGGGAGCTACACAAGAAAGCCAGGGGCATCCCTCCATTGCATAGCTCGTTTACACTTGCCCTGCCAACAAGTTCAATAAAATTTTGAAGTATTCTAATCCTTCACAGCTTTTTCTGGCCTGAAATATCTATAATTTAGATAATTGTTTGTGTTTTTCCTCAAAGAAATATTTGGAACAACAAACAGACAACAATTAAACATTCAAACATAGATACAATTGCTTTGAATATCTCAAACTGTGAATTCTGTTTGTCACACCAGAGGAAGATTAATCTGTTTGTTATAACTTCGCTAAAATGAAGCACTTGTGGTCAGGATGGCCAGGAGCAGCAGACACCAAGATCAGCTGGGGATCAGTAGCATTGACAGTGGCCAAGCTCTGTTGATTGCAGGCCTATTACTCAGAGAGACAGGAGTGAGGTCACTGGTGAATGCTATGACACCTATCCCACAACATGGTATGTATGGGCTATGAGTCAGTCACACGTTTATGAGGTATCAAAGTTATGGTCACTTAACATGGCAGGGATAGCGCTGTGATGTCAGTAACAGCCCAGAAGTGTATTGCATGTAAACACTCGAAGTTCGTCTACTGTAAGTTGTTGGCCTAAATTTTAACTTTGACTGATGATAAAAAACCCAGCAAATTTCACCAATTCTGGTTGGATTTTCATCAAATAAACGTTGAAATTTTGCTAATTTAGTGCTTTGGTACCTTCTGCCATATTCTATGGACGTTTAATGGCCATTTTTGCGGAGAGAATGTAAAATATTTACCCTTTTGACTGCTAGTGCTACAGCAAAAAATGATAGTGCATGCAGCATGGAAGAGGCCTTTTTTAGATTTCTTTAACTGCAGGTGGAAAAAAAAGCTCCCCAAATTTATCTACAGTTTCAAAGCCCGCAAAGTGCAGGGTGCAGTGCAAAGTGCAGAGTGCAAAGTGCAGTGCAAAGTGCAGGGTGCAGGGCAGGGTGCAGTAGGGTGCAGTAGGGTGCAGTGCAAAGTGCAGTGCAAAGTGCAGGGTGCAAAGTGAAGAGTGCAGGTACAAGTGGGTGCAAAGTGCAGGGTGCAAAGTGCAGAGTGCAGGGTGCAAGTGGGTGCAAAGTGCAGGGTGCAAAGTGCAGAGTACAGGGTGCAAGTGGGTGCAAAGTGCAGGGTGGAAGGTGCAGGTACAAGTGGGTGCAAAGTGCAGTGCAAAGTGCAGTGCAGGGTGCAAGTGGGTGCAAAGTGCAGAGTGCAGTGCAAAGTGCAGTGCAAAGTGCAGGGTGCAAAGTGCAGGGTGCAAAGTGCAGTGCAGAGTGCAGAGTGCAAAGTGCAGAGTGCAGAGTGCAAAGTGCAGAGTGCAGTGCAAAGTGCAGAGTGCAAAGTGCAGAGTGCAGAGTGCAAAGTGCAGAGTGCAGTGCAGAGTGCAGAGTGCAGGGTGCAAAGTGCAGGGTGCAAAGTGCAAAGTGCAGAGTGCAAAGTGCAGAGTGCAGAGTGCAGTGTAGGGTGCAGTAGAGTACAGTGCAAAGTGCAATTGGGTGCATGCAGGTGTTGTTTGGGTTGGTCCATTATTGTGTAGGGGGGTCAGGTAGGTAGCTGCACAGTATATAAAGGAGACGGATATCTCCTCAAGGTCAGTTGCTGTTTTGAGTTCGATCGGTGTACATCGGTCATGGATGAGAATGTCTGTACAATTTGTGGTCTTTCTTTCACAAGAAATTCTAGTCTGAAACGTCATATGATGACCCAGCATAACAAACATCAAGATGGCTGTGCAGTTGGAGATTTTGAAAAAAACTTCGAAACAGTACATCAGATTGACAGATTCGTTTTGAAACATCCCTTCACTATGCTGCTCAATGGGCCTACTGCCTGTGGCAAAACTACACTTGTGAAGAATATTTTGCAATACAACAAATTTATGGTTAGTCCATCCCCTCAAAGAATAGTGTGGTTGTATAAAAGATGGCAGCCAATGTACGATATTATTCAGGCTACAGTAAAACCAAAGGTGGAGTTTATTAAGGGAATTCCTCATGGCATAGATCATCCTAGCTTCTTTGATCCAAACATTGCAAATTTTCTAATAATAGATGATTTGATGACGTCATGTGGAGATGATCCTCGTATGACAGAGATCTTCTATGAGGGTTCACACCATCGATCTCTGAGTGTGGTACTGCTCTGTCAAAATCTCTACTATAGCAAAAGTCCTACACAAAGACGGAATTGTCACTACGTTGTATTGTTCAAGAATCCGAATGACCTACAATCTGTCATGACATTTGCCAGACAAGTAAATCCAAGAGGAGTAAAGGAATTTTTACAGCATTATGACAGTGCAACATCCAGACCATTTGGCCATTTATTGCTCGATTTCAAGCAGACAACGGATGAAAACAAACGCTTCCAGCCAAATATCTTGGATATTAAAAAAGACAAGGCTGCAAATTCTACAGAAGGCTCTTCAACAGACTGTTCTTTTCATTCTGATGACAATAACATTAGTCATTCCAACACGATTTCATGTATTGACTGCAGAACTGCTATAGACAACATTGATGACCTACAAGAGCATTTAAAGCCATGTGTGAGGAACCAGCAGGAAGGAGTGGGACGAGGACTTAAAAGACCAAGGGAACACTACAGTAGACCTGTTCAAAAAATACTTTTTATTTTATTTTGATGTGGATTGCAGTGATTCCCATTCTCCAAGCTCTAGAATGACCAAATATGACATTTTTTTTTTTTTTGGTCTTTGGGAATGCCTGCCTCATGAGCCATGAAGTTTTAATGTTTAATTTAGTCAAAAACGCCTAAAATATCAGAGGGGGGTGTCATATTTTGCCTAATAACTTCACTAGTTTTAATTTTATAGCAACAAGGGTAGTATCAAATGAAAGCTGATGAAATTGCCTTTAATTGTACACCAATATCTTGACATTTTAGATGACCTTAGTTGCCTCCAAAGCAGAAAATGTGCAAATTTTAGTGTAAATTCCGATATTGGGCACCACATTTTGCCTCATTTGCTCACTAGAAATATACATCAGACAGCATGAGTGGTATCATATGAAAACCTGTAAAATAGCCTTCAAAATGAAACCTTTTTAGAATTATTTAGACAATTCTTGTTGTCCTTAAAAGTCTTATTTCTTAATCTAAATGAGTTGACTGTCTGTTCAAATTCATCGCCATTGTGTATTGATAAGTAAAATATCTAAATTTGGTGCCTTATTGAATCATTTTATAGATTTTGTTTTCATTTGGAATACATGTAGTTAACAAATTTAATTTACCATGTGTATTTAACAAATTTAATTTACTGTGTCTTTAATGTTTTTTTATTGAGAAAATCCATTGCTGAATGCGGGAAAAACATAAATCAAAATTAGTGGCAAAGTTGATAATGCGATTCACAACAGTCAGTATCTCATTGTCACATTTTTGCAGCAAAGTATACTGCTTATGTCAGAAAGCACATTAAAAACCTGACATTTTGAATCACAGGATGCTAGTACAGTTGTCAGTATCATTTGTAATCATAATCTAAAACCACATTTAAGTGAACTTATGCTGTCGATGAATGAATAATGACATGATTATCCACACATCATAAAGTAATCATGGCCATCAGAGGATAGACCGGTAAAGTTTAATGGGAAATAAGGCTACATCTGATGTAAAATTATAAGCTGTTTTTGGAATTTGTAGAAAACAACTGTTGGCCACTGGTAAAAATTAGAAACAGTTTGACAGCGTCACAATGGTGTGACAAAATGAAGCAACAGCACAGGCAACCTATGGGAGGCAGCAAAGTTACTTGACGAAGGTTTGAACAGTTGAGAGAAAAACTGTTTGTCTGTTTCACACCAGCCGTACTGGTTGTTACCAATGATAAAACATTATGAGCGTAGTACGCAATTTTGACTCGATTTGACTCTAATCAACTTGGCCTAATGAAATAAAAAAACAGATGATAAATATTAAATATGGATAACAGTTATTATCATTGCAAGAACTTGTCAAGACACACTTAACTGAAACTGAAACTGTGAAACAAGCAATTCCACAAAATGATTTGTTTCTAATCAATGTTAAGTCTTTGGCAGCCAAAATTTCTTTGCATTAGAGCGTTCATTCTTGTCTGAGAGCCTGAAGTTTATATCAAATATATATGAAGCCACTTGCCAACAGCAACTTGGAAAGAACATGACAAGTACAATGTGAAAGGCAGAGTTCCTTAATTTCTGTTACATAGACAAAACAATTTGCTGAATTAATTTACTCTCAGCTACCTTGAATAAGTTGTTATAGACATATATCCATGTCACTTTGTTACCCTGCTATGCCTTTCTTAATTAATATTTCCGTTGCTTGTATTAGACCCTCATGTTCAATATAAGTATAGGTTATTCACCAGGGGAGAGGGGATATGTGGTTTATCACCCAAGGGCTTTAGCCTGGTTTGTTATACACATTTTCTCGAACTCATGGTGAATAACCGACTTATACCTTGAGACAAACACTGAAATGGTCAAACACGAGACGATATAAGTGGATTACAAAGAACATGGGATTTATTGCAGTGAAATACAGGCTTGTGTTTGGCTGGCAGAGGTGTCAGATGATGTAATTATGTATGTCAGAGCATTGGCACTTGTACATAATGCTAAGCCATGGGTGATTTTACATTATACTGTGTACTGTTGTAACTATATTAGGCTTATGTCAAATCTTTTGAGTTGTTAACCACAAACGTGATTCGGGTGATATTCAGTCATTATTTCTTTTGTGACACAAGAATGATACTTCTTGACATGGTAAACTTAATGTGTTGAATATTCCAATACGATGAAGACAACACAATTTGACAAAAATTTTCTGATCAGTGCACTATAATGATAAATTGAAACAGACAGACGGCTGCTTGAAATTGAGATACTAGTGCTTCATCGCTTCAGTGACAACAATATTGATGTAGATAAACATAAATGTAATGTCAATTTAAAGATGATTTCACAGGTTTTCATATGGTACCACTCATGCTGTCTGATGGTTATTTTTCATGAGCATATAAGGCAAATGTAGTGCTCAACGTCAGAATTTACACTAAAATTGACACATTTCTGCTTTGGAGACAATTAAAGTCATCTAAAATACCAATATATTGGTGTCCAATTAAAGGCAATTTCATCAGCTTTCATATGATACTACCCATGTTGCTTTACAGTTAAAACTGGTGAAGTTATAAGGCAAAATATGACACCCCCCTCTGATATTTTAGGCGTTTTTGACTAAATTAAACATTAAAACTTCATGGCTCATGAGGCAGGCATTCCCAAAGTCCAAAATTGAAAAAAATGTCATATTTGACCATTCAAGAGCTTGGAGAATGGGAATCACTGCAATCCACATCAAAATAAAATAAAAAGTCTTTTTTGAACAGGTCTATTAGACCTGTTCAAAAAATACTTTTTATTTTATTTTGATGTGGATTGCAGTGATTCCCATTCTCCAAGCTCTAGAATGACCAAATATGACATTTTTTTCAATTTTTTTCTTTGGGAATGCCTGCCTCATGAGCCATGAAGTTTTAATGTTTAATTTAGTCAAAAACGCCTAAAATATCAGAGGGGGGTGTCATATTTTGCCTAATAACTTCACTAGTTTTAATTTTATAGCAACATGGGTAGTATCAAATGAAAGCTGATGAAATTGCCTTTAATTGTACACCAATATCTTGACATTTTAGATGACCTTAGTTGCCTCCAAAGCAGAAAATGTGCAAATTTTAGTGTAAATTCCGATATTGGGCACCACATTTTGCCTCATTTGCTCACTAGAAATATACATCAGACAGCATGAGTGGTATCATATGAAAACCTGTAAAATAGCCTTCAAAATGAAACCTTTTTAGAATTATTTAGACAATTCTTGTTGTCCTTAAAAGTCTTATTTCTTAATCTAAATGAGTTGACTGTCTGTTCAAATTCATCGCCATTGTGTATTGATAAGTAAAATATCTAAATTTGGTGCCTTATTGAATCATTTTATAGATTTTGTTTTCATTTGGAATACATGTAGTTAACAAATTTAATTTACCATGTGTATTTAACAAATTTAATTTACTGTGTCTTTAATGTTTTTTTATTGAGAAAATCCATTGCTGAATGCGGGAAAAACATAAATCAAAATTAGTGGCAAAGTTGATAATGCGATTCACAACAGTCAGTATCTCATTGTCACATTTTTGCAGCAAAGTATACTGCTTATGTCAGAAAGCACATTAAAAACCTGACATTTTGAATCACAGGATGCTAGTACAGTTGTCAGTATCATTTGTAATCATAATCTAAAACCACATTTAAGTGAACTTATGCTGTCGATGAATGAATAATGACATGATTATCCACACATCATAAAGTAATCATGGCCATCAGAGGATAGACCGGTAAAGTTTAATGGGAAATAAGGCTACATCTGATGTAAAATTATAAGCTGTTTTTGGAATTTGTAGAAAACAACTGTTGGCCACTGGTAAAAATTAGAAACAGTTTGACAGCGTCACAATGGTGTGACAAAATGAAGCAACAGCACAGGCAACCTATGGGAGGCAGCAAAGTTACTTGACGAAGGTTTGAACAGTTGAGAGAAAAACTGTTTGTCTGTTTCACACCAGCCGTACTGGTTGTTACCAATGATAAAACATTATGAGCGTAGTACGCAATTTTGACTCGATTTGACTCTAATCAACTTGGCCTAATGAAATAAAAAAACAGATGATAAATATTAAATATGGATAACAGTTATTATCATTGCAAGAACTTGTCAAGACACACTTAACTGAAACTGAAACTGTGAAACAAGCAATTCCACAAAATGATTTGTTTCTAATCAATGTTAAGTCTTTGGCAGCCAAAATTTCTTTGCATTAGAGTGTTCATTCTTGTCTGAGAGCCTGAAGTTTATATCAAATATATATGAAGCCACTTGCCAACAGCAACTTGGAAAGAACATGACAAGTACAATGTGAAAGGCAGAGTTCCTTAATTTCTGTTACATAGACAAAACAATTTGCTGAATTAATTTACTCTCAGCTACCTTGAATAAGTTGTTATAGACATATATCCATGTCACTTTGTTACCCTGCTATGCCTTTCTTAATTAATATTTCCGTTGCTTGTATTAGACCCTCATGTTCAATATAAGTATAGGTTATTCACCAGGGGAGAGGGGATATGTGGTTTATCACCCAAGGGCTTTAGCCTGGTGTGTTATACACATTTTCTCGAACTCATGGTGAATAACCGACTTATACCTTGAGACAAACACTGAAATGGTCAAACACGAGACGATATAAGTGGATTACAAAGAACATGGGATTTATTGCAGTGAAATACAGGCTTGTGTTTGGCTGGCAGAGGTGTCAGATGATGTAATTATGTATGTCAGAGCATTGGCACTTGTACATAATGCTAAGCCATGGGTGATTTTACATTATACTGTGTACTGTTGTAACTATATTAGGCTTATGTCAAATCTTTTGAGTTGTTAACCACAAACGTGATTCGGGTGATATTCAGTCATTATTTCTTTTGTGACACAAGAATGATACATCTTGACATGGTAAACTTAATGTATTGAATATTCCAATACGATGAAGACAACACAATTTGACAAAAATTTTCTGATCAGTGCACTATAATGATAAATTGAAACAGACAGACGGCTGCTTGAAATTGAGATACTAGTGCTTCATCGCTTCAGTGACAACAATATTGATGTAGATAAACATAAATGTAATGTCAATTTAAAGATGATTTCACAGGTTTTCATATGGTACCACTCATGCTGTCTGATGGTTATTTTTCATGAGCATATAAGGCAAATGTAGTGCTCAACGTCAGAATTTACACTAAAATTGACACATTTCTGCTTTGGAGACAATTAAAGTCATCTAAAATACCAATATATTGGTGTCCAATTAAAGGCAATTTCATCAGCTTTCATATGATACTACCCATGTTGCTTTACAGTTAAAACTGGTGAAGTTATAAGGCAAAATATGACACCCCCCTCTGATATTTTAGGCGTTTTTGACTAAATTAAACATTAAAACTTCATGGCTCATGAGGCAGGCATTCCCAAAGTCCAAAATTGAAAAAAATGTCATATTTGACCATTCAAGAGCTTGGAGAATGGGAATCACTGCAATCCACATCAAAATAAAATAAAAAGTCTTTTTTGAACAGGTCTAGTGGGAGCTTGTGTTTATGATTGACATATTTAGCAATTTCTTATGGAACAAGTATTACTATATATTGGTTTGTTAAGTATTTCTTTAAATAGGAGCTATATCCATATTCGCTATGAGTATAGACTTTGTTAATCACCTGCATGGGAAGGTTGTTCAGGAGACTTGGCAGCTGGTAACGTACACTGTTTTCGGCAAAAGTATGATAAATTCTAGGTTTTAGAAAGTATGTTGTAAGATGAGGAAATTTGAGTTGAAAAAGTATTTTGGAAGCGAGTGATTGCGTAATTTGAAAAAGAACTTTATCAATTTTGATTTATAGATATCAGAACTGTTTAGAATATTGAGCTTTTTGAAGAGTGGTTCACTTTGGGTATTAAACTTACTTTTTGAAATTACTATTTTCTTTTGTGAGGTCATCAGCCGGTTAGCGCTGTGACCCCAATTTGTCCAAATGTGAGTCTACAAGAGCAAAATATAAGATTCGTAAGGTATTCGTAGGTAAGAAATTTTTTACTCTTCCAATAATTCCTATTGCTTTTTAGATATTTTGCTTAAGTGAGAGTGCCATTTCAGCCTTGAGTCAAGTAAAATTCCCAGAAAATCAAATTCCTGAACACAATCGATAGCTTGGCCATTAATTTCTATTTGTGGGTGAGTAACGTTCTTGTTGGATGGGTAGTACAACATAAATTTAGTTTTGGAGACATTCAATGATAGCTTATTCAAATCAAGCCACTTGCTAAATTTAGAAAGCTCATTATTGATTCGGTTGCTACCTTCTCCCAGATCACTCGTTGTTAATTATATATATAAGGTTGTGTCATCAGCATAGCTAATAGCTCTTAATACATTAGAACATACATGAAGGTCATTGGTATAAATTATGAACAATAGTGGGCCTAAGATAGAGCCTTGTGGGACTCCAGTAGTAATTAACACTTTATCAGATTTATCATCATTTATGTCAACAAACTGATGTCGGTCTTTCAGATAGCTTTTCAGTATGTTGTACGAGTTTTATCTCAGGCGATAATGATATAGTTTGTAAAGTAGTATATCATGATCAATGGTGTCAAACGCTTTTGACAAATCAATGAAGATGTTAAGTGGAATTTTTATCCATGTCGCTGACTACTCTATCAATTAGTTCTGTTGCTGCGTGTTGCGTAGGGTGGTTTTCATGAAAACCGTATTGATTATCATAGTAGAGGTCATTAGTTTTAAAATAGTTATGAACTTGCTGTGCTATCACCTTTTCAAACACTTTAGAAAAGCTATTCCACTGAAATTCACTAATGGGGATCAATTCATGTCTCCCAGATCTCCAGGACCAGAGTATGTTTCAATTTAGTTTGCAATTGCCCCATCATGTTAAGTTCTTTGTAATTTCACCAGCAAAAATAATTCTGGAGGCAGTGTGTGGATTAAGGTTGGATGATTTCACATCAATCATCAAAAATGATACATACGTTACCGTCTCCAACCCTGAATTAAGACACACATCTTCGTCACCTGGATTGGCAACTTTATGGAGTTGCATTATTTTATTTTACCTGATTCCATATCATGACAGGCCCCAAATATTCTAAGGATACTTGATTATTGCAGATTTCTTACTGATGACAGCCAAAGGAACCTTTGTCTCCCACATCCTGATACATACGTTACCACAAAGTTCACTAGCCTGTCACAGTTTCCTGAACTGAAATTTCGTATGCTCAGGCTTTGAAATCAATCATATATTTTACTATTATTTGAAAGCAAAAAAGATTTTTATCTTAAGTTTTGATCCCCAGGTTTAATTGATGATGAAATGGTCAAAAGTCAGCAGTTATATTTCTGTTGATACATACGTTACCATACATATACATAGGAGCCATAGAAGTGCACACAACATCTAAAGTAAGTCATACATAAAATGCTTATTGTCACTTGATTTGATGCATAGCATACATATAACTGCAATATCAAAGTCAATTGTGGTGATATGTCAAAATACATCCTTGATGATACATACGTTACCGATACATACGTTACCAAAAATTAAGGGCTCATGCTGTCCAGCAGAAAGTGATGAAGATAGAGCTAGGAAATTTTACACAGGCATCAAGGGTACAAAAGTAGGACCCCTGCTGAAATTTTAAGTTACTATGGTTACGGTTGCCATGGTAACACATAATTTAGAATTTTCGGAAGTATTTGGCCTCACACTACATTCATCTCAAGACTAAGCAATCGGAATAACCAGAAGCAATCTATTTTCATTAATTGTGATGCTTGCTTCCACAACAAGGCTATTTCAGATAGAAGGTACATGTTTCTTCTTTGTTTTTCAAGGTTCAGACTATGGAGCTCGTTCGCAATTTTTAGGGTGCTTTCTTCAGAGAGCTCCTGGTGGCATATTGGCATATTTAGTTGGGGGGGGTGGTATTTGGCCATGGCCTCAACCCTCAGAGAAGATAGGAAAAGCTTCAATTTGGTAAAACTGTAGTTTGTATGTTATCATCTGTCTTATTCAGAATTGAACTGCTATCTTAGGGACAAAAATCAATGAGAGTACTGAAAATAGCCTTATAGCAGACACAACTGTGTAGGTGAGCAGTATGCAAGATTTCATTAGAATATGATCTAAGGTTGTCAGTGATCCTTCCATCAATAAATCATGCAAATCAACAAAATAATTCACCCCAAAATGCTTATTATTATAAATTCTTTTGATGCATGGTATGACTCAAGTGTATCACCTAACTCAGTTCTGGATATAAGTCATGAAATATCCTTAAAATACATATGTTACCGATACATACGTTACTATCAATTGGAACCAGGCCTAAAATTTTGCATGTTTACACAGAATTGTCCCCAAAAACTCTCAGTGAGACATAAAATATGTACTTTGATATACTGAGTTGTATTTAAAACACAACTAGGAGTCTAAAATTGAATTTAAGCCACTAAGTTTTTTGTTTAGAGTTGTATAAAGATCAGTTATTTCCCTCAGGTTAAAGAAAAACTTCAAAGAAGTTCAAAAGCAAAGTGAATCATTGAGGCTGTAGATTGCATGTATCATTATAATTCCCTTGATTTTTATAAGACCTGTCTTAGCATCCCAATAAAACACCAAATCAGCAATTTCAACTACATGATAAATTTTAGAAACAAGCAGTGTTTTTAGAAATACTGTACTTCAATAGGTAAAATATGTATGGTGCCTACGTGACTTAAATAAAGTTCTTTTTCCTTTCCCTGTTTAGGCTAATATCACAAACATAAAGGCATGATGCCGATTTAGAATAACAAAGGTGAAAGTCGACTAACACTAATGAAAGAGCAGAGGCATTGAAACAAAGTTACAGAGCTAGGTCCTACCAGCTATGTTGTCAGTCAGGTTAGAGAAGAAAATTAACAACTTTTAAAACCATTATCCCGAAAGTTAATAAACAGAATGAACCCACTATATTAAAGGTTGTTGATCAACCGCAAATAAATATTTTCACAGTGTTGTCAATGCAACTTGCAACCTTGTAGTTGGAGCCTCTTTTGGTCACTGTAGTGTCTGATAATTCCTGGCACATGGGAAAGGTTTAACATATTTAGCACATATAGGCCTGCATGGGTATAGGCCTAACTATGGAGAGAATTTTATCAAGTTCAATTTCATGACATTGAAAAAAACCATTGGATTTGTAAAATTACATGTTCCAAAACCAGAGTTGAAGGCCTGATAATAGTGATTTCTATTCAATCTTTTTCAAGTCATTGTTTTATAACACAGAGAAACTTTTCTGACAGCTTGCTCTTTCGTGAAAAATGCAGGACTTTTAATTATATCGTTGATACATACGTTACCATTCACTGGTTTGTTCTCAGGATAACAGCAGTCTTGATAAGAAACAAATAAACACAAATTTTGCATAATCATAATTATTTGTGTCTATCTCCCACTTTGAAACACTTTTTATGACTATTCAGGTTATTTCTTCCACAAGTAACTTCTGTCTAAACATGCTAAAAAAGTCGATTTCTGATGAAAATTTCTTCAACGTGGATATTTGTCATCTTAAAGGTTATCTGGCAATAATCACTCACGGAATAATCTTTGAAGGGAAAAAACTTTGTGCCATGTGGTAGCAGCATGCAGTTCTCATTTTCACCAGACTGAACTGAACCACAAGGCAGGAAATAATTAATTGTTATCTTCTCAGATTGTTTTACAAGTAGTTTTGACCAACTGAAACTATTATATTAGTTACCCAAAGATTGACATTGTATAAAGGGATATATTTAGTATATTTAAAGCTGTCAACAAATATGTTAAGGAGTAAAATTTCCATGAATGGAAATTTTTAAAAACTTCTTTTTAAGATTTAAATCTACAAGCCCAGGTTTAAATATAGGCCTAATGTAGGGGAGAGTGGGGCATAACCACCCCCCTAAGACAAAATGTCTCACAGGATGATAATGACCAACACAATTAAGAACTCCAATTGGCAATATGACACACTCTTAGAGTACTTTCATATCCCCTACCTGCAGCATCAAATGACTCTTCCTTATAGCACAGGAATACGAAATAGTTTTTGGTACAAGGTGGGTGGTTATGCCCCATGCTCAGGGCATAACCACCCACCCCATGGGGCATAACCCCTCCCCCAAGGTACCAGCAACAAAAATAACTGGAGGATTTTCATATCTGGTGGAAGGATACTATGTCCCTTTCTGATGAAAATGCAGGTGCTCTTGACTTGGAAAGTAACAAACCATATCAGTGTCCTCACTTTTGCTATGGTAGTGACTTCTCAGATATTTCTCTCTGGGACGCTCCCGCCAATACCAATCTTTTGGTTTTTCAAGACAGCCCAAATGACATAATCTATGCTAACCCTGCCCAAGTTCCTCACACATTTACAGTACATTTTTGAAAACCCCCCTCCTGTTTCTGTCACCCCCCTACTGTATTTTTTCCAGGGGCGGGTGGTTATGCCCCATATTGGGGTAAAACAGCCACTACCCCTATTATCACTCATGACATGATTTAATTACTGTGAAATCCATTTTAAAAATTAGTCAGAATATGAACCAAGACAATGCCTATTACCGAAACCTTACATCTCCTTTATGTAGAATGCCATCACAAATACCGTCACATTTAAAAATAAGATGAAGCTGCTTAAAAAAGCTAAAAAACCAAACAAAATGAGCTAGTCAGTATGGTTCTGCCTTTTGCTTGCAACCCATTCTTTAAAAATGTGTCTTTCACAAGTAAAATCACCTGCACTAACAATATTTTCACTATGTGGAACCAATCACCTCGAACCACTGGGTGGGTGGTTATGCCCCTGGGGGTGGTTATGCCCCACCTTCCCCTACACTAATATCATTGGGTATATGTTTTGAGCAATGTGCATGTTCAGTTTCTTTTCTGTGGGTATTTTTCATTAATCACAGATTCACAGGTGAGGGCAGCAATACTTTACATCATGCTTCAGGGATTCTGTACATGCTATTTATATCGTGTAAATCCACAAAATTCCATAATCTGGTCTTTAACACTTCCCTGTGGATCTTTGCAGTGAATTATGAACTTCACTTTTCAGAAGTTTTGGTTTCAGAAAGGTAGGATAGGGGAGGAAGGGGCCTAAAAACACTGTAAAATTTGAATTTTGAGTTAGATTAAGTGATTCAGTGAGATGGTTGCACAATTCCTTTGAGCTGAGATAGCTTGATGCTCTAAGTTACAACAACATAAAGATTATCATAACTCACAACAACAAGCTATGTCAGCTCAAACAAATTGTGCAACCATCTCACTCAAAAAAAAGGTGACTCAGATTTTCAAATTTTACAGCGAAGTTTACCAGAGCATGTGAACATAGAACTCATGGAGTATCAGTGCATGATAGCGTGAAACAAGTAAAAAGAAAGAAACTGTTAATGTTATTAATGTTGTACAAACATGAATCATTACATTTTGCAAAATGTTAGCATTATTGTTGTTTGACTTTATATGAATCATGTATAATATTCTACACATTATGTAGATGAACTGACAACCCAACAATTATACTATACATAAATGTGTTAAATTATTTATGCCAGAACTGTAATGTTTTGAATCCTCGTTTTTACACCAATGAAAGTGAAGAAATATGATTTGGTTTTTTTTGCGGGGGGGGGGGGTTGGCAACGGATCAAGCACCAAACCATGTGATGTCCAATCTGAAGGATCACCCCCTGAGGTCACCCCTGGAGTCAGCTGGGTCACCTGGGTCACCTGAGATCCTCTGAGGTCACCTGAGACCCTCAGAGCAACCACCTGTGTAAATGGTTATATTGACGTCTGTAGCTGGAAAGGTGTGATGAAAGAGTAGAGGGGGGTCTGAAAGAGTTGAGGGGGGTCCTGAGAGCTAGCAACAGCATGGTGCAATACCCAACATTTCTCATAATAAAGCAGGTGCTTTCTTCAATGTTATCATTTTGTTTTGTTCCTTTTATCATTCCAAGATTGAAAAAAATATATATATACTTCTTTCCGTATTTATCAATGCTAATTCACCCCAATCAATATATACACTCTGTGCTCTACATTCTGTACTCAAGGGTAAGCATCAGCCCAGGCCCTATTGCACCATCATTTAGCAATCTGCTCTAGGGTTTAACAAAGTCTTAAGATATTGAGGTGTTAATTTGAACATTGTGTATACCATTGAAAGCACAAGATAAAATAATAATAAATATCACCACTAAAATGACTTTTTTAACAGAAAAAATAGATTTTGTTCAAATCATTGATGTGATTACACAACTTTTAAACAATAAAACACTACTTAGATCCATTATTTAAAAAGAAATTGTTTTGAAAGTCATGCAGTTGATGTCACTGAGTATAAATGTGTCATATATGTATAATTTATTTTTGTGAAAATAATTATTGCAGTTTTTGTGTATATTTTATATGATTTTGTGTTGTAATGTTTGTGTTTTTTATTTTTGGGGTTTATTAGGGGTACACCTGCCCTATGGGTTACAGCAGTTTTACTGTTTAGGTGTTCTCCAGTGCCACATTTTCATAAATTGTGTACATGTTTTATTGATATTGAAAGTAATTTTACAAATAAACACATTCATATGCACCAGAAATTTATTTTATCTGAACAAAAGAAACTTTAATTCTGTCATGTTATGCATGAGTAAATTTGTTTCATTGCAGCTTTGTTGGGGTAATATAGTAAGACAATCTCCTTGAGTGCTCAACTGCTCATGAGCACAAAGTAAACCAAGAAATTATGCTCAATCAAAATATATGCTTTTAGATTAATTTCGATGATCTATCAGTGGGTCAGTATGATTTTTATATGCACCTAAATGATGCAAGGTTGCATATTTGTGATGTTTTATGCACACATTCCCAGGTCTTTACTGACACAGAATACAGTATTACCTTGGCAACATGTGACTAAGGTTCCAACACATAGATTGATTAATCTTGCATCAATCTCATGGGATTTTTATTTATTACACACTAAAACACCATCCCATGTCATCATTTTTGTTTGGTTTATTGGTGCAAAGGAATAATTCACATTTAAAAAAGGAAATTTTCAATAACAGAAACAAAATTGTATGAACAAATTGAATTGAATTACATTAGAAATGGAAGCATGTTCCAATCTGCATTGGTATAATTTTTTAAATTATGGATAAGAACACCCATTTTAAACATGAACTCCTATGTAATTTTCTGTTCAGAACTTTGCATCATTTAGGTGCATATAAAAATCATACATCTTTAGTGTCGAATCTTTCAAAAATAATCTATGCAGCATGACCAGCAGAAGCGGAAATCAGTTGCCCTTATTGAAAATGCCCTTAGCATGAAACAGTGTCGTCAAATAATTATTTTTGCCATGAAAAAGGCTAATTTGTGTGGACTTGTCAACATATTGACAGGGAAGGGATTATCAATTTAAAATGGATGAAACAAATTGTCTACATTTGACTAGACGAGTCAAATGAATGTCTGCTTGAATATGAATTGAAAATGTTTTGACTCTAAATTCCTTGTGAATGGTAGGACTTAATGAAAACTAGTTTGATTGTAATATTCGTTCTGTTAATAAAAGTGTAATTTGAAATTTGTAATTTCCATTTCTTACATTGTCCATATTATGTAACCATAATCAGATGTGATATGTTGATTATTTTACCTATTTCATGTATATTTTACAACCATGCACCAAAAAAAGTTATGGTAAATATGTAAATGGGTCTGTTATTGGGCTAATTGGTTCTAGTTTCCCAATAGTATACTTTATTCACACACTATTCGCGATATACAATTGGTGTGATCATATGAAAAGAAACAAAAAGGAACAATAAAACAGTGGTTTGTTATTCAATAAATAAAAATTCTAAAACACATTGCAGTTCAGTAGCATTAAAATCAGCAATATTTCCATCAATTCAACTCAGTAATATGATTCACAACAGGAATATAACCATATATCTTGAAAACAAACATATCCCTCAGCGTATGTTTATATGTGTGTTGTTTCATAATTCAGATATTTAGCAATACCATGTACATTAGCAGTAGAGTTTGCATCATTAACAAATCTCTTGAAACTCACTTTATCATTGTTAACCGGTATTTTGATGGGACTAACATGACAATTTTTTCTAAAAAAAACTTTATTTTAATAGAGGTAAATATTTTATATGGGTTGTATATGGTAAGTTCAGCATTCACCACATAGTTTGAAAATACGTAATACCTCAAAATTCTGACATTAAGCACCATAAAAATGGAAATAAATAATTGAACATCCTTTTAACAACAGTTGTGCTACATTTACTGAGGGAGACTAGCATAATATTATGACTAGCTCTGATGTGGTCACTTATCTTCATCTTTGTTTCTATGATTTCTGAGAGCTTTTGAGTATCTAAATTTGTGTTCACAATACCAAGTAATATTATTTATGTTAGGTTTAACTTGGTTTTCATCACACTTATGGATTTCTGGTTGCAATAAATGCATTTTAGTCCTTACTTTAGACATCACGTAAGCATATTTGGTTGGTCATTTTATTATTATCCCACTGGGTACATCAGCTTTGACAGGTGATTCTTGGATGCAACACCTTAATAAGTTAAAATTTGACTTGTGGTACGATAACGACATAAGATGATGATGGGATGACATGTGTTATTATACTATTTTAGTTAAATTTAACATCCTTAAAGATAGTAATGAAGAGGATTTTACTTAAATTGGTAATTTTGCAGGAAAATAGCGTAGTGTGTTTTTAATGTTCAATCGTTTACTCAATGTATTATCAATATTCGTTGGTATTCACAATGGATGTCTCAGTGGAGTGAAAAAGAGCAGTAAAAATGAACTGTCTGCAACGATCATAACTTGGAGGGTAAAATGGAATCTATGTTATAGCACTTTCTTATAATGTTTTCAACATGGAGACTTAAACAGGTGGAACAAACTACACTCTCTATATGGTTTCAAAATCTGGTTTTGAATAGAATTAGCATATTTGTACCTATGAACATAGAATGATCATGAAAAATGTAATTTTCTGTTCAGAACTGTTGCATAAAGTGCTGACTTCTGTGACTTATGTTATTAATTTCACTTGAAAAAGACACAATGCAAAATGATTTTCTGAAAATCACTGAATACCAACACATTTGTTGGTAGAAAGATAAGCTTCTTACATAGGAGTTCAAGTTTAAAAAGTGTGTTCTTAGCCATAATTTAAAAAAATTATACCAATGCAGATTGGAACATGCTTCCATTTCTAATGCAATTCAATTCGTTCATACAATTTTGTTTCTGTTATTGAAAATTTCATTTTTTAAATATGAATTATTCCTTTGCACCAATAAACCAAACAAAAATGATGACATGGGATGGTGTTTTAGTGTGTAATAAATAAAAATCCCATGCGCTTGATGCAAGATTAGATCAATCTATGTGTTGGAACCTTAGTCACGGTAATACTGTATTCTGCGTCAGTAAAGACCTGGATTTGGGAATGTGTGCATAAAACATCACAAATATGCAACTTTGCATAATTTAGGTGCTTATAAAATCATACTAACCTACTGATAGATCATCGAAATTAATCTAAAAGCATATATTTTGATTGAGCATAATTTCTTGGTTTACTTTGTGCTCATGAGCAGTTGAGCACTCAAGGAGATTGTCTTACTATATTACCCCAACAAAGCTGCAATGAAACAAATTTACTCATGCACAGCATGACAGAATTAAAGTTTCTCTCTTTTGTTCAGATAAAATAAATTTCTGGTGCATATGAATGTCTTTATTTGTAAAATTACTTTCACTATCAATAAAACATGTAAACAAATTTATGAAAATGTGGCACTGGAGAACACCTAAACAGTAAAACTGCTGACTGACAAGCCAGTCGGACACTAGGTGGCGATGAGGGGGACCCGAGTCGCCGACTGATGAAAATCAAATCGAATTGGGTATCGAATTGGCTTTTGTAGGGTGTGCAAGGTTTATAAAGTGACTGATATGTCTTAAAATGCTCATTATTGCCACTGATAGCAAGGAATACCTACTTCTCGGAGTCAAAACATGCCGACAGGTGCAATTACAGGCGAACTACTTCTCCTCTGGTGCAGTTGCAAAACTGAGTGCTAAGGCACTTTTTTAACACAAGAGGGCGTGCATGCAAGCCTAAGCCATCTGGTGGATTGCATTACCAAGCAAATTGATCTCGAGCAGATCCCTTGGCAGATCTGGGAATGGCAAGAGAATTTCGAAGATATCTGCAAGCTTCAGCAAGGTATGTCATTTAGTTGATAATCTGTGTTTCACTTTGCTACTGTGGCCTGCTGTCACTCTGAATGTGCCTGAATCTTACAGAATGGCACAAGCTGGGCGACTGACAGGGATTGAATGACAATGTTGCATGTTGTCATTGTTGACACTCATGTTTTGAGTGTGACAGTTGTCATGATGAGAAGAAATTTCATGTTTACCATGTATTATAATCTCATGTTGAATGATCATGTTTACCATGTATTATAATCTCATGTTGAATGATCATTTCCCCAATGTTTATAGGCTATATATAATGCCTGCTCTTGTCAGACAATGTTTCCCACATTTAAAAAAAAAGGGATAAATTGCTGAACTGTTATTTCAACTGATCATATTCATATAATATTTGACAAAAATAATCATTAATTCAACTTAAGGTTGATTTGATAAATTAATCTATTGATAGCTACTGATAATAAAAAAACGGCCTGCTGCTTTCATGGTCCAAATTCTGGAAAAATCAATTTTTCATGCACTTTTGTGCAGAATATTTTGTGAATTTAATAATTTTGGGACTATATGGGCAATTTTTATTGGGCAGCCCCCCCCCCCCAAATTTATTTACCTCTGCTCGCAATACCAAATTTCATTGGCTGACACACATCCAGAGAAATGACATTTTTTATCCCCAAATTGAATTTAAACTTGACATTGCTCGATGTTTGTCCTAACTTGAAGTATCGTACTTTGCAGATGGCAAGCACCAAGCATATGCTAACCCCCTTCTCAAAGTCTGAACCATTGCCTGCTGCGAAAAGGATAAACATCACAGATACTCCTCCGGTGACACATTCAGAACCTGCATCATCCTCATCCTACAGAAGGTCTGGGCAACAGTCTCAGATTATAGGCAACCACTTGAGGAAGCTGTTAAGGACTAGTTTTGAGGTGCAAGAAGGTGAAAAAGTGACTCGAAGAGAACTGGAAGAAATTCTGATTAAAACTCACCGTGAGGTTAGATTCGATTTAATTAGGGGGCAACCATTTGATAATAAGTGGTGGCCTTGGAGTTTTCCTTGGCAAGAAATTATTTATTTTGCTGTAATGATGACAGTAATCATTTACTCGACAACCCTAAATATTTGCTCCTGAATCAAGCAACACCTTGTTAAGAAAAACCTTTATTTCAAAATTGCCCAAAAGGAATTCATTTAATTCTCCAAAGCTGAATAAGAAATTATTTATTTCACCAAAACTGAGTAAGTAATTATCTATTTCACGAAAACTGAGTAAAAAAATATTTATTTTAAAAAAATCCTAGCCACCTTGATATCAAATGATCTCCCCCTTACCTGGTAATAAAATTGGATGGTTTTTATTTTACGAATTGATAGATAATTAGTTTTTGTTTTATGCATTAATGGATAATTCCTTATTGTCATTATGCATTAATGGATGATTCTTAATTTTGCATTAATGGATAATTCATAATTTTCAGATAGCTTCAGGGCCATACATTGCATCATTGGACTTCACAAAGATTATCTGTTCTCGAAGTCTTGGCTATGCAATTACAAGGGAATTTGACAATCAAGTCTACTGCAAACAAGGGTATCCTTTTTCAAAGTTATTTACCCAAAGTTCAGAGATTCTTTGTGTTATCATGGAAGTTGCTCACGCTGGGAACACCTTGTAGGCCTAAGTTATGAGGTTATAGAAAGTTTGACAATCAATGTGAAAAATAAATAATGGCAGATAATTCGACTTACTAAATCTTTCTAGACAGAAAACATTTTTTTATCACATAAGACTTTGTTTATATGTCAAGCTTGATTTGAGCATAAAATGTAAATGAAATGAGAAAAAAAAAATATATTCCTTAACCCTGATCAGACTCTATGAAAACGTCAGAATGAAGAAAGAAAAGACACCAGAAACTCCACTAGCAACCCCACTGGATGATAGCCTTGAAGATGTCCCTGAGGTTGCAAATATGGCCAGGAAAAGTTTGGGCATGTCAACTGAGCTATCGAGAGAACAACTGCATATGTACAAAGAAGAACTAGATCTACTTTCTAAATTTTCACTGTACGATCTAAAAAGCACCGATTTTGCTAGTGTTGATGAAATGGTCAATGAGTTGACATTCCAGAATTTGGTGTCTTCTGTGCAAAAACACTGTCCTTTGCTCTGCACGTTATTTGAAACTTTTGCTAAAGCAGATGAGCCTTTGAAATTGAAGACAGCATCTGAGAAGCTTCTACGCATCATCCATATGAATGACTGCCTCCTCCATGTTGGAAGTCAACGTTCAACAACAGTGCCTCTTCTCATTGCAATTTTGCTGATAAGCTTTGGCTGCGGGGACGGTAATTATTACATTTGTTAACAATGCGTTATGTATTAATGATAAAACATTGTTTTAAATAATGTGCAGCTAATTCTTATGAAAATCTATCATCATAAGTGAGCTTCTTACTGTGATAGAAACATGACTTTGGTAATGAAACCTCATTCGCCAATCAAATTAGCCTATGCATTTCAGCTGTGGTAAACATGGTCAACAAGCTGGGAATATCAGTAACATGGGCAACTGTGTGAGCGATGTGAAAGGAATTCTGTTTAATTAGTATTAAGATGTTCAAAATTGCTCATATTTTTCTCACTCATGTAATTGTTATAATAAGAGTAAGTTTGTTGTTGTATTAACATGTAGTCAAATTGATTCATTAATAAGATTTCAAGATGCTCATTCATGCTTGAAAATTATAAAATATTGAACTGTTTCAAAATTTTTGCATGTTTTTCAACGCAAGCCGCTGCACGTCAACTCATACCCGAACCAACTTATAGACAATCAATGAGTATTCGCCAGGGATTCCAACTGGTGAAGAGCAAACTTTTATGACTCCCCAAATTGTAGGCACAAATCTTTGCATTATAGAGCCTTACTAAGTCCCAAGTTGCAGGCACAGTATTTTTCCTACCGACCAACCTGTTCACACATGATTTCAGCTGTTACAGTAGACAAACGTCAAGTGCCTACAGAATTGGACAGAAATCATCCTTGTGAGGTCATAGCCCTATCGATGCCATGTTAATTTTCATTACTCATATGCAGTTAATGACATCATACCATATACTTTCAATCTATCTGAGAGAGTCACCTACTGATCCAAGGCAGTTATCATTGAGGTCACAAGTTACTCTATGACTAATTGGCAGTTCAAGCCAATGCAATGGATAGGCCCTGTTGCAAGGTCATTGATGCCCAAAGGCAGCTGAATGTAAGTGCTCGTCATTCGTTTGCTGTAACCGATTTGAAGTTGGAACTGGTACGGCACTAATAAAATTGTATATTGTGGATTGGTTGGTAAATGGAGTGTCCATGAGTTGGTGACAAGAGTTTATTCTCAGTTTACGAACAGTTATTGATTTTTTTTTTTAACAACTTGGGGAAAATGAGTTATGTGTCTATGACGTGACGTGTAGCCAACTTGTCTTGTATTCTTTTTAATGCCAAGTGACAAAAGCTGCATCAATCATTGCCAATGTTAAATTTCAGGTGCCATGATGCATCACTTAATTGACTTTACTAATGCAGTTGTGTATAGGTCTAAGATAACATGTTGTGTTACAATTATGCATGCCGTTGTTCAGTTACACGCTTCGATATAATTATACCACTCATGGGCGTAGGAGGCAGGGGGTTCGCACTTTCGGTCAGAACCTTTTTATGAATTTAATACTTTTGGGACTATTTGGTCTTTTTTCGTTGGGCACCCCCCCCCCCTAAAAAAAAATTATTGACCTCCTACGCCTATCAGGGTCCCCACCGGACAGGGAAAACAGGGAAAACAGGGAAAATGGTGAAAAAAAATTCCCTGCAGGGAAAACTCAGGGAATTTGAAAATTTGACCTGAAATTCAGGGAAAACACAGGGAATTTGGTTTTACATTTGGTAATGCGTGAAATTAGCCCTCTATTTGAAGCAAAAGTCGTTGTTTTTGGTTTCCGATTAGTGACGATATTGCCGCGATAACACGACGCTAAACCCGAATAAGGTCAGGGAAATTGTCCGATGAAACAGGGAAAATTCAGGGAAAATACAGGGAATTTACTCGCCAAATTTCAGTGGGTACCCTGCCTATGAACGGCTATGTTGCCACCACTGATCAGTATGTCGTAGAAGCTATGACTGAATTACTACATTTGTAAGCATAATAAAAAAAACCGATACAATGATTGCTCAAAAGTTTTGGGATATAATTCATATACTTATTAAGCTATTAGCTATTAGTAAATTGAAAATAATACAGAGCAAATAATATCATTATCATTATCTGTCTTAAAATAGTGCAAAGTGCACCAAAAATAACCTTACAATATTGTTTCAATCTATTTATCGCCAGACAAGAATTTCCTTTTTTTTTTTTCTTTTTTTTCCATAATTGTACATTTTTCAGGATGAATATCTTCGAAACAAGGGTGCTGAACTTTCAAGATGTAATGCCGAAGGATGTCCAAAAATCTGACATGGTAATCTGCATTTATGATAACTTCAACAGACATTTTAAGGTAACTATGATATGTCCCCTGTAACATATAAATGACAATAGTCTTGCGAACGGCATCAAAGAGAGGAATGTCATGCAGTTTAAAATATTTCATGCTCAATGGTATAAGTCAAACAAGTCATTAGGTACAGAATTTTCGATTACATTTTTCCTGTAAATATATAGGTTTTTCGACAGGAGACACACAAGATATTGTGTTTCTATGAAACAAATTTTTTAGAAATATTGTATAATGAGCCCCACATGTACTTCTTATACACAAGAATCAACGGTATTGGAGTTTTGTTGTCTGAGCAAAGGGTGCATCTTATACGTTGGGGCGACTTATCAGGTATATCCGACTCTATATGATACAAACATGTATTAAGCCTGAATATTCTCATTGCGTGATAACATTGTCTCTATTGGAGCGCTCAGAATCACGAGGTAGTTAAAGTGGGAATAACAGGCAGGCCTTCAACTGAATTAAAAGAGCATTTATATCATGATTGAAAATGAAATTTATCTTTTTAAAATTCATTTACCGTTTTTCAGACGTATCATCAGCGTACAACCAAGAAGAAAAAAGAAATGTGGAATTTTACCGTCATGGCAGTAATGATTATAGAATCACAACAATTCGATACAAGCAACAGAGACCACTGCCTGAAGCCACAAAAGGATTTAGGAGGCCTGTCTTCAGATCATCTGGATATATTTGGTAATATGATAGAGCAACATACTGGGACATATGATAACATATTATTTTAAGTAATAATTGTATTGTTATCTCTAAAAAGGTTCTTTCTATCTACCCTTTGCTTTATCTTTTGAATGAGATATGACACACAGCGGAGTACTGAGTGAATTAGGAAATCGCAGTCTAAGATTATTTTATCTGACAGCATTCGCTCTTTAGGAATTGAAAAAGGAATTTAATTTTTAAAAGAATGGGCATAGTAAATTTGTCAGTCCACATAACCACATGTCCAATTTCTTTGTTCTTATGTCAGAGTATTTTTTAACCTTTTAGGTGATCATTTGCCGGACCACAAAGCAGTGTGGAACAAAGCTGTCGAAAGCTACCTATTGAAGATCATTGAAAGTGGTATGAAAATGCCTGTGATATCTGGCCTGGAAGAGGGTAATTTCCAAAGCAAATTTAAGGAAATTTTCCAATGTTATCAAGATAACGAAACGAATAAGATTTACTTTAATGACCCGTTTGCAAGACTGCCAAAAACTGACGCTCCAGTGCCCAGAATAGTTCATTTCCCAATATCAACAGCCAACTGTGGTACCACTGAAGGTAATATCAGAGTACTTCAAGAATTTTGCGAAAAACTTAACATTGATAGTCATATGACCCAGTCATCGCAACTAATCTACAACAATCAAACTGGAAGGTTCGATCTCAAGAAAAGTAGAGAGCAAAGCCTATTCATTGATCAAATGAAAAGTTTGATTGACCGAACACAGGACAATGAAGCTCACCAGTTACAAAATATAACAGATGATTCGGAAGAACTTGAAGATTCTGAAAATGAGAATTTTGAAACCACTTATTCTGAAGTCAGACAAGAGTTTTTTAATGCAGTCGATGCAGAAAAATTTGTTGAATCAATGAAAAAATCTAGTCGACTTCTGATTAAAGATAAGTTTGGACGAACATTTCTACATCTTGCAGCGGAGAAGGGACATTTGGACATGGTTGACATGATTTTTGCTGTTGGTCACAATCCAAATCCAATTGAAAATACAGGGTTGACACCATTGTCTCTGGCTGTTGTGCAAGGCAACATTGAAGTTGTGAAACGTCTGATCAAGAATGGAGCTGATATCGTCAATTTTGTGCCTAGTGCTCTGGATATTGCAAGAAAATGCGACAAAGAAGACATTATTCAGCTATTCAATGAAGAACTGCAAACGCAGAATGATTTAATGAGTGAAATGCTGTCCGCTTTAAAAATAAATTTTTACATGGATGATGATGATTGCGGCCTATCAGACCCTACCCAAGCTAACACTGATGACTGGTCATTTGATAGGAAGGACTTTGTGGTGCCAGTTTTTGGTGACAATGGGGTAGAGAGGCAAATATGCAGCATTAAGGTTAAAAGTGGAAAATTTGGCTTGTTTCAAGAATGTCCTGGGGATTTGCATGCAATGGCGTATGCTTATGAATGCATGGCTAAAGTTATGGGGCCTGCAGGAATGTTTTTCTGCCTTAAAGACATCTTAAAACGCAAAAACAATGCAGAAACTTTCGGCCCTTTGAAACTTCAAGAGGGGAACCTCGCTTCAAATGCTGAGGCTTGCCGGGACATATCTTTCGGTTACGGACTTGCGCTGTTTCAGGAATTCAGAGCCAGCATATACTTCCCTAGCGTGCAACAACTTGAGCTCCATGAAGATGAAGACAAAATGCTATTGCTTTTGAAACTTTTCAAATTGTTTATCAAAGATATCCAGAATAATGAACGTTGTGAATATTATGTGCAGGCTGTCGTTTTATTTGGTTCTTGGCATTACATGTATAAATTGTCCATTAGAAAGGGTTATGGCATTGGTAGAGAAGTGGCATGGTTGATTGGTTTGTTAGTATATGGCCCTCTGCGTAAAAAGAACTATTTTTCATCTGCATTTGTACATTGTGTAAATTTTTTGTATAAATGGTCTTCTCTAACAAGAGAATTGGTCCAAAAATATAGTTCTATATCTGTAAAGGGTAGACAAGGTCATAATGTTGCAATTGATGAGTACGTGGAGACCTACCTAGTTCGGCCATTGAAAATCTATGCGACTGGCCACACCTCAATCAGGGTTCTCAAGTTACTTTCTGCTAATTCAAAAATAATCAAGCAAGTCAGAGATGCTTATTCCAGTGCCTTTCATTTCACCGAGAGTAAACGACATAAGGAACCCGACGCTTTGGCTGATCAAATTAAAGTGTGCATGTTTGCCCTTGAAAATAACTTTTTCAAGGCCTCTGCCAATTGCAAAGCTAAAGTGTTCGGCCCAGATGGTCAAACTGAAAAGAACATTATGACGAATAACCTTTGTATTGTGAGTAAAGGCAGAGAAATTCTGAAGCAGAAGTTTTCTGCAAAAATGTTCAGTTACTTTACTGAATGGCGAAACAAACATCTGTGACAACTTGTGTACTTGTATTTATTTCAAATATATATGATGTATTGTCTGCATGAAAATGAATAATTTATATTATAATTATTTACAAATTGTGTACATTTTGTCAATAGATGACTTTTAGATGTAAATAGATATATTATAAATATATTTTTGTGTGTACACATTTAATGTCTCAAATCTTGGTTTGCTTGTCAGAATTGATCTTTGTCAAAGTAAAATGTGTATGCCTAATGGTTAAGGCCGCTGTTTGTTGCTTCAAAACTTCTCTGCTCTAATTGTGCGGTTTTTGATAAGATCATTTAGCGTTGGAAGTTCCTGCCGTATCGTGATCTTCGGTTGTTGTATTACTCTTTTCATGGTGGTCGTTTAGTCTCTTGTCAATCTGAAATAACTGATTAATGCAGAAGGATGGTGGTGATATATATTGCGATTTGGCACTGTAAAGTTCTGAACCTTCATTTGTTACATTCATTAGTAATGTGTTGCGTCTTGAGTAAACACCTCTTGAGGAGGTTGCAGTGTTTACTGTTTATTCTTGCTTTTGCGGTAACTTATTTTTGTTGGATATTGTGATCCTTTTATATCATAGAGATGGTCTCAGCTGGATATTGAAAGACATTATAATATGTCCACCTGTAAGATACTGAATCTAACTCAATATTAAATTAGTTTTTCTCAAATGAGGAAGGGGGGGGGGGTTGAGGGTTGGTCTAGTGGTAGCGTGCTGGACTGCCAATCGCTGGGTCCAGGGTTCGAATCCAGCTCTTGCCGGGTCACCTGGGCTGTATGTTGGACTGTTGTTTCATCATCCTTCGCCTAATTGCTGTGTCCTCCTCCTGTCCTAATTAGCCTACCAAGTGCATAAATACAGGACGTAAAGCCTCCATCATCCATCTCAAATAAGGAAAGAGTAATGGACCAAATAAAATTTTTGGTACAAAAGTCTGAGGCTGAGACGGGGCTATGTTGGTCCAGTTTTTTTATTTTTTCACACAAAACTCCCAAAACATGTGTTCATGTACTGAATCCTAAGAAAACTTTGTATAATAAATTTTTCATATTTATTTGAGTTCAATGATACTGACAAGCTGACTGAATACAGTCTGCTGTTGAAGCAGGCGAGCTAGCGCTCGCAACTGAATAAGGCTACTGTAGCCTGATGTGAGCGAGGATCTGATTGTCAGCACCACCAGTGAAATGTTGTAGCCTGCTCGCTGACGCTCGCAGCTGAATAAGGCTACTGTAGCCTGATGTGAGCGAGGATCTGATTGTCAGCACCACCAGTGAAATGTTGTAGCCTGCTCGCTAACGCTCGCAGCTGAATAAGGCTACTGTAGCCTGATGTGAGCGAGGATCTGATTGGCAGCACCCCCAGTGATGTGTTGTAGCCTGCTGGCTCTCGCTCGCAACTGAAGCAGGCTGCTGTAGCCTGACCAACAAGCGGAGTTGGGAATAGGAGTCGTAATTCAGGGGACCTAAGGAATCGAAGTGGGAGTCGCTTTTCAGAGGGCAAAGGAGTCGCCAGTCGGAGCACTTATTACCCGACGCTAAAGCCCTGCTAGATTCTCCATATTGGAGGTGTGATTTTGTATTGGAGATTAGCAAAAATTCACTCTTTGTGCTGAATATCAGGAAACCTGAAATGGAGCTCACACTTTTCCTTCATGGAACATGGAATGTTTTGGCTTATAGACATAGGCAATCGCAGAATGTCTCTTAATTTGGATGTGGATAGAGATGGTCAAATGTACCCTGAGGCCCAACATGCCCTGGTCTCTCCTACCGCCAATGAATAGATGGATGTTCCGACCATTGAACCACAGACTACAAAACCACCAAATTCTCCCAATAATTTGAATACCACATTTCTACTAAATGCACGTTTTTTCTTGATATCGCTTAGTTAGGCCGATATTAGATATAGCACAATTTTCTTGAAGCCATCACTGAACCATCAATGTGTGTTCTGACCACTGAACCACAAAACAAAATTTTCTGATAAAATCTAATATCAATTTCTACAAAATCCAAAGATTTTCACTTAATAATATTGAAGCTGATACAGCTGTGAATTTTTCTGCAATTACACAACAGTTTTAGCAACAGAATAGTGTAGGTGTTAAAGATTTTATAAATCAATGTAAAGTCAATATGCAAAAAACATCCTTTGAGACACTATTACATACACATGATACATTCGGGAATTCATAAGTTCTGCAGCAAAACCAGTCTTTATATGAGTAATACCATTTATCTTATACATTAACATGACAGCTTTAAGATTTTTGAAAAAAGGAAGTAACATGTTATAAGAGCCACAAATGAGTTTGAGGTACAAAAATAAGTGTGTATCTTACAGAACATAATCTCATTGCTAGTCATCACAAATGCAATTTAACAGATTTTGACAGTCTCAGTTAAAGAGTGAACTGAGAAAATCAAATAAAACGGGAGGAATTAAAAAATCAATCCATCATTAATTACATGGCAGAGGCAGTGAACCTTTGCGAATAGATGAAATACAATATAAACGGGGGCTAATAATACTCAACTTCTTCGTAACTTCATAATCATGATAGTTGCACTTTTTATCCAGCACATCTCGAGATTGACTTCTTGCTAAGAAATACAATTTCTTCCAACAAAATATTACAGATCGACATACATGCAGCATATAGAGTCAAGTATGGTAAATCCGTCCAGGAGGGTAAATCCGTCCACCCCTTAATATAGGTATATAATTACATTTATTACAGTTGTTTGAGTTGTAAAAGAAAGAAAAACTCGTTTTTCCACTAAATTTGCCATTTTTATGGTGTTGACAGCATTTTAAATGATGTTCAGGTCCATTTAAAAGCTGAAGACAGAACACAATGAAATCCTGTGACGTCATCACAGCCATTTTTTAATAACAGGTAGGTGGACTTGTAGGCCTATTCCCATCAGAAACAAAATATATTGAAGGTGAATAATGGATGCATGGGACGATTAATCTTTTTATTCTTATAGGGTTTCTTAAATAATTGAATTCCAACACATGGAAAGGAGATACAATGGAAATAAAAGTGGACGGATTTACCATCATTATTTTAAAACTGGCTTGACTGAGTGATTGTAAATCCGTCCACCCTCTTCAAATGGTCTTTAAAAGTACTTTTATGACTTTTATTATTTATAAATGGCAAAACACTGATTAAAGAAATTAGATTGAGCAATTATACGTCTTGATTGGGTTAAAAGGGTTTTTTAATTGTGATTGAGGCAGTCAATTGAAATTCTTGATAGTTAACTTGACCTCTGTTATTTGATTCTTCTATTATAAGTGCAATCAGCACCCCAATGTTCTAATATTAACAGAAAATCCTCTATGACAGTTAATATATTGCAAAACTTTTAAAAATCACAAGATATGACAAGTATGTGTTGCATAATACCCTGTGGACGGATTTACCATCCTTGCTGGACGGATTTAGCAGCAACCTGGACGGATTTAGCTTCCCTAACCTTCAATTTTTGTTGCCATGGTTTCAGAAAAACTTATATGAATATTTTAATTTTTTGGCTGCTGGTGGTAGTACGGAGTATGCCCCTTCAAATGTGCTAATTTTAATTTTTGCATCTTATACCATTTTCCTTAAAATACAGTTACAGCCAAAAGTGGACGGATTTACCCTCCTTGACTCTACACTTGAGCGATTGACACTTTCTTCAGACATTTATGCTATAAGTAATATATAAATGTTAAGTCAATATTCAAGGAATACATTTTGGAATTCTGAAGTGCTGCAACAAATAAACATAGAAAATTTATATACATAATAACGTGACAGCTCCAGATTAAAAAAACAAAAACAAAAATGCATTATTTAACAAAGCAGCTTGAAGCATGAAGCGTAAGTCCATATCTTACAGAATCGGTTCGCACTGATAATCGTCATAATTATATCAACATACCGCACAAAAATGAGGCAAATTTACAGATATTTGACAGCCTAAAATAATGAGTGAAATTAGAAAATCAAATGAAAAAGGATGAAGTCTACAAATCAAGCCATCAATACTTAGCATAGGCAGTGAACATATATGATATTACCTTTGTGATATTTGAAATACAATACTAATAGGGATTAGTAACACTCAACTTCTTTGTACCTTAATTGTGACAGTTAGCTTTTTATCCAACACATCTTGAGATTGGCTTCCTGGCAAGAGATACCTACTTTCTTCCAACAAAATGTTACGGATCCACATACATTGCAACATATACTCAACACGAACAACCGACATTTTCTTTAAACATCCATACAGTGGAATTTTAACATCGAGGGCCTTGGCTAAAATGTCTTTTTCACGAGAGCCTCTGAGAATCTTGAGAAGCAAAGCAAATGTGACATTTTTCACAACAGAGATTAAGCCTTGAAGTACAAGTAGAGCATGACCACACTCTTTCGTCAAGTCCAAAGAGTCAAATTGGCTTTTACACACCGAACATTTGCCACACAGGCTATCAACCTCTTCATCAAAATAGGCAAGAACCGAATTCACCAGACAGGCATTTTTGAGACATAGCCTCAACATATCCTTCAAGCACAGACTTGCATTTCGTGCTTCAAACTCATTTGAAACATTTTTCAAGTGTTCCAAGTGAAGGGACCTGTCATTGAATCGAAAGTACATTATACACAATGATGGTTCTCCATCCCTTCCTGCACGGCCTATTTGTTGAAAGTATTCAGGAATAGATGAAGGCAAACTTAAGTGTATTACAAAACGGACATTGCCTTTGTCTATTCCCATTCCTAAACTCTTTGTGGCTACAATAACAGAGATATCCTCATTCAACCATTTTGTGAGGTTGTTTTTCTTCTCAATCGGGGAAAGTTGTCCGTGATAAACTACACAAGTAATGCCATTATCAATGAGTGAAACACATGCAGTATTGCATTCTTCTGGCGTAAGGCAATAAATTATTCCAGACTGTTCTCTTAAGTCCGTTTTCAACAAGCGCTGAACATCTCCAATTGCACCTTTGATGTTCGTTTTTGGTTTTATGCAAAGTTCCAAATTGTCCCTACGAAAAGAGTTCTTCAGTAAAAAAGAATCTGCTCCAAAATGTAGCTGGGTTGGGATCGTCTGGCATGTGTGCTTCGTTGCAGTAGCAGTGAACGCAACCACTTGAACATTCAAAGTGTCTCTGATGCGACCTAAAGCCAGATAGCTGGGCCTAAATTGGTGGCCCCACTCGTCAATACAGTGCGCTTCATCCACTATAATACGGGTAATACAAGCACTCTTCAAGGCCGTTATCACTCGGGCATCATCCAACGTCTCGGGTGTGGACAAAATCACCTTGATAGCAGAATCTTGACGAGTAATGTTCTCGATGACTCTGTCTTTCTCCGCACTGGATGTTGCACCTGAGAGAGACACAGTGATACACACCTCGCTCAGCCTCGTCTGTAAGTCCTGCATAAGCGAAAGTGTTGGCAAAACCACAAGAGTTTTCCCGTCACTGATGATGGCTGGTAATGTGAAACACAATGTCTTTCCACCACCAGTTGGCAGAACAACCAGTCCATCCTTCCCGCTCAACATTGTCTCTATCACATTTCGTTGCCCAGGGCGGAAGTTTTGATGGTGGAACACCCTCTTCAGCGTCGATAAAAGGGGATCACCATCATCCTGTGGTGAGTCAGCGTCTGTGTCAACATCACCTGTAACACCGTCTGCTTCATTGCTGACTGCCACTTGTTGAAACGCACCGATATTTTGCGAGAAAGAGGCGATTACCATGTACATTCCATTGCTTTTCTTCCAACAGTCAAAGCACATCTTCTGTGATGTATTTTTCACAATAACTTGAACTGCCTCATGTCCAGGGGGTTGCAGTTTGCCCTTTTCTTCCAGTAAGACGCACATCAACTCGCAAGCATGTTTGTGTGATAGGGCAGTCACTTGGATCGGTTCCTCTTGATCAATCGTCACACAATAGCTTTCAGCAGTCGAATCAGTGACATGGAAAAGATGAAAACATTCATTTAGGTCTAATCATGGAATGTTGAAAGGAAAATTAATTAACTATTGAAATAACCTGTCTGCAGGCCTAATTGATATTTCATGACAAGACATTATTGGACCTATGTCACAAATTAATAATTCTAGGTACCAGTCATTTGCAATACGCCGCTCCAGCCCCTCGGACTGAAGGGGAACTGTGGTAAATTTTCCTGGGATTATCACCTTCCCTTATAATATAATGTATTGTTTATTCGATAACAGCTTATATAGGCAGAATAGCTATCATATTTTACTAATTTTATGGAGGGACTTAGGTTGTGTGAAAAGTGACAGTTTGCAATTTTTTTTTTTTTTGCTTAGGCCTATTTACCCAAAGGTAGTGTCTGTTTGCAGAGCCGGGCTCTGTTTGAATTTATTAAATTATTGGATCCAAATAATGTATGGCATGGGGGCATTACAAGCATGCCATTGCATGCTGATCCCACACAACTTCAGTATGTACTTTCTTTAACCCAAGTCAAATATGCACTGCACTCAGCCTCAGTCAAGTATTTTTAGTACCTCATACACACCCAAATTTATGCCCAATTTCAGTATATAAATAACCAAGTTATTATAAAGACAAAATATCCTACCAGGTATGTGGCTCCAAGGCCACGAATGATGTCAAGTGTTTCATCACAAGCAGATTCAGCAGTGAAAATCTGACTTTCCTCCAGCAAATCCTTCCATGACAGCTCCTTGTGGACAGCATGTGCATGCTGCTTCAAACCTTCAGTTGTAAAACCACGTCTGTCCTTGCATTTGCAGCACCAAACCGTCTTGTTCCTATGAATTTCATGAATTTCTCTTGCTAGTGTTGATCCTGTCAGCAATGACGTCATTTTGTAAATAGTGCTTATGAATCTAATTTTTGGTAAAGTGTCGCCGCAAGTAGGTCAGGTCACAAGAGGTCAAGAAAATCAGGTCAGCGAAATGTTGTAGCCGGCTCGCTCCGCTCGCAACACACTGAGCAGGCTGCTGTAGCCTGGTGTATTGGGTAAATTCCTGATATGGTATGGTTTTCTGGCCAAGGGATAAAAAGTTACAGAGGTTTTAGTAAAGAAAAGTTGGGAAAAAGTAGTTACAAGTAAAGAAAAAGTCATGAAACTTGACCCGGAAATTGTTGTTTCTGTTGTGGCCCAGGTGAACCAGCTGACTCCAGGGGGTGACCTCAGGGGGTGATCCTTCAGATTGGATATCACATGGACGATTACTGAAAAACTTATCCTCGATCCAGGTTGAAACTAAACTGAATACAGGGTACGGCCTTAGACTACACTACTCTTGGGGGATGGGGGAGATGCATCCCCCCCTTGGATGAGCCTGGGGGGGGGTGATCATTATTTATCCCCGATAGAAATTCAAATCATAACGACTTGGTGGTGAGAATTATTAGCTATATCTAGCTGTTTCATATAAAAAACCAGGCCATTTTACCCCTACTACTGACGCTCCAGACGTCCATAAATAAAGTAATTCTGCTTCTATGGACGTCTGGGAGCAATTGCTCCTCCAGGTCTACTGACAGTCTGGATGACGACATTTTACACTAGTTGCTGACACTCCAAATACCAGCACTGCAACAAATTGTGCTTATTGTGGACGTCTGGAAGCATCACATTTGATCAGTTCACAGACAGTCTGGAGTATTACATTTTACACCAGTTACTGACATTTCAGACACCAGCACTTCATAAAATTGTGCTTATTATGGACGCCTGGAAGCATGCTGTTTTCTGGATTTACAGACAGTCTGGAGTAGTACATTTTACACCAGTTACTGACATTTCAGACACCAGCACTTCATGAAATTGTGCTTATTATGGAAGTCTAGAAGCACAACATTTAATTACTTACAGTCTGGAGAGGACAATTTTCCCCAAGTAACTGACATTTCAGATAACAGCACTTCAACTGAAGTTCAACAAATTTTGGTTATTTTGCTCAAAAAAGAGTGACTGCACTTCTTAGTTTGCAATATATACAGACATCTGTGGCCATCGAGAGATGGTCAGTAAAAGACTATCTGTGATCTTGATCAAATGCAAAGTGCTTTGGTAATATATTTAAGAAAAAAAGACCATTAATCCCAGATTAGTATAGATATATATATAACTAGAAAAGCCCGCAGAGTCACATTAACCGATAGGGGCCTACCAGACAATAGTAGGGGGGCTATGGATTTTGCACACGGGACAAACTTTTCCTTTCGTTTGTGAAGCGTCGACGAAAAATTTTCTACACATGCGGTAGGTCTGGAACACACATGTGACACAGGTCTGGGCCATCGCCATCTTTTCTTGGGTAAAATAATAGAATCTTTCAGACATGTTTTTGGGGTGATTTCTGGCTTTGAAAAATCTAAAAAAGTTATAAGCATCTACCCTTTGCCTTTAGGAAACCCATTGAATACTTGAAATATTTTATGGAGAAGTGATAGCATATATATAACATGTAAACAAAACTTCGGACATCAACCTCGAGTGCTTCGGACGCACTTTTCACATAGAAATAATGGTCGTAGTACGGTACAGAGCCGAAACTTAGCTCCAAATGTAGAAAATTAAATTTCCAAAACATTGGTATAAGTTAGAAGTTGCTGCGCCCGATATTAAAGGAGCCAGAGTGTGCTTGGCACTGGCTCTGCTCTGCTGATCTACACATGTATGCTGTCGATGTTTGTCACATTTTCGGCAAGAGTAGGAACTCTCCAGCTTAGGAATTTTGCAGTCGTCTAACGTCACGAATGATGACGTCACGCCACGTGCACTTCATTACAGTGACGTCATGTCTATTAAGGTTGCTAGGCGACTCAACCACACACATGCGCATAGGAAACCACTCAAGATGACGGCGACGGCAAGAGCTTGAAAATAGTGTTATCTGGAAAGTGGAAACAACCAATTTAGGGTCCGTCGAACCACCAAAAGTGCCTCTGACGCCTCTTTGGGACAAAGTAAGAACCCTGTGCGAATTTGGCTGTTGTGGGCCACCCAGATTCCTCAATCCTAAAGGTGAAAGATATGTGGCTCAAGAACATGAACTTTATTAAGATAGATGCCTTCACCATGAGGCCTCAACAGTTATTCTGTTTTGTAAAAGGATTCTACCATTACTTTCCTTGGCTATACTGATACTATAATCAAAAGAAAATGGAGACAAAAGTCTCTAGTGGAGGGTCATTGTGCCCTGATTGGTCTTCGAAATTGGGAGGGAGTGGAAAACATCCCTGTGTATGAATCTGGTACTATGACAGACCAACTAACCACCTGGTGGAGACTTTTCTTGCTGCTGATTGGTTAACAGCTTGGAAGCCAGAAGACCTGCTCAGGGTTTGAATAAACACTTCATTCCATTTGGAAACTCAGAAGTGTCCACATCTAAGTTAAGCTTGACATGTAGCATATTATGTTCCAGGTTACAAAAAAATTGTTTTTAAAAGTATTGTGGATAAAGGGATAGGCATATGAATATCACAAAAGAAACTTTAACTTAAAACTATAAATTAGCGTCCTACTTGTTATGCACATATATTACTTGTTATGCACATGTATGTATTACTTCTTCAACATGAATTAAATATTATGCTTGTGTGGGTGATGACCTTAGCCGATAGCTGTGTGTTTTGTTTTCATGTTTTACTACTAACACCTGAGCTTGTAATTGAGCCTACGGCTCGTTAGCAAAAGTAATAGATATGTTTAAACCAAATAGTCAGTAATCTTTTAGCAGCACTTATTAATTATTGTACAAAACACTGTTTAACTGGATTTTCACAACATGTAAAAATTTAAAAAAATGTAGTTAAGCCAGAGCCATGTGTTTTTCAAATACTAAAATACATTCCACTTAGAACAGGAAATTAATTTAACTTCATTTTATTCAAAGAATATACATTTGAATTTAGTATCCTCAACAAGGTATAAAAGCAAGTGAAACACCATGCTAGGTATCTGATAAATAAGTTTGATTTAAAGCTATTAGATCAAGCAAGTCCATGTTTAAATGTTAAATTACTTTTGCTTCATAAAATTTATTGCAAATGAGATTCATAATGAGGGTGTGAATGATATTTGAATGTTAAATTATTATGCTTTGAATCAGATGAAGAGATTTCTTAAACATAGGGGTGGATAAAGGATGATGAGTAAACAACTGATGTTATGTAATTGTTACCCCTATAATTGTACCCCAATATCCCCCAGCTTATCAGTTAACCAAGAGCTCTTTATCTCCCAGATACATTGTAATAGGACCACTTTGATTATCATTTCATCAAAACTTAAAAATTCTGTGTATTCTTTATCCAATTACAAATTGAAGTTTTGATTCATTAATATGTTAAGTTACACTGCCATGACACAATAATATGATGTGATAGATAAGAACAAAATATTATTTTACTTATCATGCACCTTGCTGAATCTAGGTCTATCTATCTATCTATCTATCTATCTATCTATCTATCTATCTATCTATCTATCTATCTATCTATCTATCTATCCAATCTATCCTATCTATATATCTATAATTTTTTAATAAACTTATCCTGCGACATCTATCTATTTATCTGTCTATTTGATATTTATGTATGTATGTATATCAATATATCAGATATTATATCTATCTATCTATCTATCTATTTATCTATCTATCTGTCTATCTTTCTTTCTATCTATCTATCTATCTATCTATCTATCTATCTATCTATCTATCTATCTATCTATCTATCTATCTATCTATCTATCTATCTATCTATCTATCTATCTATCTATCTATCTATCTATCTATCCATCTATCTATCTATCTATCTATCTAGCCTATCTATAATCTATAATCTTTGAATAAACTTATCCTGCGACATCTATCTATTTATCTGTCAATTTTTTTTATATTTATGTATGTATGTATGTATGTATATATCAATCTATCAGATATTCTATCTTTCTATCTATCTATCTATCTATCTATCTATCTATCTATCTATCTATCTATATCTATCTATCTATCTATCTATCTATCTATCTATCTATCTATCTATCTATCTATCTATCTATCTATCTATCTATCCATCTATCTATCTATCTATCTATCTAGCCTATCTATAATCTATAATCTTTGAATAAACTTATCCTGCGACATCTATCTATTTATCTGTCTATTTTTTTTTATATTTATGTATGTATGTATGTATGTATATATCAATCTATCAGATATTCTATCTTTCTATCTATCTATCTATCTATCTATCTATCTATCTATCTATCTATCTATCTTATCTATCTATCTATCTATCTATCTATCTACCTATCTCATGATCATAATCAGGTTTTTGATCTAATGTTTGTTTGTCTCTTTCAGGTGGATGATATTGATCAACAAAAGATGAACATTTTGTGATGACCCAGAAGCGCCTCTGTTCAGCCAGACGAAAAACCAAAAAAAGGAAGCATTACCAAAATTAATTTAATTCAATTAATTTTCATCTTATTTAAAACCTTCAGCATCCTATCATCCCTGGGCCTGCCATATTCCTAATAATATTGAATGTATTATTAACTCAATCATGAATGCCTGGATGTGCACCAAACTGTTATATATATTTTTGTAACAAGTGGCAAATACAACACTGATGTTAAAATGTACTCAAATTTAATAAATTATTTATGATGTGAATAAATCATTGTCTATGTCCTTTGATTGTGCAAGTTTGAATTGGGAGGCATTTACACTTTTTTTTTCAAAGATATTTATCATTATTGTCAGTTGTGTGAATGAGCCATCTGCAGTATAGTCTGTAATTTTAATGAAATAAGTTGTCTTAAGTTGTAGCCATTGTGGTCCAGCCAAGGGTTTGTCGGTATCGCTGATGTTTTTGTTGTTTGGAGACGTCTGTATAGACACTCCTTTCTTAATACTTATAGCCAATGTGGTCTAGACAATGGTTAGTCTGGCTGGCTTAAATTGTGGTTGTTTGGAGACGTCTGTAGACACTCCTGTTTAGTGCTTCCAGCCAAGCAGCGCTTTGTCTGGATGGCTTGAGTTTTGGTTTTTTGGAGACGTCTGCAAAGGTCAATTCCAGCAACCATGCAGACAGTCTGGAGAGTAAACAATTTGAACTGCTCCAGACGTCTGCATCTAGCTGAGTTGGATGTCTGTTAGCAGCCATTTAGCTTTGAATACTGAAAATATCAGTGTCAGTAGATTAGCCAATAGCATGGAATACAGACGTCTGTAAGTGACACATTTGTTGCATAACTAGACGTCTGTTAGCAGTAATTTAGATCTGACTACTGAAAATATCAGTGTCAGTAGATGCATGAAAAATATGTGAACTAGACCGTCAGTAGGCAACCAGTTGATGGTCCTGCCAGACGTCTAGAGAAACAGTATAGTTTGATTTTTGGCCCGTTGGGACTCGAGAGAAGTACGCTAATGCCGAAATCATCCCCCCCTACAAAAATGAAAAATCTACGCCCCTGCTATTTACAATACTTCGATACATCAGATGAAATGGAAGTACACCTACTATATGGCAACTAATTGCCATAAGAGTAGTGCCCAGAGAGTTAATGTTCACAATTTCATCATATTATGTCGGTCCAAGGTGTCCCCACTGGTTTAAACCGACAAAGGCACCATTTTCAAATTTCTAAGTCTTGTAGAATTTTTGGAAAAAATTGTGGCAAATGACTTGGGCAAATTCCAGTGTGGTTTTATATTGTGGCTAATGAATGACTGGGCAAATTCCAGTGTGGTTATTAAAAAATTTCCCAGAGGACTAATCATCACAGCCTATAGCCAAGTACCCATAAACACCTGGGTGGAGACTTGTGGGGGATCTGCTCAGTTGCTTTATGCCATGGCCAGGAGATTTTTATCTATAAAATTTATTTCTGTCTGTAGACTTCCTCATGAGGCTTCAGATTGCTTCAGATTGCTTCTTAACTTGGCATGAATAACATGAAAATGAAACTCTCTGCTCTTGGGTCATTCTTCCTTATTGTTTGTTCCGTCCATTGCTTAGAATATGGTGAGTCTTTTAGTTTTTATTACTATTGATATTTATAATGTAAAGTGCAGCCCTCTAAGCCAGGTCTTTGAGTGAGGAAAGGGGAAGGATCAGTAAGGTGAGACTGCATGGTGTTGGTACACCTAATTTTTATCCTCGGCAATGTATATTGCCGTCGGATATTGTATTTACTATGGCAAATTTTTGTCCGCCCGGAGTTCATATTTATACAATGTCCACATTCTCTGATTTCTCTTTCTACATCCAATGATTAAAAAATTACCTGTAGAGACTTTCGCTCTGCTTAGCAAGCACACTTCTTCAGTACTGATGTTGCTTGTGCTGTTGTTGTATGACAGTTTGACAGAGGTGCGAAAGCTCATAACAACCTTCATCCCTGTTGATGGCCCCCTGCGTGCGTTGGATCCAGATCGCTTCCCTCACTTGTCGTTTGCGTCTGTTTGCTTCTTTATCTATGACCTTAGTGCCCTCCCAGTCTATGATGTGGTTTGTAGTAGTCACATGATCCGTGATTGCCGACTTGTGGATGGTACTTTCGGACTGTCTTTTGTTGTTTCTAGTAAAGGTTTGCCCGGCGACACTCTCTGCTTCTTTTCTGTGTTCTTCTATCCTAGTTTTTAGCTGCCTTCCAGTTTCACCAACATATGATCTTTCACACATCTTGCATGGGTATTTTGTAGACTACTTCGCCGATCTCTTCTTTTTCTATTTTGTCTTTGGGATGTACCAAAAGTTGTCTGAGTGTTGTAAATGGTCGAACTGCAGTGGCTATTCCGTATTTCTTCAAGATTGATTCTATGAGCTTTCGCACCTCTATCAAACTGTCATACAACAACAGCACAAGCAACATCAGTACTGAAGAAGCCTGCTTGCTAAGCAGAGCGAAAGTCTCTACAGGTAATTTTTTAATCATTGGATGTAGAAAGAGAAATCAGAGAATGTTTAAAAGAACCATCCAGCGAGATGTTCAGAAATACAATGTCCACAGTTTTTGTAAAATATTGAAAATTCGGGAAACATTCTTTCTTTTTCGTTTGCAGAGCAGAACGGATATACCTATGGGCATGAAAATCTGCCATAACATGTATTAAATAACCCAGATGTGGCTTTTGGGGTCTAAATGCTCTTACTAAAGACAGTGTATCTATAAGACTTAGCACTCCCATACTTTTCCTATGTAAGTGAATCAGGGTGGCCCAGTTCGGCCTTCACCCAGCTCCCTGGCCTGCCTGTGTCACTCCAACTCCATTACAGCACATGCACCAGCAGCAACCCTGTTCACATTAAACTTGTACAATATATCTATAAATGATCATCAACTTAGGTTGAATGATTATTCATTAATCTACATCTGATGTGAATTTCAGATTCAAGCAGCAACCTTGATAGCTGTATTTCTTTGATTATTTTACACCTAATATAAACTGAATGACACACCAATATCAAGGGAATAGATATATAAGTTAACTGACTAGCTCGAGATTGACCCTCAACATGAAGAAGCTTTAACATTTCCTGATTCCTTTTATTTTTTGATGGGGGGAACTGTTATAATTATTAAACTTCTCAAGGGCAAGATGTACATGTATACGTAATCAATCACTTTCTTGCGATTTTTCAAAAAGCCTCAAAACATTTTTCACAATCAATGGAGTAATGGAGCTCTCAGTTAATATACTATCCTATCCTTTGTGTAATTGTCCTTTGATTACTGGACATGAAGCTTATTTGGGATAGTTGCTTTTAAAGGCTTTTCCAGTTTGTAAAAGAAAACTGCTCAACACAATGCTCCGATAATGCAGCACTTGGAATGTTCTTATTAAACCTGACAATGGTAAAGCTACTTCATGACAAGCTGATGTACATATTGCACACTGCTTTGGAATTTGGATTTTTTTTAGCATGTAGCCAATGTGAATCACTGATTGATTGAAAGTATTTACTGGCATGGCTTGATTCTGTAATTAAACAAGTGGTCTAACTTACAAGTGTATCAATAGGTCTGCTACACAATACATTTACATATGAACATCTTATAGATACACTGTCTTTGCTCTCACTAAAATTGATTACAAAAAATACACCGAAAATGTAAAAAAAATGGGTTCTTTTCAACCCTCTGTATTTCCATCAATTGTTGAGTTAGACATTTAAAATTTAGCAATTAGTTGTATAAAATATAGCTCGTTAAACTTATTGAATCATTTAGAGGATCCATCTAACGAATTTTAAAGAAAAACCAAAATACTGAAAAAATTTGCAATTTTTTTCCATTTTTCTTGAATGTTGGTCTCTCACACCAAAACCGTAATAACTATATTGGCAAAAAACAAAAGACCTGTGTAATAATTAAAGTTATCAAAAAGGAACTTTTATGGCCATTATGTATATGATGCATTTTTTTCACCTTATAAAAAAATACCTTATCACATTTGTTGAGAATGGCCATGTCCTAGACCAATCAGATGCAAGTAAGTTGCTGAGTAGGGGGAACCGTGTTTTTTCTATGGGTTGGAGAGGACATGCTTTTTTTTACATCACATTCAAGCCTCACATTCGGAAAACCAGTTATGGTTAGCTTCAAAATTAACACAAACAGTATACACATTCTTTGATACTTACTCATAACAGCATATAAAGCAACTGATGGTCCATCGAAAACAAAATTTTTGACATCTGCCATTTTTTACATTTTAGGACCCAAGTCATGTTGTATATAACTTATTCACATGAAACCTGTTGCATTTTATACCCAAGCCGTAGGTCCAGAAAGGTATCATTAACATGAATCACAACTGATTGAATATATTTTTTCTGTTCATCTTGAAATTGGCAAAAAAGTCTGTGAGACATAAAAATGTGTCAAAATGTGTCTTAAATTCCTTACAGCTTCAAAACAAAGCATCGCAGAAGGGTAAAATATGGTGCATTTATATGTCAGTGTAGGACAAGATTGCCACTGCCCGAAATTTCGATATACCTATCATACTTTTCTCGTAATAATTGCATAAACATGAAAAATCTGCTGAGTGCAAATACTGTAAAACTGCCCAATTAGAGGAAGCTTAGAAACTATGCAGCCCTATATATACTACCCAATATAACTTCTCACTGCCCAATATGACTTTTCACTGTCACAAGTGTTTTGTAGGAAAAACAAGCTATTTGTGTATGTTTTGCTCAATCGTGAGCCTTTACGAGTATGTGACAAATACAAGTTAAAAAGATATCCAGGCCATGTTCATACATTTTCTTAGAAATTAAAATTCATGATGTCAAAAAATGTCCTCTCCAACCCATCAGAAATTTTGCTCAGATTCGTACGTTTTAACACTGGATTCATTGAAGAAACGGCCATGGTTATACAAACTAAGTAAACCTGGATGCCTAAAAAGGGTTTTTATAAGTATTGAAAATGTCAAATATATGATCTTTCGTTATCTATTACTCTATTTTGAGAAAATCAAAATTTAGAAAAAGTGGATTTATTTGTGTCAATATAATTGTAATTTTTCGCGATTAACTGAATGACTTTAAAGGATAATAACCTAATATCTTGTTAACGGAGCCATCAAAGATGATTTTTCCAAAGGCGCCTGACTTTTGGTTATTTTCGGCGGTTTTTTGCTCCAAAACACTATGTTTGACACAGCTGAACACCATGAGTTTCAATCGTACAGTAACAAAACTTGACATGGGGTTAATAGGATACCTAGGTATTATTAAGAATGGAAATCATGTGTCTTTTGAGACTAGTACCCTACTCAACAGAAACTTTCAGGGTAATGGCAAGCCAGATTTCTGTAATTTCGTAATAAAAATGGTAAAAAAAAAACTTTGGCATGTTTAATCAAAATTTAAGTTTTGTATGGGTTTTGATGTTCCTATGCAACAATGTGGCTTGATTTCCAAGAATAAGAATGGGTGAAAATTGTTTCTGGACGGATATTTTTCCTGATAAACAGTTTTTTCAAGAATCAACCCTTGCCTACTTTAAGTAGCGGTATTTTGGTGGTAAACCACCAAATCACTTCAGTCCTCTTTGATTATAGAAACAGTAATATGTTATTTTTATGATAGAATGATGGAAATTCTCAAATTTCAAACTTTATTTTGACCCCCCATGCATGAGACACTTTGAGTGCAAATACTGTAAAACTGGCCAATTGGCTGATGATCAGTTTGGGACCAATCAGAAGAAGTTAAAAATGCTACACGTGCAGCAAGTGGCCTTGCAACTCATAGGAGAGACCGGGGTAAGTTGTGCCATTTTTTTCATCAGGCTGATTTTCCGAAAAACCAAAGCTTGATCATGCAATCTGAAAATCAGACATCAAAATATAATACGTTGGCCAGAATCAACCAAAGTTTCGGGGCAGTCCGACCATCGGGAAGGTCATGGCAGGCATTTGAAAAAAGTAGGTCAAGTGGCACAACTTGCCCCGGTGCCGGGGTAAGTTGTGCCGCGTGATGGGGTAAGTTGTGCCGCCTAATTTATTCCAAAAAATCTTGTATTTCACCCGTTTCTTCAGATAGATCATTTGTATTATGTTTTTAACTTATGACTGACATGTCACATGAAACTAATCAGACATTTATATGCCATTTTATACAGAAATTTAAAATGCTGAAAAAAACAGAATTATTTATTGTCTAGAGGGTGTTATAACTCTTTTAACACGTGTTCCTTTCAGTGTAAGTTATTTCACAACATTTTTAGGCCTTGCGAAAAATTAAGACAAAAAAAGATGAATAGAATATTAATTCTTATGTCATACCATTGGCACAACTCACCCCAATCAAAACGGCACAACTTACCCCAAATTGGTTTTCTGGATGAAACTGGTTGTCAAAAATAAACAAACAATGCAAAATGAAATCTAACAACAGAAATGTCTAGATATACCTGTTAACTCCATCCTACCAGAGGGACATCATCTTATTACAAATATCAAATGACTGAGAAACCAGAATGTCAGTCCTCGGCACTTCAAGTTTTCAGCAACAAAATTGAATTTATGAGTGTAGCTTTTTATACCATTATATTTGGTAGTTCTTTTCTTGGTGTCTGATGATGTTGACCAAGTGGGTATATATGGGTGGCATTGCCTTCTTTGCCCAGTTCTTCATTTAACCCGCACAGTGGGCGGCACAACTTACCCCGTGGTACAACTTACCCCGGTCTCCCCTACTAACTGAAATGTTAGCAACAGACAGGCAGGCAGTCAAAAAATTCATGTAAAATCTAGAGATAGACATGATAAGTGTTTAAAAAAATGTTTTGATATTGCAGTCTCATGTCACCCGGTATGCTACCCCGCAAAGGCTTGACTCTCAATCACATGCAAATGAATGATTGAGACAAAAACGTTTCTTGTCTTTGTGCTTCCTTTGCCCCAGTTCAAGCACACAATATAATAGACACTCACTGGACAGTTGATGAAAGAACTTTCGTTTAAAGCCATTACTTTTAACAGCTCAATTCATCCAATTACAGTGAAACCATGCTCAAAATATCCTAATAAAGTGGACAGAAATAATCAAAAAACTGCAGAAATAGCCCTGATGGAGAAGAGAAACACCTTTTTGTAGCACCTTGTTGTGGAGCATAGAATAAACTAACTAAACGAAATGAATTGACCTGTATGCTGAATGTGAAGTTTTAGAAATACATGTCCAGGTTCAGTACAATTTAACTATAGGCCTAGTTATATTCAATAAATCAGGCATCACAGTGATTTGAGAGACAAGACAATTCTGAATATGTCTTCATCTAATCTGATCACTCTTATTTATAGTAATAATGAGGGGCGTTCAGAAAGTTCGAGGCTTTTTTATATAGTAACATATTTTCAATGTATACAACTATGAATTTTACACAGGATAAAATTCATCAGTTTTGGGATGGATTTCCAAAATTTTGGATAATTTGGACATTTTAAAGTCATTCTGTGGTTGCCATGGAAACTGAAAGTTCAGCTATAGATCTGGCAGGTAATATTGAGACCAAGAAAGCCAATGAACTCTGGCTGAGGGAGACTTCTCTCTATCACTTGTATAATTCAGATTAACAATATTTGACACAAAAAATATGATATTAACTTACACCAAATGAGTATTCTCACGCTGAACCCATGTGGGAAAGCACTCCTGCATTCCAGGTGTGGCAAGGGAAACTCAGGCGGCAAGTTTGTTTCTCTCTGACTGCATCATGACTTGTGGCAAGGCATGGATTCATAGGTATGAACAAGAGCCCTAGCTGAATTGATGGTGTTATCCATACTTTGTATAAGCTATTCCTGTGTCCAGTTGCTTTACGTAAGTCCGGGTTTCCCTTACTTCAGTCTATGTGGGCTATAGTTTCAGGCACCGGAGGAGAAAAAGCTTTGAAAGACCGAAATGCTTTCACAGAACTTTGGCTTGAGGACATCAAGGAGCATTTTTATCCAACAGGTCAGGTTGTTGAGCACCACTGATTCAGCCTCATTATCTCACCCAAATATTCTCCTTCTATAGAGATATGAGACTGGGGTCAACAACAGCCTTCTAGTAGGCTTCACTCAACTGAGATCAAGACTAAATTCAGTCATTTCATTTCCAGTTATTCCAGATGCTACCATGCATCTCATAAGGGCTATCCAAGCTCCCTTTATCTATGACAATAACTAATCCAAAAGACAAGTTAACTTCATAAGTCTAAAGTCAGGCTTCACCATTTGCCTTCAGTGTTTCATATATATCCATACACATCCAGTGGGTTGATAAAGTATTCATAAAGTTTCAAGTAAGACAAACTCTCAGATTTCAGGTTCCCACTAAATTTCTCACTTCAAAACTTAAACTGGCAATTTTATTAAAAACAATCAGATATATCAAATACAGTAGTTTCAGCCAAAAAGGGCTGCACCAATCAGAGACAACATGTTAATTAGTTAATCACTGCTCATCCAATTGTCTAAAATGTTCATTGGTGCATATCTGCATAAATTATCTTACAACAGTGACTGTTCCAGAGACCAAGCTACACACAGACAATGGGCCTTACAATACAATAAGCTTAAAATCTCTAACAATGCAATTGCAAACTATTGTGTCAATTTTAGGGATTTCTAACTTAAGGGTAAAAGATTAAAGTGGCATTTCTAAAGAGCAAGGCATTTTCTGTGGCCCCAATTGACACATGAGCTCAAAAGACAAAGACACCCTAATTGCTAAATACATACAGGTGGGCTGTTAGATAAGGGCTTGCTTTAAGCAAAGTCCCTGCATAAATATACAGCAGTACTATTGCATTTTACTCTAGTAGTTTTATGTTTAAAATACATTCTAGCTCACTAAAGTCTTGTTTGAGGATTAAATTGTGCCCTTAAATATCCAGACCATCTGGGGCTTCCTACAAGCTTAGCTACATGTTAAAGTACCATTTAATTTATATAAACTCCATTTTAATGTTAAATTGATATTCTATTTGGTCTCTGGTCAGTATGTTCAATTAAACCTTCTTTGATATAATCTTGATTGGTAATCATGATTTTACAATAAATCTATAATACCTAAATCTGACTCAGTTGACTAACATTGACATAAAATACATATTTAATATATAATACCTTTAATAAGTCCTTTATATCTTATTCATCTATATGTTAATTAGGGCCTGGACTTTACAGTCCTCCCCTCTTTACCCAAGCTGTTTGATATCTTAGCAAACAGCTACTGTTTTATCAATATTCATCAACATCAAATTAAAATTCGGGACCTGATTAACATTCAAAAACAACATCATCACAAGGTAATACGACTTTTCAAGACGCTAGTAAACCAGATAATCTTTTCTGGGGAAACCTAGCCATCTCTGTACATTCAATACAACTTCATTAAACACATTTTATGAAATACCAATTACAATGGGAGTCCATCTTTCTTAATGAGTATTGATAGACCTTCCTACATCCACGTTGTCAAAAACCTGAACTTGCCAGGAAACTCACAAAGTGGTTCGCAAGGTCTTACTTTAGGAGTAATTATGGCTTACTTGGTTAAACAGTCATGATTCATAATATTAAAATTTACTATAATGTTGTTGATTTATGTTGCAATTATACACTTGCCATGTGGTTATTCCAATTACTATACAATAATTGTTATGTTGGTCTATGATGATAAATCAGAGTTATAATAATTTTGATAATTACAGTGATAAGACTTAACATATATCTTGAGCTTATAACACTTTAGCTAAGAGGCTAACTTAAGGTAATTACATTGGTAGTAGATTAATCACTCTTAACTTGTTGAGATAACAGATGGACTCCCTTATTAAGCCTAAGCCCATTACACTTAAGCAGCTTAAGTAATAGACAAATTGAGTAACTGCATCCCAGTTACTCAACACAACTTCATTCAATCACAACATTAAACAATGACAATCACAAATAAACAATGGCCAACATGATAAAAACAGTAATTGGTATTAATCCCTCCCACTTAAATCCTTTCCCAGTGGGCACCTAAGAGTTTTTAAATTCCGTTTTGTTAAAACCCCAGCTACTTGTTGATTAAATATGTCACTACACATTAATTATATATGATTGTATATGATTCAGGTAAGTGACTAATCTATTGTAGTTGTTGAGCTAACCCCCCCAGGTAGCTGTCCCAAGTAAATAGATAACTTCCCTGTTAACAATTATGACTAAAACGAAATTATACAATAATGAGTTTATACTCCCAAGTGCCACTACAGACTTAAAGACAATTCACTCCCAGACAGCTCCTTGGTCTTCTTTGGTCCGGCCCCTGGGCTACACTGCAATAAACTTGTTAATACTAAATAAAAGACAAAATAAAGGACAAATTAATTAAAGTAAAACAGCTTGTTTCACCTCGTTAAGCTATAAGTTAAGGCCTATGGCCTATTTAAATTCACTGCCCCCTTGTGGGGCTTCAATAGGGCACAAAGCCAATTTAAATTGTTTTACTGTCCATTGTGTAGCAAGCGTCAAGGCTTCACAATGGACCCTAAAGGTTATTGTGCCTTAAAGCGTCAAAAGCGCACAATAAATTAGGCAATTTTGCACTTTAAATTTCTCTAAGATGTGTCAAACACAATTTAATTCATGTCCCCCAGCTGGACCTTTCTAAATTAATAATTGTGTCACATGACAGCATCTTATACTTAAAATTTCATGAGTTTTAAAGGTATAGTGGTATTTCAGAATGGGCTTCTAATGGTATTCAGTGTGGCAACCTGCAATCTCAAATGGTAAAAAGTAATTTGGTGGCTTTTACACCTATAATTGTTACACTCTGAATTGATTCATACAAAGCCAATTTAATTGCCTAGGCCAGTTGCTTTTGACAATGTCATAATTTCAGGACATACATGTTAAAATCACAATTCACAATTCATTATACAATATTGCAATGTTATACAGTTGTTCCTGTAGGAACTCCTGCCAAACGATTTAATTTGCAGCCCTCACCTAAAGACTCTTGGGCCCATAGCCTAGAAAGACTAGAGTTAAATAAAATGTTTCCTATGCATACAATGTTATTTGTTAAAGATTTTAAACATCAATTAACTAAAACTGCTGACTCATTGTTGATACGCTGCAATAGGAGGATCCAAAGGATCCAAATTATGCAACAGTTGATAAGATTACACAATACCGCATAACGTCCTATAACACTTGGCTGTGTGCCAGGAGAGGTCACTGAGTGCACTTCAGCTTTCTCCAAAGTAAAAAGATAGGATGTTATTCAAAGTATAATAGATCCAACAGATAAAAGTGATAAATCAATAGATAAATGCATCTTTAAGATTATTTGTCATTGAGACTAGTTAAAGTGCCGCAAGAGCTAAACAATGCAGTTCTTTTGATGGAGATTTCTTAAAAATTGAGATTACAATGAAATTAATGAGTCAGCAGTAAGTTTAAAGTTCTTTAGAGCAAGAACATGTCAGGATTAAAAGGTTGTTCAGTTATTATTAGCAGTACAATTTGTTAATGCATTGATGTTTGGCCAAATATTTAAAGGTTTTCTGGTGTGTTGTGGTTGACTATCACCAGTTGTTACCTCAGACCTATCCATGGTGTCTGTGTTAATTGGCTCCATTTCAATAGCATTGGTAGGAGTGATTGGTGGTTTTATGTACTGCTTTATTTTAGCTAGAGATCTCCTAGACTTCATGCAAAACCCTGTGACTGCTATGAGGATCAACGTAATGAGACTTAAGTTTAATATGCCAATTTTGGCTTGCCAGGGCGTCACCTTTTGGTAAGCCTTATGGGTGTTCATAGGATTAAAGAGCCTCACAATCTCCGTTTTCAGAGGAGCCAGCTTGGTGCTAGCCTTCAACTCTGGCAAGGCAATATGCATGCCAGTTTCAGTTAACGTTAGACTGAAATTAAAAGACGCGCTGACCAGCAGAGCGGGCATTACATATTTTCGAGTCAGAAATTTCCGGTCTATACACTGAACTGACCACCCCTGTCCACTGATTTTACAAGGATTTAAACATGTGATGTTATATGTACCTCTAGTGAGTCTCTGATATTGTACCTTCTTATTAATGCATCTGATAGCTAATAATTCTCCCTGTGAGGCTACTGCATAGCTATTTGGTCCTATCTTTTTAATAGCCGGCAGGCCTTTCACTGCCTTTACCTCAACCTTGCAGTGTTGGACTAGGTCCTGTCTGCCTGTTATTAAACCTCGGGGACATTGCAACAGACTTTGGTCATAATTGACTGATTGACTGGTCACACATGGGTTTCTACCCAAACAGAAGGAGACAATAATCAGATTACCACTAGTGGTGTCTAGAGCATAAACATCAGCCAACAAAACTCTGATACCATAGGCAGATGCATTTATGGGTACTACATGAGTCATGATGTTGTACAACAAAAATGGAGTTGAAGCAACCAAAGGGATCTCTAGCTTATATATTAACTGATCCTTATTTAACCATAGAGGTGCCACACTCAAGTATTGATAATGCCATTCCATACCACTAACCTGATGTTGAGTAGCAGCCTGCTGTAATATTTCCCCCAGTTGGTCTTCTGACAGCAGGTGCCTCGTCAGATGCCCCATCTCCAGTTCTGCTCGCTGGCTTCTGAATAATGACAGCTGGGCTCTGTGTCTCTCAGCTGACATGTCCAGCACATCCATGTAGTGGTCCAGCTGGTTGATCAGTTCCAGATTACCGATCCTCCTTTCCTGCTTGGCAAGCTGCTGTCCCACTTCACTCATCACTCTGTGTAGTTTTCTGATGTGGATGTCCATATCTCTTTGCTCCTCCCTCAGCAAATTGACATAGGAGCGTGTCTGGTTTATAATTGAGGCCAATTCAACTTGAGCATGAGCAATCTCCTGTGTATTCCCAGCTAGAGATGTCAGGGCTGCCTGGTATCTACTCAGTTGATCTGACGTGGCTACTCCAAAAAGGGCATTCAACAGATGACCACCAATGTCCAAGAGGCCTCTCTTCTTCCTCGAGGTCTGAGTGCTTGGCTGGGGCCATAGATCCAATGTTCTTTGCAGTCTGTTCCTTCTTACATGTTGTGAAGACAAGTCAATTCGGTTTCCATTTCTTTGCATCTTCATAATAGCCTCAAATGTCACTTCCAAGTTGTCTACCTGGTCAGCTAGTGCCTGTGGGTATATAGGGCTATCTAGCGTCACAAACACATCCCAGGTAGCTACAACTTGCCTTAAAGGCTCTTCTCCCGTAATTGATATACCATCAGGTAAATTAATCACATTGATGGCCTGGCTGGCCTCCTGTCCAGCTACAAATTCACTGGGTAACGCAGTTAACCAGCACAGGCACATCACAAAAATATACAGTTCCATTTTTCAATAATAGTCACTTGATAACTAGTATAATTAAAAATAATCCGTTGATGCTTGTTAAAGGTTTCAAAAATATGCAAAATATTAATCCCTTGGTGATGTTAAAAGTAACTTTCACTTTTAAAGTTCACTGTGTGCTTAACAGCACTGCTTCACTAAATTAATCAAAGCCAACCTTGCTTTTTTTTTAACTTCCTGAGTTGGAGCTTCAGTTTCTGTGTATTCCAGAAAACGTTTTGCTGACCTTGTAAGATAGGGCTGCCGTCTGGTGCAGGTCTTCTTAGCTGGATCTTGCTGCAGCTGGTCAGTGGCTTTCCTGGATAGCTGGTTGGCTATTCTAGGACCTGTGGGAGGTCTTGGCACAGTGTGCTGGCGCTTGTTATCAATCCAAGGCAGGCGCTGGGGCAGTGGTCTGATGACTGCTGGATGAGGTGGTTTTTCAGGAGACGACTGTTCAGTTGATTGTGCCAGATCCAACTGATGATTGATGGCTTGATCAGTTGTCCTTTTTGGGAGGGCAGGTGCATGCCCTGGCTCTGGGGTGCTTGAGCGGCGTCTCTTCATGCTTGGCTGGCGCTCACCTTTGCACTCCAGTGACTTTGGTTGCTGGGGCTGCCTTGCTGATTGGCCAGTTGCTTGTGAAGTTGCTGGACGTTGCAGTGGCGCAGATGGGGCGGATCTAGATGGTCCTTTAGGGGGCCGTTTTTGTTGTCGTTTTGGACGGGGGTTTATATGATCCCAGGCCAATGTTGGGTCTGCCAATTTGATCTTATTGACATTTAGGGTCTTAGACTTGCCTGTCTGCTGGTGATGGACCCAAACAACTTTTCCCCTGATCCTTGTGATTGTCCAATGTGGATCCCACTTGCTTGTCATTGTTAATCCTTCTTGTGCCAAAACTAAGACTGCGTCACCCACCTCAAACTTGCCTATATTTGCTTTCTTGTCTAGTCTTTGCCTGTTGTACAGTCTTGACTCTTCTGTCATTGATGCAGCTGTCCTTAATGCCGTGGCCAGGTCATGCAGACGTCCTTCCAGTGGTGGATCCCTTGGCAGCAGTTTGGAGAGGGGCAATCTTGCTCTCCTTCCAAAGTGCAGAAAATAAGGAGTAAAGCCAGTGACATCTGATACAGAGGTATTGTAAGCAATTAAAGCAGGCATCAGCATCATCTCCCAGGTGCTCCTGTCATTGTTGACCAACTTTGTGAGAATTCCTTTCAAGGTGCCATTGAATCTCTCACATTTCCCATTGCTCTGGGGGTTGTAGGCTGTTGTCGTCCTGTGTTCCACTCCCACTCCTGCTAAATAACTGTTTAAACTGTGGCTGTTAAACTCCAGGCCTTTGTCTGTTAAACAAATATCAGGATAAGAGTGTCTACAGAAATATTCATTGGCCAGTTTTTCCCAGACACATTTTGATGATTTTGAGGAGATGGGATATGCCTCTGCATAGCCAGTGCAATGGTCAATGACGGTCGAAATGTAGCAGTTGTTATTGGGTGACATGGTCAATGGACCAATCAGATCTGCAGCAATCATTTGATTCGGAGCAAAAACAATAGGCATAGATCCCATTGGAGCTTTGGGTTTTCTTCTGTTGTGGACAATGCATGTTGGGCAGCGCTGGGTGAATTCCAGGATTTCTCTCTTCATGCCAGGCCATACAAAAACTTCCTGGATCCGCCTCATTGTTTTCAACATTGCCATGTGGCCCCCTTCTTGGTGGACTGCTTCAATTACGCCCTTGCGTGCTGATGGAGGAAGCACAAGTCTCAGGTAGTCTTCAGCTTGCTTGTGTGGTCTTCTTGAGGAGTAGAGGAGCCCATTTGACAGTTCATATTGGCTGTCATCATCGTAGGTCTCTGTCCATTCCGGCATGGTCCGTTGCTCTTGCTGGATGGTCCTAAGATCCAAGTTGTATGCTGAGACTTGATCCAGAGATTCAGGGTGTTCTGGCAATTGGTCTCCTAATTGCCAGTATCCCACATCAAAGACTGCCAGCTCTTCCTTTTGTCTGATGCGGGATAGCATGTCAGCTCTGACATTTTGCTTACCCTTCTTATACTGGATTTTGCAGCTGTATTCAGCCAACAGCACCTGCCACCTCTGAATTTTGGCATTGTTCATTTGTTTTGTGAATAACGAGGTTAATGGGAGATGGTCAGTCCAGACAGTAAATTCATTACCATACAAATATGGTCTCAAAATGGACAGCGAATAAATAAGCGCCCAACCTTCTTTTTCTATGGTGGACCAACGTCTCTGGGTGGCAGATAACTGCTTTGACACATAGACAACTGGACGTTCTACTCCTTTGTCGTCCAATTGACAAAGCAGGGAGCCAATTGCATAATCACATGCGTCGGTTTGTAGAATAAAGGGATGGTCCGTCCTCGGGTGGGCCATAACCCTTTCACTACACAATTCCTGTTTCAAAGTGTCAAACGCTCTCTGCTGGTCTTCTCCCCACACAAATTTCACATCTTTCCTAGAAAGTCGTACCAAGGGCTCTGATATTTTGGCGTAGTCTTTTATGCAGGTTCTGTAATAGGACGACATCCCCAAAAAACTTTTCACAAGTGCTAAATTGTCTGGAGCCTCCATTTTAGCAATGGCCGCAACCTTGTCTGGGTCAGCTGCTAAGCCATGCTCACTTACAATGTATCCCAACATTTTGACTTGCCTACAGCCAAAAACACACTTTTTAGGACTCAATCTCAAGTTAAATTGCTCCAAACGTTCAAAAACTAATTTTAAATGCTCTGCATGCTCTGCTTCTGATGTGCTAAAGATTATTACATCATCGATGTACAAATGGGCTATGTTACCGATGAGTCCCTTGAGTACTACTTCCATAGCTCTCTGGAATTGCTGAGTTGCATTGGCTAATCCCATAGCCAACCTGGTCCAAGCAAATTGTCCTCTGTGGCACACAAAAGCAGTTTTCTCCACATCTGCAGGATCAATGGGGAGCTGATGATAGCCTGATTTAAGATCCAAAGTGCTAAAAATTTTGGCGCCAGTCATCTGATCAAAAATGTCTCTGATTAGAGGAATTGGGTATGAGTCTTTTATAGTCACTTTGTTTAAAGCAGTAAAATCGCAAGTAAATCTAAATCCCTCACTCATGTCTGGCTTTGATACAAGTACCACTGGGCTAGCCCAAGGAGAAGCAGAGGGGATTATAACTCCCTCTTCAAGAAGGTCATTAATCTTCTGATCTAAATCTTTCCTCTTTGCTAATGGGATTCTATAAGCACGACGTCTAATTGGAGGCCCTGTTGTGTTGATTCTGATATTGATATCAGGATGACATCCCAGTGGTTCACCTTTTGCCGCAAATAAATGCTCATAATTGTCCACTATGTGCTTAATTGAAGATGCTCCAATGTGGGGAGGGCGCTCTCCAAACGATGACAGCTCCACTGCAGCAGTTTGGCCTGCTGGTGATCTCCACACCTTAGTGGCGGATCCTTTAACTGATGGGGGGGTGGGCTGCTTAAATATTGAGTTGACAGGCCGGGGGGTCGGTCTAGTTTGACAGCTGTCACTGAGCTGTCAGACTGGCTGTCAAAATGTTCTCTGGGCATTAAAAGCAGTTCCTTGTCTTCCCATCTCAAAATCCCTTTTTCATAGTCAATTTTGGCCCCTCTCTCTCTCATGGCATCTCTTCCCAATATCATTGAGTGCCCAATGTCGCCAACAACTATCATTTCTAGCAATCCAAGTTCATCAAAATGCACCAGAGTACTCCCAAATACCGTGATTTCATGCCCAGTCACACCAGTTAACTCCACAGTGGGCTTCAAAATAGTGCTACTCCCAGTCCATTTACACAGCATGTCGTAATCTTTCCTCCTAATTACACTACGTGCCGCCCCAGAATCGACGAGCCCATAAATAGAACAATTTCCAATTGATAACTTTATGAAAACCAACTCGTCGATTGGTGCGGCACTTACATGTTTTTTGGGTTCCTTCTTGACATCTGGTTCTGCTGCTGACGCTGAGGTTGGGGATGCTTCATCCTGTAGTTTTTCCTCATCTGACAGTACCGGGAAATGTGTCCCTCCTGGTTGCAGTGGTAGCAGATGGGTTTACCAGAAGTTGCATACTGGTAGTCTGGTTGAGGATGGTAGCTGTGTTGGGAGTAGGCCCCTCCTTGGGAGGTCGAGTAGGCCCCTGGCTGGGCATAGGCTGCTGGCTGGTTGGTAGCAGTGGGCTGTGCTGGGGCGGATTTCATGTCCTGGAGATCCTTGCTGATTCTGTCAAGAAGGCTGGACATTTTGGTAAAATTTGTGGTCAATCCATCCACTTGCCTCTTCATATTGCAGAATTCTTTCTTCTGTAGATCCGATTGGGGGGCTGCTCCTGCAATGGCTCCAACTTCCATTGGCTCTTCATGTCGCACTGGGGTAGAATCAATGAGCCCTCTCTCTCTGGCCAAAAGAATTCTGGTGTTCCCTGCTTCATAAGAGGTCACTCTCTCCATTGCTTCACTAATCTTCTCTGGCAAGCCATGGCGGATGATCTTCTCCTTTAATTTCTGGTCAGAGAGCCCTTTAACATAATGGCCAACTAGAAGGGTTTCCTGGGTTGCTGGGCGGTCCCCCTTTCCAAATGCCGGAAAAGCTAAATCCGCCGCTTGCCTAAATCTGCGTCCATATGCAGCAGTGGTCTCATAGGCAGCCTGCCTCAATCTTTCCACTTCCAACTTCAATCTGTCGTCTTCCTGGGGTGACAAGAAGGCATTCTGCAGGTGCTCCTTTAAGGCAGGCCACTCCACAGGTGGGGCATCAGGGAGACGATCCTTAAACAGCTCCATCTCTTCCTTGAGAGATCCCTGGGCTGTCATGGCTGCTACCAAAATGGTTAGATTGGTATATGGCCTGGTGAGATCAATATTTTTGATCCATTTTCGCACTGCCTCAGGTTGTTCCCCATCACATTTTGGGATGTTTGCTGCTTGATCCAAAGCAATTTGGCGCTCTGATTGCTCATGTTGCCACTTGATCAATTTGTCCTCTCTTTCTAGCCTCTCCTGGTGCTGCCTTTCAGTTTCTCTCCTATCCAACTCTTTCTGGGCCCTTTCTTCATTGAGGTATCTTGTGAATTCCTCAGTCCTGAGAGGGTTAGCCAACTCTCTTGCTGCTGCATCATCAACAGCTCCAGGTGCTGGTTGATCTGGGATGGGAACTCCATTGGCATCCAGGAGGGGGATTCCTTGCTGGTCTAAAGGCATCTTGATCGTTTGGTTGACTTGATCAAATTAATGTGATGGGTTGCTCCTTCTTGTCACCTTTTCTTAATCTCAGTACTCCATTTATGACTCTGGGTTCTTCTCACGCGGGTCACCACATGTTGAGCACCACTGATTCAGCCTCATTATCTCACCCAAATATTCTCCTTCTATAGAGATATGAGACTGGGGTCAACAACAGCCTTCTAGTAGGCTTCACTCAACTGAGATCAAGACTAAATTCAGTCATTTCATTTCCAGTTATTCCAGATGCTACCATGCATCTCATAAGGGCTATCCAAGCTCCCTTTATCTATGACAATAACTAATCCAAAAGACAAGTTAACTTCATAAGTCTAAAGTCAGGCTTCACCATTTGCCTTCAGTGTTTCATATATATCCATACACATCCAGTGGGTTGATAAAGTATTCATAAAGTTTCAAGTAAGACAAACTCTCAGATTTCAGGTTCCCACTAAATTTCTCACTTCAAAACTTAAACTGGCAATTTTATTAAAAACAATCAGATATATCAAATACAGTAGTTTCAGCCAAAAAGGGCTGCACCAATCAGAGACAACATGTTAATTAGTTAATCACTGCTCATCCAATTGTCTAAAATGTTCATTGGTGCATATCTGCATAAATTATCTTACAACAGTGACTGTTCCAGAGACCAAGCTACACACAGACAATGGGCCTTACAATACAATAAGCTTAAAATCTCTAACAATGCAATTGCAAACTATTGTGTCAATTTTAGGGATTTCTAACTTAAGGGTAAAAGATTAAAGTGGCATTTCTAAAGAGCAAGGCATTTTCTGTGGCCCCAATTGACACATGAGCTCAAAAGACAAAGACACCCTAATTGCTAAATACATACAGGTGGGCTGTTAGATAAGGGCTTGCTTTAAGCAAAGTCCCTGCATAAATATACAGCAGTACTATTGCATTTTACTCTAGTAGTTTTATGTTTAAAATACATTCTAGCTCACTAAAGTCTTGTTTGAGGATTAAATTGTGCCCTTAAATATCCAGACCATCTGGGGCTTCCTACAAGCTTAGCTACATGTTAAAGTACCATTTAATTTATATAAACTCCATTTTAATGTTAAATTGATATTCTATTTGGTCTCTGGTCAGTATGTTCAATTAAACCTTCTTTGATATAATCTTGATTGGTAATCATGATTTTACAATAAATCTATAATACCTAAATCTGACTCAGTTGACTAACATTGACATAAAATACATATTTAATATATAATACCTTTAATAAGTCCTTTATATCTTATTCATCTATATGTTAATTAGGGCCTGGACTTTACAAGGTGTATGAATTCATGCTTTTGGTGTGCTTGGGAGTAAAAGCTGATATTATCTTTCTTGTCTCTGTACTACCTGCCCTACCTAGCTGCACTTTCTGTTTCAGTGGCAACCACAGAATGACTTAAAAATGTCCAAAATTTTGGAAATCCATCCAAAACTGCTGAATTTTGTCCAGTGAAAAATTCATAGTGGTACATTGAAATAAGTGTCGATATCAAAAAAGCCTCAAACATTCTGAACGCCCCTTGTATATACTCCTCAGTGTAAGTGTAACTGGTGATGGCGATGGTGCCATTGCTGCATTGTATTTCTTTTAAGGATAAGGATAAAGGATAAGATTTTATTTTGCATCAACAAAATAAAACAATAAACATTAGTCTGCGGCCATTAGTTGATAAAATAACAAGTATATAGGGGCCCTGGAGCACATTGGGATGCTTTGAACGTCTACTAATTTTGCTCAATGCTGAAAGCACTGAAGAACTCAGAAGTTTGCATAAATATCACCAATACGATTGAGCTTAAATGCAAGGCATAATAAACTAGACTGCACCTACCCTTTTGCAGCCAGAGAGTCGTAAAAATGACTGTCCCAATGTGCCCCGGCGTGGCACAGCCGGGGCACATTGGGACATCAATTAAAAAATAATTTTAACACTCCATGTGCAATAGATATCACATATAAGTAGTGCGTAAGACAATGTACAGTGCATTAACACCTTGTAGTGCCAGTAGTTCATAACTTTAAACAGTTTAAACATTTAACATAAACTGTCCTGGGTGCGGACATCTATGTAAGTAACACACAGTGCTTTGCTACAAATTTGTTCACAGAGCATGGTAATCCACTATACCTCTATTCACTGTGGCCTGAACACCTGTTGTGTGCTGTCCCAGGTCATTCAGTTGCCTTGGACACTTAAATTCTGCCATATTAAGTGCGTCCCAATGTGCGAGAAGCTTCCGAATTCAGGAGCACTGTTCCCGAATTCGGGAGCGCTCCCGAATTCTGCGCTTTCCCAAACTGAAATATATAGATACATGGAAGTCACAGTGCGGCCAGTTGAACCAGAGGAGTTTATGGCAGTTTACTTATATTTTTTTTAAATCAAATTTTTAATAAAATGCAGTTACAATGAGAGGTACTATTCAGTCAAACTGGTTTTTTTTAAGTCATCAATTACAATAGAAAAATTATTATTAAAATTTATGAGTAGACTGGTTCAACTGGCCCGAGACTATTCTTTGGAGAGAAAGAAATGTGTTAGACATGTCAAATTTAGCCTAAACATGCTACTGGCCCCAATGGATGGTTCAACTGGCCCCACCCTCGGGGCCAGTTGAACCAATTTTTTTTAATTTTTATTTGGAAGCTCATACGTCGGCCGGCGTAAGATATACACCGAAACCTAAAGATGGAATGTGTAGACAATCCTAGAGTACCTTTTCCATCTTTGTTCTCCTTGAAAACTGTAAAGGTATGCACATAGGAGAGCAATTTCTAAAATTCGGTTCAACTGGCCCCACTCTCCCCTATGCAGCGGCGCAGCCTATGTTTTGGATATGTTTCTTCCCCCAAAAAGGCAATGGTGTGAGACCAAACGAAACTTGTCATACAGGAAACATCGAAACATCTGGATGATATACAAGTTAGGGGGCGACCATTTAATAATTATTTCACGTCTTGGAGTTTTCCAAGTCCCCAAATGTTCATCCCAAAATCAAGCAACAGCTATTAAGAAATACCCCCACAAGAAATTAATTATTTCAAGACTGCCCAAAGAGAATTTTATTTCACCAAAACTGAGCAATTAAAAAAGATCAAAGCCCAACCTCCCTTGGTCAACCCTTTACTAAGGCTTCAGTTTCGTCTCAACGTACAAAGCCCATGCCATAGGCATGATATTATAATTATATTCATAAGTATATTTGTGTGTTACAGATGATTTCATATTTGAAGACACAATGACTGAATGTGCATTTTTTTCTATGACATGTATTCTATAGGGAAAAGTTAGATAAAAAAATTATGACATAATTTTTCCTTGTAGGGTAACATGTCCTAGAAAAATATTCACATTCAGTCCATGTGTCCACAAATATGAGATCATATGTAACAACTTAACATATCATTCGTTATCAGTTATGTACCCTGTTAATTTGTATAATCTAATATATACCAAATTGTAATATTTGTATTTAAAATAAAAGCCCTAAAAACAGCTAGTTCTTTAAAATTTAAAACTGTTGCTGTTTTTACAGATAGTAATCCAGAAAATTTTGGTGGGGAGGCCTATAAGGTTATTTTGCAAAGCCCTCAACATAACGTGACTCCGTGGCGATATAATTAGCATGTAAAAACATATGAGGTTGCATGTCACAAGGTCGTACAATTTGCGTTACATGGCTGTTTTGGACCATTAATTTTCTTCAAAAATGTCTAAAATAGACTCAGGACAACCAATTAAAACCAAAATCCAACATGATTATGCAATAATTAGGTCTGTATATGACATTAACAAATTTTTTCACCACATAAATCAATGTAAAATCCAGATTTCAAATGCGTTTATCTCGAAAACTGCTTCATTCCACTAAAGTTGCTATAAAATGCAAAGTACTCCATGTATCACCATGAAATTGTCACTGAAGTTGGCAAAGACAATGATCTTACTGATTTGATCTATTCTTCAAAACTAAGACATACTGACATAGACATATAATTTCAGAGCAATCCTTATACTTTAATAGAAATTTCTGCCCTTTTTCATGATATGAGGGCACAAAAGTAAATTATGACAAGTTATTCATTAGTTTGATCACTTTTTGGTAATTTTTGATGTCCAGTGCACTGCTTTGAAGCCTGCATAAAAACCTTTAGCAGTCATGCGTGCATGTGTTACATTTTTTTCAGGGTTTTTCAGAGCATCACAGAAGTCACAAAATCATTGAAAACCTAGCCATATTTTTACCACAGTAAACGCTGATTTATGAGCATTTGGACAATAGCACTTTCCACATTGAATGACTGTGCTGGTTCAAGTTCCGGTGGTTTGAAATTTATAACCACCCTGTAACTTGACTGTTTTTTGCAGGTGTTACAGAAATTTCAGGGTAAACTAGACAAGCTGTACAGCAAGTGGTTTCCATGCACACAAAAATTTAGATATGCAATTGAAAGTATTACTCATTAGCATTTATTTGATGTATGTTTGAAGTTCCTAGCTTCACTATTAACAGTTTCAGACTAAATTTTAAAAAACATGTTGATTTTTTTTGGCAAGCAGGACAGGTTGACGTTGCTTTGCGTTAAGAGCTCTACAGAAGGCATGATAATACTTAGACAGACGATGTAAGCTTTTAGGGCTTGCAAAGGAATTGGGTATTACTGCAGAGAAAACCAGAACAAGATATCTTTTGTCATTGGCATGCAATCTCATTTTTAAGATGATTTTTTCAAATCTGATGTTATGTGGGACAAAACAAAATCACCTGTTTTCTCAAGGTTTTTGGTGACTAACAGCCTTATTCTGTGAGGAACATAAATTTTTTGAGGTCGATAAGAAACGATAGAAGAAGCTAAGCATTCTATTGATGTATAATAAGTGATGGTAAGTACAAGATATGTACATGTAATCATCACATAAATGTAAAATTTCTCAAATTTTACGACATCACGACACACGACCATAAATTCACATCCAGGATATGACAGCACAACTGAAGCAAGCAGATTTCTCATGAATAGGGAAGTAATTATGCATTTATACATGGAAGCATGACACTCGGCACCACAGGCATTTGAATTGTTTGCAATATTTCTGCAAATGACCCTGCCACTGGTGCTCACCACTACAGACATACCAAGGTTGGAAAGTCCCTGAATCGACCACCATGCTTTAATGTTGTGCTAATGGGGTGCAGGGTGACTGATTCAAGGGCATTATAGCAATGGACCGAGACAAAATTTAAGGCAAAGTGATTCGATTTTTTTTGGGTTCCTATGGGTCTAGAAAGTTACCCAAAAAAGTTTCGGAAAAGTTCATGGGTACAAGTGCCCCTTATATATTTGCATATTCAAAATGGCCACCATCTGAGAAGGAAAATCGTCTATATCTCAAAAACTAACCAAGATAGAGAAACAAATAATTCACCAAAACATAGGTTTTTGGGCATCAGCAATCCAATGGTGCACTCAAATCAATGATTCAAGGTCAAGGTAATGACCTACAGTGGGGTAAAGCTCGTTTCCTGAAACAGGCCTGATAAGTCAAAAAATGCCTAAGATTTGCAATGAAATAAAACTGTTTATGTGGACCAATCGACAGTCATATGCAATAATTGAAGGGTCTCCAGGACTTATTTTGAATTATGAAAAAAATCTGGCAATGTAGCGATTCACACAATGTTGATTTTCTGAATCGATTAACACTACGGGACAGTTACGACTGCATGTTTGATACTTGAAATTATATCAATGTGTAACATGGGACACTGTATCATCCATTGAAACAGTTTTGTGGGTTCCTATGGGTCCAGAGAGCTACCTAGAAAAGTTCTGCCAAGTTCATGGATACCGTTGCCGGGTGCCCCTTATTTGCATATTCAAAATGGTTGCACTCCGAGAAGGAAAATTGTCAATATCTCAAAAACTAACCAAGATAGAGTGTAAAATAATGCACCATTATACAGGTTCATAAAAATGCTATTTGTAATTTCTGATACATTTACATTTTGCATCAACATTGGACTTTTTGCTAAAAACAGCATTCAATTAAAAGAGAGCTGTATTATTTTATTTATTTATATATTTTATTCAACCCCCAAAATCAGGAAAAACAATTGTACAGAGCAAAATTATAGCAAGTTGATTGCACATGACGTAAAAATACAATAAAAACATTCTTTTAAAAACAACCAAGTTAGATTAACAAGAAAAGTTCCCTTAAAAGTACCCTTAAAAATGGTACTGTATCGATTTTATCATTAACCTGAAGGCATGTGGCATGTAATTAAAAGTTTTAATATCTAAAAGTAGGCATTTTTATTAAATAAATGTCTAAGCCCCTCCCCCTCGTTTCCTGCACATCTTACTCAACCAGGAATGTTGCAAATAAAATTAAACTTAAGTTATTAGAATTAAAATGGCCCATTTTGTTAATTGCTATATAGAAAATATGCTAATTAGTTAGTACATTTGAAGTAACTGTGACACGTTTGCATTGATAATGTTATGCATTTCTCAAAGCAATTGTGTCAGAATCAGAGTGTCATTCAATCTAACTTCACACATATTCAGAACTAAAGAAATTAAATGTGTAATGTTGGGCTTCAAGTTGAAAATCAAAGTTGATTTTTAACATGTTCTATATGCTTCTATATTCCTAAAAGTAAAAGAATATTATTACAATGAATTATAATATGCCACTGAGTTTTTGCAACTGAAGTTATTTCCTTATAATGCGCTGTTTGTTTGTGTTTTACGCCTCTGCAGCACCTTGGTGGGCTATATCGAGGCAGGAGACCGCCGTATGATGATGAGATGAGAAGACTGTGAGTCTGGCTCATACCCTATTAATTCAGGGATGCCCAGGGTCTTTCAGTTGCCCCAGCATAGACCACTGGATACAACCCGCCTTCATTTAATGTCTCATGGGCTTGGACTGTAGAGAGTTCCCGGGGTGAGATTCGAACCCATGCCCTCAAAGCCAGTTGACAAGCGCACTTACCAATTAGGCCACGGAGGAACCTTTATAATGCGCTGACAAGCTCGTAATGCAATATTAATAAGAGCAATTAATTTGGCAAAATTAATAAGTGCAATGAATTCGGCAGAGTCTATTTGATATATGCAGGTTTTTAAATTTTGAATAAAATATTAAAAAACACGCATAAACTCATTTTATTTGGACTTTTTTACCCTCAAAAGTCCGCGAAATTACGCGAATCTGTATGCGTGGCCGTGTATAACAGTATATGTATATGTGTATTGCTTTGTATGGTGAGGGGGGGTACTAAAATACGTGTGAAACCTAGGGGTGGGCTACTAAAAATCTGCATGAAACTCAAGGGTGGGGTATCAATTTTTGAAGGGAAGTTCCAGCAAAACTCCCACCCCCCTGTCATCAATTCTGAACGGTCCCTAAGTGCAATGAATTTGGCAGAGTTTATTTGATATTATGCAGGTTTTTAAATTTTGAAAATCAGACATGTATTAAGGTCTGTAGCCCAATTTGTATTTTGTGAATCCTCAGAAAAACGTTCAAGCTTAGCCACTGTGTTTACACACATTTTGATGACGTTTTACACGCTCAAAGTATCGCCAGAATCATTTCCTAACCTTGATGAATCGATTTACTGTTAAGTATACTTACATATAAGTTTTTTTACAGGTTAAGACATCGAGACAAAAAGCTTTAGTTAACATATGTACGCAAAGGTGCTACTTCGAATAGGATTCAATAAAATTGTCATGAAACAATAGGCATATCAATGAGTCAACTTGACCATCTATTATGTTTTGCTGCTCATTTTCCTTAGATGGCGTTTTAAATGGACATTGGAGTGGAGAGAGACCGTAATTTACAATCGAATTCAGCAAGGTGCCTTCAACTATATATTGTTTGTGTACTTAAATTGTTGCAATTTTGCCGTTTTTGCATAACTGTTTAAAATATAGTTTTGGAAAGTATTACATATAACCATAATAATAATCATGAAGTATCAATGAAATCAATTCAAAACCGGCTCTATTTTGTATTGAGCTTTATGCTTAACTTACATTGTACTGCAGTGTTAATTCACCTTTGAATTTTTTTAAAAACAGTACATCTGTGACTGGTCATAAACCTGATGAAGGTAATCCAAATTTAACGATGAGAAATTCTTACTGATCAGCTCTCCAGGGAAATATTTATCCTATCTAGTTGGAATTGATACGTCAGTCATGAGGATAATTTTCAAACCATAAAATAGACTAGGTAAAATAGTAAAAAAGTGTTTGTAGAGACAGTGTCACTCTTGTAGAAAGAAAGAAAATATTTTGCCAATTCCTTGCACAAATCCGATCACTTTGTGCGCCTGTAGCAAGAAGGAAAAATACTGTTTTTTTTTCCATCAGCAGGTTGATGAAGAAGTTCACTGGCCCAGGGTGTCCTAGCTCTCACAAATTTTGTCTTCTAGTATTGATGCCAGTTCCAGTTTTAATTGTTTGGCAGGCAATTTGCTAGTGTCCATTAGACACATTCCGTAGGGCCATGCCACAGTCGGCTGCAAGTAATTTTAACAAGTGTGGCTCCATCTCTAGGTAATGAACGGCTTCTGTCTTTCTGAATGCCTTAGTATTACAAAATCAAACCTAAGGTTCATCTGTTTTCCTTTTTTGAACCCAAGGTAGAAAAAGACTCCATATCACATCAAATGGTTCAGCCTCTGAAATAAATGTTCCATGATATGGCTCCAAAATGCATGGTACACGGGTGTGTAATTTTGACAACTGTTAGAAAGGTCCTGCCAGGTGTGAAAAGGTTCGAAGTGTGTAACAGTATAGATGGTCTTGTGTCGTGATGTCGTACAATTTGAGAAATTTTACATTTATGTGATGATTACAAACACATATCTTGTATGTGCCATCACTTGTTATATATCACTGGAATGCTTAGCTTCTGTAATTTCATATCGACCTTAGAAAATTAATCTTTCTTGCTGAATAAGACTGTTAGCCACATAAAACCTAGAGAAAACTGGTGATTTTTTTGTGTCCCGCGTAACATCAGATTTGAAAAAAAAATCATCTTAAAAGTGAGATGTCATGCCAATGACTAAAGATATCTTGTTCTGGTTTTCTCTGTAGCAATACCCAATTCCTTTTCAAGCCCAAAAAGCTGACATCGTCTATCTAACTATCATCTTGTCGTTTGTGGAGCCTTTAAGGCAAAGCAACGTCAACCTGTCCCGCTTGCAAAAAAAATCAACATGTTTTTTTAATTTCAGTCTGAAACTCTTAATATTGAAGCTAGGAACTTCAAAAATATATCAAATAAATGCTAATGAGTAATACTTTCAATTTCATGTCTCAGATGTTGTGTGAAGGTAAACCACTTGCCGTGTAGCTTGTCTAGTTTACCCTGAAACTTTTGTAACACCCGTAAAAAACAGTCAAATTGGAGAGGGGTTATAAGTTTCAAACCATCAGAACTTCAACCAGTAAAATCATACAATGTGGAAAGTGCTATTTTCCAAATGCTCATAAATCAGGGTTTACTGTGGTATAAAATATGGTTAGGTTTGCAATGATTTTGTGACTTCTGTGATGCTCTGAAAAACCCCTTTAAAAAAATGTAACACATGCACGCATGATTGGTACAGATTTTTATGCAATTGCAATTGTGCGACATAACTCCATTTTGGCACAGAAAAACTTAATGCCAATATTAATGCAATTAAGTGCTTGACCCCAAGCCTGGTGGCCAGGCTGAAAAGCTGACCCTCTTTACGTGAAACAACCGCTTAAATATCAGTAGACCTATTAATTTACTGCTGCCTCGTTACTTTCTCCAGTTCCAATGAGCCTACTAAGTGCATAAATATGAGACATAAAGCCCCAGTCATCCATCCACGTTTTCACTGGCAGTAGATGGCCTTTATGGCCGATAGACGCTTGGCCTTGTGCAAGACTGTGGTTCACATTAATTGAACTTACCTCAGAACTTTGGAATGTGATTTATTGTTTGAATAAGTGGTAAATGCCCAGAGACTTAACTCTGTGTTGGTTGGTGCCATTAAAACACAGGTTCAACTATAGCATATGAAGTTATTGCTTAGTCTACTAAATGCACTGAACTTGATAAAAACATGTGTTGAAAGTTTCATTCAATTATCTTAATTTTTAACAGAGTTATGAAGATCACAGTCGTTGATCACAGACTTTTCGTACATACAATGCTAAAACGTAGCAAGTTATTAGTTCATTTTTCGACTACATAAATGCTTGTAACTTCCTTAGTAATTGACATATTAAGGTGGTTCTAATGGTTACATTTCTTTTATCGTGGCATCTATCACATAAAAATATTTTCAATGAGAAATTCCAGTTCTAAAAATTTATGCAACATACCTACTAAATTAGTGAGCATAAAAAATGTTATATTTTAATTCTTGGGTGGTCTCATGCACAGCATGACCCACAAAGGTACTGTCCGTGCAGCAGGAAATTAAATGCTTTCCAAATAATTTTCCCTCTTCCCACTTTTTTCACATTAAACCAACCACAACCATGGATAAGTTCTGGTCATGTTTTCTGTCTTTAACCTTCTTTCATTTCTATATTTGGATTTACACTGTTGTTGCAGGTGAGTCGTTTGATTTGTTATCTGAGGATTTGTCTTTGCTGTAATTGCCTGCAATCCTGAGAACGCATGGGCTAGAAGATAGATAGATAGATATATAGATAGATAGATAGATAGATAGATAGATAAGAAAGTATAAGATGATTTTAAAGACTTATCTGCATGCGCTGCTCTAGTCAACAATTCAAGCACCTGCTATACTATATTCGCTTATAACACCAGTACCAAAGAAGAAAATACCACTTGTAATGAATGATCTAAGACCAGTGGCACTGACTGATGTTTTTATGAAATGTTTGGAATCAATTATTAGGAAGTATCTATGTCAAAATTTTAATGAATTGTTTGACAGTTTTCAATTTGCTTATAAAGAAGGTCGCTGCGTTGATGACGCTGTTACAACTTTAATTGAGAGTGTATGTTAACATCTAGAAAAGCCGAAGGCATACTCAAGGGTGTTATTTATTGATTTTTCCAGCGCCTTCAACACAATTCAACCACATGTTATGATTCGCAAATTGTTTGATATGAATGTAAATGGAAATGTAATACGATGGATACACAGCTACCTAACAGCTAGGCCTCAGTTTGTGAAGTTAGGAGGTATTACCTCCAAGTGTCTACTGACAAATACAGGTGCCCCCCAGGGGTGTGTACTCTCGCCACTGCTTTTCACCATTTATACGAATGATTGTATGAGTAAACATCAAAATTGTACTGTTATTAAATATGCAGACGATACAGTGGTGATTGGAAATGTTTTAGATAGCGAGGAGAGCATGTATAGAGAACAGGTCAACTTATTTGTAGATTGGTGCAGTTCTAATTTTCTAAATTTGAATGTTAAGAAGACGATGGAGATGGTCCTCGATTTCCGTAAAATTAAAAATGACTATGACCCAATTGTAATAGGCGATGACGCTGTTCAAATTGTACATAACTATAAATACTTAGGAGTTGTAATTGATGACAGGTTAACTTTTGCTGACAATGTACACCATCTTTATGTAAAATGTATCAAAAGGTTACACCATATGAGAATGCTCAATAACATCGGAGTCGACAAATATATACTACACTTGTTCTATCGATCAATCATTGAATCTGTACTATCATATTGTATTGTTTCATGGTTTGGCCCATCGCATAAGAAAGATCATTCTAAATTGTCAAAAATAACTCGAGCAGCTAAGAAAATGGGTGTTAAAACTGAGAGTCTAAGTAAAATCTATGATGATGCTTGTATTAAAATGGTTAAAAAGATTATGAAGGAAAGCTGTCATCCTCTGAGTATTAGGTTTATCTTTCTCAGGTCAGGCAAACGTCTGTGTGTACCTAAACATCACACAAAGAGATATGCTAGTACTTTCCGGCCCCGGGGCAATTCCGGCCCCAAAGATAAAATTCAGCAACAAGCAGATTAAAAACAGTAGCAAACAAACATACAGATGATTAAGGTCACAGCGTTAGATTGTTTAGATTAGATTCGATTAGATTATTTATTTTTTCAAACACAATGTACATACATATATATATTATCCGTGAGTATCACATAAATAGTGTGTTTGAAGTGGATGCATGCAAGTTTGAATAACTGTTACAGGCATAGCCTGGCATGCACCCACATTTAAACAAAACAAGAACAACACAAAAAACAAATAATTAAAAAAAGAAAGGAACAGAAAAAAAGTACTTGTAATCATACAACAGTCACTTCGTGATATGAAATTAGCCAGAAGTAAGATTGATTTTTAGAAGAGTCAGCACACACAAACAAACATAATTTCACATACATATAATCTATAAATAAGATAAATAAATATAATTTACTGCCAGATGTCAGTAATCAATTAGTTTCTCTTTTGTAACACCTTTTATAAATGACCCAACCCTTGTTTTATTTTTCAAATTTTCAGGCAGACTTATCCAATAACCAGGTGCCCGTCCAAGAAAACTTTGATTGTATTGGAAGGTAGTGTGGTGTGGTGCCCTTAAACTATTTCTATGTCTTGTGAGATAATCATGATTACTTAGGTTAAACAAATTGGTAATACGTATTGGTAATTTATCTTGTGAATATCTAAACGAGATTTTTAACAATGCCAGCTTAACTTGATCTTTAATTTTTAAAATGCATGTTTTTTTATAAAGTTTACTTAGGTTCGTCCTTCTTCCAACATTAAAAATTATCCTTATTGAGTTATTCTGTTGCACTGTAAGTTTCTTAATATCACTCTCTTTAATCATTGGCCCCCAAAAAAACAATCAAACATATTGACCTTGTTTTTCTTTTGTCCACATATAGTTTAATCCTCAAGTTATGTTCATCACAGTAACTACAATTACTTAAACCATTAAGGGGCCGGATTTGCCCCAAGAATAAAAGGCTGCCGGATTTCCCCCACCTTACCCTACATTAATTTAAAATCAAATTAATTTACACCCTGACAAGATTCTGATAATAAGTCAATTGAAACTCGAATTTCTGACAGAATTAGTCAACTTACAAAATTTGATTTGCTTTGTAAAGAAAACCACAGCATGGAAATTTTTTTCACAGGGTGGAATCCTTAATTACCTTGCAAATAACCAGTCTAGCCAATAAAAACCCATCCGATCTTAATACCCAACGTCCGAGGGTCCTTTGATAATGAAACTCCCGAATTTGGAACCATTTTTGCTCCCGAATTTAGAATCAGTTCCCGAATTTGGGAGCATCTTTGTCCCGAAATTGGAAGATTTGGAAGTGCTGATTCAGTGATTGCCTAACCTTGCATGTACATAGCAAACATTGGTTTTTTCCTGAGCTGCAAAAAGTGTAAAAAAAAAAAAAAAAAAAAAAGTCTCATGACTGACTTCCCCTTACAACTCTTTGCAAATTGGCTGTCCATGACAGTTTCTAAATTAACATTCGGCTTGGCCTTATGATGTCATTGACTCAGGATGTTTTTAATGATTTGTTTTTGTCACATTCAGTTTATCAGTTTTGTCAGTATATGTCATATACCTGTCAGCATAGGTATCAATAAACAAACTATACACTTTTTAAAGGTATGTACCTGATAAAAGGATTAGAAGACTATAGTTTGTCACGTCAAGCAGAGGACAAACGTTTGGCCAGATATCTCAGCTACCACAAGCCCCACAGGAGAAATAAACCTACCTATGTGTAGCTTAGCTCTGTTGTAATATGAATATCACATTTTCACGATGTTTTGGTTCCGTTTTTGTCCGATATTTGCCATTTTATGGATATGGCAGTCCAATTTTGCTAAATGTTGACATTTGTTTTGCTGCCAATCTGACAGACAATGGGCAGTGACGTCACAAAAGTGCACTGCAGTGCCTCCCGAGACTTAGTTCTTGCCAATTTGGTATTTTCTGAACCTCCTATCTCATTGTGTTGATTTGTATGGACTGTACAAACAATGCTAAATTTCTGTCCCAATGCTTGACGTGACAAACTGTAATAACAGGTAACTGTCAATGAACAGGGACTAAAAATGGCAAAAAGAAACAACAAAGCCAATTTGGAAGTCAAAAGGTTAAACAGTGGGAAGCTAACCTGCAAAGAGCTCTAAGGGGGTGACCATTTAATTCAAGAGGGGACTTGGGAATTTTCCTCAGCAGGAAATTATCAATTTCATGATTACGACACCATTACTTATTTATTTCGAGCACGCAAAGTCACTGAATATTCATTCCTAAATCAAGCAACACCTTCTTAAGAATAGCCCCCACCAAAAATTATTTATTTTTAAAACTGGCCAAAACGAATTTTTTTCACCAAAACTGAGCAAGAAATTATATTGATTTTAAAAAAACTGCAAGCCCCCCCCCCTGATATTAAATGATCTCCCCCTAAGACTAAGAAAAGGAAACAAATCTGAAATGTGACTTAGATGCCAAGAACACAAAATAATCTTTCTTGTTATTATTTTCAGAAGGACAATGTCAACATTCCTGTTTAAGTGAAGATATTTGTAACTTTGTCTCTTACCAGAACAAATGCTATTACGTCTACAAGGACAGATTGAGAAACTGGGAAGATAGCAAACAGCATTGTCAAGCAGAGGGATTACAGATGATGAAAATAAACAATGAAGATCTTTTGAATAATATTAGAGATTATTTATTAAGTGGCCCACCAGATCAACATAAAACTTACCGGAACAGAGCCTGGCTGGGAGGAAGGGCTCGCAACTATCCAAAATGGAGCTTCCTAAATGGTGTTCCTGTTAAAGGAGAACAGCTGGGTGATTTGGAGTTTTGGAACCCAGGCAAGTAGGCTGTGTTAGGGTGCGGTGGGGGTAAATTCAGTCCCATATATTCTCAGAGCAATTCTGACCCTTGAAATGGTTTATTTAATAATTTTTTTATTATTCATTTTCTAATTTAAAATTTATCTGAATGAAAGAGTTTGTTGCTGGAAAAATCTAACACTGTGACCCTAATCATCTGTTTGTCCTTTTGCTGCTTCTTTAATCTGTTTGTTGCTGGTCTTTAATCTCTTTGGACCAGATTAACCCGGGCCGGATTTCCTCTCACCTCACCATAATTTGTGTTATCGAACACTTGTCTGAGCAATTTTCGCGCTCAAAATGTATGGACAGTATTGGTAAGGGTGTACACAGGTTCCTAAAAGCAGAAGAAGTGTCAAATGTCAGAATTTAAAGGCCAAACAAATGTCTCTTTTTTAAGCATAAATAATGAAATACTTAAAATATCATTTTGTCATTTTTTATCAGTTAACTTGTCAGTGTCTCTCGATTTTTAAGCTCTATATAAAAATTATTTTGTTGGGCAGATGTTTTGTGTATTCATGACCACAATTTCTCCAAATATTCTGTCCAAATTTGAAAAATGTAAATGAGAAAATAAACTATGATATTATTCTATTTCACTAAGCCTATGTTTGCCGAGTAACTTTTGTTTTAATGTCCTTGTTCAATGAACATATGTATTTTGTATTTATTAGAAATTTGATAGCATCATTGGATTCATTACTTTTGTCTATTTTTAAAGCACCATTTCAGAAAATGTTTTTATTCTTGTTTCATTTGGACCATTTCCAGGGGGATCCTTCAGGGCTTATTGTGGAAGTTTTTTTCCTGCTCCTTCTGGTACTTTCTTTATTGTTATGCAAGCATGCCACATAAAGGGCAATTTTCTCTGCAGAAAACGTAAGTATCTTTCCTATACTGCAGTGTTAACATATTATTTCTTTTTGTATATAATAATAATTCTCTGATTCCCTGGTGTTGGCAATTCCAGTGATCACCACTCCAGCATGACAGCACCATGCAGTGTTGATGATCGGCATGTGATGATGATTGATAAATACACGAAATCTGGCACATACCTATTTAAGTATCATTGTATAAACATAGGCTGCGCAGCAGCAAACCTTCAGCGAATGACACATTCAGAAGATTACAATTACATCATAAAATTGATGTTTTTACCAAATTGCATATTGGTAAGCAATAGTGGTCAAGTCATGGACTTCAATAATGTCAATTTGCCCACTGCCCTGCCATCTGCCTATCTGCTTGCCAGAGTTTGTAAAACGAGGAAGAGGTCTTAATTATTAGAGTAATTTATGCATATGGTACAGTTTCATGCACATAAAAAGTATAGGTTATGAGCTGTCAGTTGGAAACCAAAAAATATAATGCTGTTATAGTTTTCTCAATTTGTTCCAATGATTCAAAAAGTGTTAGGTGATATGAGTGGAACATTTCGTTGCTGTATATGCAATAGTGGGCAACTTTTGGCTCCCATGAGAAAAAAAAAGTATTTTAAATATTGTTTCTCACTATTACACAAAAAGTATAGACTATCTATATATATCAGCCAGACCATGAAAAGGCACACCTAGACCATGTAAGCCGTATGTGTGCCAAACTTAATCCATTCTGGACCAGAAACAAAGAATAATTGTATTGGCTATCTATATTTCAAAAAGTATATAATATTTTCCAGCAGACCTTTCAAAAGGCACTACTTGACCATGCGAGGGGTGTCCCAAAAGTTCTGACCAATTTTTTTGGCAGACCTTTCTTTTTCAAGTAGGAAACCTAACAGTATCTTAAAGTTTTTCATTTACATTTAAAGTCATTGTGAATCAGTTTAACCCATGCGCTGAGGCGATCACCTGGGTCCTCCAAACTGGGCTGTTCCCAAAATTGTGGAATTTCGGTGTGTGTGGAGACTGCTTCATTTCTCGTTATGACTATTATTTCTTTAATTTTTGAACTTTTATATAAATTTTACTATCACGCAAAGTTACAGAAGGCCAAATCAGGTAATTAAAGCTGATAAGATGGGGTTTTGAACCTAAGGTTCTTGAGCACTGCCTCTCGACGGCATATTGTTTCAACCAAACCGTCTTAAGCGCTGTTATGCAACTGCTGGAAAGTGCCTTTGGTAATTGCCTCAGTTGATCAGGTTGAAATATAAATAAATGTTTATAACCTAATGGAAGATATCTTGAAAGCCTGCAAGCCTATCAGGAAATACATTTTCTTGCAATCATTTGCTTTTTTACTATAAGTTCTCTGACTTTTAACACAGTTGATTTGCTGAATTTCATGTAAGAAATTGAGCTGCGCTGGGTGCACTGACCTCTCGTAAACATGGTAACAGAACTTCTTACAATCTTGATTTTTTCAAAATAGATGGTCAAATACCTGAAATTTATTCTGTGAAAATTTCATTTAGCTATTTGAAATAGAAAGGTCTGCCAAAAAATTTGGTCAGAACTTTTGGGACACCCCTCGTATAAGGCATATGTGTACCAAACTTTATTCATGTACATGCAATAGTGAGCGAGTGCTAGCCCGAAAAAAAAAAAAAATGTATTTTTATATTTTTTGTAATTTTTTCAAAATGTATAGAATGTCTATCAATAAGACCATCAAAAGGCACAACTAGACCATATAGGCCACATGTGTACCAAATTTCATCCACGCACAAGCAATAGTGACTGAGCCTTGGCCCGGAAACGAACAAAAATGATTTTTAAGTATTTTTTTATTATTTCAAAAAGTATGGAATATCTATCCATCAGACCATCAAAAGGCACAACTAGACCATACAGGCTATATGTGTACCAAATTTCATCCATGTACATTGAATAGGGCCGAATACTGGCCACGAAACGATTTATCCGCCCGCCGTCCGTCCGCCCGCCCGCCCGCCCACCCGCCCGGCGGATGGACAACATTTTGCGAACAAGTTCGCTGAAGGTAAAAACAGTTGCTTCTGTATGAACTGTGTAGGTTTCCAACATTTTATGCCAGACCATTTTGTTTTTTTCTTCAGGAGATTGTGAAATTCCGGCCAATAGAAACTGTCTGATTTTCATCAATGAACAGAAGACCTGGTTTGAAGCAAGGTCCCACTGTGTAAGCCTTGGAGGCGATTTGTTTTATTTGAAAGAAAATGAGCATATTTCACAATTTAATCTTGGTGGAGATTCATCCGTGCTTGGCGAAGTTAGTTATGTATCATACAATACATACATTGGAATTGTACACAGGCAATGGGAATGGTATGGTGAGTTGATGCTAAATTCAAGAGATTGTCAACTTCTTCATAGGAGGTTGTTCTGTAGTACTTTGGCGCATTGCAGTTCAGAATTAAGAATTTTCAAAAACTTCTCAGATGATAATGGCCTAGATACACAATACAAGTGCCTCATCTTATTTTCCGTGCAGTTATACCATATTCGGCAATTTTATTCTCTCTACATAGGCACTTTCAATGGCTCAATTGATGGCTAACTGTGTTTAAAAAATTTACCTTCGCCTTTACTCTTAACTGAGTCAAAATTGTGTATCCAAGATATTATCAAGAATCCCCTGCTCTCTGCTTCAACTGAAGAAAATTGCTTCTGAAGCACTTTTTGTGAGCCCTTATCCCACACAGACATAGGCGTGCGGCGCGCACGATTTTTGGGAGGGCGAGAGACATTTGCCCGAATTTCAATATCTAGATTTAGTACCGTTTCAAATGAAATTGCCTGGAAATCATTCATTTTCAATAGTGTTTATTTAATCATCTGCCCAAATTTCTTAGCCTTTTTGCCTGAATCTTACTGTTTCCCGAACATTTGGGGGGCGATCGCCCCCCCCCTCCGATACGCCTATGCACACAGAAAATACAATGGTTCCATTTAATGCTTTGCTATGGATATTGAAGTTTTCTCAAAAGTAAAACAGCTTTAAAATAAAAGCCTCAAATCCTGCTCTCTGACTGGCCCATAGACAGGAGGTATTTTCGGTATATTCACGGGAAAGGTCATGATATGATTTTTCGCTTAAACTAATTTTTTAACGTTTAGGGCAAGTTGACCTAACTTCAGCCTACTTTGGTTTTTGGTCGCTTGTCATTGGCTGGCTATTCATGGGAATAACCTGTAGCTGTGGACCTAACCCCAGCCTTCACTCCTCTTTACGACTATATTGTAAAAAAACAACCGCATGCTTTATAAGGCAGTGCAAATGTGTTCAACAGACAATAGTGGGAAATGTACCTAACTTCAGCCGTGTTGTACCTAACTTCAGCCTAGGGTGTACCTAATTTATAACTTCAGCCCCGCACCTAACTCCAACCAGTTGATCCTATTCTTTCATAAAAAACAGCAGAATGATTAAATTTGGCCTTAATTACATACTTGTATATAAAACATGACAGTCTGAAAAAAATCAATGCTCCAAAAAAAAGCTTGGAAAGAAGTCATTGTTTTCACGGAAAGAGGATAAAAATTTCTTTTAAACTCCAGTTCAGGCAACTGGTCTATTCCAGTATGCCAGACATTAAAATGCTTTAAAAATTAAATTTTTAGATAGATAGATATTCAGGGATGAATAAACAAACTTCTCATGTGAGATGTATTGGCTGGCGTTTGGGAAACCTGGGGGCTGAAGTTAGGTCATAAGGGGGCTGAAGTTAGGACCATGGGGACTGAAGTTAGGTAAGATTGACATGTCTTATTATAAATCATCTAATTCATTGAATGATCAAGTAGAAAATATTGAAAAAAACCTTAATTTATGGAAAGATTACTAATTTTTCCTTGTGATGAAACTTTTTTTGGGCTGCTCCTGCTTTAGTGAATTGGTACAGCCAATTGACAGATTTAACGTTTTATCAAACTTTTTTTCGTTTCGCGTTGTATTCGCGTCGCAAAACAAGCAAAATGCGGTCTACCAAAAAAACATGTAAAATTCCTGATTCATTGTTATGATGGTCATAACTTTTTGATAATTTATTCTAAACACATTGACAATAACTTTAAACCCAAATACTGGCACCTTAGCCTCATTAAAATTTAATTACAAGGAGTTTTCTGTAGGGGGGCTGAAGTTGGGTGAGAGGCTGAAGTTAGGTCAACTTGCCCTAAGTGTATAATCATATATATCCAGATGAATTCTAAAACAATAGGGACTTTCAGTGAAATTTACTAGTTTGTCCAAGTAATTGTATTCTATAGTAACACACAATGACCCATATTATTCATATACTTTTTATCAGAATTTTCTGGTGAAATTAAATCAGGAATATTTCAAATTATAGATACCTCAAAAATAATCTACACAAATTGGGCTGAAGGAGAACCAAACACATTTTGGCAGGAATGCCTGATGATATATGGAGATACTGGGGAGTGGGATGACAGCCGATGTGATACAAGATTGCTTTCATTATGCCAAGGAGGTAAGTTAGAAATTGTATAAAAATATATAGATATAACCAGGCCTATTACTAACTATTCAAGGTTTGAGAATAAAATTATCAGGTAGTGACTGCATCTCTCATTATTGAAAGTAGGTGTATATTGAGAGTCAACAGATTGTTATTTCGCAATCAAGCTATCACATGGCGGCGTCAGTGTATAGGTGGGGCTGGTGGGGCAAATGCTCCACCACCTTTTGGCCAAAGGCCCAGTTCAAAAATAATGAAGCCACAGGGCATAGTTTCACTAGGGGTCTCAAAATTTGAGAATGGCTGTACATGAAAACTTCATGTTACATGATCGCTTTAAATGCATTCTGTGGTTGTTGAAAATCCAGTTCATGGAAATTCCAATGAATAGCAGGATAGGTGAATACATCGCAAGCGTAACACCCGGAGTACTTTCCAGTGGCACAGAGCTATACAAGCTCCGTTTTAAATCTGGTTTGGCTTGAAATATAGCATAATATGTGAGGTTTCGAAAAAGCATCAAGTAATCCAGGTCAGAAACTGGTTTCTGTTAGTAAAATACAAAGATTACCTGCATAGAGCTTTGTCGCAAACGCCATGGAAAATATTGATCATATTTTCAATGTTCTCTTGCAAAGAGTAAAGCAATAATTCTAGTGTTGCTTGTATTGATAACCAGCGCAATTTTTCAGTAGCTGGAGTATGTTTCAATGCATAACTTTTACAAATTTGCTCTTTTTGAAGCGTTCCTCAAAATTAGGGGCCAATTATTCAAAAAAGGCAAAACCAATAACAAATTCACTTTAATTTTGTAATTGCTTGTTTGTTTCATTGAGTTATTACTAATAATGCATATAAAATCGATTTGGGTCAAAACCAGAACATTTTTATAACTTTCATGTCACACCAGTACTCAAAATAAGGTTTTTGGCCTGAAAAAGAGGCCAAAAAACACATTTCCATCATCATTTCAATGTATACACTTTGTTGCTAATAAACATATATCATATATCATATCAAATCATTTTCTCATCTAATACTCACTTCAATGGTACTTATGTGGTACCGATGTAAAGCCCACATTCAGACACATAATATAGGACAAGTGAAATAGTTTTAAAGGAGAATATGTAGATCTGAGATGAAAATATGTTTTCCAAAAACTATTGCTGCAAAATTTTGACAAATATTTTTTTTATCTTAAAAAATGTCCTGTATTTGCATGAAAACTGCCCTGGAGACTTCAGAGTACGTCACCTTTGTCATCAAACAAATAAATCTGATTCCCTTTGTAGATAAGTTACCATTTAGACAAGTTTTCTTGTACTGCAATGGAAATTAAAACTTAAAAATTTGGTAATTTCCAGCTTCTATCGGTTATTTCCACACAACATTTCACAATGGTAAGGGACCGTTCAGAATTTATGAGTGGGGGGGGGTTGGAGTTTTGCTGGAACTTCCCGTCAAAAATTGATACCCCCCCTTGAGATTCATGCGGATTTTTAGTACCCCACCCCTAGGTTTCATGCATATTTTTAGTACCCCCCCCTCGCCATACAAAGCAATAACCACATATATATACTGTTATACATGGCCACGAGTACAGATTCGCGTTATTTCGCGAACTTTAGCGCGTAAAAAAGTCCAAATAAAATTAGTTTGTGCGTGTTTTTTAACATTTTTTCTTTGTTAAAATTTCTTACCTCCCCTTGGAAGTGTTGTCAAAAATTAATACCCCCCCCCTTGAAACACGTGTGAAAAGTTAGTACCTCCTCGGCCAAAACTCCCACTCCCCCCAGTCATAAATTCTGAACGGTCCCTAAGCAGAGTTTCTGGAACTTAGTCATGTATTTTTTAAAATATCATGTGGTCATTTGACACAAATACAATTGAAATTCTGATGATCTCGTCACACTTTGGCTCCATTATTTTTGATTTAGGCCCAAAGTTTACATGTTTCTAATATTTAAAAAAAATGTATTTTCTCCCTGACATCTTCCATGAAGATGTGACCATTATTTGCCCCACCACTTCGAAATGAAACTGACGTCCCTGAAGCTGTGTGTCTGTGTTGTACACCTGTGTGCACAGCACAATTAAGCAAAGACTTCATGACAAAAAAACCCTGAATTCAACCCTCAATGTGCTTGATGCTGAAGTTTCAGAAGAAGTAACTGACTCTGTAGGTTGTTGGGAGATATCTTTAACCCATTATCCACCATAATTGTCTAAATGCATAGCCTATTGAATGTGTTGTTCAGGGGCCCATGCACCGGACCTCACCTTGTTTTAAAAATCAATAGGCCTAATGGAATATCTTCAAGCAGGTATAATTAAGGATCTCTGACAAGGTCTTTATCTACACAAAGTCACCCTGTTTGATGATCAGTGGTTAAATTTAAAATAAACACAGTGCTTGTTCAAAGAAATGCCATAAAAGATGTTTTGCCTTGTAGGGCAAGCGAAAATTTTTATAATTTGTCAGCAACAATATAATCTTTTGTACTATTTTTGTAGACTGATCGTACTCCCATAATATCTCATATTTTTACATTTGCCTTTTTTAATACCGACTACGTGACTTAAATTGGGACTAATCAATACTGCTGACTGCATAACATTACTTAAATTCACTTTGCAGAAACAACTGAATCAACATCTGCCTCACCTACCACACTAATTCACAGTGATCAAGACGCTGATAAATCTAACCAAAGTGGTTTAACTCCTCCCAGAGAGGCTGCACCCCGTGAATCTACAATTAACCTGGGCAAATCTACCACTCCCCCCTCCAAGGGAAAATTGAATGTAACATCCTCAGAAAATAACTTCACTGTTCATAGCCAAAACACCAGTAGGTGCAATTGAACTCTCCTAATTAGTACAATAGGTGAATATGGCATAACGATCCACCAAAAATCATTCAGAGAGACCAAATTTCATCATAATTGCAAGAATGATACCACTCACCGTATAACTGTACCATTTTAAATTGCTATTTTGAACAATATTTTTCCCTCTTTCCAGACAAGAATGTGATCACACTTGGCGGTTTTCTTGGTTTTGCCTTCCTGTTGATAATAGCGATTATTGTGATAGTTTGCTGGAGGTGAGTTTAAATGTACGTTGTCAATTTCACATAAATAAAGCCTTGTACAGTGTGGCGGTAGAGTCTTACAGGCGTTTGCATTGAAGATTACTTGTGGCTTTTTGTGTCAATTTTTTTATTTTTTATTTCCCTATCATCTGAAGGCTACCTTATATTCATAAAAAACTGAATCTGAATGAAATATAAGCACAACTTAGCTACCAGTCAAATTAAAATTCTTTTGTATATGAGAAATCTGTCTGCCTGTTATGCTTATGGAAGTTAGCATTAAGAATTAACTACTTTTTCCCCTTCATTAAAGACGAGGAATGAAGAAAAAACCAAATATGGTAAACAATATTTCTGCCAGCAGCCAAGAAATGCATGAGGAACAAGCTTCCACGACGGATGTTTATGACTACGTCAACATTAATGAAATTCCAGAGAAAGTACCAGCAACTACAGCCCGTCATCAAAATGTCAGTCTAGAAATTCCTGCCAAAACTTGTAAGTATGCAATCAAAAGCGGTCAGACATCACCAAGATACTTATGTATACCATTGGAAAATCTGGTATCTAACTAACAATTTATCTCGCAAAAATTACAAGCTAAAACATATAATACAAGAAGCCTTTGATGTCTTAGTAGGCTAGACATCTCTTTGTCAGGTTCTAACATGCATTTTGGTCAGTTAGAACCCTCCAAATCGGTGTCTAACTACTTTCACTTGAATGTAATTCTTTTTCTGTGATGTATCAACGTAACAAATTTCACCATGTGACCAATAAATGAATCTAATCTAATCTAATCTAATCTAACTAATATGTAAAGTCATCATGGTGGCATACATATACTCCATCATGTATTATATACTCCATCATGTATTAGTAAACTGATATTTAGTATAAATATCTCAGACCAGTGATATGAATTGTCAATTCAGGTTAATGCCTTTGATGTAACCGTCTTGCATATTTTCACTTGATTTTTCATTGCACCCCAGCAGTGGGCAGCAAAACTTCCACAGCTGTACAACTTACCCTGGAACCATGGTTTCCCTTAAATTTCTGCACAAAGTAATTTGATCGAGTACCGTAATATGGGTTGAATTGGGACATTGGGGTGAATCGGGACATAACTGGGAAACATTTTATTTGCTCAAAAGCACCAATTTCTACTTGCCTTAGGAATTTGATTTTTGGCACACTTTCAGTAAACATATAAGCGCATAATGTGATAGAATTTTGTATTTCTAACTACAGGCAGTGAGGAGCTGCAGCACCTTAAACTTGGCGCTGCAGGAATGTCTCTTTACAAGCTGGTCAAAACTTTGCTTGTACCAATTCAAGTATAAATACTAGAGTTACCTAACTTGCAGTAAACTTTAAAATCTGTCAAATGTGTTTTTAGGAGACCATAAATAAAGACTGGATATGGGATTGTGCATGTTTGGTCCTGGGTTCAGATCCAGGTCTATGACAAAGTTTCAGGATTAACCAAAATAACCATACTAATTTTTGTTTGAGTCTACTGGCGTGGTTATTTGATGAATATTATTGAACTTGGCATAATTTATAGTTGATTTAGTCCATAATTATTAATCACCAGCAAAATTTGAAGAAAAATACAGTTTTCAAACGTTTTCTGTCATTTATCACATTTTTAGAAATCTGCATATTATCACTGAAACTGATTTCAGGTTTTCTTATATTTTTTTTTTTTGCATATTGAACGTGTTTTCTAAAGTTTACTCACAAGTAGCAATCACTTAAAGAAGGTAGGGAGTTCTTGATTGTGGAAATAATGGAGTGTCCCGATTCACCCCAAAGTGAGGGGTGAATTGGGACAGTTGTTTTCTGGGCCCTGATCATTGGAAATTTAAGATATCATTTGAAGCTCCGTGGGATGGTTAAACCTTTTGCTTGGACACAATTTCACACCATATTTTGATTTCTGGGTTGATTTGTGGCCATTCTATAACAGAAAAACAGCCAAAACTGTCCCGATTCACCCCATATTACGGTAATGATTAATTTGGTTTTTTTTTTTCTTTCATGCAGACATCTTCCAACTGATGGGACTCAACCAAATGGGACTCCACAAGATGTCACAACTGAAAACGGCAATTATCAACATTTGCTTAAAGAAAATTATCAACATTTGCTTAAACGCTGAAGCATGTCGGAGGCGAATATTTTCTTTCACACATCAATATATGTTTCTTTATGAAGTTTGTACCTGTTCAGTGTTCATAACAGATAAAAACATACTTTACCTTTGAAATATAATCATGTCATCCGCACAAAGTCCATTTTAGTGGGATATAATAGTTGTGTGTTTCTGCTTTAGACATTTGCATTTTACTCGCAGGAAAAGGAATTTCAAGACTGTCAACTTCAATGTCAATGCTTTGTCTGGTTTTGGGCAATAAGTCACATGGACACTGGCTGATCTTTTGTTGCCCTAACCATTATTGAGTGTTCTTTGAATGAATTATGTTGGTGCCTCTTTGACTTTTCCTTAATATTATCATTATTATTATTATTATGTCTATTGAATATTGTACAACTTGTAAATAGGTTTAATTAATGAAAGTAATGATTACAATTATGTTACACATAAATATTTGGCAAAATTTAAAGATTCTACTGATGTAAATATACATGTATCTCATTTAATTTAGCTAGTGCCTATTACTTGCCAGATTATCAAGACAGTTTGTAACATACATGTATATATTGTACAGATTCAGCTGGTTTGAAGTGTTAAGAATTCTGCTTGCAGCTGATTTATTATATGATATTTTCGTGAATTCCATTATCTGGCAATTTCACCAAATCAGTCAGAACTTTTGCAAATCCTTGTTTTTATTAATTATGTGTGTGCATATAATCCCTAAATAAAGGTAAAATGCAGTTGATTTGTTCTTTACTGAATGTAACATGTCAAAAACAACTAACAACGAAGTTAATTAAATAAGGGACCGTTCAGAATTCATGACTTGGGGGGGGGTGGGAGTTTTGCTGGAGCTTCCCGTCAAAAATTGATACCCCCCCCCCTTGAATATCATGCGGATTTTTAGTACCCCAACCCTAGGTTTCATGCGTATTTTTAGTACCCCCCCCCCGGACATACAAAGCAATACACACATATATATACTGTTATATATGGCCATGCGTACTGATTCGCGTCATTTTGCGGACTTTTGCCCATAAAAAAGTCCAAATAAAGTGAGTTTATGCGTGTTTTTTAACATTTCTTCTTTGTCAAAATTTCATACCCCCCTTGGAAGTGTTGTCAAAAATTGATACCCCCCCCCTTGAAACATGTGTGAAAAGTTAGTACCCCCTCGGCCAAAACTCCCACCCCCCCCCAGTCATAAATTCTGAACGGTCCCTAAATTCATCATTTTTCACCAACAACAAATTACAACCTTATAATATTCCTAGAAGATTCATAATCAGTTCACCTTCAGAAATAAATCAGAGAGTCTTTTTTCTTCAATAGGCTCTTGTAATGGTTGCTTTAGAAAAAAGTTCAAAAGGGCAAATGTTTGTTCCACTACAATAATCATGTTTAAATACCAAATTCAAGTGGTGAAAATAGGTATAGTCCCTCTTTGATGAACTGCTTCAGCTGGAGGGACTATCGGGTATCCCTGACACAATTCAATACACCAGTAAACCCAGTTCTATGCTGTGGGAAATGAGCCTGTGCTTAAACACTAATATTGCTGACAACTAAAATCTATTCAAACCTGCGACATTATGTCAGCATTCATCAACCTTTGACAAGTGCCATTTTAAAGGTTTTTCAATCATGTGATGTTTCTGCAACCTTTCTAAAACACTGCATTAAAAGTTTAGACCTATTTGTATTTCTATGTTTCAACTGCCTGCATGAGAATGCTTGCTAATCCATTGGGGCACATGCTTTCTCATTCTATTGCTTGCTACAATGACAGATTAAGCACTCATGTGAATCAAAATTTGAACTGCAAGGAATAGGGTGTGCCAGTTACGCATTTGTACCAGCTGAAAATCACGCAGGATCGCGCATAAGTTGCAGTCATCGTACCAAGCTTAATGGCAGGCATATCTGAATGAATAGGAACGATCTTTGCAGGGAAGAAATAAGACATTATTCAGCAAACTAAAGATGACTACCTATCTAGTTAAGTCAAGTAAGGCCTGTATTTCAATATTCAAGCTATAATTTTGCACACCAGTGCTTGTACGCCAGGCAATCAGCCTGCACAGGCAGCTGCGAAATGCCCGTCGTCTGTTTACATTTTTCATTGAGCTGCCACTGAAATCCCATTGACTTCCACAAAACATCATGAAACTCGACTCTAATATCACAAGGTACATATTATAGATTCGGTTTTAGGAATGGGAAGCTTTTGAAGCCATGGTCTCTCCAGAGAGACAGAAAGTCAGTCTCCTATTCCTAAAGCACGGCGGGCAATAATACCTTGGTACCAGGCAGTGGTGTCATACCGCCAAAAGATACAAGACGGCGCCTTCCACTTTCCATCCCTATTCTGTGGAGATAAAATTGATTAAGAAAATCAGTGCCTATTTTTATTTGAAATAACAGTCTGTATTTCCTGGAGCAAACCTTCACCATAAGATGCTCAAGAAGAACTAGTTTGGACGAGAGTCTGAATGCTGAGGACACAGATGGTCCCTCATCTTGTTCCTCAACTAAAACAAAAGCCAAATTGTAGGTACATGCGAAATTATCACTACATATATTGCTGTCTTTGTTGGTCTTGATGACACATGCATAGACGTATGGGAGGGGGAAGGGGGGGCAGTCACTCCCCCCCCCAAAAGTTTGGGAACAGTGAGATTCAGGCAAAAAAACCCAGAGGAAAAAAGAGTACGCTTGCAGCACAGAAACAGTACAAAAGCAGTATATCCCATATATATGGTATTGGAGTACATTAGAAGCACAAAAGAAGTACATTGCGCAATGACGATTTGCATGGTTGAGAGACTTTTTCGTACAAAATTTGCATTTGAAGTACAAATGCAGTATTTTCGCAGTACAAATGCAGTATTTTCGCAGCGTATTTACAGTACAAAAGGAGTACATTTGAAGCGCTCTAATTATTTTAATTATGCTCCATTTATACTCCCGATATGCAAATCCATACGCTGCAAAAATACTTCCTTGCATGCAGGGAGTACAAAAGGAGCATACTAGCTGTGCATGCTAGCAGGAAGCATTTTTGCAGTACAATCGCAGTACATTTGAAGTATCTAAAAATCAATGCTTCATTAATTTTACAGGCCACATATAATATCAGTCCTTCAGCCAAATCGATGTAATTGAAATAATTACACATAAATTCATAAGCCTAGAGAAAAAAAGAAGGCTGGAATAATTTGATATCCAATTTGCACTTTTTTGCTACTATTAATAGTAAAACATTTGTATCTAATACTATGGCAATTATGCCAGTAATTCAATGTATATTGTAAAAAAAACCTCGACACACCTGCACATTTTCCAAGTTCTGGAAGTGAACATGACCCACATGTGACTGAATCTAAGCAGCTTAAGTCATAGAAGTATAAATTCAGTACACAAAATGTTCAAATGAAATTTAGAAGTTAGAGGAGTACATATGCAGTATGTAATTATTCAAATTCTGTCACTAGAAGTATAAAATCAGTACACCATTTGCATAGAAGCACAAAATCAGTATAATAGGAGTACATTTGCAGCGTGGGACCACGTACTGCTTTTGTACTGATTTTGTACTTCTTCACCGAGAGAGTGTACTGCTTTTATACTTCTTTTTCCTCTGGGAAGGGCAAACAAATTTCGGCAAATGATTAAATAAAAATTATTGAAAATTAATGATTTTCAGGCAATTTCCTCCGAAATGGTATTAAATTTAGATCTTGAAATTCGTGCAAATGTTACTCCCCCCCTCAAAAAAAATCGAATGCACTGTACACCTATGAACACATGTGCCTTTTTGTGAGCACAAAACATATCAGATTTTAATTCTCGTGGAGTATCATGCATAACATGACCCACAAAAGTACTGTTCATGCAGTAGGAAGTGAAATAAAAAAATTTTCCAAAAAAATAACTTTCCCTCTTCCTGCTTGTTTCATATTAAACCAACGTAGACCATGGACAAGTTCTGGTCACGTTTTGTGTCGTTTATCTTTCTTTACAATTTTTGGATTATCACTGTTTTTGCAGGTGAGTTGATTTATTGTTTATTGTTGATATTGTGTAACTTGTGTTTGATGCAATCCTAAGAATATGCGGGCCAGTTATTGAATAATATGTCAATGATAATGTCATATTTGCAATTATTGGTTTTTACAGTACTCGCTGATTGCCCTGCGATTTCAAGTGCTTTTCAACCTTTTTAAAAGATACACTGTCTTTTTAGAATGGAAACTTTTGCAAGGGTGTTCTGTCATTTAACTTACTTGTTTTTTTTAAGACTGGGAAACAAATCTAAAATGTGACTTTGATGCTAACCAAGGACCACATAAACTGTGGGTTTTTTTCCAGAAGGACAATGTCAACATCCTTGCATAGATGAAGAGATTTGTAACTTTGCCCCTTATCAAGACAAATGCTATTATGTGTTCATGGACGGATTAAGAAACTGGGAAGATAGCAAACAGCATTGTCAAGCAGAGGGATTAGAGATGATAAAAATGGACAATGCAAATATTAATATTATTACCAAAAAATTACTAGACGGCTCGCCAGATTGGCTTAAAATTGACAGGACTAAGGCCTGGCTGGGAGGACGGGCTCACAATTATGCCAACTGGAGTTTTGTAAATGGTGTTGGCATCAAAGGAGAACAGTTTGGTGATATAGAATTTCCGAATCCAGGTAAGTACATTTTTGTTATAAAATACAGTTAAATACTCCTCTGCATGGCCATTTCTGGTTCCCCAAATGTATTGGTCACTAAAAGTATCATCCAACATTCTGTAGGATCAGTAAATTTGGAAATTCCTTGCAGTCCATTTTTGACATAGTAACTGTCTCCTGATGGACCAATTTGGTCTCCCAGTCATGCTTAATTTGTATTATAGATGGACCATTTTTTCCCACACACTAGCATTTATTGCACATATGTTTGTCTTGACTTGAAGTTCTTGGATGCATTTGAAACCAAGGCTCTTTCTTTCCATATCAAAAATATTCTTCCATATTTACAATACACTGGATACAGTACATATTTCTGCTTATAAATATATCTTTTTAAATAGCAAGAGTATGTCAATATGAAAACTAAATATTTTTTTATTTTTCAATTTCACTAGCATAAGTTTGCCAAGTACCTTTTTTAGTGTTATTGCATATACATTGTATAATTATGTCATTTGATAGCTTTATTAACATCTATTGCTTCATACTATTTTATGCCAGTAAATATTTTTATCTTTCTTCTTGCTCCATTTCTAGGAGGACAGTATTGGGCTTATTGTGGAAGTTTTTTTCCTGCCCCTGCCAGTAGCAGTCCTTTCTTTATCAGTGTGCAATCATGTGACATAAAGGGAAATTATCTCTGCAGAAAACGTAAGTATCCTCAATACCCTGTGACATAAGCAGTACCAGCCAAGCAGCTATACATGGTGTACCCCCATTGGCACAAAAAAGGTTCAGTGGGATTCTGGTTTTTAAAGGAATTTCTACCCATTTGCTGATTGAGCTCCAAGTGGGATTCGAACATATGTACCGTCAGGGCCAGTGGTTGCACAGACCAGTTCTCAGGGGAACCCCATGATTTGTTATACCAATTATCTGTTATGCAGCAGATGCCTGGCTGGCCGGCAAACTATCAGCTAGGATTTTCCCAGCTGGCAAACTTGGCAAACTTGTCAGCTGGGAGTCAACTTTTGGCATTCAGCTGAAGAAATTTGCAGTCAGGTAATGAGAAAGCAGTTGAGGTGGCTGGCTGGGAAAAAATGATTAGTATCAGCTGGCTGGGAGGTGCTGAATGACGCTTGGGCTGGCGGGAAACCCAGCTGGCAGCATAACAGATATTTTCTCCCAGTTGCATAAAAAGATTAATCTAGAGGTGCCCCTGAGTTCTCTTAACTATTAGGCATTGTATTCACTGTTATACAGTTAGTCACTTGTCAGATCAGATAGGATAGGATAAATGTATTTTCACAACATAATGTACACACAGCATGTCAACATAAATGTTACTATTTGAGGTCAGGTCAGCCCTGAAAAGAGTCACAGAAGATACCCATAGTTGCATCTGCATGAACCTTGTGCAGCTTTTCAACTTATGATGTGAAACCTTTTTTTCTTCAGGGCGTTGTACAAATCCGGCCAATAGAAACTGTCTGATTTTCATCGATGAACAGAAGAATTGGTTTGAAGCAAGATTCCACTGCACGGACATGGGAGGAGATTTATTTTATTTGGAGGCAGATGAGCATATTTCACAGTTTAATCTTGGTGGAGATTCATCTGTGCTTGGCGAAGTTAGTTATGTATCTTCTAATACATACATTGGAATTGTACACAGGCAATGGGAATGGTATGGTGAGTTGACACTAAATTGAAGAGATTGTCCACTTCTTCATATGAGGTTGTTCTGTTGTAGTTTGGCGCATTGCAGTTCAAAATTAAAAATTTTCAAAAACTTCTCAGATGATAATGGCCTAGATACACAATACAAGTGCCTCATCTTATTTATTCCGTGCAGTTATACCATATTCGGCAATTTTATTCTCTCTACCTAGGCACTTTCAATGGCTCAATTGATGGCTTACAATGTTTAAAAAATTTGCCTTCGCCTTTACTCTTAACTGAGTCAAAATTGTGTATCCAAGATATTATCAAGAATCCCCTGCTCTCTGCTTCAACTGAAGAAAATTGCTTCTGAAGCACTTTTTGTGAGCCCTTATCCCACACAGACATAGGCGTACGGCGCGCGCAATTTTTGGGAGGGCGAGAGACATTTGCCCGAATTTCAATATCTAGATTTAATACCGTTTCAAATGAAATTGCCTGGAAATCATTCATTTTCAATAGTGTTTATTTAATCATCTGCCCAAATTTCTTAGCCTTTTTGCCTGAATCTTACTGTTTCCCGAACATTTGGGGGGCGATCGCCCCCCCCCCTCCGATACGCCTATGCACACAGAAAATACAATGGTTCCATTTAATGCTTTGCTATGGATATTGAAGTTTTCTCAAAAGTAAAACAGCTTTAAAATAAAAGCCTCAAATCCTGCTCTCTGACTGGCCCATAGACAGGAGGTATTTTCGGTATATTCACGGGAAAGGCCATGATATGATTTTTCGCTTATTACAGTTTTCATAGCTACATGTTTTTTGAAAACTTCGTTTTGCAGTTAAACCGTGACATCATCAGGGTATCTGTGAATGTGATTGGTCTAATCTTCATTCTGTGACATATCAGTTCAGAGTTTGACATCACGGTTTATGACAAAGGAAATTAAAACTGCCAGGCAATGTTATCGTTTGTGTACAACAACAACAAACAACTTATGTCTTAGCTGATTGTCACACCTTACCAGAAGAGTCGCTGTTCAATGTTTCCCAAACAAAGCCTGTTTTATTGTTTGTCACAAGACACTCGTCATCGCAATTTCAAATCACTTTGTTACATTTGTTGTTAGTCATTGTACACTGCAGGCCAAAAGTTTGGAAACAGAACATTGCTGGCACAATCCCAGTTAAATGAGCAAATTCCAAAAAGAAAAAATGTTGGCTGTCATTTCTAGCAGAATCATTTTACAATTTGAAATTTGGCAGTTATTTAGAAAACCTGTATAGAAATATAGTCATATAAAATCTTCATATAATTTGTGATGGGAACTGGGGTAAATTGCATGTTGAATGGCCAAAAAGCGGGAAAATGGCATGTTTAATGACTGCCTGGTTTCATATAAATCAGTGCTGTGGCACTATTTTTGCAGGTATTTATTTGGAAAGTAAATTGAAATGTTCCTAACAGCAATGTTCAAGTTCAAGATGGTGGTGAGCAACTTGTCATTTCCAAAGTTTTGGCCAGCAGTGTAACTCTCCTTTGAGAATAATAGAGGCCTAAGTAGTTTGTTTGCTTTAGTTACATTCTATTGAAGCATCTGTCGACCACTGTGGGTATTTAGGCTAAACCAGGTAAACATGCCTTATCCATGTGTCAATGTATTTCGACAGTTTCTTGAAATGTGTGCTTGTTATATAGAAAGTTATGCAACTGTTTCTGTGACATCACAGTTTTGAGATGAAGCAAAGTACAAACTGGAAAAACATGTATCTATGAAAACGATAATAAACTAATTTTACAACGTTTAGGGCAAGTTGACCTAACTTCAGCCTACTTTGGTTTTTGGTCGCTTGTCATTGGCTGGCTATTCATGGGAATAACCTGTAGCTTTGGACCTAACCCCAGCCTTCACTCCTCTTTACGACTATATTGTAAAAAAACAACCAGCATGCTTTATAAGGCAGTGCAAATGTGTTCAAAAGACAATAGTGGGAAATGTACCTAACCTCAGCCGTTTTGTACCTAACTTCAGCCTAGGGTGTACCTAACTTCAGCCCCACACCTAACTCCAACCAGCTGATCCTATTCTTTCATAAAAAACAGCAGAATGATTAAATTTGGCCTTAATTACATACTTGTATATAAAACATGACGGTCTGAAAAAAATCAATGCTCCAAAAAAAAGCTTGGAAAGAAGTCATTGTTTTCACGGAAAGAGGATAAAAATTTCTTTTAAACTCCAGTTCAGGCAACTGGTCTATTCCAGTATGCCAGACATTAAAATGCTTTAAAAATTAAATTTTTAGATAGATAGATATTCAGGGATGAATAAACAAACTTCTCATGTGAGATGTATTGGCTGGTGTTTGGGAAATCTGGGGGCTGAAGTTAGGTCATAAGGGGGCTGAAGTTAGGACCATGGGGACTGAAGTTAGGTAAGATTGACATGTCTTATAAATCATCTAATTCATTGAATGATCAAGTAGAAAATATTGAAAAAAACCTTAATTTATGGAAAGATTACTAATTTTTCCTTGCACGTGATGAAACTTTTTTTGGGCTGCTCCTGCTTTAGTGAATTGGTACCGCCAACTGACAGATTTAACGTTTTATCAAATTTTTTTTCGTTTCGCGTTGTATTCGCTTCGCAAAACAAGCAAAATACCAAAAAAACATGTAAAATTCCTGATTCATTGTTATGATGGTCATAACGTTTTGATAATTTATTCTAAACACATTGACAATAACTTTAAACCCAAATACTGGCACCTTAGCCTCACCAAAATTTAATTGCACGGAGTTTTCTGTAGGGGGCTGAAGTTGGGTGAGAGGCTGAAGTTAGGTCAACTTGCCCTAAGTGTATAATCATATATATCCAGATGAATTCTAAAACAATAGGGACTTTCAGTGAAATTTACTAGTTTGTCCAAGTAATTGTATTCTATAGTAACACACAATGACCCATATTATTCATATACTTTTTATCAGAATTTTCTGGTGAAATAAAATCAGGAATATTTCAAATTATAGATACCTCACCAATAATCTACACAAATTGGGCTGATGGAGAACCAAATGCATTTTGGCAGGAATGCCTGATGATGTATGGAGATAATGGGAAATGGGATGACAACATATGTGATGCACAATTTCTCACATTGTGCCAAGGAGGTAAGTTAGAAATTGTATAAAAAATATATAGATATAACCAGGCCTATTACTAACTATTCAAGGTTTGAGAATAAAAGCATCAGGTAGTGACTGCATCTCTCATTATAATTATTGGAAGTAGGTGTATATTGAGAGTCAACAGATTGTTGTTTCGCAATCAAGCTATCACATGGCGGCGTCAGTGTATAGGTGGGGCTGGTGGGGCAATAGCTCCACTACCTTTTGGCCAAAGGCCTAGTTCAAAAATAATGAATCCACAGGGCATAGTTTCACTAGGGGTCTCAAAATTTGAGAATGGCTGTACATGAAAACTTCATGTTACATGATCGCTTTAAATGCATTCTTGTGCCAAATTCCTGAAAATTTCATGACATTATGTCTTGTAGTTAGCGAGACAGAGTTGAATTTACATTGAAAAACATGCTTTATTTCACTAATTTAGCGTGACATAAATTTTTCGACCACTTGAATTCTTTCAGCTTTTCAATTTTTTTATTATTTTGTTGCTATTTCCAAACACTTTTTGGAATCTCTGCTTCCTCAGGCTTCATAAAATCCATCAAACCAGGTATTTTTATTTGTTTATTTTGACAATATTGAGTTCTTTCCGTTTCAAGGTTGACTACGAGAAATTTTGTCAAATTTGAAATTTACTGATCTGTGTTGCTCTAGCTTCCCTCTGAAAGTTGTCAGTTAAATTGTTTTGCTATGGAGCCCTAGTATTATATCTTATTAGCTGTTTTGGAGCTTTTCGTGGTTGTTGAAAATCCAGTTCATGGAAATTCCAATGAATAGCAGGATAGGTGAATACATCGCAAGCGTAACACCCGGAGTACTTTCCAGTGGCACAGAGCTATACAAGCTCCGTTTTAAATCTGATTTGGCTTGAAATATAGCATAATATGTGAGGTTTCGAAAAAGCATCAAGTAATCCAGGTCAGAAACTGGTTTCTGTTAGTAAAATACAAAGATTACCTGCATAGAGCTTTGTCGCAAACGCCATGGAAAATATTGATCATATTTTCAATATTCTCTTGCAAAGAGTAAAGTAATCATTCTAGTGTTACTTGTATTGATAACCAGCACGATATTTCAGTAGCTGGAGTATGTTTCAATGCTTGATTTTTAAAAATTTGCTCTTTTTGAAGCGTTCCTCAAAATTTTGGGCCAATTTTTCTAAAAAGGCAAAAACCAATAACAAATTCACATTAATTTTGTAATTGCTTGTAAGTTTTAACCAGTTATTACTAATAATGCATGTAAATTCGATTTGGGTCAAAACCAGAACATTTTTGTAACTTTCATGTCACACCAGTAGCCTACTCAAAATCAGGTTTTTGGCCTGAAAAAGAGGCCAAAAAACACATTTCTATCATCATTTTCTCAGCTCATACTCACTTCAATGGTACCGATGCGAAGCCCACATTCAGACACATAACATAGGACAAGTGAAATCGTTTTAAAGGAGAATATTGTAGATCTGAGATGAAAATATGTTTTTCAAAAACTATTGCTGCAAAATTTTTAAAAATAATTTTTTATCATAAAAAATTTCCTGTATTTGCATGAAAACTGCCCTGGAGACTTCAGAGTACATCACCTTTATCATCAAACAAATAAATCTGATTCCCTTTGTAGATAAGTTTCCATTTAGACAAGTTTTGTTGCAATAGAAATTAAAACTTTTAAAAATTTGGAAATTTCCAGCTTCTATCGGTTATTTCCACACAACATTTCACAATGGTAAGCTGAGTTTCTGGAACTTAGTCATGAATTTTTTTAAATATCATGTGGTCATTTGACACACAAGTACATTTTGAAATTCTGATGATCTTGTCACACTTTGGCTTCATTATTTTTGATTTAGGCCCAAAGTATACAAGTTTCTAATATAAAAAAAATGTAATTTTCTCCCTGACATCTTCCATGAAGAAATGACCATTATTTGCCCCACCACTTCGAAATGAAACTGACGTCCCTGAAGCTGTGTGTCTGTGTTGTACACCTGTGTGCACAGCACAATTAAGCAAAGACTTCATGACAACAAAAACCCTGAATTCAACCCTCAATGTGCTTGATGCTGAAGTTTCAGAAGAAGTAACTGACTCACCATAATTGTCTAAATGCATAGCCTATTGAATGTGTTGTTCAGGGGCCCATGCACTGGAACTAACCTTGTTTTAAAAATCAATAGGCCTAATGGAATATCTTCAAGCAGGTATAATTAAGAAATCTCTGACAGGGTCTTTATCTACTCAAAGCCACCTTGTTTGATGATCAGTGGTTAAATTTAAAATAAACACAGTGCTTGTTCAAAGAAATGCCATAAAAGATGTTTTGCCTTGTAGGGCAAGCGAAAATTTTTATAATTTGTCAGCAACAATATAATCTTTTGTACTATTTTTGTAGACTGATCGTACTCCCATATATCATACATTTTCACCTTTGCCTTTTTTAATACCGACTACGTGACTTAAATTGGGACTAATCAATACTGCTGACTGCATAACATTACTTAAATTCACTTTGCAGAAACAACTGAATCAACATCTGCTTCACCCCGCACAACAATCCACCGTGATCAAGACGCTGATAAATCTAACCAAAGTGGTTTAACTCCTCCCAGAGAGGCTGCACCCAGTGAATCTACAATCAACATTGGTCAAAACACCAGTAAGTGCTAGTAAACTCTCGGAATTACTCTCCTAATAAGTAAAGCAGGTGAATATGGCATAACAATCCACCAAAAATCATTCAGAGAGACCAAATTTCATCATAATTGCAAGAATGATACCACTCACCGTATAACTGTACCATTTTAAATAGCCATTTTGAACAACTGTTTTTTCCTCTTTCCAGACAAGAATGTGATCATCCTTGGCAGTTTTCTTGGTTTTGCCTTCCTGTTGATAATAGTGATTATAGTGACTGTTTACTTCTGCTGGAGGTGAGTTGTAAATGCACATTCTCAATTTAACATAAAATAAAATAAAAATAAATCTGTTTTTGGTGCTGAATTGATTTTTTAAAACTAAAATAGTTTGATATATCAACTGTTGTTTTCCTCCAATTCAGCAGTGCATTCTGTCTCCCGTAATAAACAATTAAGGCCTGGTGCAAATTTTTGCGTAATTCAGATGAAGCCAGCATTTTATCTGCTACAAAACCATAAAAAATATGTATGTTCCATCCCACAGTACTTTATTGTGTTTAAAACTATTTTTTCAGTAAATATTTTGCGTATGTGAGTGTTGGTTCCAGAAATCTGGGGTCTTGACATCCAGAAAATGGCCATGTTTTAGCATTTTAGCGTGACATGCATATTTTGAGCAATGTTTTATCCCTCATTTAGAAAATAATGTCAACGATTTGTCAATGGAAAGTATTCTTAACTGTGGCCATTGGAGTTCTGGTTCTTTGACTATCAATTGCATTTTGATACTCTGTGTAATAGTGTATTTGTCAAATAGTGTCAACAGGAATCCAAAGTGGCCAATGAAGCCAAAAATGGAAATTTTAGCAATTTCTGTGCAACATCTCTGTGCACCTGTTGGTTCTTGGCATTCTATGCAGTATTAGCTCTCCCAGCCTAGTTTGAGGACCCTTCTATTGCATATTATAGGCTACCTTATTTCTATATATACATGTCATGGCTACTTGTTTGCACAATTTTTTGTTGCTTTGTAAAAGTTGTCCCGACCCTAACACTAACATTGTAGTTGCTCTCAGTCCAAAACAGGCTGGCTAAAATCACCTTTTCACCACAAAATTTTTCCTCCACGGTGGCTTAATTGTTTAGCAACAAAAAATGATTCATCTGGCCTTCTGGATTTTAGCTAATGTTGAAAACCATTGCATGTCCCGACCCTAACACCTCTGTCCCGACCCTAACACCTTCTCTTTTGCATCCCCATGTAACCTGCAACTTGTAGGCTTTAGGCTATTATTGACTGTGCAAGTTCTCTTTGTCATTAGAGATGGCAAGAGTGCCAAAAGAACTCCAGAAATTGACTAGACCTCCAGGAATGGGACAAGTAAAAAGTAATGTTTATATACTTTAAAATCATCAAATAACCTTCTTTGATGAATGTTAAAGCTATTAAAAGTTAAAAATTGACTAGGGAATAATGCTAGACCAGCAAAGTGACTTATCCATGGCCACTGCATGGTTGCAGTTCATTCATGTCTTTTGTGATTGTCTGCTAGTGTCCCGACCCTGACGCCTCCAACAAAATTTTCAGTGCCATATCAGCATGTTATGTCTTCAAAACTAATAACTGTATCTATTGGAAATTTCAATTGCATTGTAGGCTTTTTATGCAAAGCAACATTTTGTCATCTTTATCAGTTTTGAAATATGAAAATCTTTGTTTCGGAAATATTCAATTCTATCTCATGTTAAAATTGGCTAATCTTTAAAAAAGACGACAGTTTTAGCTCTCGGCTATTCAGCCCTAGAGCTTTTGCAATCCAAAATGAATTTCCCTAATCCTATCGCTCGACATATCTCCTTTAATCTGCCAAACATACCTTCAAAATTTGACATACCCTTTTATTTTTACCCGACAAATATGCCCGGTTATATATCGTCCATCGTAGATGCCTCTTTGTCCTAATTCAAGAAACTGTCGGCCGCCGTCATGTTTCCAGAAACAAAAACCGATACGACATGTACGAGCGTCCTCAAGCTCAGAATCACAATCGTGACGTCACAGAAAAGTTGATCACGTGACCGCGCCAACTTTCGGGCGAGCAGCACTTCACAATTTTCTACGGACATTTTGGTGATTTTAGAGCATTCTGGACTTTAAATTGACTTAAACTTGGTTGAATTACTTTGTACTGGATGTTGTGCATCGCCGACAATCGTTCTGGATGTACTTGGGAAGTTTCTGTGTCCGTCAGACGATCTCAAAGTTGACGCACGAAATTCGCACATGGCGACGGGTATTACGTTTTACCGAAAACCCCCGAAAACCTCCGAAAACCCCTGAAATACCGAAAACCCCCTATAAATATTGCAATAAGGCTTTGTGAATCTTTCCTGTACTACTGTTTGGCACTTATAGATTGTATTTTAAGTAATTCTACGAAGAAATTGATCAATTAATGACCCAAAGACGCAGAGCTGTCAAAAACAAGACACGCTGCCAGCAGAACGCGGCAGCACACTGGCGAAAACCCCTCTCAGTGTACCTGTGCAGCAAGTGAGACATGCAGGCTCCACTGGGTCTTCTCCACTGGGGGAGCAGCTAGTAGTTCATGGGTAGATCTGGCACTTGCTATTAGCAGACTGCAATTTTCAATAGATTTAATTCCAGTTTTTGGAAAATCAGCATCCGAAAACCTCTCAGATGGCAAAAAACCCCTGAAATGCCGAAAACCCCTTGAAAATTAGCAATTAATACTTCCAAGATTTAAGTTCCTCAATTAATCCACTGCTTGAGTCTTCAGGTACACTTGGCTAAGATTGATGGGTTTAAGACCAAGTTCGGTTGAGTTTGTTGATTCATGGTTACTATAAGTTCACAATAAAAGCTACCAAACAAATAATAATTTTTCTTTCAGGAATAGATTCAGACAAAGATCTCAAAATTAAAAATACCACAAAATGGAAATACTGTCTTGCTGATTGGTGAAGAGAAGATTTCAATGACTTGAGGTCTATGCATGGGTCTGCATATATCTTGAATAAAAAATAATTCCATCTCATCCGCTTGTTAATTTTTCTTTTGTTCTTGTTAATTTTTCTATAGTTCTGTTTTCTTGAATTCTGATTCACAAGGTAAGTTTTCATAGGCCTATTCATGGATCAAGACATACAAACTAGCTAAATCAACGACCAGACCCTGTAGCAATGAATATATATGTATACAAGGTAAACCAAGATTGTTTTGAACTTCAGTGACAGAAACCAATTACCGAAAACCCCTGAAAAATTGGCAGTCTTCTTAGTGGTCAATGAATTGAAATTTAATTAAAACTGAATGAAACAGAATAATTTAATATTATTAAGAAGGAACTATATCATGCATTGAAGTTAATTGAACTTGATTGGCAAATATAGGCAAACTGAATTAGATTTTGCATGTCTTTGAACATGTTGAAACACCTTTGATTAGGTGTCAGAACTGGTGGGTGGCTTCAATAATTACAATTAGAACCAGAAGAACAACATCAAACAACCAATTATAATTGCTTAAATTAGCTTTACTTTGTCAATTTTAAAATGAACAAAATCAAACACTGCTCTCATACAAACTGTGAAAAAGTTCTAGGTCTGTGGAAGTTGCCTGTTTGCTGCAGTCAGTGCATTCTACATGTAACCTGAGGGGTTTTCGGGGGTTGATTTTCCTTGGCTAACTGTAGTGAAATTTGTCTTGATTAAGGTTTAAAACCTGACAAACTTAGAATTTAGTCCATGTGAAAGGCAACAGTTACTGTGCAGCAGATTGCAAACTGGCTGCTCCCTTCCTGCAGTGAAGCTGACCCAGTGGAGCACAGTGTTGATCAGTGCGACGTTGCGTCAGTGAGTGAATTGCAAGATTTGCGTGAATTTGTTGATGACAAACCAGCGTCCTTAATATCATTGAAAACCGCTGAAAATACCACAGAATAGATCAAATTCCTTCAGGACAAGTAAAGGTACAGTCTATTTTGCTGTCAAGGTAGGGGAGACCGGGGCTGGTTGTCACAGGGGCAGGTTGTCACAGTGTGTAAAACTTAAACATGCTACTATTTCTATATAAAGCATGCAGGAGCACTGCCATTGTGTATGAATGGCAAAAGGGGAGTGACTTAAACCTATCTGGTGAATATATACCTATATCAATCGAAATCTTGATGTGATATTGGACATTTTTTAAAATTCAGAATTCGGGGCAGGTTGTCACACTTTCGGGGCAGGTTGTCACACTCTCGGGGCAGGTTGTCACACTTTTGGTTATGAGCTCGAATGAAGGAAGTGGAACTCTGTAGGGCAAATCTTGACCAAGAAAAGTTTTTTTGGACATATGAGGAATCCTTTACTTGCCAAGTGAAGACCTTAACAAACATGCTACTGTGTACAAAAGTGCAGCAAATGAAGGCTTACCAATCAGTAGGAAAGCATTCTGATACGGAGTAGGATTTTTACGATTTTTTTGGAAAATTTTACATATAAATTTGAAATCGATTTATTTAAACACAATGCAATATCTGCATACATCTTCAGTCATCAATAGCATGTATAAAGCACAAATTTATATTTGTGTTAGTTTTTTTGGTTTAAAAGCCTGGTTCTAATAGGTAACAACCAGCTCCAAAAAGTGTGACAACCTGCCCCGCCCTTTTGTGACAACCTGCCCCGACTGATGAAAATTCCAAAAACGGGTGACCAAGGCCGTTGTTATCAAAATTTTCACTATTTGTTCTAATGATGATTTAAAGAAATGTTTATATGGTAAGTGTATTAACTGTATCTTTTTCAACAACTATTTGATAAAGACTAGCATTGCATGCAAGTTAAAGGTAAAAAATTACTTTTTGTGACAGGAAATTTTTAACAGTCCTTGTGCCTACCAGACTCCCTTCCAGGGGTCAAGATTTTTCAAAAAGACTCCAGTGGGTTATAAAAGCAAAAAACAATGATTGGTTGAGCTGTGTGACTCCATAGTTTAGTGCAATAAAAAGTGTGACAACCTGCCCCTGTGACAACCAGCCCCGGTCTCCCCTACATCATGCAAGTGAAACAATGGGGTTTTTGCTAATTTTGAGGGGGGTTTTCGGTATTTCAGGGGTTTTCGGGAGTTTTCGGAGGTTTTCGGTATAACGTAATACCGCATGGCGACATGTCATTACGGTGAGTGGATATTTCAGTATTTATTGACATTGACAGTTGGTCACAGTGACTGAAATAGTTCGCCAATGATGTTGTTTTTCTCCGGGAATCGATGTGCTGTTGAACTTTGTTGAAAAGTTGTTGAAAAGTTGCCAAATCGCGATGGTTTTTTTTCGTGCACAAAATGGCTTTTTTCGGACTGTTTTTGGTGGTTTTACTGTCTGTTACCTATTTAATCGTCTTGCAAATAATTTCAGAAGACTTTTGCACTAATTCGAAGGTTTCTAACTGCTCTGTAGGCTGTTTAATCGTCCGAAATGTGTCGGAATTTATATGCGGAAATTAACTTCCTGTTGTCATTTTTTCGACAGAGGCTGGGGAAAATCACTGCATGTCAACTGTGCTGTGGCTTGCTGAAATGGTTGTCTCGATCACAGAAGTGGTTGTTTCGCTCTGGGAATGTTATTGATTGAATAGAGGGATTCTTGAGGATCATTTTGTTATAAATTGGACTCTTCTACGTGCGTTTAAAGCGATCCCTGAGCGATTTGAAATTGCAAAGTTGAAATGATGTTTTGACACTGGATTATCGCCCAATTTACGTCGTGGAAATTCGCTCGCCGTGAATATACGGTCGCTCAATCACATTGTGAGTATGTTAGTAGAAAAACAGGTATTTTTCTGAACATTTTGATGTCAGTTTTGTTGTTCTACGTTGAGTTTTCATATTATTTTGGTCACTTCAAAGTTTAGTAATGAAATTTTGGCCTATCTTGAAGTTGAACTGTCAATTTGTCAAAAAATGAATGAAAGTCTGTGTCTACGACTTGGTAATATTAAACTGACCAAAAAGTCTGTTTCTGCAACTTGGTGATCCTTGCCAATTTGATGTCTACCAGTTGGTAGTACCGGTGATCAGTCAAAACGCCTACAAGCAAAAACGGCAACAGACAGTAACGCCTACAGTTTTTTTTGCATGCATTGTGACTGTCAAAAACACCTACAGCTAATTTTCCTTTTGCAAGACAGTGTGAAAACGGCTATTGGCCATTACAAAAACAGCAATTGCACTTTACAAAAATGGCTATTTCCGATTGACCAAAACAGCTACATCATTTCACTTCTGAAAAATTTTCTACAGAATCATGATTGCAATATTTGATCCAATTGCTAATTGTCATAATGTCACATTTTCATGTCACATGGGTGATCAGTCAAAACCCCTACAAACAAAAACGCCTACTGACAAAAACGCCTACAGTATTTTTTGCATTATCAAAAACGCCTACAGTTAATTTTTCTTTTTGCATGACAGTGTAAAAACGGCTATTGGCCATTGCAAAAACGGCAACTGCACTCTACAAAAACGCCTACACTATACATGCTATATATTGCTATTTATTTCTTCAAAGGCTGCCTGATGCTTAGACCGAAATATGCTGTCGTATCTCAAGCAGCCGCCAGTTTTGAGTCAGATTTTGTCGGACTACCTGATGGTGAAGCTAATTGGTTTTTCATTCACATCTACTAATGTTTTGGTATATTCATGCCGGTAAATCTCACAAGATGGTAATTGACAACACAGTTGTTCCTTTATAAACAGTAGGCGTTTTTGTAAAGTGGTATAGCCATTTTGGTATAGACTTGTATGCGTTTTTGACATCTATTAGTAGGCGTTTTTGCATTGCCGTTCTTGCATTGTCAGAAATCACAGTAGGCGTTTTTGTCTGTAGGCGTTTTGACTGCTAATCGTCACATGTATACCAACACACAGATCTGTATAAATGATAGTTGCTATTTAGCCCTTCAAAGGCTGTCAGATGTTGAAGCTAGTTGGGTTTTCTGTCACACCTACTAATGAATTTTTGACACTTGACCTGAATATTTTTTGACAAGCATAGAAATGTTGATTACCATTAAAACTTATAAATTCTTTCTTCTACTAATGTATTACAAAATAATGCTTTTGTTCCCATGGCATTTATTAATTTAAATTACCAGTGTAAAAAAACTATATAAACTGGATCAAAATGAGCACTCAAGCTTTGTCTCTACTGGAATACACTTGCTGCTTATTTCTGACTATAGAAAAAAAGACAATTGCTCCTTGGGATATTCATTGGACACCATTGACAGTAGTTCCTGTATAAACACTAGGCGCTTTTGTAAAGTGGTATAGCCATTTTGGTGTTGGTTTCTAGCCATTTTGACATCTATTAGTAGGCGATTTTGGCGTTGCTGTTTTCGCATTTTCAGAAATCACAGTAGGCGTTCTTGTTTGTAGGCGTTTTGACTGCTAATCATAGTACCTGTTGTCTACTAGTTGGTTGTCTACCAGTTGGTTTGTGACCGTTTGTCACGACCTTTTATTTCATGATTTATTTAATTTAAATAGATTTGTTTGATTTAAATCAATTTATTTATACCTTTGATAGTTTCTATATATTTTTTCATATTCAGAATAGATCTTCCCGAATAATACATAATGTCCACATTTTCATTTCATCAAATGAATGATAGTAGCAGTTTTCGTAGTGGTTTATACTGTGATTGATTTAAAGAACAACTCGGTTAGAACTGTCATACTTACTATTTCAAACTCAAACTCAAAACTTTTATTTATAGTCAGTGTTATGTACAGACAACACGAGCGCCAAGGCTAATTTTACCGACTTTCTACATTGAAACAGTGGTAAAATTTAACACAAATATAAATGTAAAAATGTTTAAAAATTGACTTAGACATATTAATACTGGATATAAATGTCTGGAGTAATAAGTAAAAACGATAAGTTTAAATAAAAACATTAGCATTTGCATGATACACAGTTACATTCACTTTTGTTATCCTTTAGGTCTGTGGACAACTCGCCAGGGGACTGCTCGCCAGTGGACTACTCACCAGTGGACTTGACCCATTTCCCGCCAGTCCCCCAACTCGCCAGGTTACCTGGAGCTGAGACGAAATGTAGGTAATTTTCGCTAAATAAAGCTGTTTGACAAATGGGGTAAAATTTAGTATAGCGCAGCCTTTAAAACTCACTCTGACCTTTTACTAGGCATGCGGCCGATAAAAACGTAAAAAAATCATGAAAAACGAGTAAGTTATAGTGACGTTTTCACTAAATCTTTGTAAAATGTAATTGGGGGCGGCAGACCCAAAAATTAAATATGGAATAACAATTATTTACACTTGTCAAATATGACAGCCTGGTATACTGAATCTGCATATATGGTGAGCAATAATTGAATTGAATCGAATTGAATTGCATGACCATATCATTTTGTGATGAAATATCACTGTGACAGCCAAAATGTTTAAATGATGCTATCAACAGATGACGGCGATGTTATTTTGCTTTTTTTTTCAAGGTTGGTAATTGTTTTCAAGTATTTTTTTCATAATCTTAATCAAATGAATCTCCTTAAATCAAATAAATCTGTTTAAATAAAATGCGTCATGATTTCAGTGCCTTGAAATCAGGGTCCCGGATTCCTGGTCGTCCTATCGCCTGAGACACCCAGATTTTGAGAAGGACGACCAAGATTTGCCAGGATTTTACAATAAAATGATAAGCTGGGCTCCCTGCATGTGGTGAAGTACGCCCAAAATCTGGCAACAAATCTGGGACCCTGCTTAAAATAATCATTTAAACCGTGATTTAAATTGCCTATCGTTTTTACTTTCTTTTCAGCAAGACAGCAGCAGAACTCGATGGTAAAGCCGGATGACATGCATGCGTATGTGCAAGCAGGTTTAAAACCGATGTATAACGCTAACTACAAGATATTGCACTTGACATTTTCATGGTATGTCAAAACAAAATTACATGAAGGCTTTAATCTTTTCAGTAAATGAAATAAATTATTTTTAAAGTACTGTACTGATCAGTTAGAGACAAATGAAAATTACTTGTGTGTTATACTGAGGTTGTGCTGCATGATATGTGATTTAAAGCAGCACTAGCAGCGTTATATGCAGCACGAGGAATGGCTTTAGAACGCCCTTGTCCGAACTTGGATGGCACACTAATTAACATGTTGATTATTCATTTTTCAGTAGAATTTCACTGGTCCAAAGCTTTTTTCAGGTGGTCAGGATGACCGAACTGTTTGTCAAAACTAGTGAAAATTATCTAAAATAATTAATTGCACTTTCTGTGATAATTTTATTGCATCACTTGATATCACCGTCAGATGAAGAAGAAGACAGTATTCTACCACAACCAACAGAGCTGAGCGACACAGAAGACATCCCCTCTGACCGGCCGGCTTGGTCGACCGTTGATGGAGGTTCGCAAAAACGAAAGGAGAAACTGTTGGATGGACTTGGGTAAGTGTTAAGAATGAAAATGAAATTTTTTTTCAAGTTAATTCTATTTTTAATGAACTTATTTTTTCATTGCCCATATAATGAAATGTTTATGCTATATGGTAACATAATTTATCATTGTTTAATATAATTTCAATGAAGTTGGTTGGGTTAACATTTGCTTTATTGTATTTTTTTTTTTTCCAGCTCTGTATTTTCTCGGAAAAATACAAGCTGAGACACCACGTACTGGCGATGCAGTGTTAGAAATAAGATCCGGGTTTGTCCTCCAACTGCAATTCAGAGAAAAGACATCTTTACCAGAGGGCGGAATGATCACAATCATGAAAAACTTGATGGGCTGGATCTAAAAGTGAAAGTGACTGCAAAAGCAAAGAAAGTTGCCAGAGAGAATGTAAGTGAATGATTAGAGAATAACTGAGAGATTGTGAATTTATTAGTTAAAAGACAAAGTCAAGACTGATTGAATATCATTTACATTTATCAAAATTGCATTAAATATTACACAGCAACTTATTATGTCAGTAAACAAAAGATTTTCAGAATCAAACTATGTTGTAGTGACAGTTTGCTTATTAATGACGATTAATTAAATATCACACTGTAAATTAAAATGACACAAAACTTATTCAATGATACTGGTTGAAGCTAATCAAAAAATTATTATTTCAGATTCACAGGTCAGCTGGGACCATCGTCAAGGAGCTGATTGATGACAGCAACGCCAAAGCCAATCTTCCTCCGTTGAATTGTACAACCAGGGCTGCAAACAGAGCAAGAGAGGACCTGAGACCCAAACACCCGAAAGATCTCGACTTTGTGGTAAATATGAGTGATTTTAGAATAAAACGTTTACTGAAGATAGAAAAAACACTACACTGTCACATATTGATAATGTTACATAATGATATCTGCTATTCATTAAAATAATGACATGTTTATTTTCTTCCAGCTGAATGAATCACACCTACCTGACAACTTCCTGGTTTCAGATCTGAGAGTCGACCGCAATCGACACGTCATCCTTGCTACAGAAGAACAGCTCCGGTGTTTGGCTCAGGCCAAGACCTGGTAAGCAAATGAGAAGATTTTCATATTATATTATATATTTTCATCGTTGCTCGGGGTAAAATGTATTTAATTAAAACCATTTAACAGATAAAAACAGAAGTAAAAAGTTTAGAGCTCATACCCTACTGCAATTTAGGGCTATTCTATTTAAAAATCTGGGGGGGGGTGGTCAGGTTACATTTTTGACCCCCCCCCCCCATGCATCTAAAGTGAATTAATTTCGACCCCTCCACGCATCAACTTCGATTTTTTTGGAGACCCTACATGCATTAAATGCGAATGTTTTACCCACCCTACATGCATCAAATCCGAATTTTTTTCGCCCCGCTCTCCACAACAAAAATTTTTTGACCCCCTCCCCCAAAACAAAAATCTCAACCCTACATGCATATAATTTTTTCAAATTTTCACCATATAAAAAAATTTGCTGGTTTGATTGCAGGCTGTTAAATGCAAAAAACCTCAAAAGTCGGCCGTAGCCTGCAGGGGGGGAGCGGCTGCCTCCCCCCCCCCCCATGAATTTGGCCAATAACTTGGGACAGAATAGTGCAATCTATTTTACTCTGACTTCAGCAAGGTTTACTGTTCTCCGTGATATGATGGAGGTGAAGCTAGACTTTCCAAAATTCTTGAATTTATTCCTTATTTTCCAACCGGCTCTCTGCGATATCCATGATGGAGGTGGAGGCAGTTCTCCGTGACATGATGGAGGAGGAAGTCAAATCCTCCAAAATTCTTGAAATTAATATTTATTTTTGGAAGGGACTTATTTATTCCATTTTTCTTGGCCAATATATTCTAGTGTCTAGATGACTCCATACTGAGGCAGAGGCTTCTCCATTCAGAGGAGCATAGGCGGATCCAGGGGCGGGGGCACAAGGGGCGCCCCCCCCCCCTTTGTCCGATAAATCCTTCATATTGCTATTTGGAAAACACTTTTTTAGAGACTCCAATGTTATAAGCATTGCCACGCCCCCTTTACTAAAAAAATCCTGGATCTACACTTGAGGAGGAGGCCTCTCCGTGCAGGGCTTTGGAGTCGGAGTCGGAGTCGGGAGTCGGAGTCGTGGAGTCGGAGGTTTTTGGGTGGAGTCGGAGTCGGAGTCGAACTTTGATTTTCAGGTGGAGTCGGAGTCGGAGTTGGAGTCGAAAATTAATTTGGTGACTCCTGACTCCTTAAAAATAATTAATATAATTTACAAAAACCCAGTTACAACAACGTATTATCACGGAGACAGGGCTTTGGAGTCGGGTAGTAAGTGAACCGACTCCGACTCCTGACTCCTTTGGCTTTCTGAAAAGCGACTCCGACTCCGACTCCTTAGGTCTCCTAAATTCCGACTCCGACTCCGACTCCCGACTCCGCTTATCAGCATTATTTCACACAAATATTACATGATTAACAGGGTGCAAAAAGTACTTCCACAAATGTTCAATTGGCTTTTGTACTTGAATACTTGTTCAGGAAGTTTTGCTTAAAATTCAAGATACATTTCACGTTGTTGGAACTGGGTTTTTGTAAATTTTATTAATTATTTTTAAGGAGTCAGGAGTCATAAAAACACTGTTGTAATTTTGGCTATAAATGAGAACGTCTGTCTCTTAATACCCTATTTATAATCCAAAATGCTCCTAAACACCACTGTAGATGTTCTCCATATATGAAAATGTGACTTTCCAATAAGATAATGCTATTTAGATGGCAAGATCATGGAGTTTGTCCCAATCCACAAAACCCATTTTTCTACAGAAACAATCTGTCAACAGGCCTAGAGCAATAACCACTGGATTTTTTAAAGCGAAAATTAGTATATAGATTGCCTGATATATATTCCACATACGTTTTTCTTGATTCTTAGATTTGGGGATTAGAAAAAATTATAACTTTTTTTATCGGCAGAAATGTATCATTTTACCCCATATTGTCACAAATATGATTTTCTTTATAAAAATAACCCATACATAATCCAAAATGCTTCTGCGCACAAAACTAGGGGTTCTCCACTAATGGAAAATCTGATTTTCGAACACGAAAATTCTCTATTTGATAGCAATATCGGGGTGCATGTTCTAATCCACAAAACCCATTATATGGTAAGTGACTGGTATAATGCAGTTGCGCATGCGCACCTGCATTAATAAAATTAAATAACATATCTGACAGTTCTGTTGGGGTCAGCTCCGAATCTTGAGCCAGATCATAGGAGGCAATACATAATTATAATCTAGTGGATGTTTCACATCTGAATTCTGCCTCAAGACAAGTTACAATAATACAGAAAATGATAAAAATTAAATAAAATTACTTTTTCTTGAGAAAATCATCAATTGGATCAAGGGAGCTCCCTGGAATCATTTGACTGGAAACAAAATTGGAAATTTTGACTAGACCTATCACGTGAAATTTAAAGAGTCTTCTCTGATGCCTCCATCATTTTCAGATTTTCACTGATGGAGAACATCTGCAATGGCGTGTATGAGCATTATGAGATGTGTATATGGTATTAAGAGACAGGATTTTCTCATATATTGATTTTAACAAAATGATGCCCTTCTGACAGCTGAAAAATAAGACCAGAAACAGTTGTTTTTTACCAAGGCCTGAAGTTTCAGACCTCATATATGATCAAGGCTCCGATGTCCAGGTATTTCCGTTACATCATGGGAAAATATAAATAAATGGATTTCCCTGGAAATATGCTGCTCTCCGCTCTTATCTTTTTTTATAAATGAAATACATGCCTTTATGGGAGATAACTCCAAGGCAATAACTGCTCTTGTTAATTAATGTTTAGACAGGGCACTTGCAAAAGTGGTAAAAAGTTGGACATTTTTGTGGTGTCCATCTGGTGAGACAAAAATGATTTTACTATATGTTAGACATTGATAACTGAATTTCAATAATTTCGACTACAATTTGAAGGCATTTAACAGAAGTTTGTGTCAATTTTTTAAGAAGTTGTAATTTGACCAAATTTGGTAAGATATAGGCCTATTTTCAGTGAGTACCATGATGTAACATTTGGTGTCCATCTTGTTACATCCATGGCATGGCTCCTGACAGCTAAACTTAACCAAGCTAGTTCATTTTCTTTCTGTCAATGTTGAGTTGATCTATAATGGCTTTGGAAAATGGCTTAATATATTACAGGAGCCCCTATGGAACCACAGCATACTTAATCAAACATCATTATGTCAGATGGTGTCCAAATGTTACGTCCCTAATCTCCCTCCTGTTTTGTTATTGACCAAAGGATATTCTATTTTTAGACATTTCATGACATCTCCATATTCTTATGCAAAATTTCTGACACCAAAACAGGTGCCATCACCACTTGAATTAGCATAAGAGGGGGATCTGGTGTGCCATAGTGAGGCTGGTCTTCGTTACATCCACAATCTGCTGTGACATGCTGACAGAAAGTTGATAATATTGAATTAACAGTAGCAGAGATGTTGTTGAAACCATCTGTAGCAGACTCACAACTAATTTTGCAAAGGGTTTGGCCACATTTCTTTAATGCATACCATTCCTAGAAAGAGAAAATCCAGACCAAAGTCAGCTCCACTCTGTAACCAACGCTGTCCATGTTACATCCAAGTCATACTCTCTTAATATTTTAGTACAGATGTTAGCCACTTGCACCGAAGACAGTCATCTTGACAAAATCTGTAATCTGGCTCATTTCAAACATTTGAATGCTTAAAAAACCTGCAGCTGGAACTCTTTTTCTCAGTTTGTTTTGTAAATACAACTGGATGTTACAGAGACACCAAATTCAACTTCATCCTATCGTGTGTCCATGTTACGTCATGATAAAAAGCTATAAAAGCAGGTTTAATTCTTTTAGTTTCTCAGAATGGAAGGTTATACAAACTTGAATTTCAATAAATAGCCACGAGTTATACCAAGATGGTTCACAATATTCATTTAACATCATAGGTAAGTGTAAAAAGCCAAATTTTGGCAATGACGTAACATGGACAGCATGTGAGGTGTCATAAGTTACATCATGGGCACAAATCAAATCAATATTCCCCTACAATAGAGTAAAATGTGGCTTGTTCTATTATTTTACTTCATTTTCACAGTCCAGCATTCATGAATTCATGTTAAATACTTTTTGTGCGAGACAATCACAAGATATCTTATTAATTCCGAGGACATAACTTTTACAAGACTGGGATGTAACCGAGACACCAATTTGAAATCCTGATTACTTTTGGTCAAAATATTTGTTTTGAGTGCATCATTTGTACCTGGCAGGTAAAATAAGGATACACAGGATAGGAAATTTAATTTCAATTGCATTTTTATTGGAAGAAATCCACAAAGCAATCCATGAACCTCAAGTCAAACTCCACTTCTCTTGTATCTACATAAACTATCGTTTGTGGGGGGTTAAACACATGAAATATCAATTTCCCTACAGAAATAGATGTCTGGATTGTTGGACTGCACTGCAGGAATGCAGCCTTTAATGGATATTTGATGAATTTTCATTTACTGTCACAGAAAAGCAAAAAGTGTGCTAATTTTTGCAAATCATAAAAAAATTAAAATTAGCCCTGTGTTTTAGCAGTAATTTCTTCAGTTAAAAATTAATGAAAATGCAAGAAAATGAAATTTTGAGGCATAGATAATAGTCTCACAGATCATTGGCGGTAATTTATACAAAATGCATGAAATATGTTATTGCCAGGTGAGAAATTGTATCACCTGTGGAACATTGGTGTCCAATGTTACATCATAAATTTTTTGTTTTGTGAATATTCAGTTCAAAATCCTTCACAGCAATGCAATACTGGCGTCAATTTTTGCTTTTGTTAAAGTAATTTATAAAAAGTAAACATTTTATTGTCCTCTGTCAGGTTCTAACCTCTATAACATGATTTTAAACTTTAAAATGGTGTCCTGTTACGTCATGGAACATTATTACCATTTTATTCCTCAAAATTCACTGGGTTTCACAAGAGATTGAAAGTCATTGTTTATTTTGAAGGATAAGTACATTTGTACTTTAATGTGGTAAACAGATGCTATTTGCTGTCTGATTTTTCAAAATTTCAGTGTGCTGTCCATGTTACGTCCACAAATTTTAGAAAATAAAAAAATGAAATATCTCCCAAGATAATAAAGCAATTATCTTGCAATATTACATATAAATGGCAGATGGTACTGTCTACCTCCACTTATGATTCCAATGACATTGAAGGTAGATTAAAAGCTGGATACCAAACTTTCCATGACGTAACGGCCATACCTGGACATCGGAGCCTTGATCATATGCATATGAAAATTCAAGTTTTGAAAATATTGTGTCAAACGCAACCCTACAGTAGAAAATTCCTCCTGCATTATGCAACCCGCGGGTTCTTGTTTAATTAATATATGTAGTATTTATTCGTGAAATGTGATTAAATGTTACATTGCACAAAGGAAATGAATTATGAAATAAATTAAAATGTGGCAATTGTCTCTATCATGTGCGTAATTTCATCCTTTGAAAAGCCAGGAAGAGTCTGGCTTTCTTTACAGAGTGTCAGTTCTTTTAATTGAAATGCTCTTCTGCAGAAGTCATCGTCATTTTCTATAGTCGTCTCTGCTCTGCAAAATTGAAGATTTCTGCCAATCAGACCCCCTTCCATGGAGCTGTGCATTTTGATATATTTCACCAGTTCATTGTCGCCTGTGTCAATCGTGTGACAGAGCTTCTTAAAACGGTTGCACAGTTGTACCATGAAAGGAGGCTTGTCCACCAGGTGGTGTAGTATACCAGAACGAGTTTTCCAAGGGAGGTTCCATAACCGCCGAACAGTTTTTCTCCACTGCACATGAAACTGATTTATGGCCTTCTTATTGTGTAATGACCATTGTTGGCATCCATAAAAGAAACAATTTGAATCAAAAAGTTTGTTGCACACATGTCTCTGGGCACTACCAAAGTGTACAATAATGCCATTTATGCGAGACACAAAGTCATTTTTCTTTGCCTGCACATCTTGTTCATCATCAAGGTCGCTAGTTAGTAAATTGCCAAGATGTTTAGCACTCATAGTCCAATCAATTTCAGAACCATTTAACTTCAGTTTGTGTACAGGGAGTATGCGTTTCTTGTTAAAAGCAATGTTTACAGTCTTGGCATTATTGAAGAGAACATCGTAGTCAGCTGCAAATTTTTCACACTCCTTCAGCATTTTCTGTAGTCCACTGAGGGTTGGTGCTGTCAGGGTGACATCGTCAGCGTAAGCAAAGGCACCAGCGAATTCATGTCCGATATGACATCCTGCTCCACAGACTTTTAGTCGCTTCAAAAGTTCATCAAAATAAAGTGTAAATAGCAAGGGTGAGGTGATTCCGCCCTGTCGCAGGCCATTGGTGCATGTGAATTCATCTGAGAAATTACCACGCCACATCACTCTCACTCTCTGCCCCTCACTGTCAATGAACTTCCTGCAGACTCACATGAAGAAGACCACAATGGAAATAAGAGTAATCTTTATTGTGTAATCCTACTGTTTCAGTGAATAAATTCAACTCAAATCAAATCATATATGTCTTACAAATTACCTCCTAACATACTGAAGAGGATGTATACCATTGCTCTCCAAGGGAGGTTCGCCCTAGACAGTTGGGGGAATTAATCTCAAGAAGAAGAAGAAGGGTCTAACATGGCCATGCCAATGTTTGGTTTTGTTTTGATGAAGATATTTATAGCTGAATTTTGGAATAATAAGCTTTAGGATGCCTGACAGGTCCCTAACATTTTTATTAAAGTGTTATTGCACATGTTTGAATAGTTTTCTGGTGGTTTCCAGTCCATTTCAGTCAACAGAAGAGCCCGAAGTGTGGTTAATTTCGGCGCTAACCAATTTTGACAATCAGAGACCTGTCAAATTTCGTCTGAAATGATGGTTTATTTAATTTCTTGTAGCATGTATGGAGCAATAATTTATTTATTAGGTGTCTGGAGGGTCGGAGGACCCCTACATACATCTAAATTGAATTTTTCGGGTCCCCTACGTACATCTAAATCGATTTCTTTGGCCTCCCACCATACAACTGAATCGAATTTTCGCCGACCCCCCCCCCCCCATCCATCTTACGAAAAATAAATCAACCCGACCACCCCCCCCTCCAGATTTTTAAATGGAATAGCCCTTAACAAAAGTGGTTAAGGTGACTCAAACATGGTACACTGCACATACTTCTGAGCAGCCTGGTTGCCTAGCAACATAGCGTCACAACTGCAGCAGGCCCTGAAACAGTTGTGACGTTACCATTTTCTGTTCTCTTTTTTTTAACAGCATGGCAGCCAGTAATTTGCTATTTAGATAAGATCTAATGCAGCTAGAAGCATAATTATTTTTTTATTGAAAGCAGTAACATCTATTCTATGCTGATTCAAAGTTTCAGCTTCTCAGCTTTATCCAAAAAATTTTCTCTGTTAATTTCAGTCAACTGTGTCAAAAATTGCCTTTATTCATTCAAATTGACATTGGCACAGTCATGGAACCGCAGTAAAAAAATGACTCGGTGATTTTTTTATATTTTTTGCCATTTGTTTGACAATAACTTGTTTATGATATATGCAAATTTTTAAAAAAATCTGTATTATCGTTTTCCTAAAATTTGATTACTGCCAAAATTGATGCATGCAAAATCTGCAATTAATTAGTGTGTTGGAGCCCTTTGAGCTCTTACAGACAAAAATATTTTAACCTTTTTCTTCAAATTTATGGCAAATGTATTGGTGTAAATCCTTGGGAAGACATTTCTGACGTTTTTGTGTGACAAATGCATGTAATGCTTTATTCTGTGGTACATAAACAAAAACTCAATTTATGACTTTTAAGCAAGTCATCAGGCAAAACATGCCATTACCATGGCAACCAAACGAGTCGGTGAAATTTTTTTATTTTTCATTTTTGAAATGTATAGGTCCCATAGAGTACCTGTGCAGAATTTTAGAAAAATATGTATGATCAAACCACCATGCTCGAGTCACCTTAAGTAAAGAAATTATTGTTTCATAATATTATCGGACACATGTATCTTCTTGATATTCAGATGTCTAATAAAACTTTATATATATATATATTTAGAGTTTCATAATATTCTTTTTAATCACAGGTATCTGGATGGAACATTCAAGGCCGCCAAAGCTCCGATCACACAGCTGTATTCAATACACAAATTCCTAACCTGCGATGGGAAGAAGAAACAAGTTCCCTGTGTTTTCATCTTGATGTCTGGGAGACGTGCAAGGGATTACAAGTAAGTTTATCATGTTTATCATTTAAGATATATATATACATGTTTTTAAGCATCAGCTACAACAGTAGCTGATCGCTTATTACAATCCTCCGTTTCCATGCCGGCAGGCAGTTTTTACCTATCGCCGATGATTTCTCTGTCAATCCTCCAAGTAAACCTACCAAACTGTTCCCGAGTCTTTATTAGCACCTAACCACAAGACAGGGTTATATTTCAGACATACAGAATGCCTATTTCTTCTGATTCAAGCCATTTTATTTCACTCCCAATCACGCACGACCTTCTTCGTCCGCCATTTTCTCTCAACTGGATTCCGCCAACTTCGGCGTCTGACGAAAACACCCGAAGTTTCAAATGCTATTTCTTGCGATTCTCATTTTCCGATTTTAAATATTTCCTTGTTGCCAAAGTAAACTAAAACTACCATTAAAACCTATTTACAGTCACCTTTTCATAAATTGTAGCTTTTTATTTGAAGAATAAAAAAGAACTATTATTTCGGTCGGCCAATCAGATCATGGGGTTTCTATGACGTCATTACCAAGCGTCCGGGATTCCAATATGGAGGATGCGGGAAGTGAAAAAGTGTGATTGCTGACAAATTTTAAACTGAACTGATCATCTACGGACTTGCACATGCCTGTCAGGTATTCCACATTATCAAATACGGCGTTATTGACATTGACGACTCTATTTTTAATTCCTCCATAGCCCGCTGGGCTATGGAGGATTGGACGGCTACGCCTGCTGATCCGTCAGCGTTAATTTCCGACATTCAGTAAACATGACATACAGTGATTTACGCAACACACCTCAAATTTTCCCCTCCACCCCTGCACACTCAGCATCCTAAAGGGTCAGAGTGATGTGGCTGATAGACTAGGGATAGATCTATCTGTAGCGACTGTAAAACGATGTCGTCAATGCCGAGAATAGTCAGAAATCGGGCATTTTCTGATGCGTTTTGACGCAGCGTCGCACCAAAATCATGGCCAATTCAATATGTCTGCCCCGGCCTGTCTCTAAATGGAAATGCGGCAATTTTTGGCTGACGTCATGGTCGGCGTAGTCTTGACGGGTCCCAGTCGGAGCGAAGCGATCTGATTGGTCAGTCTGGCTGGTCCCCAAACTGCTTGCAGCGCCTCCAAGCGAGCCCCCTTCCAGGAAGAACCCCTGGCGACCTCTGGCGAATCTTGACTTCGGCAATCGTCGTAAAACTTCCGGACATTTCCGAAGTTAGCAGATGCTTTGCATGTAGAACTGGATTTCCATCTTACGGACATTATCATGCCTACGGACGTGATCAAACGTGGTTGGATTACTTCGTCGTGGATGTGATGCTTCGTCTGGAAGGGCCATGGACGCACCGAGGAAGTGGCAACCGCTCGAAAACCGAAATGTCATCTCCAAAAACATCGCGAAAGCCCGCCGAGTATTCTTGACGGTGGGTTATTACATCACATCACAGAACGGGGGGTTTGGGGTTCTCCCCCAGGAAAATTTTGAAATATTAAATGCTCTGAGATGCATTCTGGGGCATTTGAAGCCCAAATAACCTTGTCTTTTTTAGGTTGAAATACCACTTTTATTTACCAGTACTGAGCACTCATAATGATGTGTGATATATGAGTGGCACCTTTCGATTTTTCCCCCTTTTCTTGTGGTTCTGAAGGTATAGGCCTCCATATTATTCTACAATTTATTTTTCTTACAATATGTCTCTTGGACATTGGATTGGATTTGTCAATAATATGCATTCATGTGCCATGGACAAAAATGCATCATAATGTTATGTTACTCTACATAATTCACTTTTAACATGGCTTGTCAACCCCTAAAAACTGTCATTTCTATCAATTTAACATAAACATGAGCAGGTGCTGACTCTATATCCCCAAGGTCTACTTTGTCCTTTTCTTGTCATGCTTGGAAAGGAAGTTAAGGAAGTTAAGGAAGCAGGCATACAAATGCTGTTTCAAAGTTGTTGTTCTTGTAAATCTTGATGAGTTACTTGAATTTAAATAAGTACTCCCAAATCATATTTTAAAACATGGATGCTGTTGGCCCTTGAGACTGACCAGCTGAGTACATAATTCCTCCAGAGCCCACTGGGACATTGGACATTGGATTGGCTTCCAGAATTTTTCCCATAGGCAATATTCAGGTACTGGCAGTCAACTGTCTCACCCTACGTGTTTGCCTGTCCTATACACAACCCACTGTCCCTGTATTTGATAGCTGAAGTAAAAAAAAACTATCACCAGATCATACATAATACTAGTCTATATTATTGCTTATTATTCCAATAAAGGTTTAGCCCTCACAGACATTTACTTGGTGTGAAAACATAAGAAGTGGGATGCTATATGTGCTGTCCATAGGCTATTCCTGTATAAAATAAAACCATGCTTGAAATGGATATTCCTTAATAAACCTAGGCCTGTGCCAAACTTAAAAAAAAGTCATCTACCTTAGCATGAGATGTCCATAGCCATGATGTCTACTCTGTCTGCTCTGCTGGAAGTGACTGATGAAGTCAAATGCCTCCAGTTATATACTATGCAAATAGTTCAACTAGTGTCATCATGATTGCAATTTTTCTGAGCTGCTGCCAACTTTTCAAGAAAAGCTCACTTGATTGCAATTAACTTGAGCTGCTGCCAAATTTACAAGAAAAGCTCAGCTGATTACAATTAGCTTGAGCTCCTGTCAACTGTCATGGCAAAGCTCACCTGATTGCAATTTCATCAGTGTGACACCCAATTAGGTTGATTACAAAAATTGGTGAAATAAGCTACAATTAACCTTATATAATATAATGATTAATTCTCCATAATACAATTAACCTGTATACATCTTACAGGTAAATTGAATGATTGCCCTTCAGCTGCTGCCAAATCTAAATGTCATCAATGGTACTTCCAAGTAAGTGCCTGATGAAGTGCAATATCTGTTTGCTTTGATATTAGCCTTGTTTTGTCAATAATAGACATTCATGTGCCATTGAAAAAAAAAAGCATCATAATATTAAGTTACTCTGCATAATTCACTTTTTTACATGGCTTGTCAACCCCTACAAACTGTAATTTCTCTCAATTTTACATAAACAAGAGAAGGTGCCTGCAGTGCAGTGCATGACTGATAGTATAAAAATTTACAATTACAATTACAATTACAAGGTGCTGACTTTATCCTCCAAGGTCCATTTTGTCCTTTTCTTGTCATGCTTGGAAAGGAAGTTAAGGAAGCTGGCATACAAATGCCTTTTCAAAGTTGTTGACTTGTTGTTCTTTTAAATCTTCATGAGTTTCTTGAATTTAAATTAGTACTCCCAAATCATATTTTAAAACATGGATGCTGTTGGGAGCTTCAGACTGACCAGCTGAGTACATAATTGCCATGGCTATCAATAGGCTATCATTATCATTGTTTGTGAACTCTCTTTGCATGCATCAAATTTTCCTTATTTCTTATGAAAAGTATGCACATGTATGCAAGCTCTTTCTGCAAATTTGTTATGGTTCTTTGAAGCTGGTTCTATTAATAAGAGTTTATTATTCTTCCTAAAGTTATGTTTCTCATTGGGCTTCAGCTGCACAACTGTCTGAATGTACTTTGCTGCTTTGTCGTTCAATGCCTTTGAGGTTGTACTCATCAGCTTCAATTGTATTCTAGTAGGAACAGGTAGCCAATGAAATTGCTTTCTGTGTTGCCCTACACAGTCTTCCTGTCTCTATGACATATTCATTCAGGGATGTCCAGGATCTTTCAGTTGCCCCAACATAACTTTGGCCTAGGGGGACTGGGGGCAACCCAACTATCCGGCTATGGAGGTGCGGATTCCATCCGCTGTCTAGTTTTTAAAGCATTTTTGGTGATAGTTTTACCTGAAATTCTGTATTATCGCCCAGAAAAAGTACTGTTGCGGTTGCGGTAAACAGTGCATAATTCGCCTACTAGTGTTGGCACCATGCGAACTGGTGTTTGGCCTGATATATCAGCATCTAAAAGTGGTACAGCAGATTTACATATACTCACGGATAGAACAGCCCATTTGCAATGTGAATATCACATTTTCGCGATGTTTTAGCGCCGTTTTTTGCCGATTTTCAAGCAAATTCTTATGACGGCACTCTATTTCACTTTTTTACATTCATGAAGCAACCTGTTTGACAGTAACAATTGCAATGACCTCACAAAAACACTGCAGTGCCACTCACAATTTAGTTCCAAGCAGGATGGCACCAATACCAGTCCTCCAGGCCCATGTGTTGCTTTTATACAGACTTTGAAAGTGGTGCTAAATTACAGTTCGCATGCTAGATGAGACAAACTGTAGAAATACAATTTGTGCTGTTCAATGGACATTGTTATACAGCCATATGGTGTACAGAAATGGCAGGCCCCATATTCGAAAGTTCAAATGATTTTGTGTTCCCTCATGATAATGAGGATTTTGTGAGTCTTCTTCTTCTTCTGTTACGCTCTTCCGTCCTGCCAAATATTCTATTTTTAGCTAACTGCTCATGATCAAAACATTCATATGTTATTCCTACCATTACCATTGCATAAAATTGAAGTTACTTAATGAGTATCCTGCCACAATGGAAAGTGATAATCCTATCATTTTGTTGAACATTTCAGATCATTCACATTTTTTAAAAGCAAAGTTTATTTCTACAGCTGATGCTTTACATGCTTTGCATGGTATTTTTATATATTATGTTATAGGCCTAAATTGATGATCTTACCTTTTCAAAAATTGAAATAATCAAACAAATCCTGAACCTCTTAGCAAAAACCTTGAAAAGAATGAACCAACCCCTCAAAGATACAAATTTGCTGTGAAATTTACAATAACAAGATACTTGCTGTGAAATTAACAATACTAGACAATGTCAACACACAATAACAAAATTCATTCTATTTTCAGAGAAGTATTCCGAACCGTTCGTGACGCCCTCCTTCAAAGAAAGCTGCAGATACGCTTACAGACGGCAGTGATGGACTTTGAGTCCGCCGTATGGAAAGCCATCCGTAGTGTCTTTGCTCACGCTAAGACATGCGGATGTGCTTTCCATTGGGGACAGGCCGTAGAGAAACACGTAAGTATTTTGAATTTAATCTAAAAGACAAAAATGATTGCCAGTATGCTTAATAATATTGTCTGCCAATCCTGGAAAAGCCTGGAAAAGCCTGGAATTTGGTTTCTCAATTTCCAGGCCTTGAAAAGCCTGGAAAAACCAGCATTTTAAACAAAAAGGTCTGGAAAAGCCTGGAATTCAGTTTGTATGGAAATAAAAATAGTCCACTGCTTAATGTTTGGCAATTTTTAGCGATGATAGGACAAAAGTACGAATGTCGTGTTCAGAAAATTGTGTGTGTATCGTGTCGTTAATTGGTCAGCTCATCAACAAATTGGCCTGGAATTTTGGAAAAATTGGTCTGGAAAAGCCTGGAATTTGGTTTCAAAAAAGCCGCAGACACCCTGTAATAAATCACTACTAAAGATTCCATAAATAGATAAAGAAAATATTACAAGGAATCTGTTGAAAATGTAATTTTAAACCTTAAATTGTGATCACTTGTGTTGTAATTTTTTATAATTTGGTTTTTGCTATTTTGCAGGTGGGCGCTCTCGGCCTTAAGAAAAAACGCTAGGAAGACCCAGGCACGAAGGATGTAATTCGAAGATTGTTGGCCCTACAGTACCTGCCTTCGGAGCACATCGAGCTTGTATTCCGAAGAATCAAAGAGCAAACCAAGGTCACCCAGGCTTTCGCCCAGCTTTTCGATTACATCGAGGACACCTGGGTGACCAGTCGGACCTTCCCACCCCGCGACTGGTCCTGCTTCGGCAGGACCATTAGGACCAACAATGACGTCGAGGGGTGGCACACGTTGCTCAATAAACGATGCCGAGGTAATTATAATAATTAATATTTTTATTATGACAAATATAAATTTTGTCCATTTGTTACAATTAACTTAGATAGTCAGCTTGTATTGATAAATGACTAAAATGCATTATATTTTTATTTGCAGGTCAAGGACTGAACATGTACCTACTGGAAGACATGCTGCACCAGGAAGCCCAGATGGTGCCAAGATACGACCAGATGATGCGAGAGGGACAAGACTGCCGACGACAGGCAAAAGCATCACTCAAGAAGAACGAGAACATCGTGCAGGCCTGGGCAGAATATCGTCGGCAGGATATCACCCCTTTTGAACTTATGAAGAAGGTGCGACGATAGACGGAAGGAGATTGTAAATTTTGTATATATTTGGATTTTATTGTATGTCCTGTTAATGTGGATTGTATGATTTTTAACCTAGGCTATACCTATAATCCTGATAAAATAGCACATAAAACTACCATCGCCGTTCTGGTATAAAGGTGTAGCCGTTCTGGTATAGAGGTACAGCCGTTCTGGTATAATTGTATTGTAACCTATAGCCGTTTTGGGTATCTAATCATCGCCGTTTTGGCCTCGCCGTTCTGGCACTGTCAAAAAGACAATAGCTGTTCTGGTCTATAGCCGTTTTGGCTGCACACCGTTTCGGGTAACAGGACGTTTCACCGCTGGGACGTTTCACCGTCGGCAGTGTGAGACGTTTCACCGCCAGTTAATTTCACTATTTGGTTTTTAAAGTACTTGGAAATGATAGGCTCTGAGGGCGTGGGTTCGAATCCCATCCCGGAACTCAATTTAGTCCGAGCCCATGGGACGTTAAATGGAGGCGGGTTGTATCCAGTGTTCTATGCTGGGGCAACTGAAAGACCCTGGGCATCCCTGAATTAATAGGGTATGTACCAGACTCACAGTCTTCTCATCTCATCATCATACGGCGATCGCCTGCCTCGATATAGCCCACTAAGGTGCTGCAGAGGCGTAAAACACAAACAAACAAACAAACAAACTTGGAAATGATAACTTAGTTGATTGTTTTAGTGAATTTTGTTATCCTTTGTTATTCTGGTAATCACATTGTCCATTTAGTTATGTTTTGTTGTTAGTTTGTATGATTTTAGCTACATTGTAACTTGTGAATGGAAACACAACAAATGTTGCGTCTTTTTGCTACAAAGTAACAAAAAATAGGTGATCATAGATAGAGTAGCAACACAGACAATATTTTGCGTGTTTTTGTTGAATTTTGCCTATTTTATGGCTTATCAGACTTATACAAGACAATTATTACTTGACAAACATTGTTATAAACCAGCGGTGAAACGTCTCACTGCTGCCGGCGGTGAAACGTCCAAGCGGTGAAACGTCCTATAATCATGTTTCGTCGCTGGATTATCGCCCAATTTACGTCGTCGAAATTCGCTCGTCGTGAAGAAAGGTGGGTCAGATCACATATTCAGTATAAAAATAGTTAAATTGGTGTTTTGCTGGTCATTTTGATGTAAAATTCATTGTTCTAAGTCCATATTTCATTTTTTTCCGGAGATTTGAAGTTGAAGAAGGACTTGCAGTGTTGGCTTTTCTTGGAACTGTCAAAAATTAAAATTTTTCTTCTTCTTCTCTCATTGTGCTGGTATACCCCGGGTCGCCGGGTAGCTCAACCTCTGATGTGAGGGGGCTGCACTTTTTACTGTTGTTGATCCTGTAATAGAGAAATTTCATTAGTAGTAAAAAGTCACTGTTCTGTCTGTTTTTTATATTGGTTTGCACTATTATTTGTTAGTAGTTCATTTCTCTAGGGTTTTCATGAGTATTTTTATGTCATCAAAATTCGCTCGTCTTGAAGTATTGGTTTGTTGAATCACAATTTGAGTTGAAAATTAGATAAACTGGTGTTCTGCTGATCATTTTTATTAATGTAAAATTTATTGTTCTACATCAATATTTGATATATTTTTCGGAGCGTTGAAGTTGAGAAATAACTTTTCAGTTTTGGCTTCTCTTGAACTGTCGAATTGCCGTTAGTGAGGTGCAAGTAAACTGGTCCAATCAATTTGCCCCTCCTGCCCACTGTGAATATCTGGTTTTCATTGCAACATTTTCAAGCAGTTCAATGTGTCAAAAATACGGTTCTCTGATAGGTCAGATCACTGGAAGTTAGCCGTTTCAGTGTGTTGGCGACGACTGTTACAATTTTAAGGCACTGGCTATTCGCCGAGCCGGGCTCGGTCTATAGCACTGCAGATTGCTATAGACCGAGCCAGCTCGTTCTATAGCAACATTGCTATCGGCCGACAACAGATGACGGCGATGTTATTTTGCTTCTTTTTTTTTTTAAGGTTGGTAATTTTTTTCAAGAGTATTTTTTTTCATGATCTTAATCAAACAAATCGACCAAGATTTACCAGTATTTTACAATGAAATGACAAGCTGCGCCCTGTATGTGGTGAAGGACGCCCAAAATCTGGCAACCAATCTGGGACCCTGCTTAAAATCATCATTTAAACCGTGATTTAAATTGCCTATCGTTTTTACTTTCTTTTCAGCAGGACAGCAGCAGAACTCGATGGTAAAGCTGGATGACATGCATGCGAGCAACAAGCAGTTTTAAAACCGATGTATAACCCTAACTACAAGATATGTGACAGCTATTGCACATGACATTTTCATGGTATGTCAAAACAATATTATATGAAGGTTTTGATCTTTTAAGTAAATGAAATAAATTATTTTTAAAGTACATACTGATCAGTTACAGACAAATGAAAATTACTTGTGTGTTATATAATATACTCAGTGATTACTCACTAATACTCAGGTTGTGCTGCATGATAAGTGATACAAAGCAGCACTAGCAGCGTCATATGCAGCATGAGGAATGGCTTTCAGAACGCCCTTGTCCGAACTTGGATGGCACACAAATAAACATGTTGATTATTAATTTTTCAGTAAAATTTCAATAATCCGAAGCTTTTTCAGGTGGTCAGGATGACCGAACTGTTTGTCAAAATTGGTGAAAATTATCTAAAAATAATGTATTGCACTTCCCGTTTTAATTTTATTGCATTACTTGATATCTTGATAAACAATACATTTTCTATCAATTGCAATTCTGCTGCCTTATAGTATAGTTCATAAAATCAGTTGAAGGCAAGTTCATACATTTAATTAACAATCATTCACCTTTCAGTGTTTCAGGTTGACAGTATAAATAACTTTACTGGATCATTGGATATGCTGCCTTCAAGCATCGATTCCCCTTTGCGTCTTGAAGACCAATACAAGGTAACAATTAGTTCTGAGTATCGTGAGCTTAATATGATAGGGGAGAGCCCCCTGGATCGGACCACCCAACTTCAGTGTTGAAAGTGTGTTGAAGGTATGATCTTAAAATTCCGTCAAAGAACAAAGACTAAGTTTAAATATATTGTGCTGCAATGCTATGGGCAAAGCTTGATAAGGCCACACATAATTGATCTTTAGCTTCTCGGATCCTCTCAAGGCCCCTTTTCTAGGGTCGGTCGGTAGGACAAAAAAAAAAAGGTAAAAAAAATTTTTTTTTTTCAATTTTTTTTTTTCCATCGGCAGTGTATCTATTGTGTCGGCGGGTCCGCGAAGCTAAGAATCAATTATGTGTGGCCTAATTGTGAATGCTGCTGCGCTGTCAAAAAAGTCTTAAAATTTTGAAGTCACTACCTTACATTATAGTTAGGGATTGACATCATTTCACGATTAGCGGGGAGGGAATTCGTTGAAATCTCTAAGAATTGTGCACTTGGTGACAAGTTTTTGCAATTTGGCATGGATGTTTATATGACCAAAGGGGTTTCAAAAACCACCGCACACAAAGTGAGACCGCCCCCTGGTGGCCGGTATGCACAAAATCCAATATGGCCGCCGCAAAACACAAAAACTAGCATATCTCGGTCACTATTTGTGCTATATTGATGTGTAATACATCATTTTCCACTATTTTCTTTATGGAAAATGTGTTCTTGCTGTTATTTTGTAGCTCAAATATGAATATCAATGCCAAAATCAATGTTCGTTGCAGCAGCAAGATGTAAAAAAGATGTCACTTGGTATTTTGAGACATTTATTGTCCCTTTTTGGATTTTCACTTGTGCCTGACTTGAATGAATGTGAATTAACTGTACAATGTCATGACTAATTATTGCCATGGAAAGTTATGGGGATGAATCGGTGCTATAATTGTGTTATTCATGTAAGAATGGATACTCTTCTGTCTGGTGGGCAAGGGGCACAAATGCTATTTGTATGCATGATTTAATGCTTATTTAATAACCTATTATGTACATCAGAGGCTTAATAATTGCTGATGTGCCCTTATTCAATAAATATGTTGCCATGTGACTGATATGCACCAAGACATTCATAACTCTCAGCTCTCTTTACTCTGCTTGATGTTTTATAACAGAGATCTTGAAATGTTTTTAGGGTGATCTTTAAAAGGGCGAAACAATGATATCAAATGTGATATTATTACTCATTAGAACTTCTGATCATTCACATCAATGATAATTGAGAATTGTTAATTCAAATCAATATCAGTGTTCTGTGTGAATCCTATGTATGACTATTATAGGCACACAGACTTCGCTAGAAAACTGGAAGTTGAAGAACCATCTCTTCTCCGAATCACTGATATGAAGATGACACAATCAAACTTCAGCAAAAAATGTCTGTTGTATCTTATGTTATGAGTATGTGGGTTTATATGGTAAAGTGAGGCAGTATGCACTGCAAACCCTTGTGGAAACATTCCTACATAATAAAGATTTTCACTAGAGTCCTTGCTCTTAAGCTCTCTTAACCAAGCAGTGTTCCTGGTGGTGGCTTTTACATGTTCTGGCTTGTTTTCTCATAATCAGTCAGAAAGCTTTATCCATATTGCAGTGCAGAAGCAATCTCTGGTCATAGTGAAGAATTCCATCAGTTTATAAAGCTAGGCGGGTTATAGTCATAGAGTTAAGCAGCTCATGGTGTGTACAGAGGAAGAAATAAAGAGACGTTTCAGTACAACATTAGGGAGACAAAAGTCGAGAGTTTTGAAAATGGGCTGCCCTAATGATATGAGATTGGTATCTCAAGACCACAGACCTTGGTGAGCTGTTGGTTTGCTCTGGCTTCAAGTACATGATTCTTTCATATGAAAGTTTGGTCTGTATACTTTGTCCTTTGTGTGGTTTCTTGAAGAAGCTACACAAAGATGACAAGGTATGCACAACAACTGAGACTTACTTAGCTCCATATCCCTAGAGCACATGAACATCTTGTCCATGTCTGATTTTGCTTAAGTCAAGTGAGAAGAGCAATATACACTCACTCGCCAACCAATCTCTTACTGGTCTTTGATGTGATATCACTTTCTTATCAACAACCAGTGGTCAACAATCAATCAGCTGGTCTCTTCTAGAATCTTGCAGTGGTCTCTCTCCGTGATTTATGTTTGGAGACACAAACAATGCAATTTGGATGCCTCTCCTTCTGTGTGAAACACCCCAAATTCTAAACATCTACCCCTCCGTCTATAAAAGATGTGATTATTGTTTAGCACCGTGAAAGGAAGTTCCCTCTGAGACTCTCATTGCCATTGTCTAAAGCGATGAGCATTGTGTCAAGTTTTAGAGAGAGGATGGAGAGCCAAAGGGCAACAGAAAAAGAAGACTATGATTCAAAGTCTGAAGTCCTTAAAGCATTTGAAGAGTTTGGACAAGTTGCTGATTATGCTTTCTTCAGGCATGCACGACATCATCTCAATCAATGCAAGATAAATGTAACTCTGGGCCTTAATCTGCAGAACACCAAATAGCACAGCCTGAGCAGATGCGTTGTTATTCAGTTGGACACCTAAAAAAACCAACGTCTCACGTCCAAGACATTAGCAAGGGATAAGTTCAGAAAGTCAAAGTCTTGCCAGATGTTCCTCAGTTCAAAAGAACTTAATCAGTGTTAATCATGGTTGAAGTTCTTGAAAGATGGCCACAAGACACAAGGAAGGCTTCATGCAGTTTATGGGCAAAGAGCAACACAGATTTGCACCTGTTATCAAAAACATAGGTCAAGTTTGTTCAGTTCTGAGCACCCAGACTTAGTGTCTTACATTTGTATCACCCTATTAGCAGGAAGAGGCTGACACTCCTGATATTGCACTTAAATCATATTACTCAGCAAGGCAATTTTCTAAGCCTTCTTCAGCACTTTACTAGTACTTCCAATCATTTTCTTCAATAATTTTGGCCAGTTTGAACTGTTGATAAAGTTTAGCCATGACCAAACCTTTAGATATTTAAGTCTGAGACCTCAGTAAGTCATAGTGCTCAGATAATGTTTGGACTTCATGGCATAGTTGGAGTGGTATTCCTTAAGTCAATCCGTCACTTTTGGCATTAATCCATAAATCAGCATGACTCAAACTTGATTCTCATTACATACAATGAAGAGCTCGTACATGCATGATGGAGAACTTTGTACTTATGAACAGCTAAGGGAGACAGAATCTCCCTGAATGATACAGGAAGGCAGGGTTTTATAAGCTTTCACTTTTTGTAACATTCAAAAGTGGCCACTAGGTTGTGCAGTATTCATCTGACAACAGTCACTCAGCAACATTTGACTCCTGTACCAGATTGTATGAATGCTAAACACGGGTTATCCTAAAGTGGTTAACTGCTATAACTTATCTTCTCGCCAGGTTATTGGCAAAAACTTTTGACATGTTGTAACATGAGTTCAGTTAATTAAAATTAGTTATCTAACTCATGTTCAGCATTGAGACCATGTCAGTAAAACGAGTTAACCACTTTAGGTTAACCCGTGTTAAGCGTTGATACAATCTGGTACTGGTGGTTGGGCTGGACATGCTGTCAGATCAGAATAGTGGGTACCACACTGGATTGACCTGTCAGATGTGGTACAAGCAAGTTCTCTGTCACTGCATGATGGTTTTACAATAGTATGTTGGCTGTCTTGCACCTCCCATTGTTAATGCACTGGAGGTAGTCAGAAGTCAGAAAACCACAAAGAATCTCCTGTTTTGGCACATTATCTTGTTATTGACTTCCATCATAACAAAAAGAAGTAGCTGTGCAGGAATTATGATTTTGTGCTAAGCCCTTGATCACTAGTTACCATTTACCTTTACTCCTTCAGCTCTAAGCAACTGAAGGCGTCATGCTAGTGTTGACAGTTCAGACATGGGCCTGCGATGAATGTTCACTTCAGATGTGAAACATTCAGTGAGGTATAATAGTTGCCATTTCAATAAGTTCAATAATGGCTTATTTATTCAGGAGAGTCAATGTCTTTTTTGGGAATTACATCTCAATTAACATTGTTGCACAGTATGCAATGATCTTCTAAATGAGAGTCATAGCAGTAATTGAGTGAGTTTGTGTTTTACGCCTCATCAGCAGAGTCGTAGCAGTTTGCCTCATTGTTGAGTTCTTAAAAAGATAAGACACTAATTAAACAAAACAGGTTATAGTTAGGACTTTGCTTTCAGCTCTGAGGAAATAATCTCCAAACTTGACTGAAATTCAAATACCTCACAAAAAATATGTTTAAGCCTTGAAGGGCAAAAAACACGAAAATCTGTCAACAAATCACCTGGAGCTGTACCACAGACCCATTAAATCACAATTTACAACCAAACCAACCCCAGAAACAGATTTGGCATAATCGTAAACATTGAAAATAAGGTATTGCACTTGAATTTAAAACAAATAGTGACCAAGATATGGCTTTTTTTGTTTTTCGCGGCGGCCATATTGGATTTTGTGCACACCGGCCCCCAGGGGGGACTCCCACTTTGTGTGCGGTGGTTTTTGAAATCCCCTTAGCCATATCAAACACCATGCCAAATTGCAAAAACTTGTCACCAAGTGCACAATTCTGACGGATTCCCTCCCCGCTAGATATATTGGTTGAACCGTATCCATCATTCAATTGGATAATCGAAACCGAATGATAAGCAATATGGTATCGAACCGATAATGCTTCAGCTGCACTATTTTGCTTGAAAAAGTGATTTAGTTGCCAATTTAGGTTCAAAATGTAACCCAATTGTTGAGAAACTCATGAGATTGTTGCCACTTACGATTCCTCTCTTGTGCAGGATCTCATTTTGAGAGGCAAAATATGAATTTCGCGGTGTGAAGTTTCAGAAAAATTTGTTTGTGGCACAATACGTATTAAAAGCCGAAATGAGTATCCACAATACATATCGTATCGAACTATGCAAACGATGTCCACCCCTAATTGTAGTATCCTCGACTGGACCACCAAGTTGCCTCGATTGGACCACATTTACAACAAAAAACCTAGTTTCAAGTAATCCAAGCTTTGTTTGTGTAAAAAACTTAATTCATTGGATTTTCAGATATTCTTGTTATTTTGGTGTATATCATGTATTTCCCATAACTAATTGTAGTGTGCTAATAAGGTACTCGTGTGAGGCCTGACAATTGATTGTTAGCTTCTTAGATCTTCTGAAAGCTTTTTAAGGTCAGTGGTAGGACAAGAAAAATCTGTCGTAAATCTTATTTTCATTCTGTAAACAAATAAACTAGTTGTTTTGCACCATTTTTTCCTTTTTGGACTGTTGATCCGACAAGCTAAAAATTAAGTATGGTTGACCTTTAATACTAATTTTCACAGATAAGAATTTGGAACGGAATGTCATGAATTGGATAGATAAGAGATAGATACATAACAACTTTATTGTCCCAGTTAGGAAATAATTTGGCATACATGTACTGGTATAAAAAATCATTACATGCATAAATATTAAATGAATACACAAAAGAGTCAGTATGTTTACTAAATATACAAAAGAGTCACTATGTTATCTGCCGGTGTCATTTAAGATGACTTTGTATACTTGCGGTCAGAAAGGAGTTCATGGATCTTCTCGGGGATTTCAGAAAATTGTTTGCGCCAAGTACAATTTGTTAGAAAAAAGAACCAGTATGATGTCCAATGATATACTTGTAGACCAACCAGAGCTTGTACGAGGGGTTTTCCAAAAGTTCTGTCCAACTGGTCCTAAATTCAGCAATATTTCATGCAGACACTTTATATTTTGGTCAGTTAAAACTGAGGTAATTTTCAATTGAACCCCCAAAAAACAGATCACAGAAATAAAAATAATTGCTGAATCTGTTGCCATGGAAACCAGAAGTCTTGAAATGCGGCCCAGAGCATAAAAACAGACAGAACCACAAATATCTTTTCAAAACATTTAATTATTTTGAGAGTTTTTTGACTGAAAACGTGTAGAAAATGGGCATCATTATTTCACAACTTCTGTAAGTGATCAATTTGGTACATAATGTGGTTTTTCATACATTCAATCCATTTGAAAGGCATGTCTTTATGTCATCAGATTGTGTACCGTGTTGGAATTATGCGGTTTTCTGGTTCTTGGATTTCCTGATGTGTCTTCTAATACTTCAAAAAAGCCTTTATTAAGTTCAGATGGTTCTATTACTCATGCTATCTTCTTTGTATCAATATTCCAGAAGTTTCTTTCTCTCTCTGTCAGATTTTGAAAGCAAATTGTATTAATTTCATAGATGTCTGTAATCTCACTGACCAATCGTAAAAGATGGAAAACAGAAGCTGCGGAATCATGAATAGTTAAGTGACTAAATATGTTTAATAACATTGTTTCCATTGTTATTTATTGCTCCAAAATAAGCCCATTGCTTGTTATGCGAAAAAAAACATTGATGTACTTCGATTCAGTGAGTGGAGCCAATTACATTGGACAGGTGCTAAACTAATTGCAAGAAATTACTACAAAATCTGGGCCGCATTCCATAACTTCAGGTTTCTATGGCAACCAAAAAGCCATTTATTTTTATTTCTAAAATCTGATATTTTGCAAATCAATTGCATATTACACAAATATTAACTAACCCAAATTTCATATGTTTCGATAATATATATCAAAAGTTATGATAACTTGGACAGAACTTATGGAAAACCCCTCGTACTGACATGGAAAACTGGTTTATACTGTACATTTTGTACTGTCGGAGCACTGCAAATAATACTAAAGAATCCTGAATGGGGATTACTTTTGCCACAGTTATAATTTATTTTATTATTTTTGCTTTGAAATGGAAGTGTACAGTTTGAAGTTGAACACTCATGCTCGTCAGAAGTCATTGACACTCCTATGAATCTTCCATCACACTCAAAGACATTGAATGGATCCATCCCTTGATATACAGAACTTATGATGCTAATTAATGTTTGGTAGCTATTGCCTTCAGGAATGATCCTCATTTCTGTTGAGGCCTCTCATTTGACGTCTCCTGTAAGATTCGGCTTGTTCATTCTGAAGGTGGTTTTTTCTCAGATTACAGAACAGCAACACTAGAGTCAGGGATGGTAAATCCGTTCAGGAGGGTAATTCCGTCCACCCCCTAATATAGGCATGAAATTAAATTTATTAAAGTTTTGTGAATTTTAAATACAAGATAAACTCGTTTTTCAACAAATTTTGCCATATTTATCATGTTACCAGCATCTTAATGATATTTCAGGTCCATTTAATAACAGAGGAAAAAATACAATGAAATCCTGTGACGTCATCACAGCCATTTTGTGAATATCTTGTAGGCATCTTGTTGTCTATTTTAATCAACAAAAAACGTTTTGAAGATAATAAAAAGTTTTGAATGAGAAGTAGGATTCTATTTTTCTCGTAGGATTTTTTCAATAGCTTAATTGCAACACCTGGGCTGGTGATATAATGGAAATAAAAGTGGACGGAATTACCATCATTATTTTTAAATCTGGCTTGCCTGGGTGATTGTAAATCCGTCCACCCATTTCAAATGGGATTTAAAAGTTCTTTTATGATTTCTAATACCTATAAATGGCATAACACTGATGAAAGAAATTAGTTTGAGCAATTAGACCACTTGATAGGGTTTAAAGAGTTCTCCAATTGTAATTTAGGCAGTAAATTGAAATTGGTGATAGTTAACTTTACCTCTTTTATTTAATTCTTCTATTTTAAGTACAATAAGTACCCCACTATCTAAAAATCGACAGAAAATGCTTTGTGAATAGTGTTAGATTACAAAACTTGAAAAAATCGCAAGATATGTCAGTTATGTGCTGCACAATTCCTTGTGGACGGATTTACCATCCTTGCTGGACGGATTTACCAGCAATCTGGACGGATTTAGGTGCCCTAACCTTCAAATTTCGTTGCCATGGTTTCAGCAAAACTTATTTGAATATTTGACTTTTTTTGGCTGGTGACGAAAGTACGGAATATGTCCCTTCCAATTGACTAGCTTTTATTTTTGTAACTATTCCCATATTCCTGGAAAGACAGTTTTAGCCAAAAGTGGACGGATTTACCCTCCTTGACTCTAAGTTATCAAATGCCAAATTAACAATATGTTTTTGACAACTTTCTTTAGTTGTTGTAGGAGTTGATCAGATAAGACATAGGCCTACTTTTTTTTTCGTTAATTTCAGACAGAGAGACTTGTCATTAAGTTAGCGCCTGCAGTCATTCATTTCTAGTTATTTCAATCATAATACCAGTAATACAAGAATAACAGTCACACCTAGAAATGATGCTGGGAGTCCTTGATGCAGTAATTACGGTAATTTCTAATGCTCAAAATTTTTTTGTTAGTCATTCCTTGATTATAACGTTCACAGTGCGTCCAGTGGTCAGGGAAAAGTGAAATTTCTTCCAGGTCAGGGAAAAGTCAGGGAATTGTCATATTGGTCAGGGGAAAAAGGAAAGATGCAACCCGTTCAATGAAATTGCTTGCCATAACTGTAGGGCACTGAATAACTTCATCAGTTTTCTAAAACTGTAACAAGTAACATCATGATGGTCCCAGGCGAGGATGTTAATATTTTGATTATACAGAATCACTTGAATTGTCGCGGAAATACCTTTAGGGAATTTCATATTTTAGTGAGGGAAAATGTCACGGAATTTCATTCCACTGAACTGCTGGACAACCTGATTCAGCAATGTATATTGTTCAGGAAATTGTAGTTACTTTCGTGTATTGGCCTCTGAAAGATAGGCGTCTCACTTGGTGCATTGGACAACTGTGGTACATACATTTATTGAATTTTGCACAAATGGACCTCTTAACCAATATTGAACAAATAATATTTCTTTGTTTTCTTTTCCAGCCTTTGAGATCACTCAGATCAAGCCATTGTCCTTAGCTAAAAAGAAAACTCTGGGCCCCGATTTGCTTGAACTTCCGACGAGGATCTCAATTTCATCCAATGCTGCCTCTAGTTCCCTTTGCAAACTGGAATTGATTTTCAACTGAAATCAAACCAACATCGATTAATCCGTTAGTTGCGAGAACTCTTTAAGTGTGAAGCCATTGATTAAAATTATAGTAAACTGAATTGGATTTATTGAATTCTGTGTTTTTTATTTTTGTTAGGATATGAAAATGTTTAGGCCACACATAATTGATCTTTAGCTTCTCGGATCCTCTCAAGGCACTTTTTCTTGGGTCGGTCAGTAGGACAAAAAAAATCGGCTGCTCCGCGAAGCTAAGAATCAATTATATGTGGCCTTACCAACAATAGCATGTGAATTTCATCCAATCTTGGGTATCAAAATGGAAGAGGCTTATATAAAGTCAATTTATAAATTGGAAAAGGGTCTGAAATATGTCATTCAGCGATTTTGATTCGGTGTGTTTGATTTGGTCATTCTGTGGAGCCCTATCTCTTGCATCTCTGGTTCTGAGTCCCATCTTTTGACTAACTGTTTATCATTCTGCATAACCTAATTGAACAAAAATGTCAACCTCGATCATTTGGCATGTGAATTTCATTGAAGTAGCGCAGAATAGCATAACGTCTAAATATCTTGACTGAAGTTTCAATTGGCGAAGATCCTCGTGTGAAAAAGCATGGAAGTCTTATAATATATTTTCTCATGGCTTGTTGTTTCTGGGTTTATTGGCACTCCTGAGAGATGATTCTGTTTCAAATTTGGTTTCTTTTCATAATCTTAAGTTGTTATTGGTTCAAAATGCCAACCTCCGATGGCTTTGGATTTTTGTTAATTTTGGTTTGAATATTGAAGTTGTTTGTCGAGGCTTGCTGGGCAATGATGGATCCATAAGTTAACCACTTGTCAATGCAACATATTGAAGAAACATGTTGGTGGCAATTGACCTGGTGTCTGCTATTCTTCTTCTTGGGTATACAGATTATGTGCAAGGCTGGGTTTGTTTTAAGAAAATGTCCCAACTGGCATTTGACTCCCATCAAAGCTGAAGTGGTACCACCTACTTTAATTGCACAATGGGATTTTTTTGCTGTCACTAAATTATTAAGGTCTTTCACTTCTTCAGCTTGGATTCATGTGTTTTGCATGGGAATCTTTTGAAAAAAAAAAAATCTTTAATAGCATGTAAATTTTATCACATGTTGGTCTGACAAAGGTTTCTTTTATTACGCTTATAGTCCGGGAGCTGACCTAAAAAAAGTGGCTTAGTTTTCGATTTACCTCATCTCATGAGGTCACCATGATTTCTTGGTACCGTTGGAAAGCCAAGACCGTGGGGCATATAGATCTTTTGGTGAAATATTTAGCATCAGGTGCATAAGGTTGTAATCAAAGGGTTTCCATAGCAACCACACAAAAAAATTGGAAAATCAACAAATCTTTATTTTTCAATCAATATTGCCTTGAATCAAACTAATCCTATGACTGCAATCCACTATTGAAGCTTTATCAAAAATATGCAGAGTTATGCAAATTAGGTTTTTAGCATATTGCCATATAAGGGAATATGTGTGCTTTTCGTCAGATTTAGTCCGACTTGACTTTGATAAGTTCACCTGAAAAAACGAAAAATATATGATTTGTATGTTATCTATGGAATGAAAGACAGCGATAGGTTGTTTAAAAAAATAAGATATTTGAATGCACAGTTGCCATGGAAACAGAAATATGAGTAAACAAATTTGAATATGTGTGCATTTATTTTCCCCAAGTAGAATGCTGTAGTAGGGTGGGCTGAAAAAAACTTTTTTTGGAATTTCAATATGCCAGTGGTATAGAAAGTTGGCTATGGCCAAAAAATGAAAATTTGTGCAAAAAAAATTTTGTGGCATGCGACGTGTGCCGGGCCACTCCGGCTTTTATGAAAATGCATATTTTCATCCATTTCGCAAGCCTTTTTAGACCATTTTTTGGCCTGAGTCAGCTTCCTTGGTTTCAGAAGGCTCAATGGCATACTGAAATCTTCTTTGAAGGCCATTTTGGATATGAAATGCCATAAACAGGTCCCTGATATTTAAGATGTAGCCATTTCTAGGTAAATGTTGGGGATCAGAATTTGGCTTTTTTTTGCTAAAAATTGCCCGAAAAAGTTGAAAATATTGGAATTGACTGCACAAAAAATTATTCCAAGTGAATTGTAATTACCCCGTGTCCTCCCTAATGCCCTAAAAAAACACTTCCAGCGCATTACCTGCATCAATTTGTGGTTTCAGTTTCCAGAATAGGGGCAATTCCGTAAAGTCAGATTTACAGATTTGACACTTTGGCAGCTTGTGTAGCCCTACCATTACACCTCAGTTATTTCATTGTTAAATAGGGATGTGGCCAGTTAATAGGGGTATCAGACAAGCCATCAACCAAAGCTCCAAGTGCAATAGGAGCTGAGCTACAAGGCAAAATGTCATCCTGTCGAATGTACTCAATACTACTCATGCGCTGAACGTTCGACACGATGACATTTCACCTTGTAGCTCAGCTCCTATTGCACTTGGAGCTTTGGTTGATGGCCTGTCTGATACCCCTATTACCTGGCCTCATCCTTATTTAACAATGAAATAACTGAGGTGTAATGGTAGGGCTCCACAAGCTGCTAAAGTGTCAAATCTGTAAATCTGACTTTACGGAATTGCCCCTATTCTGGAAACTGAAACCACAAATTGATGCAGGTAATGTGCTGGAAGTGTCTTTTAGGGCATTAGGGAGGACACGGGGTTATTACAATTCACTTGGAATAATTTTTTGTGCCGTCAATTCCGATATTTTTAATTTTTTCGGGCAATTTTTAGCAAAAAAAGCCAAATTCTGTTCCCCAACATTTACCCAGAAATGGCTGTATCTTAAATATCAGGGACCTGTTTATGGCATTTCATATCCAAAATGGTCTTCATAGAAGATTTAAGTATGCCATTGAGCCTTCTGAAACCAAGGAAGCTGACTCAGGCCAAAAAATGGTCTAAAAAGGCATGCGAAATGGCTGCAAATATGCATTTTCATAAAAGCCGGAGTGGCCCGGCACACGTCGCATGCCACAAAAATTTTTTTGCACAAATTTTCATTTTTTGGCCATAGCCAACTTTCTATACCACTGGCATATTGAAATTCCAAAAAAAGTTTTTTTCAGCCCACCCTAATGCTGTAGCCCCAAATATCTCCTTCCAGTCAAAGGCAACATCCATCTGCCACAACAAATTATTATCAGATGTATATTTCCATGTCTTCAGACCTCACATGCAAAAAATTGGACTATTAACACATTACCATATAAGGCAAATTCACCATTTCCAAGCTAAGTAGTCTGTATCAAACAAAATCGAAAAACCTTAGTGTTTGTTGCCCATACTTTTCTTGTCAATCGTATTGTCATTTCATATTTCACCTTTACTAATCTTATTTTATATCTTGGAATAAATATTTTAAATTTTTAGTCGCCATGGTAACCACAAGAGTGAGAGATTATTAATAATGATTGTTTGAGTATCGTAACCAAATGTCCAGAATCACACATTGGGCAAATGGGTGCTTGTATTTTCCTGTCCACAAATAATTTTCCCGTGAAAGCATCAATTTTGAAATTTCATCCCCTAAAGACTCGTATAGATAGAATAGAGTCATTGTAAAACTGCATTTTTAACTCTCGGCTATTTATAGCCAAAGAGTTATTGCGATGACGTCACTTTTGTCCTTGATCCTTTCGTTCACAATTTCTATTTTATTCTGCCCACCGTACCTGTAAAATTTGTCATACCCTTCTATTTTCTACCGACAATTCTGTGCAGTTGTATTTCACTCATCTCAGGTGCCTAGTTCTTATACCACAAGCCAATTATGTCACTCTGCATCCAAGAAACCTTCTGTAGTTACAGACAATAATCTTGACGTCACAATGCCATTGTTTGAGCCATTGTGACATCATCCAGGTGGCAGCACTGGTGATGACATCACAATGCTGTTGCTTTGTTATTAAAATACATTTCAGACTCAGTTTGCAAGATAATTTATTAGCATCAATAAGAAGCTGTTGGTCCAAAATTCCCAAAAAAAAGTTTCGAAAAAAAAATACAAAAAAAATTTAATAAATTCCGAAAAATAAAAAATTCCAAAAAAAAAAAGTTTCCAAAAAAATAAAGAGTATGTTACTTCCCCAGCCGAGAGTTCACATGCTTTGCATGGTATTTTTGAATATTGGAACAATTTAAACAGTTCTTTGTCCCACCGAAATATGCATGCATCTGATTCATGGCCTAATAGGTTCAAAAAGTTATTAGATATGACCAACACAACACTTATTAAATAACTAAATCACGGGGCTCCTCAGCAGCGGCAAAATTTTTGCCTTCAAGGGGTCCTTTTGCTCCTAGGTTATTGAATTTTTTTAAATTTGTATTTTTATAATGTATATATTCCGAGCAAAAAATAAATGAGTCTGAGTCTGAGTCTGAGTCTGAGTCTGAGTCTGCCAGAATTGTATGCTTTGTTGTTGCTTCTTTCACTGAAAAAATTACAATAGCTATGTTGGAAATCATTACTAAACCCTGATTTTGCTGTTTATATACTGCCACATATATTTATGTTGAATCGCAGCAAGATTCCAAGCAAAATCAGCACCTTTATTTTTCACCATCTTGTCACACTCTTCTTTGTACCAGGCCTTAACAAACGATACACAGAGGCCTAGAATTTGTAATGTTTTTAAAAGGAGTGTGCGAGTCATTAATTTTTAGCACTACTCAGCTTCCAGTAAAATTGTGATTCTTTAGCACAAATCTGTCTGCCCATTGTGCTTGTGGTAATTAGTAGTTAGAATTTACTTACGTTTCCCTTCATTTCAGACGAGGAAAGAACCAAACACCAAACACAGAAAACAATCTTTCTGCTGGCAGTTATGAAATTCCTGAGGAACAAGCTCCAACAACAGATGTTTATGAGTACATCAACAATAATGAAATTCCAGAGAAATTACCAGCAACTACAGCCCGTTATCAAAATGTCAGTCTAGAAATTCCTGCCCAACACTTGTAAGTACATGCAATTAGTTGTTGAAATATTAATTCACTGAGAGAACTCAGTGGTTCCATTTAGCAGTAGCATGCAGTGCTCATTTTCAAGGGACAATGAAAGGCCAAGTTCCCAAGAGACAGCACCACAGGCACACTCGTGTAGTAGTCGACTGAAATTCAGGAGATAACATCTTGGCAAAAATTCTGTTAAGTTTCAACACTTACAAACCATCAGGAATATTAATATTATTTATGGTGCATTTCAAAAAAGTAGCTAAAACAAGCAGAACAACTACAATATTTTGCAGCTTTTGTCACAGTTCATTATGACCGGCCGCCAGGGGCGTCGCCGGTCATTTTACTATTGGCACAGGTTGGCCGATTTACCGCACATTTTTGCGGCAGGAAAGAACAACTTCCACTCAATCCACAGTCATGAACGTTCCTGTATAGACGTAACTTTACACCCTTTACTCGCGCCTCACAAGTCCTAGTGACGTCGGGCAGTCTTTCATATAGTTCTAACATTCACCATTTTATAGTCAAAACCCCCACCTTATTGTTTTTCGTGATCTCTTCGTGTTTCCAAAGCCGCTCACGATCTCTTCGTGTTTCCCTTAGACCAGAAGTCACAGATTTTCGCTCATAGACGGACAACCATGCCACCTGGTGCTAAGCTCAGGTGCCCTTCAGAAACAACTTTCTGTATCAATTATCAGTCAAAAAGAACAGGCATTAGCATAAACCCCCAAATTTAAAATAAATACAGGCTTTTTAATCATATTTCTAGTCATTTATCATTGCAAAAACGAAATTCCAGGTCAAAGAGCTCAACTATTTCTGCCCCCTCTGGTGTAAAATTCCCAAAGCGTTCTTGAACTGTAAACTTCCTGTTTCTCTCCCAGTCATTCTAAAGTAAAAAGTGGTTGTAGTCTAGTACTAAATCATGTCGCCTGGATAGAAGTGTTTGTCGCCTGGATGGAAGTGCTGTGTCGCCTGGATGGAAGTGGTAGGTGTTTCGAAAATTTTGTGTAGCCTAGTTGGTAGTGGCATGGTGTCGCCTGGTTGTCTGTCGCCTGGTTGACCACACACCTTGACACAATGACACCTCAAATGGGCCTAATTGTGCTTATGTTACAGCAAGCAGTTTTTAATTGGCAATTCATGTCAATTGCTGTTACCTTACAAAGTGGTTAGAAGTGCATGCATTGCAAGTAACAAGGTCCTAATTAGTATTTCTCAATCATTGATAGCTCTGTAACATTTTGCTTAATTGCTGAATTATTCATACATTGTGTGGTTTTGTACTTTCTTACTTTGCAGTGGGCTCTGAAGTCAATATGCTCAGGTTGTGATGGATTTTGTGTGTTCTAATGGAGTTAACAAGCCACAAGTAAATCTTGTGAAAGAAATAAAGTCAACCACTGCACCAATGCCGATGCACCAATAGTATAAGTAAGTACCAAATTGTCATGAATGTATATATATAATTATGTATCTTTTTTAGGCATATACGTAGTGAGCAGCAATGCTGCAGCATAAATGAATAATTCTTGTTTTTTAATAGTATAAATACTGATACAACTTATGACTGTGGTATTGGTTTGCTTTTGTTTTCAGTCGTTTATTACTAAGGCAATTAATGTATTTGTTGCTTTGTGCAATTTATCATTCAATGACTTAATTTGTTTCAGTTATCAAAAGAATATGCAGCAGATCAGGACACGGGCCTACCCATTTGAACCCATATTTTTGATGACAAAGTCACTGAAGAAACAACTTGAACTACCGAAAACAATTGGAAATTCTTTTGTTGCCAAAGGCACAATCAGTACAATCAATAATAACTATTGTTATAATATATATTCTATGCTGAATAATGTAAACTCTAAACTATTTGTTAGAGAGCCTTGAAACGTGTGACGACCAGTGGCGTCACCAGGAATTATTTTCGGGGGGGGAAGGGGCAAATGGGGGGCCGAGCCGTTCAGCCGGGGGGGGGGGCATGTCTTGTAATGACCTATCGGACAATAGGTTTAAGCTCAAAATAAGGGGGAGCCAGGGGGGGCCAAGTGAATTTCAGGGGGGGGGCACTGGCTCCCCCTCCTGGTGACGACTAGTTAGAAAATTCAATTTATTTACTCCAGACCTGTACATCTTATTGCGCCTTCAACTGGTTTACTGTCATATATATAACAGGCGACTTAAGTCCGCTGATATTGGTAATGGTTAGCTTTTGCATTAATTCTTTGCCTCAATGATAAATTCTAACTTTGTTGTAGAGTTTGACAGGAGGACTTTAAGCTTTGTAAGATATAAGACATTTTATTTCCTCATAAACGTGGGACAACATAAAACACAGAGCATTGATGTAGGCTACTGCTTCAATTGTAAACAAACATAACTTGTGTCACTTCAGGGATTCCCTCAGCTGTCAAATTTTTTCAATGCATTTTGTCATGTTGACATGTGAACAAACTTGTACAGCTGATCTGAGCTTCAAGTGAAGTGGCCATGTGAATTGTGTTGTTGGCCTGCATGTATATACAGATGGGTTAGTTTTGAAATGAATGTTGTTAACTGGAGGGACACCCATTGTTTTTTTGCAAAAGTTTGAAAGTTCATAGTATGGTCTATGGATGGGGGGGGTGCACATTGCCCCCTGGCACCCCCCCCCCCTTATCTGCTTATATGGAATGCCACTGCCCAGATTTACAAAGCTAATAATAATTACTATATTATGTTATAAATTAATTATTTGCACCTTGTAACTTGTGTACCAGCTGATATTTGCAGGCTTTTGCATGTATGAAGATGGTGATGAAGTACATGCACATGTTTTATGATGTTTTTCTTTTGTTAAATAATTACAGCGCTATTTTATGATATAGGCTAGCCTCTGTAGATTCTGTAAAGTGAATAAATCTTCCCCCAACACTATGAGCGCCCTGGACTGCCAATAGCTGGTCGTGGGTTCGAATCCAGCTCTTGCCGGGTCACCTAGGCCTATGTTGGATGGCTGTTTCAATCATCCTTCGCCTCATTGCCGTGTCCTCCTCCTGTCCTAATTAGCCGACCAAGTGCATAAATACAAAACGTAAAGCCCCAAACATCCATCCATCCCCCGACACTATGAATATTCTGGGTGCCGTTTAGGTCACTACAACACTTCAAGCTGTTTAATGTGTCAAAAATATGGCTCTCTGATTGGTACGATTTCGGAAAGTCAGCCGTTTCTCTGTGTTACCGTCAATTTGCTGACGACTGTCACAATTTTAAGTTACAGTATACCAAAAATTAGCCAGAAAAATTTGAAAAATTTTAATAATCGTGACATTCGTTGGCACCTTCAAAATATTATTATCCTATATTCATGGTGCCCCACTCCCGGTTATGTTGACCCTCAGGCGGCCCCAAGTTATACTGGAAAATGAGTTTTTGCTATTGTAATGTTGAGAGGAGGAGGCCCCGACCGGGAGTTGAACCCGGGCCAGCTGCGTGGGAGGCGGGGACCTTGACCACTAGACCAAAGAGTCACTCAGTGATCTAAGGGTCAGAATCACCACACTATGTACATAAGCCATAAGTAAATGGAAATTATTTGATTTGTACTTTCAGATCATTGGCTTTATGATGTGGCATGTATCCTGAAGGACAAACAGACAAAATGGATACTCCCAATTTCTTAGAATGGTATATCGACATTGAAGGTAAGTTATGTCACTGTACTTGTAAGCTGCAATGCAGTTTCGGACCATTTGTTACACTGCTATGGTCTAGTGATTGACATTAAAAGTTGCCTGTTTGCCCGAGGCAAGTAAAAATGGACGTATGTCATGTAAAACAATCGCCTTACTTGCCAATGGCAAATTGCCATGTATGGTTACTATAACCTGTTTGAAATAAACCTGAAGTTAGTCAAGTATCATCTCATACATAATTTTGTTGCCTTATTTGGTCAAACGTCACAAACAATATAATTATTCTAATCTAATTCAAATAATGCTGTAGCTCTGACATGTCTACTAGAGTTCATAAATGCGTAAATGAGTTCCTACTTCACTGCAGTACAATTAAGAGTTTTGGATACCCGGTCTGGCGTGTATTGGGCGAGTAAAAATTCTTATGAACAAGCGTCATCCAACACGTCTGAAGGGAAGCAGACTAACATGTTTGTGATTGATTCATTTTAATGGTTGACAATATTACAAATTTTCTATTTTCAGTCCTAGAATGCGTCTACTACACTTTCATGACTCGTGAGGGGAAAGGAAAGGAATCAAAAGAGCTTCCGATGAGGAAAAACTTCAAAGTAACCAGGGCAACAGTCACAACACCTAGATTGTGCAGTACCTTGAAGACACCAATGGTCTCTGTTAATCAAAACAGCTTTTGGGAGAGTTAAACAGGGATTTTACCTTAATTTGTTCATCCATGTCTGATATCGATACTGACTCTTATTTAGCCACTGAAATTGTAACACAATGACAATGTATTTAAATTGGTTAAATAAGCTTTATTCTAATTTGAGAGTTCCAGGCTCTCAAGAACATATTCCACATAATTATTATATTTACACAGTATTATGGTATTTTTTTAAAATGCTGCTGGCAGCCTGGCACTATTAAATTTATATATTATCAAAATTATTTCAATAGGCGATAGTGCAATACAATAATATAATTGAATATAATTTATATTATTGTCACATGAATGTTCAAACAAAGGCATTAGATAAAACATGTTTCCCATTATTTTGATTCCTAATTAAAAATGCTCGTTTGCCATGATTTTGTAAGCTTGTTTTGTTTATTTTGTCATCAGTGTTATTTTCATTCATAAGACAAGTTTAACATCAAAGGTCGCAGGCCTTCCAGACCTCCATTATATATTTCCTATAATTCCTTTAATAGGATACAACAAAACTCCTACATTGGGACCAATTTTGTATATTTTTATGCCATTCCAAAAAAAAATTGAACTTTGAAATGGTCCAGTTCAGTCCAAGAAAAGATTGCCGGTCTGAAGGACATCCGGCATTTTACCAACCAAAAAATTGTCTTTGGATACTTGTTGAATTTTGTGACTTCACCAATATATTTGTTTCACATCTGTGTGGGATTTGTTAAGTGGAACTCCTACGCTTGAATTTTTTCCAATTATGTACTCAAAAACTGCATACAAAATAATGTCCAATATTTGACTGAACAAATTTCATATATGTATATAATTTTTATTTCTTCGAGTTTTGGCTAGGAGGTCTGAAATGGCCAATATTATGAAAATGCTAGCATCATAGTAGCATGTGATTTTCATCAAAAGTTTGATTGATTGTGGATTAGCCATACTGTGCTTGGTGGAAGATCCTTGGTTGGTTTTGTGTCTTCAGTTGGTTGTACGGTTATCAGCTGGTTATTTATTTCAAGGTTGTCTTAGTCTCATCTCAAGAATTAAGATTGTAAAGTTGAAAAAATTTTCACAAAAAGATGCATTCTTGTGAATTTCATATGACAGAGAGTGCCTGCCAGTATTAGAGGAATTTGCATTCTGGCGTCACTATTCAGTTTATGCACGTCAAAATATACCTCCTCATAAACCGTTGAATATTGGACTCTCAAAACAATTTTTAACCTTTTTTTAAATCAGCATATGCTGCCCTTAACTTCAAATATTTACCAGAAATTTACTCCACTGGGACCAAACAGTCAAAACACATATCATTTTATAAAGCTCTGTAAAACATCTATCTAGCAATGCAACAATCAATTGTCTAACAATTACGGAAATATGTGAATTGGCGAAATCGCCCTCATTTCCATAACTACTGGCAAATTTCATAAAAAAGCATACGAGAAGGGCTTTTGCTCCTCTCAATACAAAAATCATTATTCATGTTTTTAATACAGATTCCCACAATCACGCCTGCTTGCACTTCACAACCAAAAGACGTACAGCACTGCCGGCCGGTCATATTATTATCGCTAGCGATTCTAGTTTAAATTACGCTGATACAGTGTGCACACATGAGTGGCAGCACCCTCTTCACTTGATTTTTCACTTCACCCCAGCAGAGGGCAGCAAAACTTACCCTGGCCTCCCTTAAATTTCTACATCAAGTAATTTGATTGAGTAACAATTAATTTGTCTTTTTTTTTTCATGAAGAGGTCTTCCAATTGATAGGACTCAACAAAATGGTACTGCACAAGATGGCACTGCTGAAAATGGCAATTATCAACATTTGCTTAAAAACTGATCCGTATCGGATACGAACATTTTCTTTCACGCATCAGTTTATGTTTTATTGCGAAGTTTGTACACATAAAACATATATGACATTTAAAATATTATCATATTATAACATGTATTACTATTTATACCTTGCGATGTATCAAACACAATTTTGAATATGATATACATGATATGTATAGGCATACATATGAATTCATTTTTAAATGGATTGCTGTAGGATGTAACAGAGGTGTGTGTCTGCTTTAGACATTTGAATTTAGATTAGATTTAGTTGAAACTCCCACAACGTCTCAACCATTTGAATTTAACTCTATGGTAAAATACAATGTCATCACAAAATTGAGGATTTCTGAATCATACTTGCAACAGAGTGCTTGTCATATTTGTTTGAGTTAAAAAATTAAGTCCACGAATATTGAATATTCATTCCAAAATCAAGCAATACCTTGTTAAGAAATACACCCACCAGAAAGTATTTATTTCAAGACTGCCCAAAAAAAATTTATTTATTTCAAAAAGAAATTATTTATTTTAAAAAAATCCACCCCCCCCCCTTGAGATTAAAAGGTGGCCCCCTTAGCCCAAGGCCTGTGGTATTTGGTCAGGACAAGATAAAATCATGCATTACCAAGGGCTCTGCAATACCATCGTGGATATGAGATAACTGTGAAAACAGAATTTAAGCAAAGTAAAAGTCCTGCATCTGAGAGCCTCCTGGAATGGAATTTCAAGACTGTCAACTTCAATGTCAACTTGAATACTTTGTCTGGTTTTGGGCAATAAGTCACATGGACACTATGCTGACTGAACTTTTGTTGCCCTACCTCTAACTGAGTATTCTTTGAATGAATTATGTTGGTGCCTCTTTGACTTTTCCTTCGTATTATCATTATTATTGTTAAAATGTCTAATTTTCTATTTATACTATAGACTATAGTACAAATTCGTATTTATAAATAGGTTTAATTAATGAAAGTAATGATTCAATTATGTTGCACACAAACAATTGCCAAAATTTGAAGATTCTACTGATGTAAATATATCTTATTTTATTTTGCTAGTATCTATTACTAGCCAGATAATCAAGACAGTTGGTAACATATATATATATTGTATAGATTCAGCTGGTGTAAAGTATTGAAAGAATTCTGCAGCTGATTTATTATGTGGCATTTTCGTGATTTCATTATCTGGCAATTTCATCCAATTAATCAGAACTTTCGTAAATTCTTGCTTTTATTCATTATGTGAGTGCTTATATGTTATATATTACGTAATATAATCCCTAAATAAAGGTAAAATGATCAGTGATTGAAGTTGATTTGTTCTTTACTGAATAAATGTCAAAAACAACCAACAACAAAGTTTATTGAATAAATTCATAATATTTCACCAACAAAAAATTATGACCTTATAATATTCCTAGAAGATTCATGATCAGTTCAGAGAGTCTTTTTTCTTCAATAGACCCTTGAAACGGTTGCTTTAGAAAATGTTCAAGGGCAAATGTTTTTTAATACAAAAGCAAAAAAATCAGTTGGGAAATTTTTTAGTTTTATCAATTTTAAGTTTTTGGTTTATCTCACACATATTTTCAGGTTGAAATGAGGGGCATAGAATGGGCTAAAACGGTTTAAATAATTTACAAAGACAGTTGCTGAAGGAAGGCACTGTTCTTTTAGCTAAACAGAGTATAAAATATAGATTACCATTACGATATAATGACATGACTGAATTAATTAGACAAAACATGTTCACTCACAGTTTCATTGGATTTAAATTGTATGTTAAAAACTGTCTAATCAAAAACTATGAAACAAATTGTTATAATGATAACTGTTATATATGTTACGCAAATATAATATAATTACTTTGCTAAAATTTAGAGAATAATTATATTCAATTTTTTTTACTCTAAAAAGTAATAGGTATATATGGCTAAGTCTGCATCATCCTCTCCAGTCACTTTGTTAAAAATGCCAGTCAGTTTGTAAATTCTTTTTTTTGTCTTTTTATTTCTCTGCTGCTTTCCTACTTCTTTTTCTGTATATTATAATTAAGTGCTACATTATGTTTTACAAGACTCCTGAATGTAATGGTCTATTTAATTAGTGTATGAAAATTTGAATGGTGGCCCTTCGGTAGCGGCTCCAGAGAGCCTTAGAGGGGTCTCCAATGTTCTTATTAAGTGTAAATGATAAGACGAATAAACTATTTTGAATCTTTGAATCTTGAAACTTTTATTTATGATCATCAATTTTTTGTGTACCATAATGTGTCTAAAAATTAGGGCACTGCACCGGTTCGATAAATACCGGCAGTACCGCTACAGTCTGACCGTTCCCGTACCGGTTTTCAAAGCAGCACTTTCGGTTCGGTTTAATTGCATGCCATATCCAGCTAAAAAATCCATTTTATTTCCAAGATTTGACAGAAAATATCCATAGAATCATGAACTGAACTCGAGAAGATCGGCATCTTGACGTCCGCTCTACTGCGAGATCAACTTTCCGGGCCAAAAATTTGGTTTTTCGGGAAGCGGATTCTCTAAAATGCGGATCGGCCCGAATTTGCGGACCCACAGTACGAATCGTGTATCGATCAAGTGTATCGATGATACGTATCGTATCGAATGTCGGCAACGATATAGAGCCCTACTAAAAACAGTATGCAGATTGCAGAGTGTGATAAACTCACTTGCCTCCAAGTTTATCTAATAACTGTGTTTTTTAGCCAAGGTAAATTAACTCTTATGTTTGTTTTGAATGTTTTCCTGCTTTTGGCCAGATTTAGATAAGCCTTTCCTTTGATAAAATGTAGTCGCTGATGCCACTTACAGATGATTTCATATTTGCAGACATTAGTGGTAGAAAATACAACATTTTTCTGCAATTTTCATTGGTTCACAGAAGACCACGGTGGTCATGCGTCATGAACTGGTCTGCTAAAATGGTGGATTTGTCGCGCGAAATTTCAAAACAAAATATTCAATAGAACTTTTTTACCACTTCTGTCTAAGTTTTTTCAACATATTTGACATCAGAAGAAAGGAAATATTCTCTAGTTTACAGAACTGTTATCCTTTTGAAAATCACTTAAACCAATAAAGCGCTATTGCCCAGAACGTTGAGGCATGTCAGTCAGAATCAGGGGTGGATCGGAGTCGGTGTAGCGGAGTCGGTGTAGCAATATTGTGAAAAGAAGAAATCAGCCCCTCTGCACTGTCCCAATCATGGTTTATTTTTTCAGATAGTTATTTTAGTTCATGTGCTATGCTTTAGATGTCTTACTTGGGGTTTTTGAGTGCTTCTCAGGAAAAGCCAAGCAGATGTCATTCTCAACCTTAGCAGTAATCTTCAGAAGCATATTGCAAAATGATGTAGTTTGTGATCGCAAATATTTTCAATGTACCTTTAAAAAGCAAAAACCAAGCTTGATGTCATTCAGATTAGTTGCTTAATTGGGGTATCCTTGTATTAGAGCCTGTGCTGGGCAAGGAAAAGATCCCTTACATGGGGTAAACATGCAGCATGTTGAGGACTCCTGCCCTCTCTCTCATTTCATCAATGTAACCTAGTGTGTAGCTACAACAGGCCATACAGGGCTGTGCTTACCTTATCTATCGATATATCCATCTATCTATTCATCATTCTTATGCTAATTCCCAATCACTTTGATCCATGGACCAGAAATCTTCCTGTGTTGTAATTTTGTTACATTTAAGATGGGCTGGCTCATAAAAGGACAACAAATGTTCAGAACATGCCTAGTTAAAGGTATATAATTTTTCTTGATTCTGTGGTGAATTTCACTTGGAAACACAAGTAGAAGCTGGGATTTTACAGCTCTCGCAATTGCTCTGAAGAAATCAATTTTTTTCATAGTGTGGACCTATGATGTCAAAGCTGGAGACTCCATTGGAACCTATACAACTTTGGTGCAAGCTATGATGTCATAGGTCAAACTGGCCAATAGTATTTCATGTAGACAACTTCATCATAGCCTTGCAATTATGTCATGGCCAGATGAGCCAATGATACCACTGCAAAAACTCAGGTGTTAAGTGGGAGGGAGGATTGTTTATTATTTGGTGATACCAAAAGTGCCTGAAATTCAACCAAGCATGGTTAATAGGATAACAGGAAATTAATCACAGTTGTTCACCAACATGCTTCTGATCTAAATTGGATTTGATATAGAGCTGTCAAGTCAAGCATTTTGTTTACTGTTCGCAGTTTTGTTGGTCGCTCCTTTCAGTGTAAAACTACCAACAATTACTTTAATCCTATATTGTTTTATTGGTTACCACAGATCACAGGAGTTAATATGGAGATATAAGGATCAATTGACAGCTTTTGAGCGGAGTGCCCCTTCCCCAGGAGTAGTCCAACCTTGCACCTGAGTTGTTGTTGTGATATTATTGGCCGCTCTGGCTATGATGTAACTGCAAGGCTATGATGAAACAGTCCACAACAAATGCTATTGGCCAGTTTGACCTGTGGCATCATTGATTGCACCAATTTTGCATATCCTCCAGTGCTTGGCAATGGAGTATCCACCTATGACATCATAGGTCAACTCTGGCACTGAAAAAAAACTGATTTCTTCAGATCAATTGCTAGAGCTATAAAGGAATTTTAAAAGAAAAAAATGTCAGTTTTTGTTGTCAAGATTTCATATCGTTCAATGGGATTTATTTAAAAAGTGTCAACATATATCATTAGAGGAACTAGTCAGAATCATTTTGCAACAAACCCCATTACAATTGGTTAAGTAGTAGAAAAGTTACAGATGTTTTACTAAAAAACATCAATTTTGAGAAAAGCCTTAAAAACCTTCCCTTAAGCCTACACATTTCAATGAGTGGGGGAGGCACAAAAGTGCCCATATCTCAATAAGTATACAAGATAATTAAGTTCTGTTTGAAACACTGTATAGTGCTATGCTTCTGTGATGATATATCAGAAAATAGAAAAAATAGACATTTTTGACCTGCGACGCAAAATGGACCAGTTCATGATGCATGACCAGGTGTGACACCACTCTCTCCTGAAAAGTGACATGGCGTTTTACATGGGTGACCATGGCATTCTAATTGGCTCATTGATCTCCTCAATAGAACTGAATCTAGCTGTTTCAAGTGAGAGTTTCTGGTTGTGTTTCACACATTTTTAGTACACACTTTCTCAAAGTCCAATACTATGCATTCAGAAGCTTGGGATCAGATGATCCACATGTAGACCTTTGCGCCGCCGCCGATTGCCGGCTAAGCCGCCGATATTTCCATTAGCCAGCCGCCACCAATAGGATCAGATAGCCAGTCAGCCGCCGCCGATTCAGTTACAGCCGATCGCCGCCAGGCTGCCTGCCACACTGACAAGCCCTACATTGCTGTACTGTAGGCCTAACTCTGAAGCAGTCCCACAATTAATGCTAATTGCAATTCTGGTCTCTAGAGGTTCTTAAGCTTTGTTTCACCCTCAAGTTCCCTAATTGCCATTGTGGAACAAAACTTAGGTCAGTTTGGCAGGTGTGAAAACTGATTGCACTTTTCAATGAAACTTTGATGTGTATTGTATGATAGGCCTATATAGGCCTAATGCTTGCATGCAATGAGAGCTTCTAGAAGTGAATTTCTTTTAGGAGTTCCACTTACAATGTAACTTCTCTTAAAACTTAAGATTGAAGTTGCTATAGGCCTATGTTGTGAATTCTGAAAATAGCTGCAAATTACCAATATGTTATTGAAAGTTGCATACAATTATCTATGAAAAGCTGATGAATTATATTCTGGAAATCTCTGGGATGGATGGATGATTGGGACTGTACATCTTTCTATTTATACATCTGGTAGGCTATGGTTAGAACTGGAAGAGGACACAGCAATGAGGTGAAGGATGATTGAAACTGCTGTCTAAGCAGATTGAGATGACCCAGCCAGAGACACGGTACCTTCAAGTGCATTGAATCTTTGTGGCCAGAGCCGAAATCAAACCCACGCAGTATGCCTACAGAAGTTTACTGAACGAACCCTCCCTCCCTTCGCAGATCTTTGGGAGCTCTCTTGTAAAAGTCACCCAAAAAATGCCTAGCCCTAGATAAAAAGTGGAGACATTTGCTAAATGGAAATCTTTTGCATTAGTCATTTGCAGAAATGCGGCTGTAAGCCACTCCAAGCTGATAGCCAGCTGATTGGTCAAGCAGCCAGCCTCAGCCGATTCCACAGTGGCTTAGCCGGTAGCCAGCTGATATTTTGGTCAGCCAGCCACCTTTTCTCACAGCAGCTGGTGCAAAGGTCTATCCACATGGTCTAGGCATGATGATTTAGCGTTCAGAGATGTGAAGCCATTCAGAGTCGGCTTGAGACTGATTTAATATCAACTGAAGCAATCAACAGTTACACAGGAGTGTGAAATCCAACAGTTCATGAGGAAATGTAAGAGTTCGTGTGGATTGCGGTTTGACACATGTGAACAACTGCCACAATGCCAAGTTTGGCTTTGCAACAGTTCATTTAAAGATGCTTGTATTGTTATGCGCATACAGAGACGCCTATTTGAAGTATCATAAAACAATGACCAGAGTGTTTGCATGGACCTGAGCATGTGTCCTGATGAAATCAAACAACTTTTGTTTTGTTCGATTTACTTCTGATGAAACTACAGCCTCTTTTATGGAAGGCGTAAAACTGGTCCATTCATTAACATTATGTTTCAGTACACCTTCCAGAGTGGCGTTTGTAATTTTGTCTGTACTGTTGGAAAAGAACAAAAGTTTGTTGATTTCATCAGGACACATGCTCAGGTCAATGCAAACACAAAATTTTGGAACACTTGAAAATAAAAAATGTGTCTCACAGTGCCCCGCTCTCACCTCTAGGTGACCAGTAAGCAATCTTTGGACAAGTAAACGCTTCTATGATATTAATTAAAAATTAGTTATTGTTGTCATATGCGTACGGGACGCGCGATTTTTGGGGGGGCGAGCGACATTTGCCCGAATTTCAAGAGCCAGATTTAATGCCATTTCAAATGAAATTGCCTCGAAATCATTAATTTTAATTATATTTTTTTTAATCATCTGCCCAAATTTTTTAGCCTTTTTGCCCGAATCTTACTGTTTCCCCCCCTCCCATACGCCTATGATTGTTGTAAAAAGATTATGTTCGCTCATCTTCTGAACCTGTAAGCCTTTGAGGATGTTGATGCATGGAACATCACTGATATTGCAAATATCACAACACTGAGAAAATTTACATTCTGTAATATCTTTGTTATAAAGCATTCATGAAACGGTCAAAGTGTAGACCTAATACAGCCTATATACAAGTAATATCAAGGACAACATCAGAAGGCTACGCTTACTGACTACTGTCCTACTAGTCTACAGTAAACAGCCACAAGTTTTTGTCACTCTGTACACTATTTTAAGTCAGAACGTGTCCAACACAAATGCAAAGTCATGGAAATGAAAGAATACCTTTTGATCATTAATTGTCCCTGGAAATAATATAAACAACTTTCTTTCAAGTTCTTTGCCCTCGTCTCAGCAAGAAATACGAGTGTGATAGACAAAAAAAATTAAAATTGATATGACTCAAATATTTCCTGATTTTTTTAGGTTCTCCTGACTCAGCTCTACAGCACTGTGCTGTTCATTTTCCTTGTGATTTTTTAAAATATTAAAGTTTTCTCAGGGACACTGTGGCTGGAAACGCTTTCTAATCCAATGGGGCAGTAGCTTTTCTTTCTGTTGCTTGCAGCATAATGAATTTCGTTTCCATGCCCTACCAGACTCGTTTCTGTCCACATATCAGCGGACAAGCATGTAGTAGATGACGTCACAGAGCAATTGTGAATGAGCGGATGTTGATTGCATTGTTGTCTCGACCAATCAAATTTGAAAGATCGGTACTAGCTAGCTAAGGTCATGAAATGCCGTGGATCCCAGATTGTGCCCTACGGCATTCAGAAGTAGGTGAAGCAGGAAGCCTGTAATGACAGATTTTAAGCACTCATGTGAATCAAAATCTGGCCTGCAAGGAATTCAGTGGAGCATCAAATTGATTTTTAAGAACATCAGTGCCTGAGATTGAAGTTCCTGGCGCAAAATTCACCAAAAGATGCTCAAGAAGAACTAGTTTGGATAAGTCTGCATACTGAGGGAGGGGGAGGGTTGGTCTAGTGGCAGAGTGCTGGGCTGCCTATCGCTGGGTCCAGGGTTTGAATCCAGCTCTTGTCGGGTCACCTTGGCCTATGTTGGACGGTTGTTTCAATCATCCTTCGCCTCATTGCCGTGTCCTCCTCCTGTCCTAATTAGCCTACCAAGTGCATAAATACAGGATGTAATGCCACAATCATCTATCCATCCATCTGCATACTGAGGACACAGCTGGTCTCATGCCTCGTTCCTCAACTGAGACAAAAGCCAAATTGTACATGCGAAATCATCACTACATATATTGTTGTCTTTGTCGGCCTTGATAACACATAATCACATATACCTTTTTGTTAGCACAAAACATATCAGATTTTAATTCTCAAGGAGTCTCATGCATAACATGACCCACAAAGTTACTGTCCATACAGAAGGAAGTGAAATAAAATGTTTTCCAAAATAATTTTCCCTCTTCCTGCTTGTTTCATATTAAACCAACATTAACCATGGACAAGTTCTGGTCACGTTTTGTGTCGTTTATCTTTCTTTACAATTTTTGGATTAACACTATTTTTGCAGGTGAGTTGATTTATTGTTTATTGTTGATGTTGTGTTTGATGCAATCCTGAGAATATACGGGCCAGTTATTGAATAATATGTCAATGATAATGTCATATTTGCAATTATTGGTTTTTACAGTACTCACTACTTCCTGTTTGCCCTGTGATTTCAAGTGCTTTTCAACAGATCAGTACACTGTCTGTTTAGAAAGGAAATTTTTACAAAGGTGCTCTGTCATTTTACTTACTTGTTCTTCTTATGACTGGGAAACAAATCTGAAATGTGACTTTGATGCTAACCAAGGACCACATAAACTCTGTTTTTATTTTATTTTGTTTTTTTCAGAAGGACAATGTCAACATCCTTGCATAGATGAAGAGATTTGTAACTTTATCTCTATTCAGGACAAATGCTATTACGTATACAAGGACGGATTAAGAAACTGGGAAGATAGCAAACAGCATTGTCAAGCAGAGGGATTAGAGATGATAAAAATAGACAATGCAAATATTAATAATATTACAAAAAATTTGTTAGACGGCTTGCCAGCTTGGCTTAAAATTGACAGGACTAAGGCCTGGCTGGGAGGACGGGCTCACAATTATGCCAACTGGAGTTTTGTAAATGGTGTTGGCATCAAAGGAGAACAGTTTGGTGATATAGAATTTCGAAATCCAGGCAAGTAATTTTTTGTTATAAAATATAGTTAAATACTCCTCTGCATGGCCATTTCTGGTTCCCCAAATGTATTGGTCACTATAAGTATCATGCAACATTCTGTAGGATTGGTAAATTTGCAAATTCCTCACAGTCCATTTTTTGACATCGTAACTGTCTCCCCATAGGCGTAGGAGGTCAATAAATTTTGGGGGGGGGGTTGTCCGAAAAAAATTGCCCAAATAGTACCAAAAATATTAAATTCACAAAATTGTGTCAAAAGTGCATGAAAATATTGATTTTCCAAAATTTTAGGGCGGCTCCAGCCCCCCAGACCCCCCCTCCCCCCCAACTACTACGCCTATGTGTCTTCTGATAGACCGATTTGGTCTCCCAGTCATTGCCAGATTGGTATTACAGAGGGACCATTTTTCCCACAGACTCGCATTTATTGCACATCTGTTTGTCTTGACTTGAAGTTCTTGGATGCATTTGAAACCAAGACTCTTTCTTTCCATATCAAAAATATGCTTCAATCTTTACAATACACTGGATACAGTATATATTTCTGCTTATAAATATATTTTTTTAAATAATGAGAGTATGTCAGCATGAAAACTAAATATTTTTTATTATTCAATTTCACTAGCATAAGTTTGCCAAGTAACTTTTTTTGTGTTATTGTATACATATACATTATATAATTATGTCATTTGATAGCTTTATAAACATCTAAATATTGCTTCATACTATTTTTTGGCAGAAAATATTTTTATCTTACCTCTTGCTCCATTTCTAGGAGGACAGTATTGGGCTTATTGTGGAAGTTTTTTTCCTGCCCCTGCCAGTAGCAGTCCTTTCTTTATCAGTGTACAATCATGTCACACAAAGGGAAATTTTCTCTGCAGAAAACGTAAGTATCCTCAGTACCCTATGACATAAGCAGTAGGGGAGAGCGGGGCCAGTTGAACCAAATTTTAGAAATCACTCTCCTGTGTGCATACCTTTACAGCTTTCAAGGATAACAAAGATGGAAAAGATAGTTTGAAAAGTTGTCTAAACTTCCCAACTTTAGGTATTGGGCTTATTGTGGAAGTTTTTTTCCCGCCCCTGCCAGTAACAGTTCTTTCTTTATCAGTGTACAATCATGTCACACAAAGGGAAATTATCTCTGCAGAAAAGGTAAGTCTCCTGCGTACCCTATGACATAAGCAGTAGGGGAGAGCGGGGCCAGTTGAACCAAATTTTAGAAATCACTCTCCTGTGTGCATACCTTTACAGCTTTCAAGGATAACAAAGATGGAAAAGATAGTTTGAAAAGTTGTCTAAACTTCCCAACTTTAGGTGTTTGTGTATATCTTACCACGGCCGACAAATGAGCCTCCAAAAGAATTTTTTTTTAATTGGTTCAACTTGCACCACCCACGGTATTTTCACAACATATGTACACACAGCATATAAACATAAATATTACTATTTGAGGTCAGGTTAACACTGAAAATAGTCACAAAAGATACCCACAGTTGCATCTGTATGAACCGTGTGCAGCTTTTCAACATGTGAAACCTTTTTTTTCTTCAGGGCATTGTACAAGTCCGGCCAATAGAAACTGTCTGATTTTCATCGATGAACAGAAGAATTGGTTTGAAGCAAGATTCCACTGCATGGACATGGGAGGAGATTTATTTTATTTGAAAGGAGATGAGCATATTTCACAATTTAATCTTGGTGGAGATTCATCTGTGCTTGGCGAAGTTAGTTATGTATCGCACAATACATACATTGGAATTGTGCACAGGCAGTGGGAATGGCATGGTGAGTGTGAATTAAGAAATCTAATATAATGGAGTATGCCACAATGTATGTAGATATTTCCTGTACATTGTATTGATATAAGGTTACTCTGTATAGTTGGCCCGCTTTGGCGTATTGCAGGTAAAATAGAGAAAGACTTTAAAATCTCAGATGATAATTTTGCAACCAAGATATCACCAATAAATTCTCTCTGCTTCAACTGAACAAAATTGCTTTTCAAGAACTTTTTGTGAGCCCTTATCCTGATGAATTTTAAAACATCAAAGAAAGGCCTTAAGTGAAGTCAAGGGAGTTCGTCCAAGTTATTTTATTTTATTGTAGGTCTATCATACACCCGTGTTACTGAAATAACTTTTTTAATAAGAATTTTTGATGAAATAACATCATGAATGTTTCCAAATTACAGATACCTCAAAAATAATTTACACAAATTGGGCTGATGGAGAACCGAACGCATTTTGGCAGGAATGCCTGATGATGTATGGAGATACTGGGAAATGGGATGACAACGTATGTGATGCACAATTGCTCACATTATGCCAAGGAGGTAAGATAGATGTATATATATATAAGTTTTTTAAAATGTTAGCCAAGCAAGGCTTGGTAATAAAATAAACCTTCAAACTTTGCCGGATTGCAATTATCAAGTGTTAAAAACAGTCTCGATACCATTCGTTGCAAATCAAGTACCCATAACTTTACCAAGACATCCTTGAATCTACAACTTCTGACAAATACTGGAAATAATTATAAATAAATTTCAGAATTCCCTTCGGAGGTAACTGCAGCAGCTGATCACTTTTAATGAAGCAGAAATATTTGAACTGTTCAGTGTTACACTTGTGAAGCTCACTCGATCACTGCTGAAGAGATATATCAGTTGCCTCATCATTTCGGAATGTTTCCTCTAAAGTTCTCGCAAGTTCAGTCACAAAAGAATCTGTAAAATGAAATTGTAGCTTGTTTACTAATTATTGAACAACATTTTACTTTGCAGAAACAACTGAAACAACTACCACATCAACAACTACCACACAAAGCCAGAAAACCAACAGTACACAAGGAGGGTTGACTCCTCCCAATGAACCAACCACTACCCTGGGCAGTTCCGCAACTTCTATTTCTGAGGTTAATGCAATACCGACAAAAGAGGAATTCGTTGGAAAATATCCAAGCACCAGTAAGTGCAATTATATCATCTTATTTGCCAATAATCCAACTGGGTTGAAGCCTATTTTGATTTAAAATAAATATACTTTAACATAGATTTAGCTTAGGGGAGACCGGGGCTGGTTGTCACAGGGGCACTGGGGCAGGTTGTCACAATTTTTATTGCATTGAACTATGGAGTTACACAACTCAACCAATCATTGTATACTGCTTTTATAACCCACTGGAGTATTTTTGAAAAATCTTGACCCCTGGAAGGGAGTTTGGTAGGCACACGGTCTATTAAAAATTTCCGGTCACAAAAAGTAAATTTTTACCGGCAACTTGCATGTCATCCTACTTATTAACAAATAGTTGTTGAAAAAGGTAAAGTTTATACACATGTCATGTAAACAAATCTTTAAATAATGATAGGAAGAAATAGTGAAAAATATGATAAGAACAGCCTTGGTCGCCCGTTTTTTGCATTTTCATCAGTCGGGGCAGGTTGTCACAAAAAGACGGGGCAGGTTGTCACACTTTTTGGAGCTGGTTGTTTACCCATTAGGACCAGTCTTTTAAACCAAAAAAACTATCACAAATATAAATTGGTAATTTATACATGCTATTTATGACTAAAGATGTATGCAGATATGGCATAGTGTCAAAGTAAATTGATTTCAAATTTATGAAGAAATTTTCATTAAAAAATTGTGATTTTCCTCCTCCTGATCAGAATGCTTTTCGGCTGCTTGGTAAGCTTTCATTTGTAGCACCCTTGTACAGAGTAGCGAGTTTGTTGAGGTCTGCACTGGACAAGCAGAGGATTCCTCATATGTCCAAAATAACTTATTTTAGTCAAAATCTGCCTTACGGAGTCCCACTTCCTGTGTCCGAGCTCTTAACCAAAAGTGTGACAACCTGCCCCGAGAGTGTGACAACCTGCCCCGAAAGTGTGACAACCTGCCCCGAGTGCTGAATAAAAAAGAATGTCCCATAAGATGTCAAGATTTCAAATGATATAGATATATATTGATCAGATAGGTTTAAGTCACTTCCCTTTTAACATTCATATAGATTGGCAGTGCTCCTGCATGCTTTAAATAGAAATAGTAGCATATCTAAGTTCTACACAGTGTGACAACCTGCCCCTGTGACAACCAGCCCCGGTCTCCCCTACATGGTTTACAATGATTTATTTCAAATGAAATAGAAAATTAAAATGTTATGTCTTACAACATATTTTCTTTCCGTTTTACAGATAAGATGATAATCATTATCATGGGAGTTCTCCTTGGCGTATTTTTCCTATCTTCAATTGCTCTCATCATTTTTATAATATGCAGGTATGTGTTCTTTTAGTACGAACAGTCAACATCCACTTGCCAATACCATGATAACGGTGTATTTGAAATTATAAGAGCCATCCGGGCTGCCATCCCAATGTGCGCTTTTTGCCAACTTTCTAAGTATTAGTTAGATGCCGATTTGGAAGGTTCCAACATGCGTTTTTGTCAGTTAGAACCGGACAAAGAGGTGTCTAACTGACTTAAGACACTGTACGCTTCTTCCATTATACCTTTCAACTGGAAATTTTGCTAAATAAACAATAATCTAACTATTTGTTCGCTGTTGTTAACAACACTTAACAATTGGAAGATGAAGCTAAATTTTGCAATCTTTTGAACCTCAAATATATACAACATACAAATAAACATAGAAAATATCACGCACAAATGTCTCAGAAAAATTGCTTGTCAATGACAGATTCCTATCTGCTCTGCCACTAATTTTGAAACAAATTAAAACATTTTAACATGCACTTTCTTACTGTTTAGGACGGCCAAGATCTGAACATAGAGGTCTTACGACCTGCGTTCAGTAATTTACTTATTATTTATTATTACTTATTATATTGGCACTTTCAGGAGGCGCCAAAAGAAGGAAGAAATTGAAGAAATTGAGGATACAGAAATTATTGATAATAATTATTACGAAGGAACAGTCGAAAGGACAGTCAATGACGTCGATCCAGGGAAATCGGAAACAACAAAAAATTATGTTAATGGCAATGCCGGTGACAGACGCATTGTTCCCGAAAAACCAACAGGGTTGCCAAGCTATGAGGATGTGCATTTGTATGGCAATGATGTAACTGACAGTATGCCTAAGAACAAACCAGTTCTTAAACCCAAACCTAAAATTGGTCCAGTGAATGGTGATGTGTATTCTCAAGTCAGTCTAGAAAGATCTGTGTCACCTATATTACCCAACAATAACACCACTTACATAAATGCCAATTAGGCATTTGAGAAGAAATAAGTTTTATAGTTTGTCATGTCAAGCAGAGGACAGATGTTTGGCCAGATATCTCAGCAACCACAAACCCCACAGAAGAAATACACATACCTATGTATAGCTTTTTTTTGTGATGTTTTGGGGACGTTTTTGTCTGATAGCTATTTGCCAATTTATAAAAATGGCGGTCGAATTTCGCACAAGTTGACATTTGTGATGCTGCCAATATGACAAACAATATAACAATAACATGACCTGTGGAGGGCGTTATGGGTGGTTGACAGCCCAAGGGATTGCTTGTCAGCCCTACGAATTCTTGTCAGCCCGAGGAACGAGGGCTGACAATCGTAGGGATGACAAGCAAGCCCGAGGGCTGTCAACCACCCATAATGCCCGACTCAGGTCATGATATTACTATTATCATTACCTCTTACTCAAATAATTCATCTGCCACCCTGACCTATCTGTGATACAAATTCGATTTTTAAGTACCATCACAATTTTTTTTCTCTATAAATTAGATTGTAAAAATTTTCACCCGAGCGATTAGGGTACCTGGCAATGGCCAGTATTGATTATACAGGACAATTCCTGAATTCCTTGTAAAAAATCTGTAGACACTAAGAACTGGACTAGTAAAACTTTTCAGCACTTCCCAATTACAGAGCTTTAAAATCACAATCAATTTATGCACTTTAATGTACTTTGCAGTGCTGGTGTATAATACAGTATTCAAAATCCTGTGAAAATTTCAAAGTCGTCAGGTAAATAGGGACTGAGAACAAAAGAAACAACCAACACTGAGTCAGTAAGATTTCAACAAAACTTGTGACGCTACCACTTGCAGGCCCTTGAAAATCATAACGTCACAATCTATTTATAGATTTAGATGCTCATGGTTGCTAGGCAGCATGAGTCATGATGTCATCACAGGGCCGACAATACCATTGTCGGCCCTCAAAATCATTGTCGGCCCTCAAAATCATTGTCGGCCCTGCAAATGAGGGCGTTATGGGTGGTTGTTGCATGGGTTATCTAATGATAATACCCTACTTATCTCATGACTGAGGTGATGATAATGGGTGATGACGTCACAAAAATGCACCGCAGTGCCACCCCAGACTTAGTTCTAGTCAAGTTTGCATCAGCAAAACCACCAATGTCATTGTGTTGAATTTTACGAACTGTAGAAACAATGCTAAATTTCTGTCCCATTACTTGACATGACAAACTGTAGGTTTGTAATCTGCTGCTACAACCTCAACCCAACCAAAAGGCCACACATTAATGACACATTTATTTGCTCCAATAAAACAAATTACAGTGATGACATAAGTAATATAAAACACATTGTAGAGCAAGGAGACTCTCACGAGACAAGTCACTCTTGGAGTGCCACAATGATTTATGAATTAATCACTGAATTTTTATTGAAGTGTTAAAATTTAGGAGAAAAAAAAGAAAAAGATTCAAAAGCCTGCCAAGGATGTAATTGTAAAGTCTGTTGTTGAGACTGACTTCATCGGTGTAATGGACTATAAAAAATCCTACTTTTACATTTACATATATATTCCACTATTAGAATGCGCAATGGCAATCATGCTCTGAGAAATTGTACAATAAAAGTAACAACGAGGATGCTTCATGATTGGTGGTGGCCGGAGGGATTGTTGAAAAAATTTTCAGAAGAAGTGAAGATGCACATGCGTCGGCTGGGCCATAGCTGTAGGGGGCAGGGGGAGGCAGCTGCCCCCTCTAGAATTTGGCCAAGAAAGGTGTATTACTTGTAAAAATTTCAATTTTCCGGGGTTTTCCGGGGTGCGCATGCCTCCGGACATGTCTCTTCCCCCCCCCCTTTAGGATTCAGCCCAGCCTACGGCCCTGGTCGGCCCACACTCTAAAAAATGTCGGGACAAAATTGGTTTTTTAGATTCAAAATGTTTTTTGAAAAACCAAATTTCAATGCAAAACCAACATGGATTTTTAAAAAAATCCATGTTTTTAAAAAAATCCATGTTGGTTTTGCATTGAAATTTTGTTTTTCAAAAAACCATTTTGAATCTAAAAAACCAATTTTGTCTGAATTTTTTTAGAGTGCAGGGTTGAATGCATAAAGGCGAATGAATCCTCATGAAGGACTGGTGGACTCCCTCCTATTGTTCAACAAATTTGTTTTACTTCGTTGAATCAATTGCGGTCCGTGAAGGATAATGCGCTAAAAGCATAAATTTATTAGTTGCATTAAATCCACAAGCCCAGATTTAAATCTAATGTAATAGTTACTATACTTATGTGCATGCATGTCCAGTGTTATTACCATTAATTAGCATTTTCAATTAATCATAGATAACTGGGGGCAAGGAGAGCAATACTTCACATCATGGTCTTCAGGAATTTTGTGTATACAAGTTAGTGCAAATACTATAATTATTTCTATCACGTAAATGTACAAAATTCCATAATTTTGTCTTTTACACTTCCCTGTAGATTTTTGCAGTGAACTATGAACTTTTAAGAAGTTTTGGTTTCAGAAAGGTAGGGGGGAGGGGGCTCACAAGTTTACCAGAGCATGTTAACATGGGACTCATGGAGTATGGCTGTATGATTGATTCACTTAATTATTTACTCTCACATGACAATTTTATCAAATCTAACTCAATGAATGAAATGAATACCTCTTGGCTGGTGTTTTATTGAAATGTTTTACATTGTATCATTTTTATTCATCAATGCGTATGTTTTGATTTATTGTTTACATGTACACATACATGTTTTTACTTATTCCTCACTTTGTGGGGGTTATCAAAATAAAATGTGAAATAAATAAATAGAGTGAAACAAGAATAAGAAAGGAAGTCAAATGTAGATAAATGTTGTACAGAAATAATCATTCGTAAAGTCTTATAAGTTATGTGGTTGTTTGATTTTATATATTGTATGTATTATGCCAGAGATGAACTGAAACCAAATTAAGATATTATGTGTTGTATTTATGCCAGAACTGATGTTTTGAATCCTTGTTTTTATACCAATAAAACTGAAGAAGTAGCGCTTGTTTGGTTTAGTCTTTTTAAAAACAGTTTTGGCATCGGATCAACACAAAAGCAAGTTATGCATGTCGACTTGTCAACTTGTGAACTGAGTCACTCTAAAATCGCCATTACTCGCTATGGCCAAGTAGTACCGATTTACACCTGTACCAGATTGTATGAACGCTTAACATGGGTTATCTTAAAGTGGTTAAGTCATTTTACTGATATTGTGTCAATGCTGAACATGAGCTAGATAACTAGTTTCAATTAACTGAACTCATGTTACAACATGGCAAGTTTTTTGGCCAGTAACCCGCTTAGAAGATAATTTATAGAAGTTAACCTCTTTAGGATGACCCGTGTTAAGCGTTCATACAATCTGGTACTGGGTGGAGTGAAGAGTCATGGAGGATCCACTCAGTTCCTCCATGCCGTGGCTGGGACTCTAACCTACATCTCAGTTACCAGGCAAGTGCTGAGCGCCTTATTCACTAGACCGCGACACATCTTCTCTTTGCCAATATGTTACTTCCTGAATTCTCAAAAGTATAATATCAACCATGTAATATTATAAAGTTTTTGTCTTCAAACTTTATTTTTGTCTTTAGACTTCCTCTTCAGTATTTAGAATTATTCTTAACTTGGCATGAATAACATGGAAATGAAGCTCTCTGCTCTTGGGTCATTCTTCCTTATTGTTTGTACTGTCCATTGCTTAGAATATGGTAAGTCATCTTGTTTATGTTACAATTGTTATAAATATGAAAGTACAATCTGTACAGCCCTATAAGCCGGGTCTTTGAGTGATAAAGAGGGAAGGAGTCTGACAGGTGAATCTGTATGTTGTTATGTTCACTTCAATTTTGGATACTTCCCTTTTCTTGCAAAGGCAATGGTGTGAGACCAAAATATGTAGCATATAAAATGTCTGGATGATATCCAAGCTGGCTTCTCAACCTGCATAGGCACATGCACGACGGCCTACATACACTCTTAACGCAAAAGGTTCTTGAGGGTATATATAAAGAACAGCCGAAAAAGGGTTCTACATTTCTTAAGGGTTCAATTGAATTAAAAGGGTTCAATACTTGGTCAGAAGGCCCTATGATAGGACGGTATCCTCCCAACTTGAGAGAAAGGGGTTCCATTGCGGGAGTTCAGTGCAGCTGGATTATCTAAATGTTGTTTTCATTTGCTGTCGGAACCTTTTTAAAAGTTGAATATAGAATCTTTAGGGTTCCATATCCATACCAGCTTATAGAACCTTCAAAGGTTCCATATGAAACCTTTTTGTTAAGATCTTAAGTATACAGCTCTTCTTCATGAAGTTGGCACACTCTTGCCACTTCAACGAAATCTGCAATTATTATTTTTAGAAATTATTTGATTCCATAAACCTTTTTTTGCATATTATCCAGAGGGATGTAATCACACGTGCCTAGTCACTGATGACATCAGCCAGAGATGCATGTATCAAAGAATTGGACAAAAATGCTACTACCAATTCTCCAAGAACGCCACCTGGATTGTCAACAGACAGTGGTGCATTGACCAAGGGTTGGAAATGGTGCGACTGTCGAGAGAGTCCATTCCCGACATTGCTCAGCTGCATTTCAATTACCCGGTGGAGGCAACTCCCATTAAATGGAGATACATGTGGTTAGCAGGGAAGGGAGTGACTTTTGCCGACTGGACTTTCCTTAATGACACACCGGTCGTGCATACATCTATCGTGGTTGGATCAGGTGAGTAGTAACTAGTAAAGCCAGACATACTTGATTTTTTTGTTCCTCGGATTGACCGGCCTACTTGATATTGTGCCTATGGAAAAAAAAAATTTAGCTATCTCATATTAATCTTTTTATCAAACTAACATGCATAATAAAAAATTGAGATGACAGTTTTTTTTTTATCTTACCAACCGACCCTTGAAAAATTGCCTTGAGAAGATTCGAGAAGCTAATTTGTGGTTTCCTAAAGCACAGGATTACCATTACGTGGGTGATGGCAGTCGCTATTTTTAGCAGCGCCATGGCGCAAGCTATTACCTTAGTATTTTAGGAAAAACTTGTCAAGAAACTGGAGGTTGTCCTATCCTATCAAATGCACCCAAAATAAGCATACAGACTACTGATAATTTTTACTCGCCAGCATCAACTTTTAGAAGCATAACAAGCTGAAAATACATTTAATTACGAAATCGCGCACTTTACTTTCTTCTTGTTCTTCCTGCTGGTAGATCCCTTCCTTTGTTGGAACCTCCCTCAGTTCAAGTCAAGAGTTGAAGCCTTGTGTATAATTCCATGTACACTGTATCATTATCTGACATACTGTTTAAGTTCTGATTGAATAATGTTCGCCCACTTTGACCCATGATTTAAGGCATTTCCATAATATTCATCAAAACATTTATTTTACAAATGATAAATACACCAGTTTGGCCTACAAAACAAATATATTGATAGCTGGTATATCAAAATTATAAATAAGAAAAATTGCTCTGAAAAGTTAGTATGTGCGTTACTCTTGACCGTCACTTTTTTCAGCAAATTTGACAAGCAGTGGAACTCAAATAACAAGATTCTGCACTAGTTTTCACACTTTTGGATATTATTTCAGAAAACTACAGGTCCTGACGATTAAAACAATGTATCATTTGCCCACCTGGCTCTCGGTGTCACAAAACTCTTAAAACCAGCCACTTTTTGGCCTCTGGCTGCTCATCTAATAATATCTTCTGTCCTGATATTATTCAGGATTTGTCCCAAATTGCCCTGATTTGCCCTGAAATCGGATTTAACCTGATTCCTGGTGAGGCTACATAATATTACACATAAATAGATAGATAGATAAGTGCAGCCCTCTAAACCCAGTTCTGGGTGCTCACGAGGGTTGATTGATGAGAGAGAGGGCGAGAGTCCTCAACGTGTTGCACATTTACCCCATGTGAGGATTCTTTTACTTGCCCAACACAGACACTGAGGGCCACCACTTTATAGTCTCAACCAAACTGTCCGAAAAACATCCAGCTGGGATTTTGCTCATAAATGTCCACTGAAAATTTTGGGTTCCCAGCCTGCGTTCGAACCAATGCAGGCAAAGACCTCCAGTGATGCAGACTGGAACCTTAACCACTACACCACCCAGGGGTGGTATTCAGCTATTTTTAGACACACAGAAATATCCAGCACTGCAGAACCACCCCTGGTGTATACTGCAAAGATCTACATAACATTAAATTTTCTTTTGCTTTCCAGTTTCTGATGGTCCGTTTGAGTCCTGTGGATTCTTGGACACCGGAGACTTCTCATTGAAGACAAGTCTTTGTCACGACAAAAAAAAATTCCTTTGCAGAAATGGTGAAAGTTACTTCTTCAAAATTCATATATATATATTTGTAATTATTTGGAATGAATATAAACCCATGAAATTATTGTTTCGGGGAATTACAGTGGTGTTAAATATTGGTAATATCTGAAAACCAAATTATGTTAGATCTAAAAATCGATTTCTCTTTAATGAAAAAAATGTTTAATAATAATGAAAAAAAGTATGTTAAACATTTAACATTCATTAAATTCTACAAAACAATCTATAGTGTCACAATACAATTGTTGTATTCTGCCACACTTTACAGTACTTTGTTATAAAAGCAATGGAAATCTGAATAAATCTATTTAATTAAAATTGTCCTTAAATATAAGTGACTCATAAAAAATTGAAGTTAGAAAATGATTTTTTTATTGCAGGAAATGATGTTACTGCTTTCAAAAGGAATGCAACCTGGTCCCAGGCAAGAGAAAGGTGTTTGCTATTAGGAGGCGACTTGTTTTATTTACGCGATGAATCCAGTGAAATGCCTTACGAGTACTTCATCGATTCGATTAAATCTGCAATGAATAAGTCCCTCATCCCAATCGGCCAAGCACTGCATGTTGGAGTCAATCGTTTATCATGGAGATGGCCAAGTAAGATCGATATTCTGTTCTAGGTTTCATATTTCTTAAAATTACATTGCTTTTGAATAACAAATAAATACACTTCAAGAAAATAAAACTCACTCAAAAACCCTTATTGGCTTTTAGCAGGCTTGGGGTCAAGTACTGTACTTGGACTCAGTACTTGGACTCCTAACTTCTAAAAATGAAGTACTTGTACTTGGACTTGACTCCAAAGTACTTGAAGTACTTTGTAAGTACATCATGCAAGTACTGCATGATGTACTTACGGCCTCGTGAAACAGCAAGGTGACTGTCTCTCCCTTGGGTCAAACAGATCGCACTGTTGCCCTCGTATCAGTCAACATTTGTATACTGTTTTTAATTATTGTGATGTTCTTATTTCTGTATTTCACATCTAAAATGAAGATTCATTCTCTTCATAACTTAATTAAAGTTGACACAGACAAAATCAATGCAAATGTTAAAGCATGTGAATTAAGAGCTGAATTAAGCAGTTAATTGCAATTAAAAAGTGATGTATATGTAGGTCTGGGTATCTAAATTGGTTTTAAGGCTAATGTTCAACATTATTCCAAATTGTGATCGTGGAAACACCATGCAGCTGTAGGCATACATATTACATACGAATAATTAATTGCAATGAATGCTGTAAGTTTTAAGAAAAACGGAACTTTTGATTGATAGCCACTTTTAGAAACCACTTTTTTTTTTTTAACATTCTGCATGTATTTGAAAAACCAATTCTGTCCTGAAAGTTTTTTTAATGTACTTTGGTGGATTTTTTCCTGCAGACACTCTAAAAAATGTCGGGACAAAATTGGTTTTTAAAAAAAAATCCATGTTGGTTTTTTACTAGAGTAGCTCATGGTAGTGGTGTACGCAATCATATGTCCAGAGCTAAACTCTTCAGAATTCAGTTCTTTATAGGTCTAGGTATGAAATTAGGTTGGTGTCACATTTCTCATAGGGGCCGAACTTTCCAAAATGGCCGCCACCATTTTTACGTTGTTTTAACAATTTTTCTCTAGATAAATGGGCCATATCTCAAGAACTGTTGGAGATAGGAGGTTGTGTGACCACTCAAAATTTGCAGCATGGCAATGTTATAGGGAGTAGTTAATACATCTTTATATCAAAATAACAATATTTTTTAAGAAAATTGCAAAAAACTGATTTTATTAATTTTTCATAATTAAAAATGTCCGTAAAAGCTGAAAAAATTAAAATCAGACATCTTTTCTATGAATCTATCTAACGTTCGAAGCTCGCAGAGAAAGCTAGTTACACAGTTTTTTACACTTATCTTTGTTGCAGTATTGAATTCAACAAATCTAATGTTTCTCTTGCCTGCATATGCAGGATTTAGCTCTGCGCCATGTTGTATTGCCTCTAAATAGCCCACGCCGGTGCTGATGGGGCGTAAAACACAGACTCACTCACTCACTAACTACACCATGTTGCGGGCCATCTGCATGGTTGGGGCAGGTCATCGGGTCTGTATGATATTGGCAGTATCACTGGTCCCACACCAAACAGTCTTTCTTCATAAACCATATTGCAGTGGATCGGGGTTAATGGTGGGAGGACTGGTAGCTTACTGCTATATCTTCAGGTATGACCTCTTTATTGGTGGGACGCTAAAATAGTAATTTAATTTTCATGCATATCATTCTATCACATTTTGGCACATTTCTATTCAGGAATTATCCTTCTAATTGAATATTTTGCCAGTAAATGATTTCACAATAATCCCTCAACCATAGGATTCCCCAACAGGGAACCCCCAATGTAAATTACTAAATATGGACACACAAGTGATACGTTGGCTTCGATTAGATTGGATTGTATTGTTTAGATTAAACTGGACTTGATTGCATAGATTAAATTGGACTGGTTTGGGTCAAATTGGACTAGCTTGGATTGGATTCGGGTTGGAAGAGATTGAATCCGATTGAATTGCGCAGATTGAATTTGACAAGATTTGACGGGACTGGATAGGATTGGATTAGATTGAATTTGCTAAGATTAGATTGGCTTAGATTAGCTTAGATTGGAATAAACTGAATTAGATTTGATTGGAGTGGATTAGCTTGGATTGGGTTAAATTTAATGAGATTAGATTTGGTAAAATAAAGTTGGATTGATTGGATTACTTTGGATTCAATTGGACTTGATCAGACTGGATTCACTTGGATTGGAATTGCACTAGATTGAAATAGATGAAATTGGATGTGATTGGATTAAATTTAATTGGAAGGGATTAGATCAGATAGGATTTGATTCAATGGGATTGGCTGGGATAAGATTGGATTGGCAGGAATTGGCTTGGATGGGATTGGAGTTGGCTAGGTTGGACTATGTTAGGTTGGACTTGGCTAGATTTGATTAGGTTAGATGAGATTAAATTAGTTTCGATTAGATAACATAAGATGAGATAGACCGATGGATGGATGGATGATTGGATTGGAGTTTAAATGTATTTATGCGCTTGGTAGGTGAATTAGGACAGGAGGAGGACACGGCAATAAAGGGAAGGATGATCAAAACAGCCGTCCATTATAGGCCCAGGTGACCCAGCAACAGCTGGATTCAACCTGGGCAGTGATTGGCAGTCTAGCACACTACCACTAGACCAATCCTTCCCCCAGCTAGATAGATGGTTAGATAGATAATGATGTTGACAAACACATACATGGACAGAAACTAGGGGAGTCCTGCTTCTTGAGCATGTAATGTTATGATCTTCTTGAAGTTCAGCAGCATAGTATGAGCATACCAAACGGTTGAAATGGAGCTCAACCTTCAAGTTGTGATACTGCTCCCACCTGTACTCATCAAGTGTGATGCAGACTGTTTTCTTTATGGCCAAAAAAAGAAACATTTCTTCTTCGGTGACCATTGCATGTCCCAAAGCCCTGGGGTAAGGAAAGTTCCAAAGTAGCATTCAAGCCTGAAAGCTTAGGAACCACTTTGCTGATCATGTCACAACTGCTCAGCCATAACTTGCTGGGAGGTACATGTAAGACACCAAGTCACTGTCTATTTGGTCAACCAGCATGTGAACTGAACAGTTTTCTTTTTTTGTAACCTCCAACTTCTAAATAAAAGTTTGATCAAGACATCAGTATCAGGTGAAAGCACTAAAACTGATTGCAGCCCATGTTTCACAACACTTGTCTATCAGCAATGTACTGGATGAGCACCAGTGGGAGCAGTATCAAAAATCGCAGGTTGAGCTTGATTTTAAACTGTTTATATGTTGTTCAACATCAATAGAAGAGCATTTAAATAGATATGGCACCAACGGTGACCAACCTGCCAGTCCTCCAGCCACTAATACATATTACTAGAGTAGCTCATGGTAGTGGTGTACGCAATCATATGTCCAGAGCTAAACTCTTCAGAATTCAGTTCTTTATAGGTCTAGGTATGAAATTAGGTTGGTGTCACATTTCTCATAGGGGCCGAACTTTCCAAAATGGCCGCCACCATTTTTACGTTGTTTTAACAATTTTTCTCTAGATAAATGGGCCATATCTCAAGAACTGTTGGAGATAGGAGGTTGTGTGACCACTCAAAATTTGCAGCATGGCAATGTTATAGGGAGTAGTTAATACATCTTTATATCAAAATAACAATATTTTTTAAGAAAATTGCAAAAAACTGATTTTATTAATTTTTCATAATTAAAAATGTCCGTAAAAGCTGAAAAAATTAAAATCAGACATCTTTTCTATGAATCTATCTAACGTTCGAAGCTCGCAAAGAAAGCTAGTTACACAGTTTTTTACACTTATCTTTGTTGCAGTATTGAATTCAACAAATCTAATGTTTCTCTTGCCTGCATATGCAGGATTTGGCTCTGCACCATGTTTTATTGCCTCTAAATAGCCCACGCCGTTGCTGATGGGGCGTAAAACACAGACTCACTCACTCACTAACTACACCATGTTGTGGGCCATCTGCATGGTTGGGGCAGGTCATCGGGTCTGTATGATATTGGCAGTATCACTGGTCCCACACCAAACAGTCTTTCTTCATAAACCATATTGCAGTGGATCGGGGTTAATGGTGGGAGGACTGGTAGCTTACTGCTATATCTTCAGGTATGACCTCTTTATTGGTGGGACGCTAAAATAGTAATTTAATTTTCATGCATATCATTCTATCACATTTTGGCACATTTCTATTCAGGAATTATCCTTCTAATTGAATATTTTGCCAGTAAATGATTTCACAATAATCCCTCAACCATAGGATTCCCCAACAGGGAACCCCCAATGTAAATTACTAAATATGGACACACAAGTGATACGTTGGCTTCGATTAGATTGGATTGTATTGTTTAGATTAAACTGGACTTGATTGCATAGATTAAATTGGACTGGTTTGGGTCAAATTGGACTAGCTTGGATTGGATTCGGGTTGGAAGAGATTGAATCCGATTGAATTGCGCAGATTGAATTTGACAAGATTTGACGGGACTGGATAGGATTGGATTAGATTGAATTTGCTAAGATTAGATTGGCTTAGATTAGCTTAGATTGGAATAAACTGAATTAGATTTGATTGGAGTGGATTAGCTTGGATTGGGTTAAATTTAATGAGATTAGATTTGGTAAAATAAAGTTGGATTGATTGGATTACTTTGGATTCAATTGGACTTGATCAGACTGGATTCACTTGGATTGGAATTGCACTAGATTGAAATAGATGAAATTGGATGTGATTGGATTAAATTTAATTGGAAGGGATTAGATCAGATAGGATTTGATTCAATGGGATTGGCTGGGATAAGATTGGATTGGCAGGAATTGGCTTGGATGGGATTGGAGTTGGCTAGGTTGGACTATGTTAGGTTGGACTTGGCTAGATTTGATTAGGTTAGATGAGATTAAATTAGTTTCGATTAGATAACATAAGATGAGATAGACCGATGGATGGATGGATGATTGGATTGGAGTTTAAATGTATTTATGCGCTTGGTAGGTGAATTAGGACAGGAGGAGGACACGGCAATAAAGGGAAGGATGATCAAAACAGCCGTCCATTATAGGCCCAGGTGACCCAGCAACAGCTGGATTCAACCTGGGCAGTGATTGGCAGTCTAGCACACTACCACTAGACCAATCCTTCCCCCAGCTAGATAGATGGTTAGATAGATAATGATGTTGACAAACACATACATGGACAGAAACTAGGGGAGTCCTGCTTCTTGAGCATGTAATGTTATGATCTTCTTGAAGTTCAGCAGCATAGTATGAGCATACCAAACGGTTGAAATGGAGCTCAACCTTCAAGTTGTGATACTGCTCCCACCTGTACTCATCAAGTGTGATGCAGACTGTTTTCTTTATGGCCAAAAAAAGAAACATTTCTTCTTCGGTGACCATTGCATGTCCCAAAGCCCTGGGGTAAGGAAAGTTCCAAAGTAGCATTCAAGCCTGAAAGCTTAGGAACCACTTTGCTGATCATGTCACAACTGCTCAGCCATAACTTGCTGGGAGGTACATGTAAGACACCAAGTCACTGTCTATTTGGTCAACCAGCATGTGAACTGAACAGTTTTCTTTTTTTGTAACCTCCAACTTCTAAATAAAAGTTTGATCGAGACATCAGTATCAGGTGAAAGCACTAAAACTGATTGCAGCCCATGTTTCACAACACTTGTCTATCAGCAATGTACTGGATGAGCACCAGTGGGAGCAGTATCAAAAATCGCAGGTTGAGCTTGATTTTAAACTGTTTATATGTTGTTCAACATCAATAGAAGAGCATTTAAATAGATATGGCACCAACGGTGACCAACCTGCCAGTCCTCCAGCCACTAATACATATCCACACCAAAATGGTAAATTAGGAAACACTTATTGGTCTAAGACCAGTGATACTGCCGGTATCATGCATGCAGACTAAAGGAACATCAAATTTGTTGCATTCTGTAGATATAGCAAGGATAAGTGTACAAATCCATATATATAACCAGAATGGTCTGCAAGGTTCGAATGTTAAGATATATTCATGTAAAAGATGTCTTATTCTAATTTTACATTACCTTTAAGGTTATTTTGAGCCCAGACAATAAATCAGAGATGGCTGATGTATGACATTGTATGTTTATAGAATTTACAATGACTTATCTTTGTATTTTACTGGTGCTGAATCAATGTTTGTTATGAAAACAGTTAATTGCTCAGCTTTTACGGACATTTTTAATTATGAAAAATTAATAAAATCAGTATTTTGCAATTTTCTCAAAAAATATTGACATTTTGCTATAAAGATGTATTAACTACTCCCTATAACATTGCCATGATGCAAATTTTGAGTGGTCACACAACCTCCTATCTCCAACGGTTCTCGAGATATGGCCCGTTTATCTAGAGAAAAATTGTTAAAACAACGTAAAAATGGTGGCGGCCATTTTGGAAAGTTCGGCCCCTATGAGAAATGTGACACCAACCTAATTTCATACCTAGACCTATAAATAACTGAATTCTGAAGAGTTTAGCTCTGGACATATGATTGCGTACACCACTACCATGAGCTACTAGAGTATTTTGCATTGAAATTTGGTTTTTCAAAAAACCATTTTGAATCTAAAAAACCAATTTTCTCTGAAAATTTTTTTCCTGCAGACGATGATCCTATAGCAGCGTCCAACTGGGGTAGAAGGGCTGCCTTATATCATCGTGATACCTGTCTTGCCGTCAAAGAAGAGGGACTTTGGTATTCTAGGGATTGTCATGATGAATACCAAGCATTCTGTCAGAGTGAGCTGTGTTCCAATATTTTTATGAATCGAATGTTTATGAATGTTATTGATTCATATTGAATGAAGTAACTTTTTTTATTGATTTTTTTTGTAATTTAATTGAATCAGTGGCGTATTTAGGGGGGGCATTGGGCCATGCCCCCCCCCTCAGGCCGAAAATTAACATGGAAGAGATAGGAAAAGCCGCGGAGCACCCCATATTCACCCCCATGTAATGCCCCCCCCCTCTAGCCATTTTTAGATACGCCCCTGAATTGAATGTTGTTGGTGTCTTTTTTAAAGATCAGTGTCTTCATTGTCGTTCTTATAAATCTTATTTGGGCAATACCGTCAAGTCCGATTTGCAGATTCGACACTTCAGCAGCTTGTGTAGCCCTACCATTACGCCTTAGCTATTTCATTGTTAACCAGACATGAGGCTAGGTAATAGGGCTATCAGACAAGTCATCAACCAAAGCTCCAAGTGCAACAGGAGCTGAGCTACAAAGCAAAATGTCATGGTGTCACACAGTCGACGTCCGACACCATGACATTTTGACATAGCTCAGCTCCTGTTGCACTTGTAGCTTTGGTTGATGACTCATCTGACACCCCTATTACCTGGCCATCCCTTTTTAACAACAAAATAGCTGAGGTGCGATGGTAGGGCTACATAAGCTGCTAAAGTGTCAAATCTGCAAATCAAACTTTATAGAATTGCCCATTTACAAGACAGTTGCTAAAAGTGCAGGTATAACTCTTTTGATACAGATGCCCACTTGGTCTCAGATTCCGCTCATGGGAAGGACTGTGTGGAGATCCAACGCGATTTATTGAAAGGTAAGACTTCGAATGTAGACCAACGGCTGAGAACATGAATAGTGTTGCAGACTGGACCAGACCACCGCCCCCCCCCCCCCGACGATCCCATAACCGCCCGAGTTTTTGATTCCATGGCAACTGAAAAAGTAATTTTAAAATTTCCTACAGGTATGATATTATCAAAATGAAACCAGTTCAGTGAAAATTTCACTTAGCTGCTTCAAAAAGAACTTTCTGAACGCCCCTCGTATACACAAACTTTGCATTTGTGTATATATGTGTCAAATATTTTCATTCACAAATTTTTACGTTTGTGATTTCAATATTCTAACCCTTAACTTGAAAGAAACAAATTCTAAATCTGACTTTGTCCCTAAAATTGTAACACGCCCTCCATGAATGTTTGTAACGGCAGTTGGACAAACACATAAAATCAAGCTCATTCACAAGTGTTCGTACAAGTTCATGAGTACCTATGCTAGTTTTTTCATGTCCACACAAGTGTACCGTTAACACTATCATGAGCAGTAAAAGTGGATGCAGTTGTCAAGAACTCCTATTTGTCTTTCAGCTCTCATTGTGGCCGGAACATTGGCGGGTGTGTTCTTACTTGCATGTCTGATACTGGCAGCCATTTTGATTTCCATCTCGTAAGAACAAATATCTTTACCTTAAATAGCGTATAAAGATAAAAGTAACATTACTTTAAAAATTATATAGATAATAGGTCTGTCTTCATATGGGATTACGACAGTGGTTATAGGTAGGTGGCACAACAATAAGGCGGCAAGGCCATTTTTGTCTTTGGGGAAGCCCACCAAATGTCATATCATCTAGTTTGTTTGCAACAGTTAAATAATAATCTAGTTGTTAACACATTATAATTCTCAAATCTATATAATTCTAACCAAACAACACACTTTTCTATTGAATTGTCTCAACAAAATAATCACTAGCTGACCCAAACATTCAGCCACTCATTAAGTCAGACTCTTTGGCTTGGTCAACTAGTCACCTTGTTGAAAGGCAAAGGAGATTCCAACAGAGCAACCGTTTCTTTGCGTTGCCACCTATACGTAAGTTCAGAACTACAAACTGAGACAGACCTTTTGGTGTCACAGGGTGGAGATCCAAAAAAATACAGCTGAAAAAGCCATTGTATGCGCAATTTCTGACTAGTAAATAGTGTATTGTCTACCTCAATATATATACATACACCATCTGTTGGGCACATTGAAATAATCGTTTACATTCCTTTTCTTTCTTTCAGACGTAAGCTGAGAAGACTACAACAAGGAAACGGGAACGAACACAATCACGTCATCTCAAATGATGATGCTCAGTAAGTGTCTGAAATAAATGTTATACCGTATTTAAAATCAAATGCTCATTGACAATCCATGAAATACACTTGTACACAACAGAAAGAATGAAGCGCAGGAAGGAGAAGGTCATCGCCAGGCAACAAGACAGGACACCAACGGGTATGACTACATCAACATGGCAAGCTACATCAAACCCCCTGCTCCATCAACGCATGACAATCAGTGAGTAATAGTTTACAATACGAATTTCTGAATCTGGCTCAATCGAGCTGTCTATCTGGCTCAGTTGTGCTGTCTATCTGGCTCAATTGAGTTGTCTATCTGGCTCAATCGAGCTGTCTATCTGGCTCAGTTGTGCTGTCTATAGCATTTTATAACCCTGTAGCATTTCATAGAGTTTCTTAGCTTGTAACTACTTGTTCTGTCCACAACTATCCACTTTCCTTCCGATGTATTATGCACTGGAATCTCTTTCTTTGCCCTTGTTTAAACAGGAGGGGTGTGGATAGCTAATAGCTATATAATGGATAGAAAGGGAGAGGTTTATCCCATTTCAGTTTTTATAAATATTAAACAGCTTATCTGTTGATACAACCCTGTGCAATTCGACCCATTTTGACATCCGGGGAAGTCAGTGTGACATCACAGACGTAATTCTGACGTCAGGGAAGGTCAGAATGCACGCTGGGAAGAGAGAGAAAGAGAGAGATTGTCATTTAGGGCCCAAGGCCCAAGGCCAATATGGGAACGAAGCCCCTGTGGCTAGGAGTGTATCATTTCTTTCTGCAGTTCTGCAGTTCTGCAGTTCTGCAGAAAAAAACCGCAGAATTCTGCAGTTTCCAAAAAAAGTGCAGAATTCTGCAGTTCTGCAAAAAAACTGCAGAATTCTGCAGTTTCCAAAGGAATTGCAGAATTCTGCAAAAAAATTGCAGAATTCTGCAGTTCTGCAGAAAAAGTGCAGAATTCTGCAGTTTTCAAAAAAAGTGCAGAATTCTGCAGTTCTGCAAAAAAAATTGCAGAATTCTGCAGTTCTGCAAAAAAGCACATTTAAATTTCTTCGTCCACCTGCATATTCTGCAATAAATTCTGCAGTTTGGGAGTGAAATTGAAGAATTCTGCAATTCTGCAATAAATTCTGCAGTTTGGGAGGAAACTGCAGAATTCTGCAATTCTGCAATAAATTCTGCAGTTTTGCAGCTCCATGCAGTATTTTCTGTGAACCTCTGGTATTTAATCCAGCTTATCAATTGCAATGCATCTGCTAAGTTCTGACTTCTTCGACAAGGGTCTTGCCACTACCCAAGAAACGTTGGTTGGGGGGGGGGGAGGAGTAGCTGTTCGGGGGTCGGGGGGAGGTCTAGGGTTTTGATGCTCGTCTGTCCCTGCAGCCTCTCTGAAAAGTTTCTGCAGCAGTATCTGTAGTTCTGTAGGAATTCTGCAGCCTGGGAGGTTTTATGCACTTCTGCAGGTAGGAAGCTGCATATTCTGCAGTTTCAAATGAACTTGCAGAATTCTGCAATTCTGCAATAAATTCTGCAGTTTGGGAGTGAAATTGCAGAATTCTGCAATTCTGCAATCAATTCTGCAATAAATTCTGCAGTTTGGGTGGAAATTGCAGAATTCTGTAATTCTGCAATAAATTCTGCAGTTTGGGAGTGAAATTGCAGAATTCTGCAATTCTGCAATAAATTCTGCAGTTTGGCAGGAAACTGCAGAATTCTGCAATTCTGCAATAAATTCTGCAGAACAAATTTATTGCAGAATTCGTGCAGTATTTGTGAACCTCTGGTACAAGGGACTTGTCATTACCCAGGAAACGTTGGTTGGGGGGGGGGGTAGCAGTTCTGGGGTCGAGTTGGGGGGGGGGGCTGCTTCAAAATAAACCTCTATGCCTCTATGGACATTTTGACACTCTGCTCGGCCAATTCTCAACCAAATTTCACTCTGAAAAAAGTGGTGGATACCCTGCAACCAGGTCTATTTACTACAGTTGTCAGTCTTTGTCTGTCGTTGTTTCTTTTTGCCGCACGGCACTTTTTTCGGCGATCGGTAAGCTCGTAAAAATGTCATTTTACAAACTGCTGCATCAAAATAAACCTCTATGGACATTTTGCCACTCTGCTCGGCCAATTCTCAACCAAATTTCACTCTGAAAAAAGTGGTGGATACCCTGCAACCAGGTCTATTTACTTCAGCTGTCAGTCTTTGTCTCACGTTGTTTCTTTTTGCCGTATGGCACATTTTTTGGCAATCGGTCAGCTCGCAAAATGCATTTTTGCGAGCTGACCGATCGCCGAAAAACGTGTCGTACGGAAAAAGAAACAACAACAGACAAACACTGTCAACTTCAGTCAATAGATCTGGTTGCAGGGTACCCGCAACTTTTTTCAGAGTGAAATTTGATTGAGAATTGGCCGAACAATGACTAATCCACAAGAAAACAAAACATGCAAGTGCTGCTCCCCACAATAGTGGCGACCTGGGAGAATGGACACCAAAAGAAGAAGAAGAACTGAAGAAGTAGAAGAAGAAGAAGTCCATAGCAGTTCACTTTGAACTCCTGCTGTTGTTGTGTTGACATTTTTTTGCAGAATTGCAGAATTCTGCAATTTCACTACCAAACTGCAGAATTTATTGCAGAATTGCAGAATTCTGCAGTTTCCTCCAAAACTGCAGAATTTATTGCAGAATTGCAGAATTCTGCAGTTTCCTCCCAAACTGCAGAATTTATTGCAGAATTGCAGAATTCTGCAGTTTCACTCCCAAACTGCAGAATTTATTGCAGAATTGCAGAATTCTGCAGTTTCACTCCCAAACTGCAGAATTTATTGCAGAATTGCAGAATTGCAGGAAGAAATTTAAGTGTACTGCCTGTGGCCTTGAAATTGTCATTAATGTTTTACCCAGGTGGCCTTGTTTTTCTTCTCCGAAGATTAGATTTATGGGCGACCTGGGTGAGTTCATAGTCTTTTTTTGGGAGGGGGCACTTGGGAAGGGGTCCAATGAGTCGCCAGTTTTTTCTTTTTCTTGGGTCTTGGGTCGAGCATCTTCTTACGTCTTCTTGCGTGGAGGGTCCAGAGGGAGGCTGTGATCTTCTTGTGATGTTCTTCTTGTTTTTCCCGAAAAGAGAATTGAAAGAGAGAGCAGTATCTGGGCTTTTAAGTAAGGCGAGCGTTAAGGCAGAGGTGATGTCACATTTATTTGTATGATTTGAGCAGAGTTTAAGAGTGAGAGTCTGGTACAAGCCCTATTGATTCAGGGATGTCCAGTGGTGGCGCAGTTGAACTGTGTATGTGGAAGCAAAGGAGTGGGTCTGTGCGGGTTGGCAACAGGGCTCCCACCCACAGTCGTTGGCGATGCCCCACCGTACATACCGGCTTAGGGCCAGTGATGATATGTGGGCCTCAGCCTGACCGTTTTTTTAGCTTTTTGTGATGAAGTTCGATGGAACAATTGAATGAGAGTGATATGTACACAGTAGTAGGCTGCGGTTGCGCAGTTTTGGCTGTGTATTTGGGAAGCAAAGGAGTGGGTCTGCGCGGGTTGGCAACAGGGCTCCCACCCGCAGTCGTTGGCTTCGCCCTACCGTACATACTGGCTTGAGGCCAGTTATGATATGTGGGCCTCAGCCTGACTGCTGTTTGAACTTGTTTGGAATGATATATCTGGGAAGCCAAATTTAGAATTATTATACCTCCACCATGAGAGCAGAGCTGTCATTGGCTGAGAACTGGTCAAATGTCAGCCATTATTTTATTTTATAACACCTCAAAGACGTAAGCTCTTCTCTGATTGGGGACCGTTCAGAATTTATGACTGGGGGGGTGGGAGTTTTGGCCGAGGGGGTACTAACTTTTCACACATGTTTCAAGGGGGGGTATTAATTTTTGACAACACTTCCAAGGGGGGTAAGAAATTTTAACAAAGATGAAATGTTAAAAACACGCATTAACTCATTTTATTTGGACTTTTTTACACGCAAAAGTCTGCGAAATGACGCGAATCTGTACGCGTGGCCATGTATAACAGTATATATGTGTGTATTGCTTTGTATGTCGAGGGGGGGGGTACTAAAAATACGCGTGAAACCTAAGGGTGGGGTACTAAAAATCCGCATGAAACTCAAGGGGGGGTATCAATTTTTGACGGGAAGTTCCTGCAAAACTCCCACCCCCCCCAGTCATAAATTCTGAACGGTCCCTTGGCTGAAGTGAGGTCACATGACATGAGTCAGAAATGACTGATGACCCAGCAAAGGTACTGTTGCCCAGTCAACAGTACTTCCTGAATTGTTTGAAAAAAAAAATCCAAAAAAATATATTTCCAAAAAAAAATTATTTCTAAAAAAATTCCAGAAAAAAGAAAAAAAAGAAAATATTGCCAAAAAAAAAAAAATTCCAAAAAAATAAATTTTTTTTTTGTTCTGCCACTTGGGAGGAGGAGGTGTTAAAAAAAATTGCCCAAATAGTCCCGAAAATGATATATTTACTAAATTTTCTGCCCAAGAGTGCATGACAAATTATTTTCCAAAAATTTTTGCCCACGCCTCTTACGCCTATGTGTGCAGCGAGGATAACAATTTTAAGACTCTTAAAATTTGGTCATGTCACGGTTATATCCCTACTTATTTTGGTATTAATTATGTTGTTGCACACAGGGGGCAGCTGAAGCAAGATGAACAAAAGCCAAAAAATGAAGACTATAGTTATGCCTACATGGGACCCAAAGCAGACATAAAACCAAGGTTGGTGATTCTTTAATAAGAATTATAGGCCTAGCTACTGCCTGTAATATAATGTGGACATTCTGCTAACTCCAATATTTTTATGAATTCGGATGACATTTTGATCCGTCAACTGGCCAGACTTAATTGATTTTTAAGCTCGGACCTGATTCAGACCTAGCGACACAAATTTTGTGCGCGCAGAAAAGAAAGCTTGCCCACAATTTTATTTAGGCCTAATTGATTGATACAATAAAAATTTAAATTACAGCTTTTTTTTTCTTCCTACGAGTACTGACACTGAGAAGACTAAATATCAATCTGTCCGGCTTATAAGTGTTAAATCCTTATCTGGGAAATTCATAACATGTGTTTCATCTGATACATGGTTCATTCACTCTTACTCTGAGACTCAAATGTTGTTCTTGTGATTTCTCTGCAGGCACCAATACCTTGAAATGATCTAAATTGTGGAAAAAGAGGAAATTTGACGACCCAAACTTGGCTATACCTGAACGTGACATTTTTACCATGGCTGCCTGAACCTTGCTACTTGACACCTACAAAAAATTGCAAAAACAACTTTACAGTGGTACCTGTGTTATAAGATCCCCTGTTGTAAGACCAACTTGTCTTACTTGACCACCTTTCAGATCCATTAAGTAGTATTTTTAGTGCATTTTACACCCTGACAAGAGACCATACCCCCACGAGAGACCGCTTTATGTCCACAGAAGGGGTCATCTTATAAGGCAGGGGCCACTCTACTAGAATCTATGTTGTGTAGTTTCCTGACAGGCAGTCGCCTGGTACCCGACTACCCACTGGCACAAAGTTGTAAAAGTGAGATTAAATTCAATCCTGTATCCAGTATTATCACAGAGATACTAGAATAGCTCCATCAAAAGAGGATTTTCATGGAAGCTTCCTGAAAAATTCCGCCCTTGCCTCCGATTGGTCTAGGCATTGGTGTTCCTAGCTGGAGTATTTGTACTTTATTATTTTGTGGTGCATTTTAATGTAACTTTAAGGTATTATATATCTATGTCTAATTTGTAAAACATGTAGAAATCGATTTTAGTATATTTAAAAAGATTGTCATATACATGTGTTGAAAGCAATTAGAGAATGACTGATTTGGGAAAACGTTATTTGGGGCCAAAATATGGGCCATAATGTGAAAAGACTCTGTAAAGTAATGCTTTCAAACAACTAGGGATCTCAGTACAACATGAATTACAATAACAAATTGGTTTGGACTGTTTTTTGTGCAGTCCAATATGGTTTAAAAGGATTTTAGATATCAATGTCCTTTTTGATTTTCCAGTTGTTTCTCTGATCTCCTTCTCTGAAGTAAAAGTATTTCCAATAATATGAAGAATATGTTAAGAATATTACCTTGTTTACTCCTGATGTACATCTTGTAAATAATCTGTATTGTCGGTTATTCCTGTGTTTCTTCATAAAATTGTGTAAAATCTGATTAACGAATGTGTTACAAAGTTATTTGCGAATAAATGCAAATAACAGGCGAATAAATGCTACATAATGAAAGAAGTTTGTAAATATTCAGAAATCATAATAAATAATATCGTATAACTTATAAGCCTACGATTTTTAAATATGACCAAACAAATCACACCTCCTGTTGTCTCACTTCCAACACTTTTGTGGGGCGACCATTTAATGATCAGGGGGGCTTGAAGTTTTCCTCAGCTGGAAATTATTTATTTTATGGTAACGGCGGCCGTAATTATTTATTTCAAGCGCGTGCTTCCCCCGTGCCCAGAAAGAATTAATTTTTCACCAAAAGAAATTATTTATTTAAAAAAAACTCCTAGCCCCCTTGAGATTAAATGGTGGCCCCCTTACTGCCCCAATAAAACGTTTCTTATATTGCTGCTACCCCACATAGGATGTCTAGAGGCCTTTCAAACAAATCAACCCCCTGTCCAATGAAAACCAAATAGTCCAAAATTGAATGTGGGGCTACCAACCTACTCTCCCCTGCATATCAAACAAATCACCTGTCAAATAAATAACCAATAAATAATTGAACAGAGGAATATGCTCTCAGTATATGTCCAAAGTACATATTTATGAACGTGTTTAGCACTTTCATTTGCAGCATGTGAGTACGGGAGTTATGGCTGGCTAGGCATGGCATGCTTGACTGAATATTGTAGTAAATTAACATACTGGGCCATAGAGTGTCAACAAATGCACTGTGGGAAATGGGGTAGATGAGAATGGCACCTGATAGCATGACAAAATACATATTTCAGTCATATCTATTACATTTTTGGACAACATTGGATATGCTGCTTATTTTAAAATGTGTTTTAGCAATTTTTTGACAATGTTTTGATAATATGGACCTGAAACTGAGGATGAACATTAATGAATATGTTAAATTATTAATCTGCCAACATGAAAATATATTCAGAATTCAGCCATGTGAGTATGGGATATGAGACATAACATATTTAAAGATTACCTTTGATTATTTATGAAAGTATGGATCTATTGAAATTTTATGAAACATTATATTTGATTTATGCTAGGTATAGACAATTTTAGACATTCTGAGCATTATTTTTGACAAGGGCTAACTCTTTTTATTGAGACACAAGCTAACATTGATATTACATCTTTCCATGAAACAGAAAAATCTAATATCAGCAAGAGGAAAGTAATTCTTAGTATCTGCAACAGTATTGGATGCCATTGACCACCACTGGATTCTTTAAACAACATTATAACCAGGGCCTGTTTAATATTGTTTATGCGAAAATAATGTCTGAAACAACATCTTTTCATTGAAATTTGCATACATGTAAATGCCATGTCATCTATATATAGTAAGCAGCAGTGTGCCTACATGTAAATGCCATGTCATTTATAATTAATATAAGGTATGCAGTTTGTTAAAGTTTATATGACTATGGATACTAATAAACAATTCTTACCATAAAATGGCATCATATGTTACTTTCACAAAAATGGATACCAACCATCTAGTCTACTTTGTGTCTGCATTGGTGTTACTGAATGGTAAGTAGCACTGAATTTTTATATTGTTTTCTATCTTTCTGTGATCCGACTATTTGTGAAAATCTATCTATCTATCTATCTATCTATCTATCTATCTATCTATCTATCTATCTACATATCTACATATCTACATATCTATCTACATATCTATCTACATATCTATCTACACATCTATCTATCTATCTATCTATCTATCTATCTATCTATCTATCTATCTATCTATCTATCTATCTGCCTTTGCCTTTCTTTCTTAATCTTTCCTTTACATCTTAACCAGTCTATATTAAAAATATAGCCTATCTCTGTTTCTGTCTGTGTGGATGTCTAAGTATAGGCCTACTGATATAGTAATTTTGAGTTCCTTTTCTATCATTATTCACTTACTATAATATAACTCACCTAGATGTCTTTCCATCTTTTTTCACAGCCAGAAGAAATTTTACCTTTTTAAATATCTTTCCTTCAAAGAAATCCTCTCCACACTTCGCTGTCAATGGAGTGTTTCTTATTTAAAAATTCTTTCATAAAATGCCATTAAAGTTTTTATATGGTACCATATTGCATATTGCTCAGGTGAAATGTATTTGGGTTTTTTTTTCTCTCAGTAAATTATCTTGGATGGCCCACTTTCTTTTGCTAAAGTGTCCTTCTGTGAAACTTTAAAATCACATTACATGTGTCATAAATAATTGAGCTGCCTCAAATTCACATCATCCTTCTAAACATGTCCATATTTCATTTTTAGTGAAATTACATAATGTTGATGTCCATATTTCATTTTTAGTGGTATACATGTATATATAATACTGAAGCATTATATTGTGCATGTTTGGAGTTTTTGGTAGGACCAGGTCTTGTTTTCCATTCAAAAGTTTCTGTAATGAAATTTTCACAGAACAATTTTTAGATACCTATTTTAATATCTATAATCAGAAAATTTAATTCAATATCCAAAAATCCCTTATTTTAAACTCAAAACCAACGACCATATTAGTAAAACAATCACAAGCAAAAAAAATCAGGTCATTCCATCAGGGTTTTTTTTAAAGGTTGCACAAAGCCCAAATAAAAATTGAATTAATTCACAATTTGTGTACATATCTCAAAATGTTGTCAATTTCCTCGAACTTCGTCCGAAGCTAACTTTTTTTTGCTTTCTCTTTTTTATACTATGGTATACTGAGGATGGCAAAGCATATAAGTAGTTGAGCAATGGTTCTTTTCTTTCTGAGACTAGCCCTTTCTGCATGAAATATGTGCTTTAAGGTAACTAGATCATAAGCAATTGAGAAAATAGTATCTGAGAATATACTATCTGTATACCAATCAGTATTTTAAATTCTTAATCACAAAATACCTGTATATTAATGCACAATATCCTGGCAAACATGCAAATTAACATACAAGGTAAATCATAGCCACAAACACATGGCATGTGTGCAAATAGGTAATTGATATTTCTCATACCCTAAGGCTGAGAAAGGGGGTGACAGTTGTGTAATTCAACTAATTACCACTAATTGGCCCATGGCACATGCTGTGTTTCTGCCAGATTTCCCTTTTATTTTTCTCTTGGCATTTTTTCAATATCACAACACTATTTCCCAACCACCTGTTACACATACATAAAGGGTAAAACTATCCTGTCACTTTTCTCCTCAATAGTCAGTATTTTGTGTTGTTGATATGGGGATGAAGTTCAGAAGATCTAACTAATGATGCAGACTGGACCGCCAATTTTGTCACTGGACCAGTCAAGAAGCGACCCATCACTAAATTCAGCATTTCAATATATTCAAACCGACAGACGATCCATGCAACTTATCCGGTCTCCCATACATTTGTTGGCCATCAGTTTCAATCATACCCTACAAGATATAAAGCCCAAATCATCAATTCCATTATGGAGGCTCTGGATCGCCGGGGGGGGGGGGGAATCAAAAGTGAAATTGCAAAGGGACAGGGAACTCATATATGTAATATGACCATAGGGACAGGGGGACACAGAACTCCATACAGAGCCTCATGATTTATTTATGGTGGCAGTGTATGGATCATCTGTCAGTTTGGATATTGACCACCTGACTTGACTGAAAATCCCTTTAATGGTCTTTACCTAATCTCCTTTAAAAGTGAATTCATAGAAATAATGTTCCATATGGGCATTACAAAATGTATACTCCCAAAATTCATATTTCAATTTTAGTGCCATTAGTTATTTTATCTTTTTTTTATGAATTCCACTATATTTAGCTTCAGTATGTTCAGTCAAGCAAAATTATGTCATAGAAAATGCCAATTAGACATATAATATTAGACTTGATAACCAGCATAACCATGTTGCTTATTATCTCATATAATTATTATAATGACCATTCATTTCCTTAAATATGTTTACTTTCTTCTACAGATATTTCTTGATAAATCATCTTTCATGGCAAAATTGGTTTCACTACATATTTCCATTCCACTTTAAGAACATGTAAAAATATTTTTAAGCGACTCCGATTACTATTAAACATCTACTTACCTACTCTTTGGAACCATTTTAGCCATTACAAGTACATGTATGTGTTCAATTTGGATTTAGTTTTATTAAAATTTTTCACAAGTGATCCAAAGTGAATTCTCACCCCTAAATCAATTAATTTCCAAATAAATAACCAATCAAATAGTTGATATGGATTGTTTTCAGAAAATATTTTAACAATTGGTCCCAGTGACAGCTTGCCTTCAACTTCAGCTCAAATATTTATTTTTGAACACCGTGAGATAGATCAATGCTTTTGGCAGCTCTGTATTTTAAAAACACTTCACAAGAATTTGTGCAAACCAAACTTGAGGTTTCTTTCAAAGCAAAACATTTTCCATTAAGGGAGCAGAAAGTAGAACAACCTGTACCAGAAACTCCTTGCGGAGTTATTACATAGATAGTGGTTGGATTCGAGACCAGTATTGAGTTTTATTGGCCGAAGCAGTAATTTTGGTCAAGGCCGTATCATTTGTTATGTTCTACACAGAAATTTTCAAATAAAAACTTTCACAGAAAAAACGCCCTTTCCCAACTCCCTGGGCAAAATTGTCAAAGAAATTATGCTCTAAAAAGATTATTTTAAAAACCTGGGCAGAATATTTTTGGGGAAAAAATTTGGGGGAAAATTTGCAGAAGAAAGAAGTTTAAATAATGGAAAAATATTAGGAAAAAAAATAGGGGAAAGATATTTTCAAATAAAACAAAAAAAGATGTTCAAGCACCAATAGCAGTGAACATTTAGTATTAGCTTGTCTGTTTTCATGGAAAAAATTCACAATATGAGCGGTATGAATTTTTATGAAATTATATAGGGCTTTGGTTGTTAGTGTGCAACAGGTACATTTTAAAAATCAAAGATGGCTGCCTTTATGAGTGTCACATATAAGATTTTCCATGGTGAGCCAGACTCGTTTCTGTCCACATATATCAGTGGACTAGCAGGTAGTGCGTGATGTCACAAAGCAATTGTGAATGAGCGGATGTTGATTGCATTGTTGTCTCGACCAATCAAATTTGAAAGATCAGTACTACTAGCTACCTAAGGTCATGAAATGCAGTGGAGCCCAGATTGTGATGACCTAACCATTTCACGTAGAGTTGTGAAATTTGGTACAGGGATTTGCTTGTGGAAGTGCCAGAGAATAATTGGGGAAAATCAAAGATGGGTGGAAAAATTCTTTAACTGTGACCTTACTATCCAAGCTTAAGAATTACAACTCAACATACGGTGGGAGGGTGGGGACACACAATAAACTTTTAAAAATAAAAAGATATGCAAGTTTCATACTTTGTTTGCGCGAATTATTGATTTGTAATCATGAACTAATAAATTATTACGCACCATTTTCCTTTTCCAGTTTGCTGCTGCGACAAGGCGACCACAGTCAGCTCATGCTATAACGGAACATGTTTAACATACTTGAACGCTTCTGGGGGATTTGCCGACGCTGTGGAATTATGCAAATCAAGGAGGGAACAAGTTCTATTTATAGAAGATGACGTCACTCAAAATAACAGCCTCCATCTGTTGGGGAGGCTGAGCAAAGAAGTTCCCATATGGCTGAACATGAGAAATATCAAATTTCCAAAATGGCGGTACGTCAAAACAGAAGAGGAGTATGTTGAACAGATTGAAGGTAGTACATATTTTTTCGAATATTTCAGGAAGAGCTACTTGAACAAGAGTGTTTCTTATCTGGACAGTATAATCTTGGCTTCTTTTGCCTTAGAGGCAAATCAAAGTGTCCCTTCAGAAAGTTTAGGACTTCTTGAAACGCAGCCCAAAAACTAAAAGTGCACGATTGCAAGGCAAGATCAGTAGAGCATTTTGCGACAAAGACAAAAAATGTCTGTTGAAAAAATTAGCGTCAATTTGAAGATTTTTTTTTTCTGAATAACACTATGAAATGACATCACAGGACAACAGACAAAATCTTACATATTTTAAAGGCCTATTTCCAAAATAAATCAAATAATCAGTAGGATAGTAGGGTCTGAAAGCTGTACATTTGAAGGATGGGTTGCATGTACAGGGCGGGTAAGGGAAATCTGGAATGATCTTTAAGTTACTGTATAGCCCGAACAGATTATTGGAATGTTATGTGACCAACAACACAACAAACAGTGGTTAATCAGCCGCAAATCAGGTCAATCTTGCAATACTGGGACAAGAAATGGCGACCTAGGAGCAGAAAAGCAAAAGGGTGGCAGATCTCCTGTCTGCCCAAGTGAAGCCTCGGACCATATCTGACATTGTTGGTGTGTCACTGAGCACTGTATATGCCATCAAACTATCCGTAGCCAGTGGGAAAGCGCTGCAGAGGAAGCCTGGCAGCCGTGGGCAGACAAAGAGGTCCAGGAATTTTGTAATTGACCTCCATACTCCAGATTTCTGGCCGTCCTCAAGCCCAGACCTTAACCCTCAGGACTACGCAACCTGGGGCGTTTTGGAGAAGGCCACCAATAGAAACCCTCACCCTAATGTTGACTCTCTGAAAAAAGCCATATAGAGAGAGCGGGGCAAGATGTCAGCTGACGTTGTGACAAACCGTTGTAAAAGTTTTCGAAAGTGTGTTGAGGCTGTGATTGCAGAAAATGGTTGTCACATAGATTGAAATGTTGTCTATTGTCTAAACTTGCTCATTTGCAAAAATAATTGTTCTGTGTTCAGTGGAAATGGTTGAAAATAAATAAGTTCTGCATCTGTCGCAATTTTCCAGTTTTCTCTTACCCACCCTGTAAACATGTGCGATTGTTGAATAATTATATCCAGATGAAGAGATATTTAAACAGTGACTATGCCTGGTACAGGAGGAAGGCAGTCACATAAATTATAATAAGACAGGTTGGTCTGATATAAGGGGTCATATCACACAGACACCACTGTATATCAGTAAGTACTTCAAGTCCATTGCAGAAAGTCCTGGTGATTGCGTGTATCTGCAAATTGGCGAAGAAGGGATGGTTACAAAACCTTTTGCGGCCGATTGCCAAATGAAGAAACATTTCATCTGCAGACGAGGACCTGCCAGAGGACGTAAGAGACAAAAAATATGGTGTATTTCAGAGGATTACAATTCTGTGGATTTTCTTTTTGTGTGATAATTAATAGTCTAAAGGCATTAATTTGGTCTTGACGGTGATAAAATTCTAGTTCTGTTAATTAGTCTATTTAGTCATAATATATATATAATGATTGTCAGATTGTCAGTTTTTCTTGTGGTATTTGCTATTTAATGGCTATTTTGTGATGCAGTCTTGATCCTTAAAATTTTGGGTTTGCTTTGAGTTAGAAATTAATATAAGTTGGCATGAAGCTGATCAGAAAAAATGAGGTCATGCAAGCAAAACCACAGCATTTAAAAAATTAATAACTTTAATATTCCCTACTTCATGATGAATGGTGCAAACTTGCAATGTCTGATTGATCAAAAAAATTATATTATGTATAATTACTATATCTCGTACCTTATTTTTAAATTTTAAATTGTAGCATGCAAAGATTGTTTCCTCTACAACACGACCCTGGAAGTGTCATGGTTTGCTGCGAGACAGTTGTGCCAAGATGGCGGCCGAGACTTGGACTTGGCGTTCTGGTCTAAGATGGACTTCTCAAAAAGTCCAGGATTGAGCAAACTCAATTACGGAGGACACTTCTGGATTGGACTGAGGAAAGCTGAGTGGACTTGGCAAAATGGTAAACATTTTCAGTCTGAATTGAATTGGTATTTAATTTTTTTTAAAGTATGGATATTACAGATGATCATGATTTCATATTTGTAGACACTGAGACTTAATGTGAATTTTTTTTCTAGGACATCTATTCTCTAGGGAAAAATGATGTCATAAGTTTTTTGATGTCACTTTTCCCTGTAGAATACATATCCTAGAAAAAAATTCACATTCAATATCAGTGTCAACAATTATGAAATCATCTGTGAAGCTGATCTGTACAGATCACTACAATTCTTCTGAACAAAATTCAGTCTTATTTTATGTTTTTATTTTCAGGTGAGCCAGTGAGTTATAACAATTTCTCAGGGAGATATCCGATTCCTGGTACAGACTGTGGTCTGTTACTTTCCGATGGAACTTGGGCAACATCCCACTGCGGAGACAAGTTTGGAGTGGTGTGCAGAACACCAAAGAGAAACATTCAGGGTAATTTCAAATAAAATTAAACTATTTATCGAATGACATCCTTTTGTCTAAAAGCTTAAATTAGAAGTTATATTTTCTGTACCGCAAAGCATAAGCAACCAATCCCAACCATGGTCCCACATTGGACGTCAGACTTTGGCATCCTTCGTCACATGGAGGCTTTGGAGGGCCCCAAGCTTTTTATTTTATTGTACTAAAACTATAGTCATCTTGGTCGTCCTTCCGAAAATCTGGGCGTCTCAGACGATAGGACGACCTGGAATCTTGGACCCTGTAAGCAACTGACACTTCCATTCTTACATTACTGAGTCAAACAGGAATATTCACATGTTTTAAAATAAACTAGAGCTAGCCTCGCAAAGCAATAGTGGACAGTTTGCAGTTGCATGGTGTTAAATCAACTTAGTGGGAAAAGTTTTCAGTTAGTATGAGTTTTTCTTTCAACATCCGGATTCAGGATGAGTCTGGAACATAAATTTTGTGGAAAGGATTTTTAAATTAATAGATTCGATGAAAACTGCATAAATCATTTTGTTAGTAGTCTTACAATATCAAAATTTATACAATTCAGAATTTTCCTTCTAACTTTCAACCTATTTGTCATAAAATCAGGAATTCCAGTGACCACCTCTATTTCAGGCAAACTTCCCATCCACCTGCCAACAACACCTCCAAGACAAACACCATCATCGTCATCTTCAATTTTGACATCATCAACAAGATCACCAAAATACGTGACTCCAACTTCCCAAACAGACCCTCAATATCACAAAGAAAAAAACATGACGGCTGCAGGTGTGTTGCTTTTGTTTCATTCATTTTTTTGATTGTGATTCATTGTCATCTTAAGTTGCAATTTACAGCAATATTATAAAAGCAATATGTTATGTAAGTACTGCTAGAGAGACAGACACAAAGACAAATTCTTTATTAAAATACGCTCGGTAAGGGCTTACAAGTACAAAGCGAATATATTAAAGCAACGCTGAAATATAAAATTGTGAGAAACTCAAAAATAGCATAATATTTATGTTTTTATTCCCAAATATATAAGAATTGCAGAGGTCTAGCATTAGAATCATGCATAAAATGTATAGCAGAAGAAGGTAGATTGATATATTCTATCAGGTCTGCGAAGGGGTCATTTAAATACTATATTCATTTTAAACAGCAATAACAAAGCGGATAAATGTTTATAGTTTAAGCAAGCCTTTAGAAACTCCTACATGTACACAGTTAGTAGTTTTTCATAAATATTTCAATACATTATAAGTTGTTTTCTGTTGCAGTAATTCTTGCAGGAACGCTGGCGACTTGTTTTGTCGTCATTTTCATATTTACGTTCATCGCCTTCTGGTGCCTGAAGAAAAGGTAAGAAATTGGATTATCATTTAGTCTCCATTGGTCTGTAATAGCAAAATTATACAGGTCAAGGAATTATTTTATTTGATCATTTGAATTCGTTGAATTGCCTTGTTAGTTTTCTAAAAAAGGTAATTAGACAATACAGTTGGGTCAGAAAGAGTTTTGCCCAGAGAAGAACTTGAAGAAGAAGGTATGAATTTGCACAAGATAATATAAAGAGAATGTGGTACTTACCCACTTATATAGGTCAACTAAATACATGCGGTGCAGTAATGAAATAAAGAAGGAATAATAAACCATGTTGATGACATGATGACAAAACCGAGATGCAGTTTGTCTGTCTTGTGAAAGTTTAGAGGCTTGGACCTCTTTTCTGGTTAGCGACTAACCACATAGCCAGAGTAGTTGAAAGAATGTGTCATAGGTGGGTTATTGAAGGAGGAGAGAGAGAGGAGAATTGACACATTAAATAATAAATGTCCACAATGTGAAGCATCTCTTTAACTCTTTTCTCTCTTTCAGAAATGTCAATTGCTTCATCCTAATCTTTCAGGTCACGCAATCGCAAAGAAGCCGCAAAGGCGAACATCGCCGCAAACATCGCCAGCATCGCAGCAGACCCTCGGCAGCCCCCAGAAATGGACAGTGGGTATGCTAATCCATCTTTCGTAGATGGGCAAGCAATCCAGCCACACATGGAACACCACCATCATCATCACCATGGAGATGGGCCAATTAGCCCCATAGCTGAGAGCAATTACATCTACTTTGGGGGACCTACTTGTCAATATGATGTCATTTACACTGACGTCATGAGAGAGGATATAAATAGAGGGGCTTCTACGAGCGGAGAGTGATTTTGCTTGATTGATTTTGTCCACTGTTACTGTACTGTGTTACGGTCAAAGTTAATCAATAGTTAATTTGGCCTATTTGTACTTTACGTCATTTTTGTATCTCTTAATTATATATTGCATTATTTGGTGTTTGCATGTATCAATAAATATTTAGCAAAGATAGTCAGAATTTCCTAACAATGTCTAAAGAAAGTCCCCAATTATTTCAGAATTTCCTAACATTGTCTAAGAAAGTCCCCCAATTTTTTTAGAATTTCCTAACAATGTCTGAAAAAGTCCCCCAATTTTTTACAATTTCCCCCAATTTCTTAAAAATGTTGAAGAAAGTCCCCCCAATTTTTCAGAATTTCCTTACAATGTCTAAGAATGTCCCCCAATTTTTCAAAATTTCCCCCCAATTTCCTAAAAATGTTGAAGGAAGTCCCCCCAATTTTTCACAATTTCCTAACAATGTCTAAGAAAGTCCCCCAATTTTTCACAATTTCCTAACAATGTCTAAGAAAGTCCCCCTATTTTTCAGAATTTCATAACAATGTCTAAAAAAACCAAGGTCCCCCAATTTTTTTCAGAATTTCATAACAATGTCTATGATACTGTATTGATACAGAACAATTTATTCTTGAAGGATGGTTGAAGAAAGAGAAACAGAAGAGTGTATAGACAGCTTTTATTCCAGGCAAACAGAGAGAAATAAATATCCATGAGACAGACAGAACCAAATGAAAAATCAAAGATGCCACATGCAAAGTGCAACAAGAAAAGGCCTTTTCCCAAGCTAGGTTCATTCATTACAGGTACATTTATCAATTGCAAAGAGACATAGTCTTAAATAAGTTGAAAGTAACACTGTTAGATAACACAACACTGATTGCAAAAGTGAGATGTAAAGTAAAAGATAGTAAAAATATTCTAAGTATTAGCAACCAAGTGGAATATTCATCATAATTCATGTATCTGTGGTTCAGTAAGTCATGAATAGTCATTAAATATTTGTCCAACAAAAATATTATCAAACACAGGTTTGTGCGTACATTAAAAGGTAGGAATAAAGGTAGACATAAATGATAAATAATATTTTGAGCCCTGTCCAGTTTTCTTAAATAAAAGCAGATGTTCAAAAATGATAGATTGATGATTAGGGCTTTAAGTCCTGTATTTATGCACTTCATAAGCTAATTAGGCACTCAAAAATCATAAGTTACTGGTTAAAACCCAGAAAAACAAAAAGAACAATTTTTGAGGAAAGGACATCTGGCCTAGAGGTAATAATAACATGACGTTTGGCTCATCCGCCATGTTGTAAAATGTAACAATTATACTAATTCTCCTTTCATCACCATTATACTTTGAATATCATCTCTAGAATTCCTTTACGCTTCATTTGTTCTCTACATTTCCTTAAATAATCTGATGCATTTCTATGAAAATATCTCTTTATCTTAAGATGTATCTAATCAATGTTGACAACATCAGACCAGCTACCTCCAACGGACAGCTTGTCCACTTCGTTCTTGACCTGGGTGTCGGAATAGTGAACTTCAACAAGGTACCACAGCTTCTTCGCTTTCGTCCAACTGTAGCTGTTGTCGAAGGTAACCTCATCTGGAAATCAACGGTAAGACAAACTGTACACTTAGTACACATATTAGTTATTAACAGAGTGTCTGCAGCATTTTTTAAAATAAAATTCTAGGATTCTCCAGGCTTTTCAGGACCAATTTTTCAAAAATCAATATCAACATTTCGGCGAACACATACAAAAAGAATGAACAGTAATTTTTTTCTGAAGATTAAAATGTCTCTACTGTCTGACTGTCACAGGAAATTGCAGAATATTTAGCTGTGAATATTTTCCAGGCCTTTTGTGCAAAATGCAGTTTTTAAAGTCTTTTCAAGGATAGGCAGACACCCAGACACCCTGTTATAGCATATTTTTACCCTGAACAGAGACCACACCAACGTACGTAGCAACCCTGGCAAACAAATAAAAATGATGATAATAATGTTATAATAATGTTACAGAGCACTCACAAGTTCCAACTTTAGGGCACTTGAGACTGCCGTCCTCCACAATGGCGTGACTCTGCACCCTCTTGTGGGGAATGATGTCGTCTCTCTTGTCCTGTTCCAAATATGACACTCCGAAACCTATGTCATTGTCCTCAGTGCGGAACGCCCAACTAAAGAAGAAAGAATATAATAATATTGTCAGTAAATGAAGAAGTCATTTATATGGCACACGGTGAGATAAAATAGAGAGGTTTTGCTACACGTTCACGTATGACGTATACGTGTACAAGTGCTATCTTATTACATTGTTGTCATGGCAACCCCCACGTACACGTCACACGGAAACGTGCAGCAAAACCTCTCTAATATAGGGAATTAGGATCACAATTATTCATTGTTCTCAGAGAACCCTGTGGTAATCACTGTATGATATCCTTCTTTGGTAAAAAGAGGAGCAAAAAATTAAGTCGTACCTGAGGATAGCACCAGCGATCTCCACATCATAATTGACAGAGAACTTTTGTCCAGCAGGGATTTCCTTAGTGTGCATGCCTGGGAATTCATCCAGGGACTTAATGTATTCACTTTCAGGCACTTTACCTCCTTGGCAAATCTGGAATGGATAGAAAACAATCTTGAGTATTGATCAAAGTGACACTAATTAAATTGTAGGTACATTAAAAATGTGAAAGACACAAACCATTTCTTCGCAGAGGTAACTTCCATCGGAGTCTTTCCTTGAGCCTCCCAAAAATGCGGGCAGTTCGCTAGCATCAATGTAGTTCAGGAGCTCCTTTTTGTAATTGCCTGGACATGATAAAAGTCAAAATGGGTATGAAAGATATTGAAGCAGTTTTATTACACATGGTGACAGAGAGGAAAATTTGACAGTAAAAAGGCCAACTACTCTTTGGTTACTGACAAACAAAAGGATATAAATGAAAGGAGTCTGATTCTTTACACTTGAATCACTCTCAAGTGCTAAGAATTAAATGAATGTTATTAGACCTCACTAAGACACATTTAAGCTGTGAAAGCTGGGCACTAACGGACATTTTTGCATGTTAGCACCCACGTATGAGGTCTTAGCCAGTTAAACACCTTATTTTCGGCTTCTCACATGCATTTTTCAAAATCGGTGTCCAACTGATACTTAAATGTTTGTGAATTGTTATAAAAACTTGAAATTTTTTTTTTTTAAAGTTACCAAGAGAAAAGAATTATCTTCTCAGTGGAACACATTGAAAATATATTAAAAGAATGATAAATAACTGTTTACTCACCTCCAAGAACATGTATTTTGTTTTTCGTGGACTCGTACATGAAGGTTCTTGCGATTCTCCACAACAAAGGAAATATTGGAGGTGCTGGAAAAATAAGAATGTAATTATAATAGGTTTGTTCAAGTCAACCTTCAAAGATGTAAAATGTCCAAGCTTACACTGCCGGCCAAAAATTTGGAAACAGTAGGCCTATGCTGCTCGCTATTGAATTAGTGTTACACGAAATAGCACAAAATGGCATCTGGGACCTTTGATTCACAGTGAAATGGACCTATTTCAGTGTGAGGAGGATTACTAGAAGTTGATTTGTGAGATCGTGTTAAATTTCCAAGGTTTTCTGTCATAAATAGGGATGGTGTCGAAGTGAGTTAGCCTCGGTCATAGTTATTAAATTGAGACGAGTGTCCACTTGTTCAGACCCATCTGTATTTTTTTAAACCAACAAAGGAAACTGAATGCTTTCACACAGAAACGACCTATACAATCCCTCTTTCTATTACAATATATTTTTTCTTCTCATCAAATAAGAATCCATGCCATTTCAAGCAAATTTGTGTAACACTACAGTAATCCAATGGCATTCAACATACTGTTTCCAAACTTTCGGCCTGCAGTGTAAATTCAGACCTCTTTATCTATTTCACGCTAGTAAAGCATAATGTCAAAGTTGTGTTTTGAATTTAAATAAATTGAAGAAAGTGGATTTTAAATTTACCATTGACAACAAAAAGCCTCTTGAAGACTCCAGGGAAGTTCTCCTCCAGAATATTGACAAAGTGAATGTACATGTTGATGGTTGGACTAGACAGCCATTCCGCACCAACTCCTGACATGTCCACAATTGTCGTCAGGCCAAAGTGTCGTTTGCCCTAAATAAATGAAAATTATTGCAATTTTTTAAAGATGTAAGAAATTAAGTTTGAAATAACTGTAACAGCGTTTAGACTCAGTCAGATTTATATATATATAAAGTTTTATTTGACATCTGAATATCAAGAAGATACATGTTTCCGCAAAAAATTAGAAAAAATATAACAAATAATAAAAGAAATCAAAAACTATTCTACATCTATAAAAAATTAACACAATGAGAGTCAAATCTTAGGCAGTTTATGATAATGGTCCCAGTTCATAGAGTTAAAAATGCAAATATATTGCCAACAAGCACAAAAAATATGATGGCTTCATTTTCCTTTTCTCATCCATAAATTAATATTTGTTTGGAGATTTAGATCTGTTAAAAGTAATTTGTGGCCTCATTCAGGCTAGCAATATATAACAAAATGCACTGATGCTAAATCTGTGAAATTAATTTGGTATCTAAAAGATGAATACATCCGGAAACTAATTATCAATGAAAGAATGAATTAATTTTGGAATTGATGTTCAAAATAAATAAATAACTGACAATGAACTCACCCCCTTACTCCTGCCCATGAGGTCTCCCTCTCTCCTCATGTATTCGTTCATCTTGTATTTCTCCATGTCCGTTTTCTTGCAACATCTCATCAGTCCTTTCAGATCCAGTTTTCCGAGAAGTTCGTAACGAACGGCCGAACCCTCTTTGTCGTAGCCACACATGCCGCCAGCGTAGTATTTTGTGAGAACCTTCATATTCATGAGAAAAATAAATAATTGTATGTTACATTATGTCTTCATTTAGGCCTGAGAGAAAATGACAAAATAATAGTGATGTCTTTGGAACTTCAATTTAATTGATACAAGTTCAGACCATTATACTCTATGGCATCTATGCACATATATCTTCTTCTTATCTTATATTTTTGTTGTTTGCTCAGATTTTGTTTTTTTATGCACATCGCCAATTCTTGATGGATCTTGACACACTATACACCAATCTTCATGTTTTTCAAAGCTCCAGAGATTTTTTATCTTTACGGAACTATCTCTTAACTCTAACACCCTATCCCCTATTCCACCTCTCTGTGCAGTGTACATAGTAGTAGTTATGGTAGTGGTTTTCCCTTGGCTCCAAAAGGGCAGGGATGGCCAAAATATCTACTTATGATTGTATTGATTTCATAAATATGCCAATAATTTACTCACACATTTACCTAAGCATACTCGCTCGCGCAGCCTGGGTTACACCACTGCACTGCAAATCACTGTGTCCGCAGTTCTATTCCATCACTTCAACAAAATACAAGTCTTTAACAGTCACTCCTCCTTTTCTAATTTGCTTTCAACTCCATAAATAGACCATGTAAAGCCCATCCATTCATACCTGTCATAATGGGGATTTCTAGTGTATATATACATGCGGCAACAATGCCTAAAATATTGTCATTAATGACCCATTACGTTTTCTCATATCAAATTGATCCTTGGTTGAGGATTTTCAGCATTGACCCAATAGCAGAACATTACCCGTACCCATTTCACTTACAAACAGGCATAACTGTACGTTGCAATATTGATCATCTCAGTGCCTGCAACTATCCCATCGCACTGCGCAATAACAGTAACGGATATTTTTCAAATATTTTGGAAACACAAAAATATTCTGGATAACTAATATTTCAAACTTACCTGAGGAGGTTTGTAGGAGCCAAGGTTGAGAGATTTAACAAATTGTGCACTCTGAAAAGATAAATAATGTTGTGGTTTTTATAAATTACGATTGTACAAAAATATACATAGCTATAGATGTATTTTTTCTTCTTCTTCTTTAAATTTGCACTTACCTTCTTGAATGCCTCTTCTGTTTTGGTAAGGTTCCCATTGTGTGCTGGAAAATAATGGTAGTAATTATGGTTACCGTTTGGAATAAAGACACTTTCCACGTAAGGTTCTCAACGGGGTCAGATTATCTTTAAAGTTTAATTTGAATGCTAAAAGCAATGATGGAAATTAGGGGGGGGAGAAGCTCGGGGGAACTAAGCTCCCTCGATCAGAAAACTGTAGTAGCTCTTCCTGCTACAGCTCCCCTAATGATCATTCAAAGGTGAAAAAACAATTTCCTGTTCACCTTTTCAGTCCTTCAGCCAAAATTATACCCTGGTGGCAGGAACTTTCTGCTTTTTTAAATTTGGAATGGCGCGATGAAGCCGCACTGGCCAAGAGCTCCACTGACAAAAAATTAACATTTCCATTGCTGGCTAAAAGTTAAATGGTGGTGGGCTAGCCTAAATAACACATATTAATAACATAAAATATTACCTCTCAGCCAATGACACAAAGCCCAGTCATCATGGTACGACTCTAAATTTCCAGAAAGCTTGGATCGCAACTGAAAGAAATTATTTGTATTTTACAATTTTTCAAAGGAATCATGCAGATCAGTCTTTTACTCTGAAAGTCTAGGTATAAGAATTTGCAGAAACTCAAAATGTTCACATATCAGATTTTTCGTGCAAATTACGTTATTATGGAATATCTTTCCGAGGCTATCTCTTTCACTGCATGGATGATTTCTCTTTTACAATAACATGATTTCCAAATTAATCGAGTGAGGGAAAATAAGCAATTTCTAAAACTGATTTGTTTTATCCGTTACAGAAAATCCCTCTGCCTCTCCCAAAAACTGTTGTTGTATTTATGTATGCACTACAGTGGGGCTGCTAACTTCACTTCTGTTATTAGGTTTATAGAATCTGTTGTCCGAAGTTTATGTTTCATGTACAATCCATGTGATATAATTTATTATATCTCAAGATGATGAACTTATCTCAAATTATACCATTATTTTTATACGAGAGAATATGTTGTTAAGAGACATACTTGCTCAGCCACTTCATGGCAGTGATGGGCTAACAATGGACTTTGCATTACTGTATCCCAGTCAAGTTCCCCCTGGCAACAAATTAAACCCCTCAGATCATTAATATTTATTAGATAATTAATTTTCAGTGCAATCGGGTGCAAATTGTTCTTGTGCAGAAATTATCCATGCACGGTTCGTCAAAAATTTGCAATATCAATCCAAGTATTTTTAGGGGTATCTCAATCGGAACATACTAAAAATTATAATTCAACACTATGAAGTACACATGAAACGGTGAAAGCAACAATCATCATGCCCCATTTGTAAAAGACTCTTTTTTAAAGGGCCATTCTCAAATTTCGGGACAAAGGGTATAGCAAAAATGTCCTGTAACGGAGGGGACAATGTGGTAATGGAGGGGAATTTTGATGTAAAAAATAGACTGCAGAAACAACAACAAAAGGAAAAACAATAAAAAATTGGTGTTACTATTATTTTCAGAAGTACTTCATCTCATATTACTAGATTTTTTGGTCCAAGTATCGATTTCTTATTTTGATCTGGTAATGGAGTGGACGGTAACGGAGGGGAACAATTTTTTGCTTTTCGCTCATTACTGCTTTTTATTTTGGAGATAAGATAAAATAATTGCTGACTATTAAAAGCTGTCACACTCAGCAATACATACATGAAATCACTCTTTAAAACTATCATTTTGTAAGCTTGGAAATGAAGGAAACGGAGGGGACATTTTGGTGAGACCAAAAACATTTTCTATGAACATTTTGTCTTAATTTATTGAATACATGTTTTATGAAGTCTGCAAGGCAGTGGTACTATTGCGCACATGCGTCTGATGATATTCATTGAAAATAGCTCATAAAAAAGAATAACGAACCGAGCTATGGCAAGTAACGGAGTGGACAAAAAAATTGACATAAATTAGTGACATGTTTATTGTATCAATTTAATCAATGAAATAAGGCCAAAAAAAATTTGAATGTGAACTAAATATAAATTCAAAGTTATATTCTCATGAATTGTGCAAAGAAACTTTGAATATAATGGTACATTAGGAGGAAAATAAACACTTGATTTTGTCATGTCAGGTCCAGTGACAGGGAAAAACCATTGATTTTGCACGAATTCCTGTACATAATGCACAAAAAAAAGGTCTAATGAATGACTTTTTGTTCCAAATGCAGTGGTCCTAAATAGAAATATGAATAACAGATGCAGAGTGATGCTTCAGATATTAATCGCATTCAAATTAATGTCAGGGAGCTACAGTGACGCAAATTGTCCCGAAATTTGAGAATGACCCTAAAATGATTTTATCAGGTGATAGTCTGTACTGATCTGGCCTATAACACAAATTTGCTTGTGGAAAACATTTATTCTCGCCAAACTAATAGTTATTTTGGTCATGCTTGTGCTGAAAAAGTTGATCATTTTTCATTTTGTCTAATAGTCAACATTCGATGGTAATAAACAATGTATAACAGTTTTTCTTCGCCTTTATTGATCCATGTTCATTGATTTTGTCTAGAGTTGAGCGAAGGCTACCAGAGGAAATTAAAAATTTTTTGCAAAATGTGCAAAGATTTTCAGGGATTGGAATTTTATTTTATTTTGCATTTTAATATAATACACATTAAAAAACTGAGATTCGTGATTTTCACCATTATATTCCTACCGATTTTGCACTTTATCAAAATATGAATGTGCATGTATGCATCAGTGGGCTCCAATTCAGGGTTTCATGCTCTCCTTTTCATGATGTCTTTGTGGAATCAAAGAGTGTATTTATAAACATTTTGGGTCAGAACAAAATCAATTAGTGCGTAGTCATAAAAGATATTGACCGCAATTAAAATTTATAACTCATACTAAAATGAAATAAATTCACTAACCTGTCCAACCGCTGCCTGTTCCTCTCCTGTGATTGGTCCGTAATCTGCCATTTTGAATTTTCACTTCTGCTTTTTCAATTCAAATTTTAAAAAAAAGCTCCTTCAATCCAACAGGTCCTTTTGGTTTATTTCTGAAGTCTTATACTGCACAAATTGTCCAAATGTCTCAATTGCTCCAAAAATCCCTTATAAATGCCAGGTTATGACTTATTATTGTACTTTAGGCTTATCTGTTGCTGTGACTGCAGCAATAGTTAAGCCACACTAAGCAGCCCATCCATATCCATGGGGCTTATATGAGGAATTAATCCTATTATCACTCATGTGATCTTATGATGTCATGTCATTATCACATGACTGGATGCAATACTGTAATATGAGCCACCACTCTGATGTAATAAACAACATGTATATTTTGTGCTTTTCTCTTATATTGAAAATATTTGTATCTGAGGTATCAGAAATTGACAGGATCAATTGACAAAATGACAAGTAAAGTAAACTAAAGTAAAGTTTATTTAATTTGCAACCATATAGTTGAAATACATTACAATACGACAATGAGCTATGTATATACAATATATAATATGAATTAAAATTTATAAAAACATGTATATATATAGGAACTATTATTAAAAACATAAAATTGTAATAAAATTGAGATTTTAAAGGAAATCACAAGTAAATAAACTTAAAACTTTTTAAAACACATATAAATAGACTGTAAAGAAAGAAAAAAAAGTAAAAAATTAATTTAAAAAAAAATAATTAAATGTTAAACTTTCTAATACAGTAAGGCAAAAAGCTGTCAGCATAACGATTTGGGCGGCACATCACAGTCTCTAAAGGTTTAAAAGCACGGAGATTATAGTCTACATTTCTAGTTTCTGGTAACATGTTATTCAGTTTAGGTTCTGGATTATTCTTCATCCAAAAGAAGAGCTTTCTGCACTGCTCTTGTCTTCTGACACTTAATTTTTTTAATCTGGATATTTCGAGGCATTGTTCATAATCTTCAAGCCCGTATATGATTTGGAGCGCCGTCTTCTGCGCGTTCTCCACTGCATCGCAGAGTTATTTTGGTAAACTTGAGTGCCATACCACTGCACAATATTCAGCCACCGAATGTATTATGCTGGTATAAATGTCCCAACATATTGTGCACACTGAGACCAGCACGATGACATAAAGTTAGCAAATACAGTCTCTTGTTGGCCTTCTTTAAAATGAGATCAATATGAGAGTTCCATTTAAGATCATCCCTTAGCACAACACCAAGGATTTTGGCTTCATGGACTCGCTCAATAACATTGCCTTCCAATATCTAACAACGGAATGTTTTGTTCTGACTTTTGGAAACTGAAGACAAATTCTTTGGATTTCTTTATGTTAAACTTCATGTTATTCTTCTTCGACCACTAAGACATATACGTTGCTGCTTCCTGTAAAGTTCGATCCTCAGGGTCGGAGCTTGCGTGAAGAATGTTTGTGTTGTCCACATACTTAATAGTCAAAACAGGAACAGGCGGTTGAAGATCATTAAAGTGGGCTACGAAAACTAGGGGGCCCCAAGTAGGCGAGAACTAGGCCTGAGTAGGTAGATGGAAAGGTAGGCATAGGGCAGATTTCACGAAAAGTGCTCTTAAAAGGTACCTTAAACTTTCCAACCCTTTTGTTATCTCTCTGTTGCTTCCTGAAGCAAGTAAACCTATTACTAAGTATATCTGTGAGGTAATGAATGAATATCAATAAACTATTCCTCAAATATGTAGCTTTTTCCTCTTAAAAAGATATTTTTTTATGCCTCATGAGGACAATTTTGGACGACCAAACTTACTGGTGATCAGACATGCTTACTTTGGCACTCTGTGGAATCTGCTAAAACCAATTCAGGAAAATGTAATGGTATGTGATTGATAAAAAACATCTTGAAAATTATTTTGGAACCATTTTTAATTGTCTTGGTCATTATAAAACTTGAAAAAAATGAAAAATAAAAAAAGACTGCTAATGTAACTCGATTCCGTCTCAGGACACTGAGGTTACATTAGCAACTTTTACATGGAAATTTTTCTGTGTTCTCGCTACTTATGCAAATTTCAAACATGAAAATATAATATTTTATTGAAAAACGTGTCTTATTTGCCTATTTACATCACCAAAAACATAAACGACTGGGTGTGGTACCTGTTTCTTTATTGCTAATGTAACTGCAATTTTGCATCCGTCCATTTCATAGTGTTACATTAGCAAAATGTCTACATAAAAATTACGTTAAAAAACACATGATTAGATCTCAATTTTTTTCTGAACTGAAAGCCAGGTCTCCCAAGAGCAGGCCAAGGGTGGTACCCTGCTGGTGACTTCATTTATATTGCAGTAGTATCAGCATAAAAAATTCCGTCCTACATCATTCATCGTTGTTACATTAGCACAAGGCCATATTTTTAGCTACTCTGACCTACCAATCCAACAGAAAAGATTATTTACCCATGATGTTATTCAATGGATTGACACATTAAAAGATTTAGATTTCAGCTTTTTTTTGTCCTGCCAGCTATCCTCAGACGAAGCACCCTGAGAAAATCTGAGAATCTACGAATCGATTATGTCTGGCCTTATCAGTATTGTGCTAATGTAACATGTGGACAAGTTGTGGTAAGTCATTTTGCAGCTTTTTCGTGAAATCTGCCCTAGGCAGGCAGGTAGGATATATATGCCATAGGCCTAAAAAGACAGTAATACATTATAGGGCCTAGACCAATAAATAGAAAGATAGATCACATATATATTGCACAAAATATTGCATATCCCCAGTGATACCTGTGCACTTGTAAAGCAATTGTGTAAATGCTATTACTAGCACACTTGTCTTCATGCAACATTTAGCAGTTGTTGAAATGTCATTACTAGCACACTTGTCTACATGCAAAATTTAGTTGTTTTTTTTTTTGTAGACTGTAGACACCATTACTATCACACTTTTCTTCATGCAGTTCTATGTACACAAAATTGTGTGAAACACTTGAAAAGATGTTTAATTATTAATATTCTTTTGCTTTTTCATTACATTAATTGTTGCAAAATATAGTGAGGAGGATAGGAAATCTGGACAAAATGTGTCTTGGCAATGTCACTTTAACACTCACATACACCATACAGAATTTTTTTTATTACAGATAGACTGACAAATTGATAACTATACGTATTCTCCAGAGGATGAAACAGGTTGATGACTTACAAACCATGCTTTTTTATTGCGAACATTCGGAAATCATTTTAAATGTCAGCAATGTTAAGAGCACACACATACTTTGTAATTTTTTGGAAAAGGAGTTTTTAAAACCAAACTCAAATGGAAGCTTTTATGAGCACTGTCATTATAACTCGCCATATAACTACATCCTGTCTGCAAAAACGTGTCCAGCACAAAGACTGATAATTACACTCAATTAAGCAAGTTTAGTTGTCAAACGCATTTCATGGGGGTATACTGAAATGCCTGGCACTTTCCCATACTAAACGATATAGTCTTGTGATTGCCATTTCAAATAACACTTAATACCTGAAATGTTTTGCTGTGCTCATGCCATGGTACTTGGTGCCAACATCATCTGGGAATTAAAAATGTCAGCTAATAACAGGGTCCCATGATAATACTGCCTTTTTGCTTTTTGATAATGCTGGTTGTTTGTTTGTCAGATTGCAGGACTGGGCCCATTTACAGTGCTGCCTGTAAGTAAGTGAAATGCATGATATTGTGCCATTGCATCAATGCTAAACATCTTCAACCAAACTGCTTGTGGAGTATGGGTCAAAGTCTTTGACAGGAATGTGAAACACAGGTCCAATGTTATTAAAAATACGATTTTGACCCTTACTTAACTCCCACTGCAGCAAAGAAAATTGGCTGCCAATGTTATCCCTCATGCCTCACATATTGGCCCTTATGACCCAATATGTTTTCCCCTCATCGGATTAGAATTCATGCTTCCACAAGCAGGATGTTTAGCATTGATGCAATGGCACCATTTCATGCGTTTAACTTACTTACAGTTGGCACTGTATAATATGGAGTTAAGGATGATTGAGGCGATACATTCTGTATTTATGCACCTGGCAGGCATATATATTGGGAAAGGAGAAGGACATAGCTGTGACGCAGAGGATGATTGCAGAGGATGATTGAAACTGCAGTTCAACAAGGTCAAGGTGACCCAGCAAGGGCTGGAATTGAACCCACGACCCATTGATTGGTATGACAGAGCACCACCAACTGATATAACTTCCTCCCTCCCCACTTGCCCAACCACAGGGGAAAGAGTCCAAATTTTCCAACTAGAACCTTTGGTTCTTTTTTCTCTTATTCTGTATAAATTTCTTTTGGTGCCAAAGAACTGAAGGTTTGGTCTGTGTCAAAAAGGTTCCATTTAGAATTCTGCAGATTTCAGAAAAAAATTAAATTACCAAATTGCCTGAAGGTCTGAGCAACCAATCTTTAGGTTCTTAAGATTCTATCATGCAAAACAATTTTAAAATTACGGTTCACTTTAAAACCATATTTGTGACCTACTCCAGAAAAATGAGTTCAAAACCAGCCTGCTATCATATTTTAGCTATTCAATGATATGATTCTTCTATAATCATGCACACCGTGACTTTAAAATAATGGTTCATATCTTGATATCTTTATTCGATCCAAAGATACGTTGGATTGTACTTCAAACATTCATGATACGAAAAAATCATAATTCGAGAAAATGTCATTTGATTTATTCACCATTGCTGATAAAAAACTTGGGACCAGCAGCTTAATTAAAAACATCAAAATATGAGCTTTTGATACATTTATATTTGGTGTACAAATATAATAATTCAAGGTATAGGCCTACTCTTCCTAAAATGCAAAAGGTTATCACAATTTTTTTTCTCAGCAAGCAATTAAAAAGTTGGAAAGAATTCAGAAAGAAAGAACCGAGAACATTTAAAATCTGTTTGAAACACAAGTCTATGATTGATAATTGATGCAAGCTCACATAAGTTACATCGAGGTGAGTTCTTATAAAATTTTGATTGTTTGTTCTTGACTTCATCTTTTAGTGTTTCAGTTTTTTTTTTTTCATGTACCCTTCAGGTTATTTATTTATTTATTTATTTTTGTGGGGCGATAGCAGCCACAGGAGAGAACAATCGGGGCTTTACATCCTGCACATGTATTTATGTAATTAGTAGACAAGAGGAGGACAGGGCGATGAGGCGAAGGATGAATGAAACAGCCAAGGTGATGCAGCGAGAGTTGGATTTGAACCCTGGACCCAGCGATTGGCAGCCCAGAATCATTACCAGACCAACCTTCCCCCTATCACTATTCAGGTCGAAATAAGGTCACTATATTGTGTTTTGCATCATGTTTCTACTTATTACATCAGAAATCACCTTTTCACACTATATTGATCAGTGGAACTGTGTGATATTTACCATGTAGAAAAACAAATCTTTTTTTGTCCAACGATATAAGCTTATAAATACGTGTGACATAACGTCTCATGCCTAGACATACGAGGACCAAAAAACTGTCACGATCTCCCGAAGCGAGTAGCACTATCCGCAATATATCCCATGATCCCGTAATACCACAGAATGCAGAAATCATCATTCCTGATCTATGCAAGGAGGATCCACCCAAGATCATCCAATAATCCAGATCAGGTTCTTTTCAGGATTCAGTTCCCTGGATGACCCAGATTAATCTGATCCTAGTAGTGACCCCTAGATGACCTCTAAATGACCTCTAAGTGACCCACGGAATGGATGGCGATATTGGTCAAGGACGATGTTCAGAACTATATCACATTTAGTCAGAGACTCAATATAGAACAATTAAAGATAGATACCGTATGGTGCCCTATTTTCGTCAGTTCTTCTCTTTAAAATGTTATCAGTACTATACCATCACTGTGACAAGTTGGGTGTTCACTTCCAATTAACAAGAATACTGTTTTGCATTTTTTTTCAAAAGAAGAGATGGCATGCACCACTTTGCATGGTTTTGAGAGCAATTATCCATTGCAAAGTCATTATGACGATATTAGGACCCCAGGGACCTATTATCATCAGCCAAGGTGTCCTAATTCCGTCAGATTTCAAAATGACACTGTAAATTAACAAGCAGTCCAACATACATTTTGTATTTCTAAAAACAAATTTGATTACTTAATTTGTCCCTCATTTCTAAGACTTGTGTTATTTTCACTTTTTTTCTAAGTGCAACAAAGTCATGAAGACAGGTCTAAAAAATCAGAGGAAGCTTGGCCTGCTCAGGACAATTTTGTCTAAAATTTACAAAAATATTGTGTTTTTGACTACTCCAAGTTTAAGAAGCTATTGTATAGTTATCAATGCGGCCATTAACGATGTAAATGGGTAAATGTGTGCAACAATGATTTTACTTCAAGAATCATGACTTTTTTCCCCACCATTTCAAAATTCCTTTAAATTAGGGTACATTGCTTAAAAGTGACGATAATAGGACCCTGACGAAAATAGGGCACCATACGGTAGAAAGATAGATATATCTATATAGATAGATACGGTTTGTGCAGCACATAGAGTCCAATTCAGGGTGCACGAGAGTTGATTGATGAGATGGGAGAGAGAGACAGCAGCCTGAGCAGGAGTCCTCAACATGTAATGCCCTAGTCTCAGCTTACGAAGGTGTTTTTGCTCCGGAGTTCTAAGATTTTCTGGGAATGTTAAACCTTTTCAGATATTTTGTGACTTCTTGCCGTTGTTTTTGTGCTATGCCAATTTTCCCTTGAAATAATCTTACACAGCTTCGCCGTCTTACAATCCTTGTAGTGAGAACTTAGCAAATTTACACATCTACCCCATTTGAGGGATCTATACTTGCCCACAACAGACACTGATACAAGGGGCCGCCAATTTAATGTCTCATCTGAACGACATCCATGCCGGAATTTTGCTCATGAAGGTCCGCGAAGAGCAAAGAGAGAGCAGGAGTCCTCAACATGTTGCACGTGCATACATTTGCCCCATGTGAGGGATATAACCTTCCCAGCACAGACACTGATACAAGAGGCTGCCAATTTAATGTCTCTTCTGAATGACATCCAGTTGAGGGGGGAGGGGCCGGAGGGGGCAGATGTGCGTCCCCCGATATCCTCCCCCCCCAATTCATAATATATTAACAAAATAACAACAATATCATATTAATGTAATAGATGTAGGCCTGTATTTTAATGTAAAATACGTATATTTGAATATATAAACAGAAATATATAGAAACAGAACATGTTGTAAAATATGAATTCATGTCAATTGAATTATTTGTGTATTTTTGGATATGTAGCATTCATTTTTGGTTTAGTTATCCTGGTTGTTCGCCTGAAGAAAAAAATTGTAACATAACTTCAGCATTAAACTTTAGGGACTGTTCTGAATTTATGACTGGGGGGTGGGAGTTTTGCTGGAACTTCCCATCAAAAATTGATACCACCCCCCTCATGCGGATTTTTTGCACCCCACCCTTAGGTTTCACGCATATTTTTGGAACCCCCCCCCCCCTCGACATACAAAGCAATACACAGATATATACTGTTATACACGGCAACGCGTAGATTCGCGTAATTTCTTTTGCGCATAAAAAAGTCCAAATGAAATGACTTTATGCGAGTTTTTTAACATTTTTTCTATGTTAAAATTTCTTACCCCCCTTGGAAGTATTGTCAAAAATTAATACCCCCCAAGAAACACGTATGAAAAGTTAGTACCCCCTCAGCCAAAACTCCCACCCCCCCCCAGTCATAAATTCTGAACGGTCCCTTAGATTGGGGAAAAATTGTCTAAAGAATTACAAGTTGAAGTCTGGAAAGCAAAAATCTCAATAGTTATCTGGGTGGGGGAGGGGAGAACGGAGGGTGCACGTTTCATAATTTCAGGCTTGTATAGTGTGACCCCCCTGGGAGCCAGCCCCCAATGGAAAATAGTGTAAATAGTGACTTTGCTTATAACTTACATAAACTGTGACTTAGTTAAGTTGAAGCATACAACTGCCCAGGGGCCCTCCCTCCCCGTCCCCCTGTTCCGAACTCTCTGGTTGTGCCACTGATGATATACAATGCAAGTGTAAATTCAATTGGCCCTAACCTCTGTAGTTATTAATTTGCCATGGCCCAATGCCATTCCCCCTTAAATACCCCACTATATACTTACATGATACTTATTATAGCACCAAGCTGTTCTTAAGCTCATTGATGATAGCCTTTCTCCGTTTTTTAGCTTCTTTACTCAATCGTTTCACATTAGCGAAGCACAAATTTTGGTCCCGCCTCAAGGTGGCAATTTCGCCATTTTGCTGCTTGTTAATCACTCTTTTCCACGGTCTACTCGAGTTCCTTACGGAGAATCTCCTTCTCGCTGCTTTCATCAATCTCTTGCATTCCTTATCGGCATCCTCCAGGGGGCGTGTCGCCACCAGGATGGCGTTCATGACCTGATCACTGTTGCGGACCAACTTGCGTAAGCTTTGCTCCTGAGCTTTAGCCGAAGGATTCAATCCAGCAAACTTCCTGACAGTGAAGTGATATTTCTCCAGAATGTACGTCTCCATTAAGAACAACCTCTTCCATTGTGTAATTCTCATCTTCTCTGCCTTTTCCCATTCCGCGCGCAACTTGTCGTAAACTGTCCCTCGTCTGTTTCTCCGAAATCTCACTCTGTAGGCTTCTGTCAGGAATTCTTGCGTTTTCTTCAAATAGCAAAAAAAAAACAAATTGCAAAAAAAAAATTGCAAAGCAGTAAAGGAGGGGTGAGGGAAAGCAACTATCCTCCCAGTCCCTCCCTGAGATCCGCGTCTAAATCAGTGATTCTGATTCCCACAATATGTCATTTGAAAAGGTATGAAGGCATGAAATCTGGATCGTAAATTTCTGGAATAAATCACTTGCCCTGCCAAAAGGTCAGCTCATGGCACGCCAATGCATATGTTCAATTGGAATTCCTTTTTCTTTTACTTCAGTGTAATGTCATCTATTTAATTTATTTTGTGAGTGATGTCCAACCAGTAATTATTTTTTTGTACTGGACTTGAACCCACAATTTCACCTTGTAAGTTTCTTCTCTTTCCTGTCTTTGTTGTTTTTCTAAATTTTTTCGGGACTTTCTGCGTCCCTCCTCCAGGACTGGCCCGTAGATGGATGTTGTCTTCGCATCCAGAGATCTTCGTATCCCGTAGAAATTGGGATTTGCTGTGAAAATTAAAAAATTAACTGATGATTGCCAAATATTGACAACGGCATTACTCAAAATCCTGACATTCTAGAGAAACTATGAATTTCAGATATGGAATCAGCAGGCTTAAACAATTTATTGCACAAGACCAGCCATAAATACTGTTTTTAAAGTTCAACAGAACTTTAATGTTTTTAAAATTAGTACTGAATTGCTTTCTTTTGTTTTTAACATGTATAAGGCAGCAAGAGCAGCTAAAAAATACTATATCAGGATTTTACTGCAGCACGCCACGGAGGCACGGACCATAAACAGTGGCGTCCTTATGGGGGGCACGGGGGGCACGTACCCCCCATATTGGACCTGTGCCCCCCCAGGTGCCCCCCATATGAACTTTTCAACCTTGGCTAAAATATACAATTAGTATTACGGGTGCCCCCCCAGAGAATCGCGTGGCCCCCCAAGTACCCCCCCCCCCCCCCGCTCGATAACTCCTAGTTACGCCACGGACCATAAATGAAGATACTATGAAAATGGAGGATTTCAAAGGAAAAACTTTCGCAGCAGTGCCTGAAACATTGTGATAGTGATCCTCCCATCCCTAACCCTCCCCCTTCCATCCTGACCGGAAAGGCGCAACTTCACCTGTTTTAATTTCATCTCTAATGGCTGGAGGTATTAGACCCTGGAGTCAGTCGAATAAGTTGAAAAAGTCAGTTGAATCTCATTTTCAACTCAGTCAGTCACATTTGGATCAACTAGTCACTTTTGTGTTTGTAACTTGTGATTATTTCTTAAGGCAGAATAAACTGAATCTGAGTCTGAGTCTGAGTCTGACTGAGAAAGCATCTCCAAGGATGAAAACCACTTTGATTTTATCATTTCGAAAGTGGATAAGAGTTTGATCTGTTGTCTTCATTGATTTTTTAAAAACACATTTTTAGTGAATTTTAATTTTGAAAAGGAGAATCCACTTGTTTGTGAATCTTGCCTTTCTCCCATTTTTGGATTTTTTTTGTTTGTTGAAAAGTTGGATTGAGTCAGTTGTAATTTATTTAACTAGATGTAGTTGAATTCTGCCAACTACGTGTAGTTGAATTAATCAGTTGAATTCCTGTTCGGTCAGTCATGACTTGATTTTCAACTGACTCCTGGGTCCAGGATGTATACAATAATAATTCAGAGGATTTTAGGCCGATATCATTAGTTATTCAATATATTAATTATTCAATATTACCAAAGAAACTGAGGAATTTGGTCTTTGTTAGCCTTGGCATGGTTAGATGTGATGAAAAAATTCAAGCTTGTGGGCAGTGTCACGTTCAGATCTGCAAACTTTAAGGAAAAATGCATAAAATCCATTATTAAATTCATTAATATAATATGTTTATGCATAATTTGGCCTAATCTGATACATGCCTAAAACATGAAGTGCCAATAACTCATTGTTTCAGTCAATATATTTTTGTGTTTAAAATACTTAGTCTAAGTCTTAAGAGTCTAAAATGTCCAAACAGTCTACCTGTCCCCAAATGAGATAACCTGTATAATTTTAAAAATCAAATACAACTTTTGGAACTTAAAATTACAATAATTAATAGGGGAGATCGGGGTAAGTTTTGCCATGGTGTAAGTTGTGCCACCCACTGTTGGGTTGAAATGAAGAACGGGGTAACGAATTTTTGCGTAAAATGGCTGAAAAAATGTTTGATAAGTTTCATGTAACATATCTGCCATATCCTAAACACATGATACAGATTACCTATTTGTGTGAAGAAACAGGTGAAATACAAAGTTTTTCTGGAATGAACTAAGCGGAACAACTTGCCTTGTCATGCGGCACAACTTACCCCGGCACCGGGGCAAGTCATGCCACTTGACATACTTTTTTCAAATGCCTACCATGACCATCTCAATGGTCTGGTTGCCCCAATCTGGTTTCCACGGCATATTATGGCCTTAGGCACCTACTGATGTACGTCACAAAACATTTCACAATCGGTGACGTCACTTTGATTGTTTTCTCGACCAATCAGCGTCCAGAAAGCAGTACTCCCTGCTTGTCTGTTGATCAGTGGCGTAGCTAGTGGGGGGGGCAGGGGGGGCAAGTTGCCCCCCCAGACAACTTTTTGGGGAAAAATGGGGAAATGGACAAAAAAATGGGGAAATGGGCCAAAATGGGGAAATTGAGAAATAATTGTGAAATGTGGGAAAATGGGGAAGAAAAGGGGAAAACAGAGAGGGAAAAGAATAGAAAGAGCAAAAGACGTTTTTGGGGAAATCCTGTTGAAATTCTTGCGGACACTTTAAAACTTCAAAGTATGAGTACTTGACAAATAAACAGGAACCGGTAGGAGAGACTTGTATGGTGCATATTAGTGTGAAAGTTGAGGTATTTATTACCAGTCAGTTGGTCTTTGTGGTCCGGATGATTTCACTCCTAACATACAAGCTTAGGAAGTCTTAATAATATTTTGGCCACTGTACAGCAACAAACCAGAACGAAGATTTTAGTAAAACATTTGAAATCAACAGTCCAAAAGACACAATCAATTTAAAGAATCACTGGAGAAAATGCTGATGATGAACTGGAACATGTAAAAATCTTGTGGAACTAGAATTCAAAAACAAAATTCACTGAGCACTGCTTGATGGACCGATTTTGTGGTCTTAATGGCTCTCATTAAGTAAACTTTTGTCATTTTTTCTGCTTATTGCTCATGCTCACAACACCTTGACAAAACTTTTCTTCTTAAATGGCCTATGGCTTTTTCAAGGATGTCTGTGCCTGCCTTAGTTTTTATCTGAATACAGGTCTACAGATTCCATGTTTGATGAATGATGAATGACACAAAGGAGTACTTTGTCATAACAGATCAAGCTCCAGTTAATGTAATTTGCTCCTTTTTCGAAAGAAGTTTTTAACCTGAGCTCAGCAACATTGAAAAAACACACATCCTTTCAAAGCGTCACTTTATTTTTAGCTGCTGAGACTTATCTTCTAAGCAACTGACCAAGCTTGTGTATAAACCACTGAACTACATTTAGACATGGAACATGTGACAGACTTCATGAATTTTTTTTTTGCCAATCTGCATCGATTGATGTAAATTTAAGTCAGTGTAAAATTGCATGAAACTACATATATATATATATATATCAAGTTAGTTATTAAGAGTTTAAAAACTAGTGTGTTTTTAATGTTGCTGAGATTCTAAAAGATGCAACCTACCTATCACAAAATTATGTCTTAAGCTGGGTGCTAGCAACTTTTTCTATCATTTTACAAATTGCTGGTCCTAGCATCATCATATTCAAAGTGTTTTCAATGTTTTGTATGCTTTATTTGAGATTTCAGTAAAGTTTGTCAAAAGTTCTGAACCGTGTCGAACGTACCCCATGTTGTCGATAACATTTTGGGGAAATCAAGGGTCATTTGCCCCCCCAGAGAAAAATCCTAGCTACGCCACTGCTGTTGATATACAGACCGGAACTAGATTGGGTTGCCCCGAAACTTGGCTCAATTCAGGCCAATGTATTATGCTTTGGTTTTTGGAAAATCACTCTGAAGCAAAAAATGGCAGTACTTACCCCAGTCTCCCCAAGTTATAGCTACAATGTAGGTCTAGGCCTACCATTAAATTAAAAAGCAACACTCAGCAATGATATTCTTCGGAAAAAATTCACTATAGCGGGCCGTGAAAATGACCATATTTGGCAAGTGAAAACGATCGTTTTTTTGTGGATAACGTGAGGGCTGCTGCCCCCACACCCCGCCAATTGCTTTCCATGGTATTATTTCAACAAACTGTAACTAAAAACTGACTAAAACTTACGTTTTTAGTGTATTTTGCTGCTTTTTGTGTCACCAAAATAAGATCGGCGTCATACTCATGTGTTGATGGCGTCATGGATACATTTTGCCGTGGTTACAAAATGAATGACGTCACGAAATCATTGTTCTCCAAATATGGTCATTTTCACGGCCCGCTAAAGTGAATCATACCCATCTTCTTCTTTTTTCAGGCTGAAACCTTCAAAAAGTAAGCAAGTAAGGAAAAAATTCACTAAAGCGGGCCGTGAAAATGACCATATTTGGCAAGTGAAAACGATCGATTTTTAGCGGCTAACGTGGGGGCTACCGCCCCCAAACCCCCGCCAATTTGTTTCCATGGCATTATTTCAACAAACTATAACTAAAAAGTTGCTAAAACTTACGTTTTTTGTGCATTTTGCAGCTTGTTGCGTCACCAAAATAAGATCGTCGCCATGTGCTTATGGCGTCATGTAAACATTTCGCCGTGGTTACAAATAAATGACGTCACAAAATCATTGTTCTCCAAATATGGTCATTTTCAGTGAATCATACCCGCAAGTAAAAACAAAAAAAAAGTAATAAAAGGACTTACCTGCGGCTGCGATGTTTTGTTTGTCTAGATATTTTTGATTTTGATTGTCACATCAAAAATCCAAAACGAGGGCAAATAGTGAGAGTATCGTCTTAGCGACGCTACCGCAGCACCACTAAGCCCCTTGGGAGCGCAAAATAAAGTGAAGGCCGGGGGCCTAGGCCCAAGCGAAGAAAATCACTGACACAGTGACAGTACCAAATTGGCCTTCACTTTCCGCACGAGAATTTAAAAGTGAGGGCAGTTTCTGGGAAATACTATGTTTTGTTTGATTTCTGATATATGTGTACATGGAGGCAGTAATTTTAAAAGTTTATTAATTATCATAATGTCTACAATCTTATAACGAGGAAATGGTAAAAACTAACAGGGAAATTGACCCCAAAAAATGGGGAAGTTCACCGAAGGTGGAGAAACAAAACGAAAAATAACAAAGTTGGGATATTACAAAAAGGAAGAAAAAGGATAAATGGATTGTAAGAAAGGCTGATTTAGACCGTGGGCTTTATTGAATTTCCCTCATCATTTTCCCCCGGTGAAATATCATCATATAAATCTGCAAAAAAAGTCCGCAGTGTAACCAATGAACTTTGTGTAATAGAGTGACGTTATTGTGTTATATTGGCGACGAGGATGGTGCTGCTAACATTGCCTGGATTTTAACAAATGGACATGATTAACTGGCTAACAACAGCCTTATTATTAACCATGATGGCAACAGCGCTACAGGTGCCCCCAATTTCGTTTTTTGATGATGTTGTTGGAGAGGAAAAAACACAGACAGGACCAAAATGGGACAAATGGATTGTTCGTCTGGAAAACTACATGGCTGCAACGAAAATAACAGAAGCTGCTCAAAAACGATCAGTATTGTTGCACTACATTGGCGACAAGTCCTTTGAAGATTTTCAGCTACTGCCTGAAACTGGAGATGATTACGAAACTGCAAAAACGAAACTTACAGAATTCTACAAGCCACAGGAATTTGTTGAATATTCCAAAGCTGTTTTTCGGAGCATGAGGCAAAAATCAGGTGAATCAATTGACTGTTATTTTATGAGATTGAAACAACAAGCTTCTATGTGTTCATTTGGAAATGAGGCAGCAGTAAAAAAAGAACTCAAATCACACATTGTGCAGACTTGTAATGATTCAAAAGTCAGAAACAAGTATTTGAAGCCTACAAATGCTAACAAAACTTTGAATGATGTGCTAACAGATGCCAGAAACAATGAACTTTGCTCTTTGCAAAATGATGAAATTGAAAAATTGTTGAACTTAAACTTGAACTCAGACGCATCACCAAGCCCTGTTGTGAATAGCGTCGATCAACGTCAACAAGGACGTCAAGGTGGTCGTCAAGATCGTCGAAATTTTCAAGCAGCGAATCACAGCCGTAGTACCAAGTGTCGGAATTGTGCAGGTACTTACCCCCATCCAGGAGGTTATTCAGCTTGCCCGGCGTTTCGCTCAAATTGTACATCATGTGGCAGAGTCGGACACTAAACGTCACTGTGTCGAACAACAAGACAGTCTGGAAACAGTCGTGGAAATTTCAGTCGTGGAAATTTCAACCAGTCCGAGAGTCGCGGAAACTGGTCAGGAAGTCGTGGAAACTCGCAATCGCATCGTTCCAGGGGTTATCGTGGAAAACCAAATCGTGGACAAAATCGACAGAATCGTTCAAGTGGACAAAAGAAACAAGTCGTACACAACGTCGATACCACATTCACCGAGAATGAATGCTACGATTATGACAATTTTGATAATTTTGAAGACAATTATCTGTTTAACATTTTCCATGAAACTGACTCTGGCGATCAATTGCCCAATTATCACATGTGATGTTCACACTCACAAAACAGACAATGGCGATCAATTGCCCAATTATGATGTTCACAATTTCACAACTGACAATGGCGATCAATTGCCCAATTACCATGATGTTCACAATTTCACAACTGACTCTAGCGATCAATTGCTCATGTATGATGTTCAAAATGACTATGACAATTGCTTGTCCAGTGATGATGTTGATGATTCCTTGTTCAATGTCAATGATTGTTTGTTCAATATTGTCAACAAAAATGTCAAGTCAGGATTGCCAAAATTCAGTTTGAATGTTGAAGGTGTCAATATTGTTATGATCGCAGACACTGCAGCGTCATGCAGTATTATTGATGAACGTACGTACAATAACAAATTGAAGGGTACAATTGATGTTTCAAACCAAACCACTACATTGATTCCTTATGGTAGGTCAATTTCACGCAACTATTGAGTACAACGGTGTCTCAATCAGAGAAAGAGTGTTTATTGTATCAGGTCAAAGTGGATGTCTCTTTAGTTGTAAAGCGTCTCAATTGTTAAAGCTTGTAACTATAGCTGAACCAAATGTTGTGAATTCAATTTCAAACGCGATTGAGAAAGATTTTCCAAGTTTGTTTGAGGGAGTAGGCTCAGTGCCCGATTTAGGTGTGTGGAGGCCCCTGTGCTGAGAAGTTGTTGGGGCCCCCCGAAATGCGTTTCGTTGAGATGTTTCTTTAACTTTCAGAAGGGTCATCCAGCCACAAGAAAAAATGGGTTGACGACGTTCATCATGACGACATGTCAACAAATTCAGCAGATGTTTTTCTACTGACTTTATGAATTATTTCGGGTCTTGTAACATCAAAGTGTGTTGCCTAAAGCAGTTTAGACTTCGTGATTGTCTTCTGCTATGAATTGTGACAATTGGAGGCACTGAAAACAAAGAAATTTCAAGAATCGGCAGAGGCCTTTTTCTGGCACTTAGCAACGAATGCCATTTTGAACTTTGAAAGCCCAGTCAACAATTTTTCACAAGTCATCCACTTTCAAGAAGCCCCACAGTAGACAAAACAGCTGAAAACAATTAAAGCCGGCAGCGTAGGGTTGACTCCTCGCTACTTTCAGGGAGAATTTCATTCTCCCTGATTTAAATAATCAAAAAAGTCATGGCTCTCCGGAGCTGCGCTATGTCCTAACGGACGGAAGAGCGTTACAGAAGAAGAAGAATGCAGACTCTGTCCTGGCATGCACGTGCCACCGGTCCCGAGGATGGCACGTGCATGTAATTTGGCTAAATCGATAAAGTACTAAAACTAATTAATATATGTTTATTGAGTTAGATAGGAGACCTTTTCTAAAGGGCTTTCTGTCTTGTTAATGTTGATAAATACCTGAAAGGGAGCAGGTAGTGTTAGGCAGTCCATAGCAATTTCTCGCAAAAACCGGACTTCTTTTATGAAGTACATACTTTTGTGTTTTAACTTTACCCTAGAGTAAATACAGAAAGAATGGTCTCATCTTGCAATAGAAGTTCCACTATCATGTCCTGCTGAATTTAACTTTTAAACATATTTACTGGCATGTGAATATGTTGGCCTTTTCTTTTATGTATTTCTTAATTGTACATGATGCTTTTAAAAAAGTCAGAAATTAAAGAATCCATGTACACGCAACAGCAAAACAAAAATCTGAGGACACCTTTGACAAAGACAAAGTAAAATTTGAAATAACATGTATTTAACCTGGGGCACCTGAAGAAGGACTGAGGCCAAAGTGGGAGGGGGCCCCCAGAGTGGGAGGGGGCCCCCAGAGTGGGAGGGGCCCCCAAAGTGGGAGGGGGCCCCCAAAGTGGGAGGGGCCCCAAGAATGGGAGGGGGACCCCAGAACGGCTGGGGTCCAAGAGTAAGTTGCCCCCCCCCCGAGGCGTAGGTCCGGCAGGGGAGGGGGCCCAGACAGGAAGGGAGGAGCATAGGAGGCCTTGGGGTCCCCAGACGAAAAGTGGGGGCCCCAGACGGGCAAGAGACATAAGGGAAGCGGACCTTTGAGCAGGGCCCCCCACATATCAACCACAATTTTCCGCTGGTTTAACAGATCACCTGTTCACACCAACATTTTTGTAAAAATATTACTACAATTTTGCAAGAAGGTTGGGGCCCCCACATTTTGGTCTTTCATAATGCTCTACTTGTTGCACAATTAGGTTAGGTCTCAGATCGGCATCATTTGCGTGAACTATAATAAGAATTTGTTATAGATATACGCGTGATCTGCTTGTGTGGGGGCCCCCTTAAATGTGGGGGCCCTGTGCGGCTGCACACTCCGCACACTCCTAAATCACAGTGAGACGGCGGGCACAGTGAGACAAAGCCCGTAGCATCTACCTGGTACTGTTTACAGATCAACCCTTTTTTGTATAGTACAAAAATTAAGTAAGTGAGAGACTGTCCTATATCTTGAATGCTTACGCAGCATATCGAGAGTGGAATTTCAATATTTTTGTTTTTAGCCTGTAAAAGTAAATAATTTTGATAAACAACTTTTTGTTATAACTCCCAAGAAAAATGGTATAATGCAAAGCAATTGCCAGGGATTCAAACCTTGGTTGCTTGTCTTAGTTTAGTGAGATGACGAACCACAATGCAGGCATCCGGTCCGCAGGATTCAAAAGTTTTATAAACAGAGCTGCGTGGGGCACAGTGAGACAGTTTGAAGCGGGGCACAGTGAGACATAACAAAATACATTCAAAACGACATGAATGTAATGCATGGCTCACAATTCACTATTAAAAACAAAATACCTGCTATAAACTACTGATTTTGGTGAGTAATATCCACAGGGAAGCGTCAAAGAAGGATTTTGATTAGGATGTAACAGGTGCGGCATGTTAAATAAGTCGTGCATGTGTCCCATGCGATGAAGTTTCAAAACATGCTCAAAAAAGGACCTAAAAAATCACCTAGCCAGCTGCTTTTTTTAGAGTACAGTAGTTTCTGATGCAACAATTGATAGAACAATTCTGCAGGTCCTGATGATTGGCAGTTATGACAGCAGATGCCCTGTCTCACTGTGCCCCGCCTGCTGTCTCATTGTGCCCCGCCCACGGGGCACAGTGAGACACTTAACGAGCACGTACATAACTCAAAGTTTCTCCAAACCTGTAAAAGGTAGGAACCTGAAACTATGTGACAATATACCCAACGTCATTATCTATAATGTGGACCTGATCTCATTTAACTCGTTGCTGCCAACATTTTGGAAGACTTGAAAATAAAAAAAGTGTCTCACTGTGCCCCGCTCTCCCCTACTGACATGCGCCAAGCTAATAGAGCGATCAAACGAGAACGCCATCTTGCGCCAACTATCAAAGAAATACAGGCCAAGTTAAATGGTGCAGTGATGTTCAGTAGAATTGATTTAAGGTCAGGCTACAATCAGTTGCTTCTAGAAAGAGAGTCCAGGTACATCACCACATTTTCAACTCATGTTGGTCTCTTTCGTGCCAAACGTCTCTCTTTTGGCATTTCTAGTGCTAGCGAAGTATTTCAGGAAGCCGTAGCTCATGTCTTATCAGGTCTCACAAATGCGATTAACATATCTGATGACATAATCGTGTTCGGGTCAACCAAAGAAGAGCATGATAGAGCCCTTAGACAGACATGTAACCGTCTTCTAACTCATGGCCTTACTGCCAATGGTGACAAATGCAAATTTGGTCTCACGGAGATTAACTTCTTCGGTATGGTTTTCAGTGCGGCAGGTATGAGCCCTGACCCAGTTAAAGTTAGATATTTGCAGAAATTGCAATCGCCTGCAGACATTGCAGAAGTTAGAAGTCTCCTTGGCATGGTAAACTACAGTTCCAGGTTCATCCCAAACTATGCAACCAAAATTGAACCAATTGTCAAATTGACTAGAAAATCTCAACCCTTTGAATGGGGAGATGAACAAGAGATAGCATTTCACAGTATAGTCAAAGAACTCAGCTGCAAACCAGTTCTCGCGTATTATGATGTCAACAAATCCACTCAAATTGTGGTAGATGCATCCCCAGTGGGATTAGCTGCTTTGCTTACTCAAACTGATTCAAAAGGTATTTCGCAAGTTGTAGCTTATGCGAGTAGATCACTTACCCAAACTGAAAGAAAGTATTGCCAGCTAGAGCGCGAGGCATTAGCAGTTGTTTGGGGCTGCGAATATTTTCATTTGCATATCTATGGCAAATTAGGGATCCAAGTTTTCTCAGACCACAAACCTTTGTTAGGTCTCTTTGGCAATCCCAATGCCAAATTGTCTGCTAGACTAGAAAGATGGGCACTTCGATTACAACCATATCAGCCCATGATTAAGTTCAGAAGAGGTTCTGACAATCCGGCAGATTATCTGTCACGTCACCCAAACTCATTACCAATGATAAGCAATCAACAAAGTGCAGTTGAAGAATATGTAAACATGATTGCGAATCATTCAGTGCCTAAGTCAATGACTTTAGATGAAATTGTTATAGCAACCGGAAAAGATGCTACTCTTACTCTTGCAAAACATTGTCTTCTAACTAACAATTGGCACAAGTTAGACAAGTTAGACTTAGCTGAAAGTTCAGAGGTAGATTTTCAGGTACTAAATTCTTACAGAAGAATAGCCGCTGAATTATGTGTTAGCGAGAAAGGTCTAATTCTGAGAGGTTCACGTGTAGTGATACCCAAAAGCCTGCAAAATCAGGTAGTTGATCTAGCACATGAAGGTCATCAAGGTACAAACAAGACAAAATCCTTACTTAGAGAAAAAGTTTGGTTTGTTGGAATAGATCAGTTAGTCCAACGCAAAGTTTCTTCTTGCATTACATGTTGTGCAAACCATGCAGGGCCGTGCAGAGCCTGCAGTAGGCCCAGGCCAAAATGAAAAAGTAGGCCCCACTTCAGCGGCTTCAGGTCAGCAAATTATGACCATGTTAAATATATTTCCTGGAGGTATAAAAACCAACCCAGGGCCATTACAAGGGGTGATTTGTGGCTTATTCTGTCTCGCACATATTAGTTTTGGTTTGGGGGGGGGGGTTGTTGGGATATGGCCCAATGCCCCCCCCCTAAGTACGCCATTGAACCAAGCATACTTCTCTTAATGATAGACTTAATTATTCACACGAGACTAGTTGAAATTTACTCACTCCATGTTAAAATCTAAATTTCAAAGCACTTATATAAAAAAATTCACCTTTTGAATTACCAGCAAATATTTAATAAATTCTCCAAATCAAGCTAGCTGACAATTGACAAGGTGCAATTATTTTGAGGAATGCAATAGACTTTCCATTTTTGGCCTGATCTTACAAAATTACCAAACTGCTAATGGATGCTTAATGTAAAAACTTCTAGATTACTGAAGATTTTACCTGGAGCAATTGAGATACATCAAAGTACAATTAACAGATTTTTGACTCATAATAACAATAGTTGCAAAATCCTTGCAATAGAAATGTGAAATTTCAATACATACTGAGATTCTGACTGTGATACTTTCAGGGCTTACAACCCTTCACAAATCTCAAGAAAAAATTTAGACTAGTATTTCTGACATAATTAAGTCAGGCGCAAACCAAACAGCAAATCTTAAAATTTACCTAGTGAAAGCTTTTATTGCAACTTTCAAAAAAAACTTCAATCAGATTTGAAAATTCCAATGATTTTGCAATATAACTGTTGATTTACAGAGTAGTGAGGTGAGGAGACATTCTTTCCCTATCATTGAACAAAGTACAGTCAACACAGAAATTATTTGCACACTTTGATTTTTCTGGTAGTTGGCTCAGGTGTGCAAATAATTTTTTGTCATCAGGATTTACTTTTTTCAAGTTTTCCAAAAAAATACATTTTGGTAAAAAATGAAATGCATGTCATCCTAACCTACTAACACTACTCTGAAACACAGGACAGCTTTTTGTATCATATTGACATTTTTCTGTGAAATATGATGAAAAATCAAAGTGTGCAAATAATTTCTGTGTTGACTGTAAGACACTACACATATTCATATCAGAACATTAAAACTATGTTCATTTGATGCAACAGTTGCCAGGATTGACAAAAATATGCAGGGCAACTTGGATTTGGGAACATGTTACCAAATTTCAAGTTAAGAATTTCCTAATAGATATTCTTTAGGCTGAACAACACTTACTAAAAGTTCACATGGAAGAATCTTTTCAGCAGCAGAATTTCACTCTCCAGATCTTGTGCAAAAACATCTCACAATTGATTCATATTGTCACTTTATACAACTAGTGCATGTGGAACCTCAATATCTTACGAACAGATTGACCCCAATGACAAATACAGCATTACTACTTGTTTCTCATCTTGCATCTTACATGAGAAGGAACATGCAAATCTTGGGGTAGACTGGCCTATGTGGCAAAGTAGCAGCTGCTACAGGCCCATTCACTCTAGCCCTGAGACCCTGCTCGGGCACAGGGTCATTCAGGGCTGCATTCACTCAGGGGGGGGGGGCCTGAAAGAGACCAAAAAGATATAAAAATTAAGACTATGAAAAACTTTGGATTGTGTGGTACCCGCTTACTGGATCCTGAAGCAGGACCTGGAACAAAAATCAAACTTTAAGATGGGGGCCCCAAATTGCTCAATGGAAGAGGGTCTAGTATTGTACAGGGCCCTCTCATATTGGAGGCCAAACGGTTCACCGTTAGAACTATTTCACAAAATACCCATCGATAGAAATCGCAGAGAAAAATAGACCATAAACGAGACATCTAAGATTTACTGAAAACAAGACGTACCAATATGGGAAAAAGCGATCGGTTAAATTTTTTATCTTACACAGTACAATGATAATTATGAAAATTTTTAATTGCCGACAGTAGAGATGTGTGGGCCCACCAACTTATTTTGCTGCGGAGCCGAAAATGGCAAAAGTCTAACCATGCACAAATTGAGTACAATCTCATTTTCGCTATGCGGGGTTAACCTTACTTTGGAAGTAGGCCCCCTGAAATTTGGGGGCCCCTGCCATTTGGCCCCCCTGGCCCCCCCTCTGCTCAGGCCTGCAACCATGACACTAAGCCTAGAACCGCTAAAGATGAGTCCATTGCCAGACAGACCATGGCAAAACGTTAGCATTGATTTCTATGGCCCTTTGCCCTCAGGTCATTACATCTTTGTTATTTTGGATGATTATAGTCGGTTTCCAGAAGCTAGAATCTTGACTTCAACGTCAGCTAATCAAGCAATTAATGCTTTAGAAGAAATTTTTGCTTCGCGAGGTGTTCCAGAAATTGTCAAAAGCGACAATGGCCCTCCATTTCAGAGTGCAGAATTCCGAGCATTTGCTCGAGAATTAGGTTTTGTTCATCGCAAGGTAACTCCATATTGGCCAGAGGCTAATGGAAGTGTTGAAAGTTTCATGAAAGGTTTAGGAAAGGTTACTAGAGGTGCACAATTAACAAACAAAAGGTGGAGAAGTGAAAAGTATCGGTTTTTGAGTAATTATCGTGCCACTCCACATAGTACCACTGGTCAACCACCAGCCACAGTGTTAAATGGTTATCCTTTACGTACAAAGTTACCAGAACATGTAAGCAGGAAAGATCCAGCTAAAATCCATTCTGCAGATCAGAAGGCTAAGGCCAAAATGAAGTTTTATGCAGAAAAGCGTAGAAACATCATTGAGTCAAATGTAAATGTTGGTGACAAAGTTTTGTTAAAACAAATGGTTGGTCGAGGCAAACTTGTCTCAAAGTTTGATGCAAATCCTTATCAAGTTGTAGAGCGAAAAGGGTCAATGATTATTGCCCAAAGAGGTTCAGAAAGAAAGGCTCGTAACTTGATGCATTGTAAGCGTTTGATGACAAATCAACAACCATTGTTACATGTAGATCCTCATGTAGATTTCGATGAGATAGATGTCACTGACAATAGGTCAGTTCCTCCGGCAAATGTAAGTGTCGAGAGTTCCCATCAGGAACAACCACAGGTGTCAAGTCCGGAACAGCCAGTTGTTCAGGAACGTCCTAAACGTTCAAGGCAAATGCCTAAACGGTTCAATGATTACAAAGTGAATTTTCCTAAGAAGTAATTTTCTATTATAACTTTTAATTGTTAAGAAGTTCAGGTGAAGTTGTTAAAATCACCCATTTGATGTTAAAATTGTATGTATACTCACATATATATGTATACTTCATATAAAGTTGTTTAATTACTTTTCATATAAATATCAGCTATTTGTTTAAGCTGAAATGAATTTAATTTAATTTCATTTACTATAAACTGTAATTATAAAGAATACCTTACTAATTATATACCAATGTAATTTAGTATAAATGACAAAACTCATTATTGTAAAAATGATGTTTATTTTCAATTTAAAGACTTTCAAAGACATTTTATAAATAATTACTAAGACATTTTGTAATAACAGTATTTTAATAATTATTGTACTATAACCATACAGTTATATTTTGATGTTATACTGTCAACAGTTATTTCTTTAAAAGAAAGGGAGCGATGTAATAGAGTGACGTTATTTTAACCTTTCAATGATCACCTCATGATGTCATATGTATGACGTAGTGTTGTGACGTCACCACGATTGTGCGTCGCATTAATAAATTCAGTCGAACGTAAGACACGAGTCTGTCCACTGTGTTATACTTTGGACAGTTAATTTTAAATGTGTGATCAATGATGATTTTGGTTATCCATGCAAGTTAATTCTGGAGTGTCCAGGGTGCTCAGAATGGTCAGTAAGTTGGCCAAAGCAAACAATTATTTAACTGACATCAAAATCAATGATTTCACATGTCTGGCAGGCAACCTAATGATATGGTTATGGAAAAAGGGACTATCTAAACTGACATACATTTATATGTCTTTATTTTTTGCATGCAGCAATAACTTGTGAACATAGTTTTTGTTCAATTCTGGGTTACTGGGTATATTTGTAGTCCAAACTCCTTACACTCTTAACAAAAAAGGTTTTATATGAAACCTTTAACGATTCTATAAGCTGGTATAGATAAGGAACCCTAAAAGGTTCATTATTCAATTCAAAATGGTTCAAAAGCAACCAAAAACAACAAATAGATAATCCAGCTGCACTCAACTCCCAAAATTGAACCCCTTTCAAGTTGGGAACATAGGTCCATCATACGGCCTTTCCACCAGTATTGAATCTTTTCGATTCAGTTGAACCCTTAACAAACATTTTTGGCTGTGGGTTCTTTATACACTACCCTCCAAAAGTTTGAATACACCAGAAAAGGTTAGATTTCTTTCAAAAATACCTAATCTTCAACACAAATTTTGTTTTATACTTACATCAAACAATATGGAGATTGTATTCAGACCATAAGGTGTCCATATTTCATGTTTTTAGATCATTTTTGTATAAATTTATATAAATTTCTCGATATCCAATTTTTTCATTTTTTATAAAAAGCTACAAAAGCACTGTTATCTTACATATTTATGACATTTAATCATTTTTTACACATTTCCACTGGTTTGTGATGATTTTACAAGTAGTTTCGGACCAGAAAATGGCCTTTGAAAATCGGACAAAAATATTGATTTTGGCTATTTTTGGGTCAAAACAATGCTGAAACGGCTCAAATAAAATAATTTTCACTAGAGAAGATACATTCCGTGATTAGACTCCATGGTGACCCGAAATTTTCTAAATTTTGTATTTTTGAGTGGTCAATGTCCAATTTTTAAACCGTCTTTTTGGGGTATAAAATAACTGTTACGATCATGTTTCAACTCTGGAAACACTTAAATATGATTAAATTTCATAAATCTAGAAGATAACTCGGCTGTGACAATTTTTTATAAAATACCAAAATTTGGGATATTGAGAAAGGCCATAAATTTCAACTAAAATGACATAAAATGACAAAATAAAGACAACTTCTGACTTCAGTGTGACTTCCTTTATTGTTTGATGTAAATGTTAAGCAAACATTCCATTCAAAATCAAGTATTGTTAAAAGAAACCTCACCTATTCAGGTGTATTCAAACTTTTGGAGGGTAGTGTATATTTATACTATCAAAAATCTTTTGTACCTGTAGACTAATGTCTGCAAGGATTTGAGAGGCCAACTAGCTCTTGAACATGCTGGGTCTTTATATTACTGCCTGTGGAACCACAAATTCTCATCCGGTGAAAGGAAAACATATTGGGTCATATAGGCCAATATGTGAGGCATGGGTTAAAGTCTTTGATAAATAAGTGAAACGCATTATTTCATAGGGAAGGGTGGTGCACTTACTTATCAAAGACTTTGACTCATACCTAACTCAAACTGCAGCAAAGAAAATTGGTTGCCATTGTTATCCCACATGCCTCACATATGAGCCTTTATGACCCAATTTGTTTTCCTCTCATCGGATGAGAATTCATACTTCCACAGGCAGCTTGGTTGAGGATGTTTAACATCGATGAAATGGCACAATATCATGCGTTTTACTAACTCACAGGCGGCACTGTATTTTTTAGTCAATTATTGTCAATCTCACTAATACAAGTGACAGACCATGGTCTTTCTCAGCCACAATTCATGGGCTTTCTTGATCTCAGTATTACCTGCGCCGCCTAGCCAAAACTTTCTGTTTCCATGGCAACCGCAGAATGACTTTAAAATGTCCAAATTGCGCAAAATTTTGGGAATCCATTCCAAAACTGCTGAATTTTAGCCTGTAAAAAATTTATAGTTCTAGATTGAATAGAAGTGTCCATATAAAAAATCCGTGAACTTTCTGAACGCCCCTCGTAGTTCCAGTGTGACTCTTTACTCTATGAAATCATTGCGTCACAACCGTTGTCATGGGGTCAGATTTTTAAGACTGGCCTTATGCACTCCCTTCCTATCGGACAAACTGAAAATTCAACATTAATGTATTTTATATTGACAAATATTTGTCACAAGCAGTATTTATAATTGGTCAATAACGTTTTTTTGGAGGGCATTATGGGGTATTAATCAGTTATGGCCAGAGGGCAGAAATCATTAACTTAATGCCGGAGCCGCCAGGCGAGGGCATTAAATGATTTCTGACCGAGGGCCATAACTGATTAATACCCCATAATGCCCGACAACAAAATGTTATTATCATTATTATCATTTTCCAACATCTCAGTGACATGAATCTTGACTTTACCTTTGTTATAGCGATCGTCGCATTTTGCGTTCTCGCGCCATTATTATTCAATATACAGCATCGCTGTATATGGCTAAGTGCAAAAAGTTGCCAGGATTTTGGGGACAGAAGCCTTTTATTTCGAATTTCATGCCACACTTTTGAATCTTTTCTGGTTTTTAGTTGGAGGTCCCATCTCAGCAAGAGGACAATTTTTTTTCCGTGAAGCGTATTTGTTTTTTTGCGTAACACAGGATAACTATATATTCAGAGACTGGTTACAAATTTGGAAAAATTGCAGAACCACAAAAGGAATGTCATGCTGATGTTTTTTCTAAATTTGTTGGTCACCCTGGGCCCAATCTGCTCAACTTGGAGAAAAAATTTTATGGATTTCACTGAAAGCTGTTTCCTCGGAACACCTTTTAAAAAAATTAACTGGTTACGAGACATTTAACTGGTTTCATTGATTACTTCATTTGTAACTTTAACATTACCTTTAAATTTTGCGAAAAGATGTATTGCTTAGATGTCTAAAAATCTATATTAACAACTTCCTGCTAGTAGTCATGGTGTAGGTGCAAATGATGAAATAGTACTGGTTACATGGACATAAATCATTCTGCATTGATAAACAACTTAAATAGAAGCATTGAAAATTTTTTTATAGAGATTATTTGTCAAACAGGCTCCAGTGTTATGTTTCTGTACTTGGCTTTGGCATAAAATGCCCTAAATGGTTTATATGTACACCAAATTTACAAATTGAGGACTGGTTACAGGACATTGATGTTCAGATCTGCCTGTGTACAGCATTATCTAAGGCTTAATTCTCAAAAACTGTTTATTATCCATGTGTTTGATCCAAAAGACACATTTTTATGCCATTTCAATAGGCATCCAATTGAATTTGTATACAAAAGTCAGAGGCGTGTTACACAGACTGTCCTGTAACAAAGACTAGATGTTTATTTCCTGTATTTACATGAAATTAATGTTGAAATTTCAGATATCATCATTTAGAGGGGTAAATTACATTAATATGTAACTTTTTGTAGGGAGAAAACATAACAGGCCTTACCTCTCCCGACAGCCATATTAAAATAAACAGTGTAATTCTGAAAGTGTTACATGGACTGTCTTGTAACATGTTACTATTCACTGAAAGTGGGGAATATCTTCAAATTCCATGTAAAATTTGGGTTTATTCAACTAATTTTGTTGTCATACAATTAGGAATATACTTTGATTCAGATCAATTTCAATATAAGCCGCAATTCATCAAATATTACTTTAAAAAGTATCAATTATGCATCCATACAGCTAATTAGCTCTAATAGTGATAATGCAATGGATGAGTCCTGAACATATTGTCCTTGTCAATGGTCCTAAAATGGTATTTTATTAATCATATTACATGTTAAGTTTGGATTTCAACTTTTCAAATAAGGAATATATCATTCAGTAAAAGCTTTTAATTGAAATATAACATGGTGTTACTTGACATGTCTTGATACCAGTCCCGAAAAAATCTGAAGATTTGACATACCAAGCCAAGGTTATTCCTAACAATCAAAGAAATGTACTAGCTCAACTGGACTGAAGTATCTCGCCACACTGAACATATTACATTTGAATTTATCTTCATTAATAGAGTTTGAGATTGTAAAATAAGAACTTGTTACAGGACTTGTCCACGAACTTGTTACACAAATGTCCTGTAACATAGTAAAATGTCCTGTAACTCTTTCGAACAAGATAGAAGTGCCTCTTGATATAGTTGGGCAATGTAATAGATAGTTATTGACATCTAACAGTGTCTAATGAGTAAGGGTTCATAATCTGACAGCAAGGTTCAAGCCAGTTAAGTGCTGGTTACATTTTGAGACTTGTTACATTGGACATTTGTGGACATTTAACGTTTGGGGCAGGCTGTGACCTTGAAAATTACCCATGAGTCCATTAGTAACGAACTGCATGAAACTTGGGATCTATGGAATGTGTGTCAGTAGGAAAAAAATGCCCCCCTAAAAAAACATGTTATTAAAGACAGGGGTAAAAATTTGAGACTTGTTGCATGAAAAATGGTGGACACATTTTCAACGTCAGGTGGAGGAAACTGGCAGTATTCATCATGAATTCTGCTATGCAAAAATGTTCTCCCAATACCTGGGCTACATTTTCAAACTTTCAATGCAAGCCTATATACCACTGTTGGTGCCACAGATCACATATGGTGATGGTTACAAGACATCTTGAAAATGTAACCAGGGTCTTAACAAGCTCTGCATCACACATTAATACAGCAATGAGCGAACACAGATGATGGATCACTTCTTGACCATACTAGTAAAGTATATGCTAAGTTTGACTAGTCTACCTATGGCCTATATATTTTAAATGGGAATTAAATTTGGTATGGTCATTTTCGTTCGCTAAAAATGGCTGATTTTGAGGGAATTCTGAAGATATGATTGTTTCTCAGGCAAAAAATAATCAATATTGGGTCAAAAGCTGGTATATACTTCGAAGAGTAATTAAAATACTTATTTCTAACTATTACATTTTTTGGATTGTTTTGGTTAAGCATTCAGAAATTAAGGTTTTCCAGTGTGGACATTTTTTCTGTGAAAAAGGGGGCAACTTTTTGCACTTAGCCATATCTGGATCATCAGGAATTTTTCTCCTGATCATTTTGGTTTTTTCATTTCCAAAATCGGACAATTTCTCCTGATTTAGCCTGAATCTGACAGGAATCTTTGATTTCTGAAGTCAACAACATCGCCATGACGTCACTTGTGATGACGTCACGATACGGTACAATACACCAGGGGGCGCTTTCGCGGGCGTTAACGGCCATTATTATATACTTGGCCATGAATTAAGTAGGCCGTTAACTGGATTTTTCAGGGCCTTCATATGCCATAATGTATGGAGGGCCATAATCTGGTTAACACATGGGGGCCATAATCTGATTAACACATGGGCAGGTGGTGCCCTCTGGTGTATTTTACGCTTCGTGACGTCACCAGACGTGACGTCATGGTGACGTTGTTGACTTGAGGAATACAATTCGGCATGAAAAATGGTCCGATTTGGAAAATTCAAAAGCCTAAGACTATTGTAGCGCACTACAGATCACAGAAATGAGCTTAGATTTGCTCTATCTTAAAAAATAACGACGCCAGAAGGCAAAACGCGACGGCCGTCATGAGTAAGGTAAATCAAAATTCAAAGTGCATTATGAAATTGTGAAGGTAAAAAGTATATAATAATGATAATAACATTTTATTTGTCGCTCATTATAGGGTATTAATCAGTTATGGCCCTCGGGCAGAAATCATTTACAGTCTAGGACAGCCAAATGAGCGATTTTGACATAAATTCAACTGCAGCAAACTTTAGCAACATTGTCATCATGTGTGTTTGGCACTAACCTGCTGTCCCAAATCTTTCAATAAAGCCGATTTTGAGGTCATTCGGAGCGATTACAGTTGTTATTTTCCATAATTCAATGTTTTGTTGTCAGATTCGTGCTCACTTGGCCGGTCAGCGAAATGCACGATCTGTTTACGAGTGGCGTCACAACGTTTTTGCAGCCAGGTGGCGACACGAGTGCCCCAAAAATTGACACTAGAGGTTCCCCAGAGCTGCCTGGTGCTGCCAACATAGTGAAAACACATCTGTGTGCTCTCAGATAAGGCTAATTAGAGGGGAGGTTCAAAATTGCATCTAATGGCAATCACAAATTCCAATTAAGTGTCAGGTGCAATTAGCAACCCAGGCATGTACCTCAATTAATTGCATACTAGTAAGGTAGGCCTGCCTAATTGCAACAATTGCAGCTTATTGATTGCAATTATAAAATTTCAAAAACATTAAAAGCTGAAGGCTAGTAAAATTTTGAAGAGACTTTGACAGAAAGTTTGGCTTATTCTGCACACACACACACACACCAAGAATCATGAAGAATGGCAGCAAAAATTCATAAGCAAAATCCCAACTGGTTGTTTTTCAGATCAGACAATAAATTGGCAACCCTGTGTATCAGTGTCTGTGCTGGGCAAGTAAAAGATCCCACTCAAATGTGAAATATGCTGAGGATTCCTGCTCTCTCTCTCGTGCCCCCCCCCCCAAAAATACATAAAATGCCCCTATAGACAAGCTGCCCCGGGGCCCGGTACCCCCCCCCCCCACTTTTCGAAGCGTTCCGCCACCTCTGATCTAGAGGGGTTTGCACCAGAAGAGGGGCCAATGCTGGAGTGCATGACAATACTAAGGGGAAAACCATGAGATATTTAGGGGGCTAGGGATTGGAGTTTTCCTTGAATGAAAAAATCATTTGCCTTGAGGATGCAAAGTCTAAAAATATTTGTTTCTAAATCAAATAATACTGTGTTAAGTCCACTCCACAGATGATTCATCTGAGGATTGAAAGGAAAGAATTTATTTAGGGACCGTATACAGAATTTTTGACTGGGGTTGGGAGGGGGAGGGTTGGTCTAGTACGTGGTAGCATGCTGGGCTGCCAATCGCTGGGTCCAGGGTTCGAATCCAACTCTTGCTGGGTCACCTGGGCCTATGTTGGATGGCTTTTTCAATCATCCTTTGCCTCATTGTCGTGTCCTCCTCCTGTCCTAATTAGCCTACCAAGTGCATAAATACAGGATGTAAGGCCCAATCATCCATCATCCATGACTGGGGTTGGAGGTTTTCTAGGACCTTTCTGAATCAAATTGTGCCATTCACACATACAGATTTAATTTTGGACTTTTGCGCTTACAAAAGTGCAGATAAACTGAGTGTATGTTTGCTAAATGATTTTTTCTTTTTAAAATTCATGCCCTCCTTAAACATGTTGTGAAAAATTAGTACCACCACCCCCCCCCCCCCAGAAACATTGGGAAAAATTATTACCCTTTGGCGAAACTCTAACCTCATAAAAATTCATAAATTTAATGAATGGTTGGAAATAATCAAATCACTCCAATTTGTAAGTGGGAGCTAGTCTGTCGGACAATACATGTGTGTGCACTGTAAGAAATTGCTGTAGTTGTACAGTGGCTTTGGGCCTCATGCAGAGGTACTTAATTAAGTGCCATGTTTTTTGGACAAAATGATAAGCACATGCACCAGTGATGCTCTGGATGGGGTTTTGCATCCCTCTGTCCCTTGGCCATTTTACTTTTTAATTCTCTGTCCCTTTGCTATTTTAATCATTGTACTTTTGAATTCCCTGTCCCTCAGCGCTGGATTAGCCCCGATACGACCCGCTGTGTTTTGGCCAGTTGTCGGAGTTTACAACACTGGAGCTAGCGCTGGATGTGGTTTTGTGTCCCTGTCCCTTGGCCATTTCACTTTAGAATTTCCGGTCCCTTGGCCATTTTACTTTTGAATTCCCTGTCCCCTATGCACCCCCCTCCCCCATCCAGAGCCTCACCAGTGGGCTCAACTTGTGACTTGAACTGGTTCATCAATTACTGATAGGCTTTGTTACTATATGTTAATTTGAGAATGCTACGACATTGTGTCAAGCAGATGCCTCCAGTTTCCCTGAAATTAAAAATCATCAGGCTGGTGCATGCACGTCAGCAATGCATCAAGTGATTGTGACCAATGGAGCAATTGAGCTGGATGATAAATTAAAGTTACCCAGAATGATAGGTCAGGCTTTCACCAAAACTTTTTCTAATTTTTACATTTTCTGGTGTATTGTGGTCATACTGTCTGGCTTGTAAATTTTCTTTGCTTTGGGATTTCATTTTCTTACTGAATTCATCACCCAAATACACTAAATGACCCCTAGATTTATTTCGGGTACGCACGGAAAAAAATCACAAGTCTGCTTGTTTTCAACTTTGTGACGTCATCACCATTGTAAGAATTTGTTAACTTATAACAATATGCTGACAACAATGGTCATTGTGACGTCATCTATGATGGCTGTGCTGGAGGTGGGAGGCACTATCAAGAAAAAGAAAACGAAATAACTAAATAAATCGGGTAATCAAAGAAATACTTTAAAAAATTACTCAGAAATTTTCAGGATCACAAGTTCACATTATAATACATGGAAATTCGCCTGTATTTAGAGAGGAAATTTATCATGCAGGGTAACTTTAAATATGTCCTGCAGCCTGTCCTGGGAGCCATGCAAAATCCTGAGATTCTGAGAAGGTGCTGGCAGAATTGGTCTGGGAAAAAATCCTAAATGGGACACTGCAACTTTCATTTCATATTTAATTATTTATGCTAAAATTCTAACAGAGGGCACCATCATCTAGTTGTCTCAAGTATACATGTAGTATGCTGCCACCTCCAGGAAGCCTGCATCAGGCTAAAACCTGAATTTCCAGAAATCACTAGAAAACTTCAGACATTAAACAGATAGCTAACCAAGGATACAAGATATCTGATTAAAGATGACAGAAGAAAACGAAAAGGAACAAAAAGCAGACGAAAACAAGAACAATGGAGCAGCTAACAACATTGTTCAGAATGGACCCACAGTGAGTAGAGAATAAAATACAATTAATGTTTTCTAAACCTACAACTTGGGAGAAAGAATTCACAACTATAAAGAGTTTTACTTAACACAATTGATAAATGAATGTATACTTTTAGTGTTGAATTACGAATGGCCAATACTTCAAGTTTTTGGCTGCTCCTGTGTCTGATAATAGAATATAACTTTTTTTCCAAAATTATAGTTCTGAATCTTGTGATTATTAGAAGTTTTTTCACAACAAATATCTAAATATTGAATATCTAGATCTACTTTCAATACCTTATGATAACTTTGATACTAAATAATATTTTGTTACAAAAAGTACAATTTTCTATTATAAGTGGGCCTAAGACAAAACAGAACTTATTACACTGCAATTGTCTTTATGTTGTTGTTGTTTAGATGAACTTCTTCAACAAAAATATCCAGTTTGCAAAGCCAATTCAGTATCAATAAATATTTATTCATTTTCCCAACAATGCTCATGATAATCATACCATAACTATAGTAATTACATAACATATACCACAATCCCCCCACTGCCTATAGTAAATTGCATAACAGACATAGGCCAACAATGTTGAAACTGCGTAGCTATAGCTCAGGTATACAACATTGTGAGTTCTATAAATAGCCATTGCTTACAGCAAGGGGCTCCACTCTGCCCAGGTATTTTGAGCATACAATGTTTGCAGGGGTAAATCCAGCACCCCACCAGCTATCAGGGTTTACTGGATAACAACAAACCCAAGGGATTTATGACAAAATTCATAAGTCACCCTCATCGAATTTTATATATGACAGTATAACATGTAGATAATCATTAATTGACATAATGACCTTTTTCATGGTAAATTCACACTGTGCTGTGGTGAAAGAAGGGTAGTTGCCAATAAAAAATTAATCCAATTTCATACAGACAGGCACAGGCACAAGATGCCAATCAATTAACAAATTCAAGCAATTTATAAATAACAAAATTGAATAAATCATCACTCTGCCTATCTTCCTTAATTTATACATTATATAGATAAGATCTATCTATCTATCTAAGTATCTAAGTATCTATCTATGTATGTATCTATGTATGTATCTATGTATGTATCTATGTATCTATGTATCTATGTATCTATGTATCTATGTATCTATGTATCTATCTATCTATCTATCTATCTATCTATCTATCTATCTATCTACCTTTCTACCTATCTATCTACCTATCTACCTATCACTCTATCTATCTATCTATCTATCTATCTATCTATCTATCTATCTATCTATCTATCTATCTATCTATCTATCTATCTATCTATGCCTATTTTCAGATCACCTTCACCAAGTCAGACCCTGCCATTGTCATAGATGATGAAGGAATGCCCACGGACCCTGATATACTGACCAAGGAGGTAAGAGCATTATAGTCTTGATCTGTATTCACTATCAAAGAGCTGTCTTGACTCTCAATCATCTGTCTTCACAATAAGTGATCTGTCATCACAATCAATGATCTGTATTCACTATCAAAGATTTATTATCATAATCAAAGATCTGTCTTCACAATCAATGATCTGTTTTTCACAATCAATGATCTTTGTTCATTATCAATGCTCTGTCTACACTATGAATCATATGTTTTCACTGTCAGTCAATGTCCTGTCTTCATGATCAATAATCAGTGATCTGTATTCACTATCAATGTCCTGTCTTCATGAGCAATGATCTGTATCCACTATCAATGGTCTGTATTCATTATCAATGACCTGTATTCACTTTCAATGATCTGTATTCACTATCAATGATCAGTCTTCACAATCAATGATCTGTTTTCACAATAAATGATCTGCGTTATCTATCACTGATCTGTGTTCAATGACATGCCTTCCCAATCAATGACCTGTTTTCAGTATCACTAATCAGTCTTCACTGCCAATGATCTGTCTTCACTATCAATGATCTTCCTTTACAACCAATAACCTGTCTTCACTATCAATGGTCTGCATTCAATATCAATGATCTGTCCTCACAATCAACTAGAATTTGTGTCGCTTGCGGAACACATGCGAGTTCACCATGCTTATGTTGTTTTGCTTTGATGTGTTGATTCTTGCGAAAATGGTGTCGAATTTGGGGCGTAGATGTTCATGCATGATCGGAGAAATATAACAGACGATAAACTTAGCAGTGGTACAACCAGGAGGTGCCGGGGGGGGGGCAGTGCCCCTTCCCCCCGAACTTCAGATACTGATGGTTGCAAAAAGTGGAGAAATGGAATAAACAACTAAATGAAGTAAAAAAGAAAGTACAAGCGGCTTACAACACAATTATGGCTATAGCAGGAAGCCCAGATCTTAAAGGTATTAAGATGAGAACCGTCTGACAGGTGGTAAAGGCCTGCATAATACCAATTGCCACTTATGCATGGGAAGCAGTAACCGCTACAAAGAAGGAACACGAAAACCTATACCACAGCTATAACCCAGTCTTAAAATTCATTTTTAGTAGCCTAATGCATTGTTGTGTTATGGTAGAACAAGTAGGAATTTGAGTTATATTTGTTACAAATATGGAATCGAGAGGTTAGATTCTAGTCAGTTTAATAATATTAATTCATTCAGTTCTATTCTAGAGATTTTTGGTGGAAAAAGTGATGGGGTGAGTGGGGGTAGGTGAGGGTAAATGAGGTAATTGAAGTGTAGGATGTGAGGGGAGGGAGAGAAAGAGGTTTAAAGTGGAGAAGAGGTGATGGGGGTATGTGGGGGTAAGTGGGGGTAAGTGGGGGTAAGTGAGGGTAAGTGAAGTAATTGGCAGACCTCGTAGAGGAGCTGTCTATGAGATTGAAATTCTGCCATATCTTGTGGGTCAAGTTTCTGCTGCCTGCCTTCTTCAATCATAATGCCATTTACCATGTATCATGTGATGGGCCTCCACGTGAAGTGATCAACTTTTGGTACATGTTAATCCCATAATAAACTCTCTGGCAAGGGAAATCCATTCAACCCAAAGCTGTAGCAATGAATGACGTCATATGCATCCCCCCCCCGATCTCTAAGGGGGTTCCCAAAACAAGGCATCGGTCTGAGCAAAGTGTGCAGTCAACTGTGACCTGTGCATGAATAGATAAGGGGTTGACCTCCTGGATAGATTAATAGATAAGGGGTGCCCTCCTGGGGTATCCCCTAAGGGTGGGATACCCCAAGTATGGGGACATCCCCGGGGATACCCCAAGCACCCCCGGGGGAGAGTTGGGGCAAACCCAGGGGGACATGGGGACACGGCCCCGGGGACATGGGGACAGGGCCCCGAGGACATGGGGACACACCCCCGGGGACATGGGGACACGGCCCCGGGGACATGGGGACACGGCCCCGGGGACATGGGGACACACCCCCGAGGACATGGGGACACGGCCCCGAGGACGTGGGGACACACCCCCTGGGACATGGGGACACACCCCCAGGGACATGGGGACACGGCCCCGGGGACATTGGGACACACCCCCGGGACATTGGGACACGGCCCCGGGGACAAGGGGACACGGCCCCGGGGACATGGGGACACGACCCCGGGGACATGAGGACACACCCCCGGGGACATTGGGACACGGCCCCGGGGACATGGGGACACGGCCCCGGGGACATTGGGACACGGCCCCGGGAACATGGGGACACGGCCCCGGGGACATGAAGACACGGCCCCGGGGACATTGGGACACGGCCCCGGGGACATTTGGACACGGCCCCGGGACATGGGGACACGGCCCCGAGGACATGGGGACACGATCCCGGGGACATGAGGACACAGCCCCGGGGACATTGGGACACGGCCCCGGGGACATGGGGACACGGCCCCGGGGACATGGGGACACAGCCCAGGGGACATGAGGACACACCCCCGGGGACATGAGGACACGCCCCCGGGGACATGGGGACACGGCCCCGGGACATGGCTCTGGGGACATGGCCCAGGGGACATGGCCCAGGGGACATGGCCCAGGGGACATGGCCCAGGGGACATGGCCCAGGGGAATTCAATACCTCCACGATACTTATCATGTGAGCACCATGCAATTCATAATGTATCACGATACTGACTCAGGATACAACTAGAATTTGTGTCGCAAGCGGAACACATGCGAGTTCACCATGCTTATGTTGTTTTGCTTTGATGTGTTGATTCTTGCGAAAATGGTGTCGAATTTGGGGCGTAGATGTTCATGCATGATCGGAGAAATATAACAGACGATAAACTTAGCAGTGGTACAACCAGGAGGTGCCGGGGGGGGGGGGCAGTGCCCCTTCCCCCCGAACTTCAGATACTGATGGTTGCAAAAAGTGGAGAAATGGAATAAACAACTAAATGAAGTAAAAAAGAAAGTACAAGCGGCTTACAACACAATTATGGCTATAGCAGGAAGCCCAGATCTTAAAGGTATTAAGATGAGAACCGTCTGACAGGTGGTAAAGGCCTGCATAATACCAATTGCCACTTATGCATGGGAAGCAGTAACCGCTACAAAGAAGGAACACGAAAACCTATACCACAGCTATAACCCAGTCTTAAAATTCATTTTTAGTAGCCTAATGCATTGTTGTGTTATGGTAGAACAAGTAGGAATTTGAGTTATATTTGTTACAAATATGGAATCGAGAGGTTAGATTCTAGTCAGTTTAATAATATTAATTCATTCAGTTCTATTCTAGAGATTTTTGGTGGAAAAAGTGATGGGGTGAGTGGGGGTAGGTGAGGGTAAATGAGGTAATTGAAGTGTAGGATGTGAGGGGAGGGAGAGAAAGAGGTTTAAAGTGGAGAAGAGGTGATGGGGGTATGTGGGGGTAAGTGGGGGTAAGTGGGGGTAGGTGAGGGTAAGTGAAGTAATTGGCAGACCTCGTAGAGGAGCTGTCTATGAGATTGAAATTCTGCCATATCTTGTGGGTCAAGTTTCTGCTGCCTGCCTTCTTCAATCATAATGCCATTTACCATGTATCATGTGATGGGCCTCCACGTGAAGTGATCAACTTTTGGTACATGTTAATCCCATAATAAACTCTCTGGCAAGGGAAATCCATTCAACCCAAAGCTGTAGCAATGAATGACGTCATATGCATCCCCCCCCCCCGATCTCTAAGGGGGTTCCCAAAACAAGGCATCGGTCTGAGCAAAGTGTGCAGTCAACTGTGACCTGTGCATGAATAGATAAGGGGTTGACCTCCTGGATAGATTAATAGATAAGGGGTGCCCTCCTGGGGTATCCCCTAAGGGTGGGATACCCCAAGTATGGGGACATCCCCGGGGATACCCCAAGCACCCCCGGGGGAGAGTTGGGGCAAACCCAGGGGGACATGGGGACACGGCCCCGGGGACATGGGGACACAGCCCCGAGGACATGGGGACACGGCCCCGGGGACATGGGGACACGGCCCCGGGGACATGGGGACACACCCACGAGGACATGGGTACACGGCCCCGAGGACGTGGGGACACACCCCCTGGGACATGGGGACACACCCCCAGGGACATGGGGACACGGCCCCGGGGACATTGGGACACACCCCCGGGGACATTGGGACACGGCCCCGGGGACAAGGGGACACGGCCCCGGGGACATGGGGACACGACCCCGGGGACATGAGGACACACCCCCGGGGACATTGGGACACGGCCCCGGGGACATGGGGACACGGCCCCGGGGACATTGGGACACGGCCCCGGGAACATGGGGACACGACCCCGGGGACATGAGGACACGGCCCCGGGGACATTGGGACACGGCCCCGGGGACATTGGGACACGGCCCCGGGGACATGGGGACACGGCCCCGAGGACATGGGGACACGATCCCGGGGACATGAGGACACAGCCCCGGGGACATTGGGACACGGCCCCGGGGACATGGGGACACGGCCCCGGGGACATGGGGACACAGCCCAGGGGACATGAGGACACACCCCCGGGGACATGAGGACACGCCCCCGGGGACATGGGGACACGGCCCCGGGGACATGGCCCCGGGGACATGGCCCAGGGGACATGGCCCAGGGGACATGGCCCAGGGGACATGGCCCAGGGGACATGGCCCAGGGGACATGGCCCAGGGGATCCCCCTTGCTGCTGCTAGGGTGCCTCCCCCCTGGGGTGCCCAATCCCCTCGGCTGCCCCACTTAACATGGTGTCATGTATTGGTAGCAGAGCTCTGTGCATCTCATGCACACCATTCTAGTTCTGTGTTGTGACTTTCTTAGAATTTGTAAGTTACAGTGACACGGATGAATGATCTGATTATAATAAAGCAAACTTTGCAGGTATGAACAAAGTGCAGTTCTAAGACGTTCTCCAGCACTAAAGTAAATACATAAAAGCTATATCATTGTTCTGCAAATGTGTGACTTTTAATTGGCTGACACATTATTTTAATTGAGCAATTCATTACAAAATCAAGAAAACGTTTTCAAATGCAATTGTACAGGAAAAAGGGTATCTCTAGCAAATAGTAATCGACAGATTACAACAAAAAAATCCCGTATGCATTTCCCATTTACATTTTGGGCCATGGAGGAACATATAACTAAGTTTCTCACTATTATCACATAATTATTTTATGATTTAATTGCAAATTCTCACTGAATGCCAAGAGGTCTGCTTTAAAGTGCCTTGTGCACGTTATGTTTTAAGTATAGGGTTGAGGGAAGTGAAAAAAGTGAAATTGTGGGTAAAAGTAGTGATGGGGGTAAGTGGGGGTAAAGTATAAGTAGGGTGGGGTAAAGTAGAAGTAGGTTGGGGGTAAGTGAAGGGAGATGGAGTGATGAGAGAGAAGGAGATGTGGGGGACTTATGTGATGAAAGGAGTTATGATCTAGCTAGATGGTGAAAATTCTATACACTGTTGACAACTGACAAGTATGAGTTCAGGTCCTAGATGGTGAAAATCATATACAATGTTTACTTTTGATTCCTAGAGGTGAAAATGGGATATAATGTTTACAAATAAGGGTTGGATGGTGGATGGCGAAAATCAAATACATGTACAATGTTTACAACAATGAGAGATGTGGTGGTTAGGAAGACAAGATGGTGAAAATCATACACAGGCTAGATGATGAAAATGACATACAATGTTTACATTGACAGCCAATGAGCTGACAGTATGATGAGAAAGTGAAAATTTGAATTAAATATGAATACTAGGAAGAGGAAAGGGAGAAGGGGAAGAAAGGAAGGATAGCAGAATGTGATGAGGGGATAGACGAGGTTATAAGAGGGATAGGTAGATGAGGAAAGGGGAATTTGAAATGGAGAGATGTGATTGGATGTTGGGATGTAGGCCTATACTACACTAAGTGTAGCGGTGAAATCACGATGTGCAACGGGCGTTTTGAAGGGCTTTTAAAAGGCCTAGTTCAAAAATAATGAAGCCACGCAGCTTATTTTCTGTAGGGGTCTCAAAATATGAGAATGGCTGTATGTGACAACTTAATGGTAGATCATTGCTTTAAGTACATTCTTGTGCAACTTTCCTGAAAATTTCATGACATTCTGTCTCATAGTTATTGAGATAGAGTTGAATTACATTGAAAAACAGGCATTTTTTCACCAAAAAAACGTGACATAACATTTTTTACCACTTGAATTCTTTCAGTTGTACAAATTTGGACATATTCTAAGGCAATTTCCCAGCACTTTTTTGAATCTCTACATCCTCAGGCTTCATAAATCCATCAAATCAAGTATCTATATTTGCCTGTGTTGACATTATTGAGCTATTTGGATTCAAAGGTTGACTTCCAAAAATTAAGTAAAATTTGACACTTACTGATCTGGGATGCTCTAGTGCCCCTTTGATATATGTCAGTTGAATCGTTTGGCCCTTGAGACCTAGTCTTATATCTGCTTACCCATTTTGGAGCTTCTTGTGGTTGTGGAAAATTTAGTTCACTAAAAAATTCCAATGAATAGCAGGATAGGTGAATCCGTCGCAAGCGTAACGCCCAGAACACTTTCTAGTGCCAAAGAGGAATAAAAGCTCCGTTTTAAATCTTGTTTGGCTTGTAATATTGCAAAATCTGTGTAGTATTGAGAAACAATCAAGTAATCCACGTCCGCAGCTGGTTTCTGGTGGTAAAATACAAATGGGGCTTTGTCGCAAGCGTAACGCTACGGAAAATATTGATCATATTTTCATGGTTTTCTTGTAAGGAGTAAAGCAATCATTCTAGTATGACTTGTAGTGATAATCAGCATATTTCAGTAGTTGGAGTATGTTTCAATGTTTAATTATCAAAATTGTGCTCTTTGTGAAGCTTTCCTCAAAATTTTGGGCCAATTTGTCGAAATAGGCAATAACCAGTACAAATTTCACTTTAATTTTGTAATTACTCTTTCGCTTCATCCAGTTATTACTGATAATACATTTAAAATGGATTTGGGTCAAAACCAGAACACTTTTTTGACTTCTGTGTCACACAAGTACCCAAAATTGGCTTTTTTAGTGGCAAAATAGGCTAAAAAACACGCTTCTATCATCATTTGCTCTGTCCGTATTCATTTTGGTGGCACTTATTTGGTACCAACTCGAAGCCCACATTTGGGTGCATAACACAGGACAGGTGAAATCGTTTTAGAGGAAAATATGTACATCTGGGGAGAAAATTTGAACGTTTTTTTTTTAATATTGCGACAAAATTTCGAAAAATACTGTTTTCCTCGTAAAATATTTCGTGAATTTGGATGAAAACAGCCATGGAGGCTTAAGAGTAGGGGAGACCGGGGCTGGTTGTCACAGGGGCAGGTTGTCACACTTTTTATTGCACTAAACTATGGAGTCGCACAGCTCAACCAATCATTGTTTTTTGCTTTTATAACCCACTGGAGTCTTTTTGAAAAATCTTGACCCCTGGAAGGGAGTCTGGTAGGCACAAGGACTGTTAAAAATTTCCTGTCACAAAAAGTAATTTTTTATCTTTAACTTGCATGCAATGCTAGTCTTTATCAAATAGTTGTTGAAAAAGATACAGTTAATACACTTACCATATAAACATTTCTTTAAATCATCATTAGAACAAATAGTGAAAATTTTGATAACAACAGCCTTGGTCACCCGTTTTTGGAATTTTCATCAGTCGGGGCAGGTTGTCACAAAAAGGCGGGGCAGGTTGTCACACTTTTTGGAGCTGGTTGTTACCTATTAGGACCAGGCTTTTAAACCAAAAAAACTAACACAAATATAAATTTGTGCTTTATACATGCTATTGATGACTGAAGATGTATGCAGATATTGCATTGTGTTTAAATAAATTGATTTCAAATTTATATGTAAAATTTTCCAAAAAAATCGTAAAAATCCTACTCTGTATCAGAATGCTTTCCTACTGATTGGTAAGCCTTCATTTGCAGCACTCTTGTACACAGTAGCATGTTTGTTAAGGTCTTCACTTGGCAAGTAAAGGATTCCTCATATGTCCAAAATAACTTTTCTTGGTCAAGATTTGCCCTACAGAGTTCCACTTCCTGCATTCGAGCTCATAACCAAAAGTGTGACAACCTGCCCCGAGAGTGTGACAACCTGCCCCGAAAGTGTGACAACCTGCCCCGAATTCTGAATTTTAAAAAATGTCCGATATCACATCAAGATTTCGATTGATATAGGTATATATTCACCAGATAGGTTTAAGTCACTCCCCTTTTGCCATTCATACAGAATGGCAGTGCTCCTGCATGCTTTATATAGAAATAGTAACATGTTTAAGTTTTACACACTGTGACAACCTGCCCCTGTGACAACCAGCCCCGGTCTCCCCTATATTAGTTTTGTCATCCAACAAAAAAATTTGATTTAATTTGATGATAAGTTACCATTTAGTCTACTTTTCTTTTACTGCCATGGAAATAAAAATAAATAAAATTTGGTAATATTCAGCTTTTATCAGTCATTTCCACAAACCAAAGCAAAATGGTAAATACAGTTTCTAGAACTTAGACATGTTTGTTACAATATTATGTGGTCATTTGATACTTATAAACATTCTAAAATTTTGATGGCCATGTCACACTTTGGCTTCATTATTTTTGAACTAGGCCTTAAAGTCAACAATTTGAGAAAATAAAAATTACTAGTTTGTAGAGAATGAAATTTCGAACAAAATGAGCCTACTTAGAGGTTGGTACGATGATTAGAAGTGGTTTAAAATTGACAGCAAAGTTGAAGGTGATGATCGAAAACTTGAAATGAAGAAAGAAGTGATTTGCGGTAAAAAGACGTTACCGTACGAGCGAAAATAAAGGGTCTCAATGAATAGTCGGAGTGGAAATGGTGGTTTTATTACTTCAGGGACGTTCTAAACTGTGTTGTGTGAAAATTTAGTGAAGATCTGATGATTCTAAGTGGCTGAAATGAGCCTGTAAAGATTCACAACTGTTCCGAAAAATAGACCAGCATCAACACTGTAAAAAAAATATTTTTTTTTCAACGAATTCTCGGCAATGAATAAAGATATCTTCATGAAAAAACGAAATAATATATATTGATAAATCAGGATTCTAAAGAGCCTACAATTGTACCTTTAGCCCCAATAGAAGTGCTCGAAAACTATCGGGAAGACATCGAACCTGTTTTGGCCAATCAGAGGGCAGTAAAACAATAACAACAATATTTCTATTTCCTGTTTTGCCGTGATTTCATTGAAACTAAAAACTTAAATTGTAATTAAACAAGACACAAAAGACACACAAAAAAGCAAGACGCCTCAAGTTAGCCTATTCTACATTAATTTCAAGAAAAAGAAACTTTGATAAGTGCTTCCTTGACTCTCACAAACGATCCAAAATTTCTGACTACCCCTTATTTAACTGGTTCGCTCACAAATGCGAGTGAACTCGCAAATAATATGTCTTCACTACTATATCATCTTTCACTTATTTTTCAGGAATTGTTGCAATACGTAGATGACCCATACTGGAAGCGCATCAGATGGATCCTTCTGGCTGCATTCTGGGTGATCTGGTTTGGAATGCTTGTTGCTGCTATTGTTCTTATTGTCCTGGCACCAAGGTAAGGACTTTTTCAAAGGCGTAGAAAGCAGTGTGGGCATTTGCCGCATTTCCCACTGCACCCTAAAAAATCTCAGTTAAAAAAAATATTTACGAATGTCAAAATTCATTTTTGGAATCAATTTAATTTTCTCCCAGAATTTTTAAAACCTTCAAAAATTATGTGTCCTCTTTGTTTTCTTGAAGTTAAGGATATTCATAAAATAAGTTCAAGCCTCACTAAAGCATGCACTGGCATTTCTCGATGCTGCAAAGGCCAGACTTAATTGATCTTTAATTTCTCAGATCAGATCGATCGGTAGACCTGTAAAAACAAAAGCTGTATTCTCAGTTTTTTAACATGGCAATTTAATAAAAAGGGTGGGTAATACAATCTACTATTTTTTGTCCTAAATCGATCCGTGAAGCCAATATCGGCTACGTCTTGGCTAAATGCATCACGTTTTTGCAATGATTTCTTCTCCAGGTGTCCCGTGAGGCCTGATGTCAAGTGGTGGGAGCATTCAGTCGTCTACAAGATCCACCCCAAGACTTTCCAGGATTCCGATGGAGATGGAGTGGGAGACATTCAGGGTAAGGCCAGACAAAATTAATTTCTAGCTTCTCAGATCAAACGACCCAAAAGATTTCCAGTCGAAGGGCGAACATTTTTTTGCCCCCCTCCCACCAAGATAATTTGTAGCATTTTGAAGAAAAAATGTGACAACGAGGGCCCGTAAATGCCGAAACATGCCAACCTCTCCCTCCAGACTATCGTATCTTGGATCCGCCAATACAGGAAGGAACCGAAATAAGATCAAGAGCCCTCGCCAAACCTAAAGTCACTTAACTCTAAATTTTCCAACACTCCTATATATAGATTTTCATCACAAAGTCAACTCGCTGAAGAAAATTTACTTGAGAGAGTCAATTATAAAACTTTTATAATTTTTCGCATATTAGGAATCACATCCAGGCTTGACTACTTGGAAGACTTGACAGTGAAAGCGATTGGCCTGAGCGCCATCTGTCCGGTAGGAAATGATTATGACATCATGAACCACAAAGAGGTTGATAGGACAATCGGAACAATGGAAGACTTCAAGAAAATGGCAACGGCCATTCACAGGAAAGGTATGACGCTTTGTTCTTTCTAATTCAAAACATGTTTACTGGGAAATTGTCAAATAAGTTGAAAAGAAGAACCATATAAAAACCTACATTAAAGTAGTTTTCTTAAATACTTATTTAAAGATTTCTTTAAAAATAAAGATACGGCATGCCATTTTCAAGAGATATTCGGTGAGTTCAATAGGCCGTGTAAGTGGAACTCTTTAATTTCCGGCTCTCCGACGTCCCCGTGCACATTAAAACAATTTTTTTTATCAAACAGTTAATCTTTAAAACTTGCTTTTACATGTTTTGACAAAAGAATTTGGAATTTATTTTTGCAGGAATGAACTTAATCCTGGATTTCATGCCAACCATAACCAGCACCAACCACACATGGTTCCAGCAAAGTCAGCTAGGCGGCAGCACCAACAACTATACTGATTACTACATTTGGCAACAGGGGGCAGGAGGGGGAAATTCAAATCCACCAAATGGATGGGTGAGCAAAGTCATCAGAATGAATGAGAATGTTATAAACTGGTTTATGTTGCACCAGATAGCCTTCATGACTATGAGATTTTTTTAAGTTATAGTAGGCCTATATATCAGCATTACAAGAAAGCCTTTAGAAAGGCAAGGAAGATATCATGCTTTCATTAGAGCAGTTTTTCATCATTAGTTGTAGCATTAAAATATTGTAAAAACAAAACTTATACATCTTTTTTATGAAATGCCTACTGAATTCATAAGTACCATTTCATCACAAAGATTACCTTAATTGCTGTACTTAAACCAGAGAATTCTTCATAAATTATCTTTTTTTTCATATCATCTCTTTCTTATTTAAAATATGGCTAAATGAAATTAATTGCGAATTAACATTCCAGCAAACGAAAGACGGCCAATCCTCATGGAAGTACGACAACAAAAGAGGAGAATTCTACCTCTTTCACGAAAACGAAAATCAACCCATGCTCAATTTGAAGAGCGAGCATGTCAAGAATGAGTTGGTCAATGTCCTTCAATTCTGGTTGGACAACGGAGCGGATGGGTTCCGATTTATAAACGTGGACCAGCCGCTGGAAAATTCAAGAGATGCAGTATGATATTATATTCTTTCTTACAAAATTGCAACTAGCTATAAAAGCGTAGATTGAATTCTTGTGACCTCAATGATATCACCAGTTTTTGGCATCATTAGACTAGCAGGGCTAGTCTTTAGGGATACTAGGTGTCGTCCAGTTCCGAGTCTACCATCTCCATGGCAACCACAGTAGTAGTACTGTCTATTTACCCAAGGTAGCTACACTTTCTTCTTCTTCTTATTGGGAGTTCTCTCCTGTGTTTTGGAGCTCCCCTATTGATAGTTATGATATGGTCAATGATGTCAATCAATGTTAGTCAGCGATGTCAGCCGGGATATCAACCAGTGATATCAACCAGTGATGTCAGCCACTGATGTCAGACGGTGATGTCAGCCACTGATGTCAGCCGGTGATGTCAACAAGTGATGTCAGCCACTGATGTCAGCCGGTGATGTCAGCCAGTGATGTCAGCCACTGATGTCAGCCACTGATGTCAGCCGGTGATGTCAGCCACTGATGTCAACCGGTGATGTCAGCCACTGATGTCAGCCACTGATGTCAGCCACTGATATCAACCAGTGATGTCAGCCACTGATGTCAGCCACTGATGTCAGCCATTGCTGTCAGCCACTGATGTCAGCCACTGATGTCAGCCGGTGATGTCAGCCACTGATGTCAACCGGTGATGGCAGCCACTGATGTCAGCCACTGATGTCAGCCACTGATGTCAACCAGTGATGTCAACCAGTGATGTCAGCCACTGATGACAACCAGTGATGTCAGCCACTGATGTCAGCTGGTGATGTCAGTTGGTGATGTCAGCCGATGATGTCAGCCAGTGATGTCAGCCACGGATGTCAGCCACTGATGTCAGCTGGTGATGTCAGCCGGTGATATCAGCCACTGATGTCAGCCGGTGGTCAGCCATTGATGTCAGCCACTGATGTCAGCTGGTGATGTCAGCCACTGATGTCAGCTGGTGATGTCAGCCACTGATGTCAGCCACTGATGGTAGCCACTGATGTCAGCCACTGATGGTAGCCACTGATGTCAGCCACTGATGTCAGCCAGTGATGTCAGCTGGTGATGTCAGCCACCGATGACAGCCAGTGATGTCAGCCACTGATGTCAGCCGGTGATGTCAGCCACTGATGTCAGCTGGTGATGTCAGCCACCGATGTCAGCCAGTGATGTCAGCCACTGATGTCAGCTGGTGATGTCAGCCACTGATGTCAGCCGGTGATGTAAGCCGTTTATGTCAGCCACTGATGTCAGCCGGTGGTCAGCCACTGATGTCAGCCGGTGATGTCAGCCACTGATGTCAGCCGGTGATGTCAGCCGGTGGTCAGCCATTGATGTCAGCCACTGATGTCAGCTGGTGATGTCAGCCGGTGATGTCAGCCACTGATGTCAGCCACTGATGTCAGCCGGTGGTCAGCCACTGATGTCAGCCACTGATGTCAGCCGGTGATGTCAGCCGGTGGTCAGCCATTGATGTCAGCCACTGACGTCAGCTGGTGATGTCAGCCGGTGATGTGAGCCAGTGATGGGATGATGTCAGCTGATGAAGTCAGCCAATGATGTCAGCCGGTGATGTCAGCCGATGATGTCAGCCAGTAATGTCAGTCAGTGATGAGCTGAACAAACTGCTGATCGACCCTCTGCTAGTCTTGCATATGGAAATATGCTCCCATCTAGTTTTTGATAGGCCTGCTATGTAATTTAAGTGTTTGTTATAGCAAAATGAGTACTCTCGAAAGCAAACTGACAGTGATAAATATTTGCCAGAATGCAGCTTTGCAGGTCTCATCCTTGAGCTGTAGTCTTATAAATACAAACACAAAAACAGATATATTGAACCTATATTTATTGAACAATAGCGATGAATGGCAATGTCATCAGACAGTTACTCCTGAATTAGCTTGGAAAGCCAGGCTAAAAATTTAATTTATCACTTTTCTGGAAGTAAATTGAAAATTTGTCATCTAATAATTTTTCAGAAGGCCTGGGCATCACCCCTTCAACCTGACGTTTATGAATTGCTAAGCGAAGTGAGAAATATGTTGGACACACGGTTCGAAAATACGAATGACTTCAGGTATGGCTGACAATGTTCATGTTATTATGCTATAAGAGTCCCGTGTCATGTTGTGCTACTTGCCCTGAAGCTTTTTCAGCTTATAAATATGAGCAGCTGCCACAGGCAAAAGTAATGACACCAAGGTAGTACTCTTGAGTCCCGACTACGACCCAGGGAAGAGGCCTTTACGTGTCTCAGCAGAGAGCATTGAGTAAAATTACCCCATTGTTTGCATTAGGCGTCCAGTGGGCAGATGTAATAAGATGGGCGATTAATAGATTTTTGCATCAAAAACTTTGGCTAAAGTCATATTTTGGCTAAAGTCATATTTTGATTGAATTTTGATTAAAAATGAATTAAGGGGTATGTTTTTAATACCGTCTAGCAGAATGTCACATTATGGACAATCTTTGGTTGATTTTTTTAAACAACCGATACATTTTATCCGGGATCTGCAATGAAATTATATCATTGGCTTCAGTGGATATTGTGACCAAGTAACTTGATGATAGATGATATTTGTTTTTTGGTGACCTTGTAACTTGACGGTAGATGATGATATTTGTTTTCTTGTGACCCAGTAACTTGATAGATGATATTTGTTTTCTTATGACCAAGTTACTTAATGATAGATGATGACCAGTATTAGTTTTCTGGTTACCAAGTAACTTCATGATAGATGATGATATTTGTTTTCTTGTGTCCAAGTAACTTGATGATAGATGATATTTGTTTTCTTGTGTCCAAGTAACTTGATGATAGATGATGATATTTGTTTTCTTCTTCCAGAGTAACACCATTCAACAAGCCTGCCAGGTAAGTCCACGATTAAAGGCAAAAAGTGTCTCAAAAAGATCCGAGAAGCTGAAGATAAATTATGTCTTTTAAAGGAACACACTTCAGTGATTTATTCTACAATTAATAATTCAGATACTTTACTTTTCCAGGGTTCTAATAGTTGATGCGCCTGGTTCGCCAAATCAAACCGCACAATTGGTATCTCATGGAAATGACACTGGAGCCCAGATGGTGACTAACTCCGCTCTATTATCAGTTGATGAGAAATGTGGGACTCCATGTATTGCCAAGTCAGTTGCTGATTATGTGAACAGCTTACCAAAAGGATTTAACCCTAACTGGATGGTAAGTGATGGTTTGATTCAATTATTAACCAGCAAAGCAGTATTGCACATGTAAATACTACTAAATAGGCTGAATGAACTACCGTAGAACGGGGTAAAGTTGGCAAGCCGGGGAAAGTTGGCCAACTATTTTAACGCACTTAATGGCAGAAATGCAACTTTCCTCACTGACAAAGGTAGCAACATCCCCAAAGAAACCTATGTCCAGAATCGCAAAATCTGATTCAAACAATTCTCTTTTTTGCAGTTGAGTGATGAAAGGCATAAAAGACCAGCATCAAGGACAGCAGAGGGCAGCACAAGAGTGGCGGCCATGTTGCTTCTAACATTGCCAGGGGCACCGTTGGTTCTCTATGGCGACGAGATTGCTATGAAAGATTCAGGCGAATTTAACAAGGTAATGCGGAAGAAAAATGTACCACCATGGACAATATTTTTAAAATGTTAACAGAGGAAGGAATGGCCACTCGCTATGGTTGCTTTTTGAGTTGACAGAGACTGGGAGTCTTCATCACTTACTGGCGCTATTAAAATTTCTACCTTCAGCGAACGAAGTTCGAAGAAGGTATTGTTATCACTTGGGTAAAAGTTGTCCGTCCGCCGGGCGGGTGCCGGGTGCCGGCGGATAGATAAGTTTCCGGGCCAGTACTCAGCCCCTATTGAATGTACATGGATGAAATTTGGTACACATGTAGCCTGTATGGTCTAGTTGTGCCTTTTGATGGTCTGATTGATGGAACTTTTGTAATTTTTGAAATATTGAGAAAAATATATAAAAATTATTTTTTTCGTTTCCGTGCTAGGAAATTGCAGGTACATAGATGAAATTTGTTACACATGTCACCTATATGATAAATGTGTGTCTTTTGTGGGTGTGATTCGTTGATATAGATATAAATATATTGATAGATAGATATGGTAAGTGCAGCCCTCTAAGCCCAGTTCTGGGCGCTCACGAGGGTTGATTGATGAGATGAGAGAGAGAGAGCAGGAGTCCTCAACATATCCTATACATCTTTAAATATTGACAACATAATATTCTATACATCTTTAAATATTGACAAAAAATATTAAAATTATTATTTTTTGTTTCCAGGCTGAATGTCCTAAGATGAAAGTGTATATACATGCCCTATATAATATTTTAGTGCCTTTTGTTGGTCTGCTTGATAGTTAATCTTAACGTTTTTTGAAATATTTATTTTTTTATTATTTTATTTTTGTGGAAAATATTTTACAAGGGTATATGTTCAGTTTGCAAAACTGTTTTTCAACATAGCCCTTAACAAGTAAAACAATGAAGCAATAACAATAATAAAAGCAGATAAAATAAGAGTTTCACAATATAAAGTGAGATATGAAGTATGTAAAAGAACTATTAACAACTAACAATATTTCAATAACATTTCATCAATATTCTGACCCATAACTCATAACTTATTTGTTTATGCATGAAACTGGTCCATATTATGTGTTTATTGGTCCAGTAAGGTCTTTCCATCGTTCAACATACCCTGGCATGCAGGCGGGCATATATATGGCGGGGCATGCAGATAATTTTAGAACAAAAGCGGGCCACTATTGCAAACACTACATGCAATGTGGTTCACATCACTTTTATGGTGTAATATTTAAAATGTTGTTTTTTTTGCTGAAGGTTTGCTGCTACGCAGCCTATGTTTTTATATAATATTAAGTTGGAAGCTCAACTACTTGTATTTTAAAAACTTTATCTGTCAGGCATCTGAGGGACCTTTTAATCTGCTCTGCAAAACCACTGGTAAAAAAAAGTATTTTTTAAGAAAGGAGAAAGGTAAGAGGCCTCTTTAAGATACCTATGGACCAGGTGTATTTATTTTGCCAGCAGCACCAACACCACATGTATTATAAAAGCTGACCAAAAGCCTTAACTACCATCGATTCAAACAAGAAGAGACTTTAATATTTTGTTATTATTTTCAGAATGACACCAAAATTGATCCCATAACTCCAATGCAGTGGTCCAATGAGCCAAACGCTGGGTTTACCACCAATATCAGGCCCTGGAAGGCAGTCAACCCAACTTATGTCGTCAGAAATGTCAAGGTAAATAAATTATCTGCCAGCAAAAGATCCCTCAGAATGTCATGTACATTGTCATACCTGAGATCTCCTAAGAACGTTATGCACCTTTGCATGCCACAGATCCCTTCAGAATGTCATGTATCTTTCTATGCCAGAGACTCCTTCAGAACATCACACACCTCGACATGCCAGAAATTTTCTCAGAACACCATGCAACTTGCATAACCAGAGATCTCCTCAGAATGTTATGCATCTTTCCATGCCAGAGATTTGTTCAGAATGTCATGCACCTTGCCATGCCAGAAATCTCATAATGTCATGCACCTTGCAATGCCAGGGATTCCCAAAGAATGTCATGCACCTTGCAATGCCAGAGATCTCCTCAGAATGTCATGCACGTTATGCGCCTTGCCATGCCTAAGATCTCCTCAGAATGTCATGCACCTTGCAATGCCAGAGATTCTCTCAAAATGTCATGCACCTTGCAATGCCAGAGATTCCCTTAGATTGTCATGCACCTTGCAATGCCAGAGATCTCCTCAGAATTTCATGCACCTTGCAATGCCAGAGATTCCCTCAGAATGCCATGCACCTTGCAATGCCAGAGATCTCCTCATAATTTCATGCACCTTGCAATGCCAGAGATCTCCTCAGAATGTCATGCACCTTGCAATACCAGAGATTCCCTCAGAATGTCATGCACCTTGCAATGCCAGAGATTCCTCAGAATGTCATACACCTTGCAATACCAGAGATCTAATGTCATGCACCTTGCAATCCCAGAGGAAAAAGAAGTATAAAAGCAGTACACTCTCTCGATGAAGAAGTACAAAATCAGTACAAAAGCAGTACGTGGTCCCACGCTGCAAATGTACTCCTATTATACTGATTTTGTGCTTCTATGCAAATGGTGTACTGATTTTATACTTCTAGTGACAGAATTTGAATAATTATGTACTGCATATGTACTCCTCTAACTTCTAAATTTCATTTGAACATTTTGTGTACTGAATTTATACTTCTATGACTTAAGCCGCTTAGATTCAGTAACATGTGGGTCATGTTCACTTCCAGAACTTGGAAAATATGCAGGTGTGTCGAGGTTTTTTTTACAATATACATTGAATTACTGGCATAATTGCCATAGTATTAGATACAAATGTTTTACTATTAATAGCAGCAAAAAAGTACAAATTGGATATCAAATTATTCCAGCCTTTTTTTCTTCTCTAGGCTTATGAATTTATGTGTAATTATTTCAATTACATCGATTTGGCTGAAGGACTGATATTATATGTGGCCTGTAAAATTAATGAAGCATTGATTTTTAGATACTTCAAATGTACTGCGTTTGTACTGCAAAAATGCTTCCTGCTAGCATGCACAGCTAGTATGCTCCTTTTGTACTCCCTGCAAGGAAGTATTTTTGCAGCGTATGGATTTGCATATCGGGAGTATAAATGGAGCATAATTAAAATAATTCGAGCGCTTCAAATGTACTCCTTTTGTACTGTAAATACGCTGCAAAAATACTGCATTTGTACTGCGAAAATACTGCATTTGTACTTCAAATGCAAATTTTGTGCGAAAAAGTCTCTCAACCATGCAAATCGTCATTGCGCAATGTACTTCTTTTGTGCTTCTAATGTACTCCAATACCATATATGGGATATACTGCTTTTGTACTGTTTCTGTGCTGCAAGTGTACTCTTTTTTCCTCTGGGAATGCCAGAGATCCTCTCACTGCACAGCTCCTTACACTGCAAGAATTTCTATCCCCTCAGAATTTCAGAACACACACATTTTGCCATAATTATCAGAGATTCCCTCCAGCATATTTTTGTCAGACCAGAAATTCCCTATGAATGTCAAACATCAAATTGTAATTACCTGTCCTTCCCCAGCTCTAATTATCTTAATCTTTATGTTTCATTTCAGGCTGGCACAGCTCATGGCGCAGGCACCACTGATCTTGAGGTCTTCATGACTTTATCAAAATTAAGAAGCGAACCTTCATTCATGTGGGGCAACTTCGAGAGAGTTCATCTACCAACACCAGATATATTCGCTTACGTGCGACAGGTGAGGATACACACTTTTCTGAAGTTATTTGAGAATACAGCTTGATTTCAGCATTTTCAGGCCTTTCTAGAATGATTCTTGCCCTGCAACAGAGTGCATCAGATTTTCCAACCTTTGAAAACAAAACCTCTGCAGCCATAACCAACCATAAATTTGTTCTGCCACATGAAAAACACAGTGTTAACCTATAACAACCGAACTATATGGTGGCCCAACTAAGCAGAAAAAGTTGACTAATAATGAATTTGAATTCTTTCAGGCTGATGGCTTCAAGGGCTACCTGGTGGCAATGAATTTTCCAGTAGATGGCACCGCGTTTACAAACAGTTACGCAGATTTCCACCAGGCTATGCCACAGTCGATTCCAACGGAAGCTGAAATTGTTATGACGACCGAAAACTTTCCTGAAAATCGGTGGACGGAATACAGAGCCGGGATGAAGGTTTCAATGAAACAATTTGTTCTCCAACCAGGAGAGGGTGTTATATTTGCGTTGCCATGGAAACACAAAATTTTCTCTATTTAATTTTATAAAGATTCATAAATTAACAAAATATGTTGTTGAGGTGGGATCTGCTGCTTTTTCATAAAATGGTGCTATTTTTAATGTAAAATTTTACCACATAGTCCCATTGAGGTACAGAAATGTGGTGCTGCACTTAGGGCTATTCCATTTAAAAACCTGGGAGGGGGGTGGTCAGGTTGATTTATTTTTCGTAAGATGGATGTAGGGTTCGGCGGAAATTCGCTTCAGATGTATGGTGGGATGCAAAAGAAATCGCTTTAGATGTACGGGGGTGCATTATCGCTCCATGAAGGCTTACGCATTGTAATAATAAAATTTTTATTTGATGCATGTGGGTTGGGTAGAAAATTTGCATTTAATGCATGGGGGGGTCGAAAATAATTCACTTTAGATGCATGGGGGGGGTCAAAAATGTAACCTGACCACCCCAACCCCAGGTTTTTAAATGGAATAGCCCTTAATTAAAAGTTTTGGATAATTTATTGCATTTTTGTCAAATATGGTGCTTATTCTACACCTACTTTTTGATACTGATTTTACTTTAAAATGATTCTACTGATTTGGAAACTTTTCTCTTACAAAGTGTATAATAAAATATTAAATGTATCTTATACTGAAGTTTGTTTTACTTCTCTTCTGAAAGACATTTTGTTGGCCTACTTAAGAGATGACCAATAATTCCCAACACCTTCATAGTCAGTGCAGATTCCTAATCAACAAATAAAGCTAATCAATCAATCAATCAATCAATCCTAAGTTGTTAACAGCTATACCGTATTACTGATATATATATCTGACAAAGCAAATATTTCATGTATAGGCCAAGAAATATCACTTTCATTCTGGCCTCTTCAGCAGGAAATCAAACTTAAACCCAAACAAGCAAAGTGTAAGCCTTAACCACAGGGCCACTGAAACAGCAAATCTGAAAAAGGATACTTGGAATAACTGCCGCTGTACTTAATACTTAATTGAAGCAAAACTGCATTGATGAAGTCTGATCATGAAGAAGACTCAACTAATTGCACCGTTGATGAATCAAGTTATTAGAAAGTGAACGCCTGAAGCACCACGCCAGGTAACACACAAACTCACAGGTCACCGAATCAGATGGACATCAACTGAACGCCTTAACCATTAAGCCCTGCACCAGATGACAAAAACTCAAACGATTCTCTAATAGATTAAAAATTTCAACAATTAAGAAGACTTTAAAACTCCATTGAAATGGCTGATCAGTGAAAACGTTTAAAAACCCTGGAGGGCCATTCCATGCCAAATGGACCAATGTCTCCCACATCATGGCTTCAGATTTTAATGAAATTATTACACAAACTACATGCACTTGTTTAATGAAGCTGTGCAAAATATTTTCCCTGTATTCAAAGTATTTTGAATTTGACAGCATTTTCAAAATTAAGGTCTGCAAACTAAAATTTCTATTTTCCGCTTGTCAAGTCATTTCAAAAAGCTGCTGAAGCTACGTTTTTCAAGATATTGTGATAAAATTGTACACAGATCAAGCTCATATATATAAAATGCTGCTGGCCAAAGCTAATACAGATGATGCCTTCCAAATTTCTAAAAATTATTTCCAGAAAAATGAAAAATAACACCTCCACCATTTTTGCCGAAATTCAAGATGATCTCATAAACTGCTTAAAAAATAAATTTCAAGTTTCTATCACCTGTCCCACATGGCCATTTTTGCACTTGAAATTGGTCAATTTAAGGAATCGTCCTAAGATTTTCTTCATGTGCATAAAAAGTATTGGAGTTAGAAATATGAATAAATTGGTACCATTAGCACTCGATACTGCCTCAATTCATGCAAAGTTTCAGGTTTATTGAAAGCTCGGTTTCTGAGTGAAAAAATTCCAAAAACCCACAATTTACCCAAATTTCGCAAAAATGAACCAATTTTAACAGGCTGGTGCGAACAGATGGAAAGCATCATCTACATTATATTCAGCGTATATTATGCTCTACATCTCACCATGATATATGAGTAGTTTTGTCGCGATATCTTGAAAAATGAACGTTCAGCAGCCTTTTTCAAATATATCAAAGGATGAAAAATTAATTATATGTTGAAAGCCCAACATTTTCAAAATGCTGTCAAAAGCAAAATGTGTGGAATATGTCCGAAATATTTCGCATGAGCTCATTAAACATATACATGTACATCAGGTTAAAATTTCATCAAAATCAAAAAACATGATGTGGGAAAATTTCTTGATTTTGGTCTATTTGGCATGGAATGGCCCTGGAGCCATTTGGAAAAAAATCCTTTATCCATTCCCAGACATGAAATACTGATACCATAGTTCATTCTCAAGAATCAAATATCATGGATTCAAAAGAAAAGTCAATTTTTAACATAATTATATATATACTAGTTTATTTCAATATTTAGTCATGTATATTGTGATTATACATGTATATATTCATAACATTTCACGCGTATCATAGAGATAACACCAATTGACGACACAGATAGTTCCCAAGGTAACATGCATATTCATAATATAAGATTGACCATGATTGTGAAAGTTCCTATTATAATGGCCTGCAAGCTACGTCATTGCTAGTGTGCGTATTAAACAACAGAGGGCAACACTGAAAACAACACATTAAGTTTACTGTGTATGTCATACATATACCTCCGCCTCTCTTCCGCTGTTTTCTCATCTTTTGCACAATAAATGTTCCATTGGACATTTAAGTTACCCCACATTTCATTCCACGAAGGTTCACCAGCAAATATCAATAGAATCAAGTCATTCTGAGTAAAATTGACTGATATAATAAATAAATAGCAAATTGTCAGTAGAAAAAATAAATATGACCTGTGGCGCTACAGTAAATTTCTCATATATGCAACCACATTTAAACATAGCTGGGTGTGCAACCATTGCAAGACTAGCTTTATCAAAAACTGTTATGTAGTTTACATAAACTTTTCCCTACATCAGTTCACATGTATGTATGATATAGCACATCTTGCAATGGTAAAACATCCACTTCTCAGTTCTTTCAAGGACCAAGGTTGTGAATAATAAAACATTGCAGGCCTTGTAGCATTTCAACCATCACATTCACACATCCTTACTCAATTTCAAATAATTGACTATTCCTTAATTAATCATATTAATGATTATATTTCAGTTTGTGCATTTTGTGCATGGAACATATAATTCACAATACTGTATACAATACATTTACAATAAAAGCAATTTCAACAATTCCTTATTTCTTCTTATCTTATGTGCATATATCACATACGTTTCCTAAACATAACATAATATATATATACTAACATAATTTTTTATATGTAATAATACATATTAAATGAATATTCATCCAAATTCCCAGAGTGACACAAATTTTGTGAGACTGGATAAACAATCTGGTAAAATTTGTTGAAAAAAAAATCACATTTCATTTAAATCATATTTTCAAAATTTCAAATAATTGGCATGTATCGCAGATGATGAAACAAACAATCATTTCATTATGTATTTAAAAGTAACCATCCATACTATCTCCTAGTACCGCTAACCAATCTTTAAAATATGTTTACAGATTCAAACGTACTAAGAGTAAATTGTCCAATAATTTCTTAAACATGATATGGAATAATTAATTTTAAATATTACTTACAATTAATAATTGTGTCTGGAGTTAATCACTGCAATAATTGATTTCAAATACATGTATTACAAACAATAAAAAAATGATTGCAAATATAGGTAGTAACATTAGCAACACATAGTACATGATTATTTTGCACATGCACACCATTGGTACCTAATTGGAAGCATGTATTTTGTATTTGGCAAAAGTGGGCAATAGACGATACGATACGATACGATATATATTTATTTGACATCAGCGAGAACAAGATGACCAGTACAAATATCATCATAAATTTGCCATCACATTACTTATTAAATGGTCGAGCAACCACATGAATTATTTGGTTCTTTATAACTTGCAAATTTGTTATTATGGTGTGCCAATGTGAGGAGACCTGGATAGCCCTGGAGCTGAAATTCAGGCCACCTTTCTTGTTAGGAATGAGATGAAGTGAGGCTAATGTTACGAATATGAAAATTTCTGTTTGATATTGATTCAGCTGATGGAGAATAAGGTCAAATTAAAACATCAATGACATATATAGCAATTTCGAATTTGACATGCAACATCATACTTAGAGAGGAAGTGTGCTTTTAGTTTACTTGCATATGCATAAACAGATTTTCCATAGTCTTTCAATGTTAAGGGAAGTGAGTTCCATATACTACCTATTTTATATTTGAGACATTGCTTTGCAATTCTGGATCTCGTCATTGGTATATAGAAGTCATGAGACTGTCTTGTAGTCAGAGCCATCTGGTTTGGGGATGCTAATGCAGTCGTATGGTAAACTGGTAGTCTGTTGTGTTTAAAGTTGTAGGCCACTTTCAAGCAACTGATGGCATACAGATCGTGCACATTCAGCAATTTGTGTTTGACAAATAACGGATTGCAGTGGCTATTGTATGGTGAGTTTGTAATACAACGTATGGCCTTTTTCTGCAGGGTCAATACACGTTTCATGTTACAATTGTCACTACTACCATAAGCAGATAAGGCATAATTTATGTGCGACAAAATCAGTGTACTATACAGCTGCAATAAGATGTAGCCTGGAACCTGGCGACGGATGCGATGGAGCACCCCAGAGCCTTTCCAATTTTTTTTACAAATATGATCTATGTGACTTTTCCACGATAAATTTTCATCTATTATGACTCCAAGAAATCTCATATTAGAAACATTTTCAATTCCATTGCCATTTATATTTATGTGTAGGTTTTCAGCATTTACTTCATTTCGCTTTTAATGGAAGACAATTTACTTTGCCTTTGCGACATTTATGGAGAGTTTGTTAACATTAAACCATTGACTGATACAAACCATTTCTTTGTTGACAGTTTTTTTCAGTCGCGTTAGGTTAGTGTCCGTCAATAAAATGTTAGTTTCATCAGCAAAAAGAATTGGGTGTCCCGCCTGGACAATGTTATTGATGTCATTCACATATACGAGAAAAAGCAAAGGCCCTAGGATTGAGCCTTGGGGTACTCCACATGATATCAACATCTTCTCAGAATGACTCTCCTTAATGCTGGTAAATTGGCTTCTATTAAATAGATAACTTCTGAACCAAGACAGGGCTAAACCTCTGACACCATATGCGCATAACTTCTGCAAAAGTATACTATGGTTTATAGTATCAAAAGCTTTGGAAAGGTCCAGGAATACTCCAAGGCACCACTCGCCAGTGCTCAATGAATGCGCTATTCTGCTTTGGAGCTCCAATATTGCTAACTCGGTGGACATTGACTCTCTAAAACCATACTGAGATGAAATAAGAATTTTATTGATGCTCAGAAAGGAGTACAGTCTCTTATAGACAATACGTTCTAAGACTTTAGAGAAGGTGGGTAAAAGTGAAATAGGTCGGTAGTTGGAGATTTGTTGTTGATCTCCAGATTTAAAAATAGGAATAACCTTGGCTAATTTCATCTGATCTGGAACTTGACCATGCTTAAGTGAAAGATTTATGATATGAGTCAAAGGACAAAGAATACCTCGGTATGTTCCTTGCAACAATTTAGGGCTGATACAGTCGTACCCTGCGCTAGTTTTGGGTTTCATGAGTTTGATGATACTTTCTATTTCGTTTTCGTTTGTAGGAAACATAAAGAAATTATTGGGACAAGGCGGACACAGGAACTGTCTGAAATCAACTTGAGAGCTTGGCAAACTACTAGCCAAATTAGTGCCTAGATTAGTATAGAAACTATTAAAGCCATTGGCTATTTCAACTGTGCTATGCATAACTGTATTGTTATGCTGAAAAGTATCAGGAAAATCGGCCTTATTTGTTGATTTTTTAAGAAGGCTGTTTATACAATTCCATGTGGCTTTAATATCCTTTTTGCAGCTTTCAAAAGTGGAATGCCAATATGATTCTTTTCGAGTCTTAACAAGCCTATTCAGACAGTTTCTGTACGACTTATAAACTGCTTCAGCTGCTGCTCTAGAAACTGGGTTTGGTGACTTTGCTATCTTTGCGTGTAACCTATCCCTTTTTCTCATCGAAACAAGCAGCCCTTTAGTAATCCATGGTTCTTTTTTGTGCCTGAACTTATTGAATTTCCTTGTAACCTTAGGAATAAAAAGCTGAAACATTGAGAGAAATGATTCAATGAATTTGTCGTAAGCAAGATTGGCATCATCACATTGCAGGATTGAAGACCAGTCATGCTGGATTAAAGCATCTTGCAATTTCTCAATGCAAACATCACTGAAATTCCGATACGACACATAATTGCTGTTTATATGAGGAGCACTTAACGGAATAAAAATGAAGTTTGGGAAATGGTCAGTTATATCAGATGTTAATGTGCCTGCTAAATGATGGGGTATGGTAGATTTGATGAATATGTGATCAATGAGAGTTGCTGATTTATGAGTAACTCTTGTTGGTAGAGTTACAGCAGGGATGAAGCCTCTTGAGATCAGTAATGTTAAGAATTCATTGCTGTCCTTGTGAACTTCAGTTTTCAAGAGATCAATATTCATATCACCCACTATTACTATATTTTTATATTCCTGTTCAAGATTGTTAATTGCAATATTCATACAGTGATTGAATTCTTTCTCATTACGGTTACTTGGGCTCCTGTAAAAGACAAGAATTATATACACCATAACCTCATTCTTAATTCTTATAGTTAAATATAAATCGAATGCTAATCATTTTTGTACCTTCCCACTGATTTATTTCAAACTTTTCAAGTCACATTGGTCATTTTGTTTTCATCCATCCTATTAAACATGAGCTGATGAGTATAATTCATTTATTGGGCAACCATTCAATATTCGGGGGGATTCCGCGCACTCGAAATGAATAATTACTGCCATTGTTACCGTGAATTAGATGATTTTCCACCGAGGAAAACACCAAGCCTCCCACTGGAAATCTAATGGTCGCCCCCTATGCGCCTGCAGATGACTGTTGAACAATGCATCATATTCTGAGTAACATTCGCTGTCATTTTGGCAAACAGAACATAATAATTATACAAATAAATAATTTTTATAAATAGATTTGATACATGATTATATCTGAGAAGTAGTGAGTATAATTTGATGCTCTGCATCAGCGACATTTTCCTTTACATCGAGGATTATCATTGCCCTAAATATAGAAATTTACATAACAATTATACAAGTATATTGTATTTCATGAGCAAGAAATAAACGAGTCTGAGTCAAGTACAGATAATGTACAGAACATATTTCAAGCAAAGTGTCGCAAATTAAGACTTCAGTAAAACTAGTTAAATTACTGTAGAAGAGTGACCTAATTGTGATTTAATAAGTTTCATTGTAAATGCTAGACACACCCCTGAACTCCATATGTTGAGAATTTTTTAGAGGTGTGACTAGTTTATAAATCCGGATCTGGTAATTTCAGTGGGCTTACTTGTCCTTATTGTCTCTGGGAGTCCAATTGTCTTTGGATAACAATTAACTAAGAATTTGTTGGAGATTGAAAATAATTAATCCATTTCGTAAAAAAACTAGAAATAAATTAAAATTTCTGTGTCCATATATAATAGAGAGACATCATTTTTTAATCCATATATTCAAAAGAAGTCAGGATATTTACCATAATAAATATAATACCTTTGTAGTATCAGTATTTGGCGTAACAATATCCAACGTACTGTCTTTAAAGCATCAGTCATTTATGTATTAGTCTCAGAAGCGTCAGTGTCAAATGTATCAGTCTCTGTCTTTATTGTATCAGTCTCAAATGTATCAGTTTCTGTCTTTATTGTATCAGTCATCAGAGAATCAGTCTCCAATGTATCAGTCTCCGTTTTCAATGTATCAGTCTCAGTTTTCAAGGTATCAGTCTCAGTTTTCAATGTATCAGCTTCAGTTGTTAATGTATCAGTCTTTGATGTATCAGTCTCCAGTGTATCAGTCTCAGTCTTCACTGTATCAGTCTCAGTATTCACAGTATCTGTCTTCATAGTATCAGCCACAATCTTTGATAGATCAGGCCTGGAAGTTTCGCCCGGATCCGGCACAACCAAAGGAGGCACGGGCCCTGCGTACGGTTGGGCGCTGTGAGCCGTGAGGTGGAAAGCGAGGATTTCCGGGGTGGCGAATGTTTCACTGCAGACGTAACAAACGAACGGCTTGGTGCCAGCATGTACTTTCATGTGAGTGTTCAGGTTGTCTCTGCGGTGGAAGGTCATTCCGCAATCCAGACACGAGTACGGACGTTCCCCGGAATGTGTCCGGACATGGATGTTGAGACTCTCCTTTCTTCCGAAGCTCTTATCACACATGGGGCACTGATGGGGTTTGACTCCGGAGTGAGTTTGCATGTGCAGAGACAGGTTCCCTTTAATGCTGAATCTCTTGTCGCAGACAGAACAAGCAAAGTTCTTATCCTCGGAATGGAGAGCAGCCATGTGGTTGTCCAGACTCCCCTTTTGCCGAAACGACTTCTGGCAAACGGAGCACGTAAAAGGACGATCCTCGCTGTGGGTGCGCAGGTGTAACACCAGATTCTGCTCCGCTGGGAACATCTTCGTACAAATGTAACACTTGAACGGCTTTTCTTCGCTGTGGGCTGTGGTCACGTGACTGTTGAGGATCTCCTTGCGGTTGAACGTGCGGTCGCAAAACGAACAACTGAACGGTCGTTCTCCACTGTGCATTTTAATGTGGCGTTTCAGGTTGCCTTGGTCTGCGAACTTCTTATCACACTCGGGGCAAGAGAAAGGTTTTTCTCCACTATGAATCCGCATGTGTCTATCTAACGGTCCCTTCTGGCTGAAGGATTTCCCGCAGGTGGTGCACGAATACGGCTTCTCTCCCACGTGCAACCTCATGTGGATGTTGACGTTACCACGGCGACTGAACTGTTTCCCGCAGACCTTGCACGCAAATGGCTTCTCGCCGGAATGCACCCTTAAGTGGTCTTTTAGCGCCTGGCTGTCCGTGAAACTCTTATCACAAGTATCACAGGGGTAGGGGCGGACGTTCTCGTGACGTCTGACGTGGATGTTGAAATTGCCTCTCTCCTTGAAAGTCTTGGGACAGTACTTACAGTGAAACGGATCCTCCCCTTTATGTTTTCTCATGTGGATCACAAATTCCTCCTCTTCGCTGAACTTGCGAGGACATAACGCACAAGCAAATGGCTTCTCAACAATCTCCATGTTCTTTTCCGATTTATCCTTCGGTTTCTTCGGCGTCTTTATTCCATAATGCACTTTCATATGTCTCGTCAAATGCTCTTTTCTTGCGTACATTTTTCCACACATCGAACAAAGATGAGTCTTCTCCATTGGACTAGCCTTTTTGCCACCTTGCAAACCTGTCATATAACTCCCATTTGAGAGACCAGCCATTTGCATCGTATTGCTAAACGGCATGCCACCAAAGTCCAACTGCTTCTTGAAGATGTCAATCTGTCTGTTATAAACGTCCATTAAATTGGCACCAATTTCTGGTGTCTTGTCACCGATTTCTGCGGATCCCTCACCGACCGCATCACCATTGTCAGTTTGTCTTTCACCATTAGCACCTTGGCTCTCACCATCTTCAGTATCATCCTCACCACTTTCAGCCTGTCTGTCACCACCATAATTTTGCTTGTCACCACTTTCCTTGTTGACAAAGCTGCTGTCTTTGGAGCTCTCACCACTTTCCATTTCTTCTTCACCACTCTCTGCCTCTTCCTCACCACTGTCATCTTGCATGGCGCCACTGTAAGATTTCTGATCACCACTGATAAATTGACGGTCACCACTGTAAAATTTATGGTCACCACCGTAAATTTGTTGCTTGCTATTGTCGATCATATCTTCATCGTCACTGTCAACTTGCTTTTCACCATCGTAAACTTGCTTCTCACCACTGTCAACTTGCTTCTCACCACTGTAAACTTGCTTCTCACCACTGTAAACTTGCTTCTCACCAGTGTAAACTTGCTTCTCACCACTGTAAACTTGCTTCTCACCATCGTAAACTTGCTTCTCACCATCGTAAATTTGCTTCTCACCATCGTAAACTTGCTTCTCACCACTGTAAACTTGCTTCTCACCACTGTAAACTGGCTGATTGCCACTGTAAAATTGTCTATTCCCTTCATTTGGCATCGAGCCACTGTAAAATTGGGGTCCACCACTGTAAAATGGTGGACAATCAGCATTTTTCATGTATCTGTCCATGATATTTTGCGCCATTTGCGGATTACTTCCACTTGCCTGACTAAACATTTTGGCGAAGAATTCTCTTCCGTCCATGGTGAAAATAGAAGGATAAATAGTCTTAGTATATGTTCATTTGTTTAACATATCCATATTAATTTTAGGATCGATCAATGCACCTTGAAAGGTTACAAGCACATATTTTTGCAAAGTACTTTTACCACAAAGGTGAATTGTCCATTGTTGACTGTTTAATAAGCAATAGTATACCAGCAATCTTCAGTCGATCAAACAATACCAGTTTCCTCCATCAGTGTCAACAAGAAATCTGAAAAAAAAAAGAAGAATTTCATTAAACATGTATGCAGTGCCATGGAAATAATAAAAAAATATATCTTAAATCTATGATATTTTTTGTGGTGCATTAAGTTTGGTCAGATTGTAAATAGGCCTGCAAATAGGCCTGTACAGTATTCATTAATGATGACAGATGTATCTGTGATGATATGAGAAATTGAGAATGTCAACAAAAGATTATATATATAATATATATTATATATATTAAACTAGTAGCAAAACATTTTTATTTTCATTGTTTTGTTTAATATAACTAGAGTTTGTCTCATATAGCATGCGAACTGGAAATTGGCACTGGTATCACGATCTGTGTAGCATCATTGCTGCATCAATTTATGAGTTTGGATGAGACAAACTGTAATAACTTATCAGTATTATTTTGGATTATGAATCTAAGACATTTTATGCCCCAGGTCATATAAAATGATGTCACAAAGCTTCACAATTGATATGATGGTATTAATCAGCGTCATAACAAAAATAAATCACAAAAATAATGCACCCTCCCCTTCCCATCCTAGCCCTGCACCCATGCGTAGCATGGGTCATGGGCAGTCCCATGCAAGTTCTTGAGATTTTGACATGCTATCAGGAGAATTGGTCTATTTTAAACATTTTGTATCCAAATTTAATGAAATTTTGGATATAGGTAGCCTACATATTTTACTGCTGACGGCACTACTTTAGAAAGCATTTCCACAAAGGTTTGTATGGTACAAATTGATTTTAGATGAGGGAACAGCCAAAAATTTGTGAGAAACAGCTATCAGCCTCTCTTTGACGTTTGATGTCACCCTTGTGACGTCACCAAAACTACCTATGAAATCATAAACGTTTCTTGTGACATCACTCTCTCTCACCCAATAAGATGACACTATTTTTTCAATGTATAAAGAAAAAAATCATTTCTTGAACTTCGCAGGGTGAGTGTTAAGTTATTTTAACATGTAGATTGTAGAAATATGGAAATAGGTGCCATCAGTAGGAAATTTTGCATGCTTGCAGGTGGTATGATTCAAATAAACAAACTTTATGTATATCTTGAGTTATCACGATTCTCCCAAACCCTGTCTTTCAAATCTCATGATTTTTCCAATGGGAGGATTCATGACCCCTTTCCCATCCTAGGTGCCAAAAAATTATGATAGTATAGGGGGGGGGGGGGTATCTAGAAATGACCTGAGGGGGGGGGGGCATTGCATGGGGTGAATATGGGGCACTCTGCGGCTTTTCCTATCTCTTCCATGTTAATTTTGGGCCTCATGCCCCCCCCCCTAAATACGCCATTGAGTATAGTAGACTACTCATACTGCCAGCATGATCATGATGATCTGATGATCATATATATGATGATAGGGGCTTCTGAACCAAGCAATGCTATTTTTGATAGGCCTAGTCATCAGTCATACTCATAGTGAAATTCAGATTGTTCTGTTGACATGTGTATTTAAAACATGGTCATGATGATTGATAGATTTAAATTCCCCATTTCAAGAAGCGTTGGATCCATTCGTTCAATTTCCCACATATTTCTAAGACAAGATCTTTGAAGGGATATGAACGTTGATCAAGCAAGTAGTCCCATAAATCTTTTGACTATAAGATTGTAAATGTAGCTTTACTTAGTGGGGCTATTTCTGAGATTTGACATTCTCACAATGTCCATGATGCAGCTCGCAGTGACGGACTCATGACTTGTAACAATGGAGATCAGAAGAAAAGGTATATTCCTGAGGCTAATATGATGAATTACAGTTAAAGGGTAAACTTTGCAAGCATTACATATTTACAAGTTACAACTACTTTTTTTTTGCCAACAACCTGATAACAGCAACAGCAGTGTTACAGCACTTGGTACAATTTGAGAAATTTGAATTAAAACTGACAAGTATTCAGATCCTGTTCAATGACCAAAGAACCAAGATCCTTGTTTAAGTTCACATGACATGTGTTTGGGTTTTGAAACTGAATAGTTAAAGGGACCCTCCCAATTTTGCTAGAAACTTTTGAGGAGAAATTGCACCCACATCCAACAGCCAAACACAACAAATAACTACATGTACATGTACAATAATGCAATGACGACTAATTCACAATTTCCTTGTCCCAATTACACCTAACAGCATAATTAAAAGGAATATTATGATCATTGTCTGAATTGCCAAGCTTGGATCCACACACATCAAACACAGGAAGTAACCAATTAACCCTCAATCCACTCTGTTTACACCAAAAATGCACGGAATTCAAGCAAACAGCAGTATTAAACATTTAGTTTGTTTGATGTATAACTAATATACAATGGATTCAACATACAATTAACCTTAAAAACGATTAAATACTGAAATTATCTTACCCTCATCAACAAAGAAATGTATTCATGCATCGGCTGGAAAACTGTAACAGATGGCGCTCCTCGACATTTGTGTGAAGCGTTGCAACGCTAGCAGACGAAAACAGACTGCGCAACAGCAAACCCTCGGCACTTGGTTTCTGCTGCAGGAGCACAGTGACAGTACCAGCGAGGCAGTGCCACAGTCACAGTGCCACTTTAAAACAGTTAATTTATATCTTCGGAAATTTCAGAATTTTTGCACACAGAATATCAGGTAGTATTCGAATTTGTCCATTTTTAGTGAGTTTTTATGTTACATTTATTCTGTACAAAAGTCCTATAATAGAGTGTGAAATGCATTTTGTGCTCTTTATGCTGTTTACAAAGGTACCAAATCATTTCTGTGAGGTAAAAATTATAGTTGTCTTCGGTGTAAACCCCTGCCCCCTGCAGTCCCCCCTGCATTCTACGTCTATGCTCTACAGCAAAAATAGAGATAGAACGACAAATAAACACTAATTTTTTAGGATTTATAACTGGAAAAATAAAACCAACGTAACTACCAAAACAAAAGCTTGATCAACAGTGCTGCGATAAAAACAAAAAGAGTGGATTTTGGCTAGTATAGGCTAACATCAAATATATAAATTTGTCAAAACCAAAATATTTTGACATGCAGAAATCAGAATTAAAATAGGAAAGTGTGACCAACATAAAATTTTCTCCTAAAAAAAAAATTTTTTTTTTTTTGAGGGAGGGGGGGTTGGTCCCTTGCACCCCCCCCCCCTGGATCCGCCCCTGGACCCCTCCACCCCTGAAAAATTCTTTTATTTTACACCAGGTGGCTTTTGTCAGTGGGTTGCTTTCTGGGCCAGTGTCCATGCTGCATTGTCAACAGAACCTCAGAAGAAGCATGTTTGGCATTGGCAATTGTTTTACATGGCATTAGTTGGTATGTACTGCTCAGAGTTTTAAAATTGTCTGTGCATGGAGGGTGGCTAACTCACTGTCAGCATGATTTTATTGATGAAGCTAATCAATGATATGGTACATGTATTGTCAGTATTGATGTGGCCAGGGTATAAAATAAGTGTGCAACGATCCCAAAATGTGCAGTGATCAATCTGAAATGTGCAGTGATCAATCTGAATTTGTGCAGTGATCAATCTGAATTTGTGCAGTGATCAATCTGAATTTGTGCAGTGATCAAATTCACCCTTTTTGAGCTAAATTATGATGAACTGTAAAATCCCCACAATGTATAGCTAAGACAGCGCTCGCTGGCAACGATCCCAAAATGTGCAGTGATCAATCTGAAATGTGCAGTGATCAATCTGAATTTGTGCAGTGATCAATCTGAATTTGTGCAGTGATCAATCTGAATTTGTGCAGTGATCAAATTCACCCTTTTTGTGCTAAATTATGATGAACTGTAAAATCCCCACAATGTATAGCTAAGACAGCGCTCGCTGGCAACGATCCCAAAATGTGCAGTGATCAATCTGAAATGTGCAGTGATCAATCTGAATTTGTGCAGTGATCAATCTGAATTTGTGCAGTGATCAATCTGAATTTGTGCAGTGATCAAATTCACCCTTTTTGTGCTAAATTATGATGAACTGTAAAATCCCCACAATGTATAGCTAAGACAGCGCTCGCTGGCGCTGAGATGACATAGGCGATTAGATTAGACATTTGTTGGTTTTTCAACTTCCGAGGCTAATAACTTTATAACTACACATTTCCTGCAGATCCCCTTTGGCAAATGTTTAGAAAACATCTTTATCTCAATCTTTCAATCAATGTCAAGTGACTAACCTTCAGTTAAACGTCGATTCAAGGGGGAAATCCGCGAGTGTTTTTGCCACAACTTTGTTTGGCCATTTTGAGACTTTCAGCTAGTGGCCACCAGAGTTCGCGGCGCTCGCGGCGCCCCTAGTGGAGAAAATAAGGTAACTAAAAAACAAGCTTTCAGCTAATTTGCTTTGGCACTATTGGCAGAGATAGCTAGTGTAGAGTCAATGCACAACATTGATAGCAATTGAGGGTGTTAAATCCTTGTTCTAAAGTAATTAGAGAAGCACAATTGTCTTGATTCACACCATCCAAAGGTGTGAAGTATACAAAGTGCAATTAGCAAAATAATTGTGAAAAATAATTTATTTTCTAATGTTAATCTCTTTGATTGAAGTTTTTTCAAATATTTTTTTTATAGGTCTACTGTCTACATTGCTATATATTGCTTTACCATATTGGGAGTGAGCTTAGTAAAGTCAATTGATTGATTATTTCTTATCCATGATATTGAATCAATTTTAAGTTTTCCTTGAGCCAGAACCTTGAAAAAAAAAAAAAACTTTTCCTGAAATATCTTCGTGAATACCAGTAAAACAGCAAAATAAAATAAAATAAAGAAATCCACTTTTTTATCAAGCTTTGAAGTTTTATCCACACTACATAACTTACATAACTTTGACTATGTTCTGTGCTAAATCGAAACAAGAATCTGGGGATTAAAACCCTGGGTGCAGCAATTTTTGCATATTGTTTTTATTAAAGTTAGGATGTGTTTAGGACGCAACCATTTGTTACCAGGCCAGGGTGGGGGGCTTGGATTTTTTTAAACTAAATAATTTCTTGCTCAGTTTTGGTGAAATAAATAAATTCTTTTTGGCCAGACTTGAATAAAATCATTTCTGGTAGGGGTATTTCTTAACAAGGTGATGCTTGATTTAGGAATGAATATTCGGTAACTCAGCCTGCTCAAAATAAATAATTACTGCTGCCGACTGCCGTTATCATGAAATAAATAATTACCCCCTGATGAAAACTCCTGGCCCCCCTGGAAAACAAATGGTTGCCCCCTAAGGCCTGCTGCCCTCAACAACTTACTGGTGAGACATAGTTTAAACAAGGTAGTAGCACTCTTTAGAGTGCATAGGCCTGCCACCATTTTCTTGTCTTGTTTGTTTTGACATTGCATGCCTATTGTTCAATATTTCCAATGCGTTTTTACAGGTTAAAACCTATCTGGTAACATAATTTACACTTAATATAGTAGAAGTACATTTAAATACTCTTTCCCATAACATTTCTACAATAATTATCAGAATCGCATGGAATTTATCAGACAATCTCAGGCATCAAACACCTTCAAAAATATTTAATATTTTCTCTACCTCTATTACTGTACCTGTACAGTATGGTAACATACCGCTGCCAGTGGGATGCCAAGGTGAATGAGTACAATATTATAATTTCTTTCTGCAGCAATTCTCCGGCAACTATGCCGCAATTCAGCTGCAATTTAACAACAAGAATCCGAGGATTCAAACACTGGGTTTAGCAAACTTTGAATGACTATTTATTATTATCAGTAAGATTTTTAAATATGGGACATGTTTATTGCTCAATGACCTGACAATGAAACTCATTTTACATGAACTGTTTTTTTTTTTTTTTAATTTTGTATGCACAAATCATTAGGAAATATTTGCAAAGTACTCAATGAACTTCCCATTTTGCTCATACTCTACTGATTGAAAGAGGAATGCCTTGTCAGGTTTGTAGATATACCACTAAATTTTATGAACAGAGATACCACTTAAACTCAGTGACGTCACTAGGGGGTTGGTCTGGTGGTAGCGTGCTGGGCTGCTTATCGATGGGTCCAGGGTTCGAATCCAGTTCTTGTCGGGTCACCTGGGCCTATGTTGGACGGCTGTTTCAATCATCCTTTGCCTCATTGCCGTTTCCTCCTACTATCCTAATTAGCCTTCCAGGTGCATAAATACATGACGTAAGGGACCGTTCAGAATTTATGACTAGGGGCGTGGGAGTTTTGCTGGAACTTCCGGTCAAAAATTGATACCCCCCCTTGAGTTTCATTCAGATTTTTAGTACCCCACCCTTAGGTTTCACGCGTATTTTTAGTATCCCCCCCCCCCTCGACATGCAAAGCAATACACACAGAGTCCGCGAAAAGTGCTTTTGGTGCACAGGACATTCGGGCAGGTAGATTCTGAATTTTACCAGCCCGAATAAGATTTTGCATGCCCGAAATTTTGATTCAAAAGCTCAACAGGTATGGAGTAAGTATCTCTTCAGAAATAGTAAGTTACTCCCTACTGTAAAATTTGAAATTTTGAGTTGGCTCAAATGATTGAGTGCGATGGTTGCACAATTTGTTTGAGCCATGATAGCTTGCCGTTTTGAGTTATGATAATCTTTATGTTGTTATAACTTGCAAACAACAAGCTATCTTGGCTCAAAGGAAGCTGCAGAATTCTGTAGGAGGCTGCTGAATTTCAAAAATTCTGCAGCCACCTGCAGAATTTCACCAATTCTGCAGCTGCCTGCAGAATTCTGCAGTTTCTTAAAAATTCTGCAGGAAGCTGCAGAATTCTGCAGTTATGCAGCTTGCTGCAGAATTTTTGGGAAACTGCAGAATTCTGCAGGCAGCTGCAGAATTTGTGAAATTCTGCAGCTTCTTACAGAGTTCTGCAGGTAGCTGTAGAAGTGCATAAAACCTCCAAAGCTGCATAACTTGTACAGTATTACAGATTTCACTGCAGAATTTTTTTCAGAAATGCTGCAGTGACAGAGGAGCACCAAAAACCCCGACCCGAAACCCGACCCCCAAACCCGAGCCCCGAACCGCTACCCCCCCCAAACCAACGTTTCCTAGGTAGCGGCAAGAACTTGATTTTTTTGAGAAACTGCAGAATTCTGCAGGTAGCTGCAGAATTGGTGAAATTATGCAGGTGGCTGCAGAATTTTTGAAATTCTGCAGCTAGCTGCATAAGTGCATAAAACCTCCTAGGGGCAATAACTCCTACAGAATTACATATTCTGCTGCAGAATTTTTTCAGATACGCTGCTGGGCCAGACGAGCACCATTCCTGCAGAATTCTGCATAGGTGCATAAAACCTCCCAAGCTGCAACTAATTAAATATTCTGTTGCAGAATTTTTTCAGAAACGCTGCTGGACCAGACGAGCCCCAAAAACCCCGACACCTGAACCGCTACCCCCCCCAAACCAACGTTTCCTGGGTAGCGGCAAGACCTTGTCAAAGAGGTCTGAACTTTGCAGACGCATTGCAATATAGGCTGAATGAAGTAACAGAGCTTCAAAAATCCTGCAGGGAGCTGCAGAACTGCAGAATTCTGCAGCTTAATGCTGAATTTTTTGAGAAACTGCAGAATTCTGTAGGTAGCTGCAGAATTGGTGAAATTATGCAGCTTCCTGCAGAATTCTGCAGCTTCCTGCAGAATTCTGCAGCTAGCTGCATAAGTGCATAAAACCTCCCAAGCTGCATAACTCCTACAGAATTAAATATTCTGCTGCAGAATTTTTTCAGAAATGCTGCTGGGCCAGACGAGCACCAAAAACCCCGACCCCTCACCCGACCCCTGAACTGCTACCCCCCCCCCCCAACCAACGTTTCCTAGGTAGCGGCAAGACCTTGTCAAAGAGGTCTGAACTTTGCAGATGCATTGCAATAGGCTGAATGAAGTAACAGAGCTTCAAAAATCCTGCAGGGAGCTACAGAACTGCTTCCTGCAGAATTTTTTGAGAAACTGCAGAATTCTGCAGGTAGCTGCAAAATTGGTGAAATTCTGCAGGTGGCCGCAGAATTTTTGAAATTTTTGAAAAGCTACCTGCAAAATTGATGCAGAACTGCAGAATTGCTGCAGAACTGCAGAAAGAATGTACTCCTCCAATTCTGCGGCAACTATGTGGCAATTCAGCTGCAATGCTCCTTTACTTCTCCAGGAATTACGCACCAACTATGGGTGGATTGATGTTTACTGCTTGATGTCCTGTATTTATACACTTGGTAGGCTAATTATAATAGCTATGCAGCAGCTATGCAGCAGCTATGCAGCAGCTATGCAGCAGCTATGCAGCAGCTATGCAGCAACTAAGTAGCAAAATCTGCAGCAACTATGAAGCTATTCTGCACCAATTCGCCAGAAATTCTGCAGCTTACTCTGCAGCTTACTCTGCAGCAATTCTGCAGCAATTCTGCGGCAATTCTGCAGCAACTATGCAGCAACTATGCAGCAACTATGCAGCAACTATGCAGCAACTATGCAGTTCTCAGCAATTCTGTGGCAATTCTGTAGCAACCATGCATTAACTAGTAGTTCTCAGCAATTTTGTAGCATTAATGCAGACATTATGCAGTAACTCCGAAGAAATACTGCATTAACTATGCAGTTCTGTCACAGTTCTGTCGCAGTTCTACCGCAATTCTGCAGCAATTCTTCATTGCAATGCAGTATTCAATTCTTCATTACTATGCATGAACTATGCAGTTCTCAGCAGTTCTGCACCAGTTCTACGGCAATTCTACAGCAATTCTGCCGCAGTTCTACCGCAGTTCTGCTGCTGAACTTCTGCGATTGTGCAGCAACTAAGTTGCAACAGCAGCAATTCTGCAGCACTTCTGCAGCAACTATGAAGCAATTCTGTAGAAATTCTGCAAAAATGCTGCGGCAACTTTGCATCAATTCAACAGCAACTGTGCAGTTCTGCAGCATTTCTGCAGCAACTATACAGTAATTACTAGGGAACTCTGTAGAAACTTTACAGCAACTATTCAGGAACTCTACAGAAACTACACCCAGCTGACAATGCAAGTAAAGTTCACGTGATAAACACGAGGGGAAACTGGCGAACATGACATAACTGAGAGTTATCACATGTTTTTCTTCACGTGAAAAAACTCCCCAACATTTTCACGGGATAACCAAGTGATGAATGTCACCAGATTAACGCTTGACCATCTTCATGACATAACTGAGAGTTATCACATGTTTTTCTTCACGTGGTTAACTGGTGAAGGTTGCCCCCCAGAAATATAGATGGAGTCACCTGTGCTAGAAACGCAGCTGTTTACCGAGTTCCACACTAAGTTTACTTTAACTTAGTTTAAACTAATTAAACAAATGATTATGATTTCTAAATCCGAATTAATGCACAGTTTTTGGTGGGATGAAGCTTATTAGCTGAAAAAGGAGTACATATTGGATATTATTACAAAAGACTAGTCATCCGAAATGTGAATCATGTACGACAACAATCCTTTATTCTGGTAACCCATTAAGAAGACTGAAAAGAGACTAACTGCATCACACTGGTTGTGACAAATTTTCAGCAAGTTCTTGTGGCTTTACTTCAGCCCCACAGCTATTGAAAGCATTCTCCCTCCACAGAGCTTCACTTCATTCAAACTCTGCTTGCCAGGGTACCAAAAGTCTGGGGTGTCATGAATATGCATGAATGGAAGGTGTGGCTGAGCTGCACCAATCAGCACCCCTCAGTAACCCCATCTGCACCCCTCAGCATCCCAACCTCCTGTAGGTGCCCCATTTCCGTCGCCGCTGGCTGGCAGCCAACACCCCAGGTTTAGGCAGGGCTGGCAATCAGGGCTTGGTTAGGAATCCCTGAGTCATGAGGATGATTGAAAGGCCAATATATTGCTTGAAACAGTCCAAGTTGACTGGCTCGACGAAGAGCCAAGTTAATAATTTTAACTGGTGAAGATTGCCCCCAGAAATCACGTGGTTAATTGGTGACAAAATCACTTGGTTAGCGTTTGCAATAACCTATCAGTTTTCCACGTGATAACTGAGGGGCAATTTCACGTGATAACTCTCAGTTAACCACCAGTTTTTGTCAGCTGGGCAGCAACTATTCAGGAACTCTACAGAAAGTCTCTCAGCAATTCTGCAGCAACTATGCAGCAATTCCACAGCAATTCTGCAGCAATTCAACAGCATTGCTGCTGTACTTCTGTACTACAGGACTTATGCAGCAGCTATGCTATGCTGCCAATCTACAGCAACTAAGTAGCAAACTCTGCAGCAACTATGAAGCTATTCTGCACAAATTCACCAGAAATGCTGCAGCTTGCTCTGCAGCAATTCTACAGCAATTCTACAGCAATTCTACAGCAACTATGCAGCAACTATGCAGCAACTATTCGGGAACTCTGCAGAAACTTTACTGCAACTATTCAGGAACTATGCAGTAACTCTCTCAGCAATTCTGCAGCAACTATATATATGCAGTAATTCCACAGCAATTCTGCATCAATTCTGCATCAATTCTGCATCAATTAAACAGCATTGCTGCTGTACTTCTACAGGACTTAAGCAGCAACTATGCCGCAGTTTTCCAGCAACTATGCAGCAACTATGCAGCAGCTATGCAGCAACTATGCAGCACCTATATGCAGTTACTATAGGAATTTCTGCCACTTTTCTGCACCATTTAGCAGTCCTTAGCTGTTTTGCAGCAGTTTTGCAGAAACAATGTACGAACTAAGCAGCAACCATGCAACTGTTTTCAAGAAAATTCAGCGGTTCTGTAGTAGCTATGTCACAACTGGGCAGCTATTCTGCACCAATTCGGCTATGGAAGGCTGAAATTCTGCAGCAATACTGCACCAATTCTTCAGCTACTCTACAGCAATTCTACATCAATTCTACAGCAATTTTGTAGCAACTATGCACATAGTATGCAGTAACTATGCTTCATAGAGCTCTGCTGAATCGTTTCTGTTGCATTTCTGCAGCAGTCTTGCAGTAGGTATGCCACAACTCTGCTGCAACCATAGAAATACATAGAACGGACATGAGGCTCTAGCAGATGAAGCAACCAAATCCACCATCTTGGAACTGCCTGGCAGCCTGGCATTTGGTAACCGTGACGTCGCCAATAATAGTGACATCACTACTAACAATGGCATCATGTCACGTCACAATCAGCCAAACACAACATCTTGGAATCCCCGTAGGGGCCTCGGGGAAGCCCCTATGACGCCACGGCAAATGTCGCGCTTCAGAGGGAGAGAAAGTTGACAAAAATGCATGGAGATTACAGCCTTTGAAACACAGTAATCCTCGTGGTATGTGTTCCGTTTTTGATTGAAAGTTGGAGATAAACTTTTCTTCTAAACATCTGCCAAAGGAATTTGTGATATTCACTACGATTCCTGAGATATTTGGGTCGCAAGCCAAAGAGCCCGTATTCCGTTGATCTAAAGGCCCCAGATGCCTGTGCCACGGCGTGCGTGGCCCACCTGTGCTACACAATGTACTATGTATTTCAACCAATTTTATACTTTTGTCTGCCTGATGATGGTCAATTGGTCATCTTTTGGAAATTTGTAATGCTTGATATCACAATGCCAGCCCTTAAGAACACCGATTGGCTATCCATATTAATGGCGATAGTTCGCGCGAGACAATACGTGCAGTGATCAAATTTTCTTATTTTATACCCTGGATGTGGCAGCACGAGTATTTTCAAAAAAAGTTGTGAGCTTGTGATGTGTGTCTATATTATTAACAAGGGTACGAATATCAATTTTGGAAGATTTGTTTATAAAATTTAATGTGCTGATTATAATTTATATAAGGCATGACCAACCTGAAAAACCAATTGAGCTCCATCCTTATGTGCAATGAATTCACCCAGTTATGAGTGCCAGCTTCATTGTTATAAACAGATATCCTGCTGTTGAAGGAGACAGTGAACTCATTTACCATTTCATGTAGGGCCATCCAACTCACAGAAGCCATCCATGCATCACTGACTTTGCAGCAAATAAACAAATGATGTGATTGGATGAAAATGATTTGTCTAAAATATCATTTAGTTGCAATTCATTCAGCAATTCTTGCAAAATTATTTCATGGCAAATGATATTTTTTAAAGAGTTTTCTACCTAATTTATTTACCTTATTTCAACCTAATTTATTTACCTTATTTCAACTTACAATTAAGGTCATTGACCCCTAAAGCGCATTCCCACCAGAGGCAGCACGTTCCATGCTTTTTTCTCCTTTTTTCAGGGCTCGCCAATGGGGATTTACATTATAAACTTCAAGTGAAATGTGCCACCTCTAAATATTAATAGAATGAGCTGAAATTTTTCACACATACTCCCATATACCAGCCTCACCTGCAAGAAAAAGTCAGGTTTGATCCGCAAACATTGGGGCACCAGTCCCACCCTACTCAGCATAGAATACAAGTGCAAGGCATAATGTACTCTTGTTTTGGCATAGTTACTTTGTGCTTGTCTGATGCATGATCGATGATCAGGGCTTTGGAGTCGGGAGTCGTGGAGTCAGATGTTTTTGGGGTGGAGTCAGTGTTGAAATTGGACTTTCTGGCGGAGTCTGAGATTAATCTGACGACACCTAACTCCCCAAAAAAATTTCAACATTGACAAAAGCAAATTGGAAACAATGTGAAATGTATTCAAAATGTAATTATCTTAAGTTCAATAGCCAAAATGATAAAGAAACTTTGTGGATTTAACATTTTCTTTCTGCTAATCACATGATATTTGTGTTTAATAATGCTGATAAGAGGAGTCAGAGTCAAATTCAAGAGACCCAAGAAGTCGGAATCCGATTCATAGTACTTGTTAACAGCCCTGCAACAAAGCACTGTTGTAATACAGTGCAGCAATGAAGTGTTGTACTGCAGTGCTGTAATGCTGTGAAGTAATGCGGTGCTGTAATGCAGTGCAGTAACACAGTGCTGCAATGCCGACTGCAAAGCTAATGCAGTGTTGTAATGCAATGCAGAAACAGTAATGCATTGTGTAATGCATTGTATTCAGGCTGTGGCATGAATCTCAGAAAGGTATGAAAGACCCCTTGGATCATCCTGGTCTTCAAATGTCTGATTGTAGAATGTAAAGTTATGTTTATATATATAGCAACTTTGATGATTGTGCATTGAGTGCAGTTTGTCTGCTCCATCCCCAAAAATGTGCGGTGATTCTGACAATCCGGGGGTAACAGCAAAATGACCGGGCCAGCGGCTGGTCGCGGTCATAATTAGGTACAAGTTGGCTGTGGGTGATAATCAGGTGCACATTGATAGCCATTTTAGTGAGAATAAAACTACAGAAATCTATAATAGTTCACGGCATGCCTTTCTGCAAACCAGGAGACTCTCTTGAAACCACAAACCCACTGCTAATCCAAAAACTGAATAATTATACTGTTTCTTGCAGAAATATTCTAGATTTGGGGGTTTCATGTACGTTGTACAATTAGGATTTTTAATATGTCTGTGTTTGCAGCCATTATCACAATAAATTGTAAATAATATTTCCTTAAAGTTACTTTTTAAATTATCATCAAAATAAATATATTGTGAATTGAACAGAAGTCATATTGAAGAAGCAATATGATATGATGTGATTGATGTCAGTAGTGGCGGATCCAGACATGGCCATCTAGGGGGGGCCCCGGCATGTTTCGGCATTCGCGGGCCCGCGTTGCCACATATTTTCTTCAAAATACTATTATTAATCTCAGTGGTCTGGGGGGGGGGGGGGGCGGGCCCCCTAGGCCCCCCGTATCCACCACTGAAGTACTCCTCATGTTACACCAAACCTGGCCTGGGTATTGCAGAGGCCAGCATCGTCCGTCTGTCTGTCTGTCCGGCTGTCTGTCTGTCTGTCCACCATCCTTGTGTACAAGATAACTCGATTTGTATTGATCCTAGGATCACGAAATTGACAGGGATCGTGTATCTTAGCAAGACCTTGAATGAGTTCTGACGGGAGTGACCTTGACCTACTTCTGTGACCTTGGCAGCCATATTTTTGAAAAACTTGTGTACAAGATAACTCCCATTTGTATTGATCCTAGGATCACGAAATTGACAGGGAATATGTATCATAGCAAGACCTTGAATGACTTCTGACAGGAGTGACCTTGACCTACGTCTAGCTGTGACCTTGGTGGCCATATTTGTTAAAAGCTTGCGTACAAGATAACTCTTGCATTGACACTAGGATCACCAAACTAATAGAGATTATGTATCACAGTAAGACTTGAATGGCGTCTATGATGAGTGGACTTGACCTATATCTGTGACCTTGGCGGCCATATTTGTGGAATGCCTATGCACTCGATAGTTAAACTATTATCGTCCCACCTTACTCACAGGAGTTGTGTTTCGCAGCAAGACCTTGAATGAGTTCTGACACTTATGACCTTCAACAATTTATTTTACCATTTAGCCTTATTTTTAAAACTTCATGTTGCCCATACATGATAACTCAATTTGTTTTGAATAATAACAGTACCTATGGCCGAGGGTGGCACTTGCGTCAGCAGGTATTTTTCACAATTTCTGATATATGGTCTTTTATTTTTCAGGGTCTCATAATCACAGGAGCAAAGAATTAATTAGGGATTTCTGATGAGACATGATAAAGAAAGATGGCTGCTGAAGAAAAAATTGAAATTGAAACAGCAATTGACTTGCTCAATAATGAGCAACCAACGGATCACACAGATGAAAATGAATGTTTGGCTGAACAGTCAACTGATCAGCCAGCTGATCAGCTAACTGGCCATCCAGCTGAACAGCAAACTGAATATCTGGAAGAACGGAAAACTGGACATCTGGCTGAACAGCCAACTGAATATTCAGCGAATCAGCAATCTGGCCATCAAGCTGAACAACCAACTGAACAGCCAGCTAATCAGCAAACCGGCCTTCTGGCCGAACAGCCAACAGAATATCCAGCTGAACAGCAACTTGGGCATCTAGCTGAACAGCCAACTGAATATTCAGCGAATCTGCAAAAATTTGAAACACCTACAAGTGAAACTGACTTAAAAGACCACCTCGGAACCCCTGTATATGAGGAACTTGACTTTGTGGTTAATATAATCCCCCAGCAGGACTTGAGTGGAGAAAATATCATTGACAAAGAAATTGAACAAGTACCGCTTCCGAACTGTGACCAAGAGGTTCAGGAATTAAAAGAACATTTCAGTATACAGACAATCAATGAGACATTTGAGGAAATGTTTCCGAGCAAAATTCAAGATGGAATTGATGTGAAGGAGGATGAGGAAGAGAAACCGCATGGATGTTCGGCGAATGATGAACGGCCTCGGAGGAAACAAAACCTGAAAATAAACATTGGAATGGAAGAATGTGCTAACGAGACGTTTGAGGGAATATTTAAAGAGAGTCACAAAAGAGAACTTCATGAATGCTCAGTGTGTAAAAGACGCTGCAAGAGCAAGTACAATTTGGCAAAGCACATGCAAGTGCATAGCAGAGAAAGGAAGCATAAGTGTTCAATGTGTAAAAGACGTTTCAGGACTAAGTGTCTTTTAGTTAAACATGAGAAGGTGCACAGTGTGCAGCAACAGCATGGATGTTCATTGTGTGATATAAAGTTCAGGACGAAGCAGCAACTGGTCAACCACATGAAACGGCACCATGGAGACACGTGTCATCTTGCTTTTGCTGAAGAAAAAACATATGAATGTTCATCTTGTTGCAGAACTTTCACTCAGAAAGAGAACCTCGAGCAACATGAGAAAACGCACGCATTGGACAGTGGAAAGAAACCATATGGCTGTTCAACTTGTAGCAGAAAGTTCACTGAGGAATGGGACCTCAAGCAACATGAGAAAACGCACACATTGGACAGTGGAGAGAAAAGATTGGGATGTTCTGACTGTGGTAAACAATTTGACAATATGAAAGGTCTGGTAAAACATGTGATAATTCACAGAGGAGAAGCTCATCTTTGTTCTGCTTGTGGGAAAACATTTACTCTTAAATCAAGCCTTGATTCACACATGAGAACTCACACTGGAGAGAAGCCATTCGAATGTTCTACTTGTGGGAAAAAGTTTGCTGATAAAAAACGTCTTACTTCACACATGAAAATTCACAGTGGAGAGAAGCCACATCAATGTTCTGCTTGTGGGAAAGCATTTTCTGAAAAATGTAAGCTTGAACGACACATGATTATTCACAGTGGAGAAAAACCATACGAATGTTCTGTTTGTGCAAAAAGATTCGGACGGAAAGGGCAACTAGATCGACACACTAAGGTTCACACCGGAGACAAGCCATATAGTTGCTCTATTTGTTATAGGAAGTTCAGTGAAAAGGGTGCTATTAAGGAACATATATACACTCATACAGGCCAAAAGCCCTATGAATGTTCTATCTGTGGAAAACGATTCCGTACTACTTCAGCACACGGATATCACCTGAAAGTGCACAGAGGAGAGAGGCCACATGGATGTTCTCTTTGTGATAAAAAGTTTGGTAAAAGGGGAGACCTCAAGCGACACATGCTGACACATAGTGGACAGAAGCCAAATGGATGTTCTGTTTGTGGTAAAATGTTTGCAAACATAAGAGACCTAAATAAACATCTGGTGACACACAGTACAGCAAGGCCACATGGAGAGTTAGCTGGACATTCTATGGCGTCACAAAGCCAACAAAGGTACCATACCTGCGATATTTGTGACTTGTGGTTCAATTCTAAAGACAATCTTGATGAACACACGAAAACGCATAGTGGAACATCTGAAACAAAAGACAAGTTGTTTGGATGTTCTGTTTGTGATAAGAAGTTCCGTTTTAAAGGGAATCTTGCAGCACACTTGAAAACACACACGGGAGACAAGGTCTTTAAATGTTGTGTGTGTGAATCGACATTCCGTGATAATGCATCTCTAAGAAGTCACCTGGAACTACACAATGATGACTGGCCATATGTATGTTCTATTTGTGATAAAAAGTTCATAAAGAACAATGAACTTAAGCGACATATGGTTACACATGGAGAGAAGCAATATGCATGTTCTGTTTGTGACTGGAGGTTCCACTTTCAAGGTGCTCTCAATAAACACATGGTAATCCACAGTGCGGAAATGCCATTCGGATGCTCTTTTTGTGAGAAAGCGTTCAAACGCAAAAATTCCTTGATAAACCACCTGAAAATATTTCATGGAGGGAAGTGATAGGCCCATATGGCCCCGTAAGAAATTAGAAGAATGCTCAATTGACAGTTGTAAGTTCAGTGATAAATGTATTAGTGGATTTTGCTTGGAAGTGCATATGCGAGAGTAGTCAGAGTACTACAGACTCTACAATATCCCAAAAACACGAAAGTTGACACAAGAAGCCATCCCGTGTGCAGAATATGCATCTAGTGTGCAGAATATGCCATCCAGTGTGCAACATATGCATCCAGTGTGCAGAATATGCCATCCAGTGTGCAGCATATGCATCCAGTGTGCAGAATATGACATCCAGTGTGCAGTATATGCCATCCAGTGTGCAACGTATGCCATCCAGTGTACTTTTCAGCATTCTAAAAAACAATCTGTCAGTACAAAGCCATTATTAACAATGTTTAAATTCAGGGCAAACCAGATGCTAGTTGGAGGGACGAATCCCGGTACGAATATATTTTTGTGCACGAACCAACTGACTCAACCAACTGATTCCTTACATTTGTGCGTATAGGTGGAACAACTTTTATTGCAAATTTAAAAAAACATTAGGCCTACAGTTCCGAACCTAGAGATGGAAACTTAACAAAAATCCATACCCCCTCCACAAGGATCGTCTAGTCTGCCCCTTTGCAGTTGTCACTTAACATATTTTCTTACAGATGATTTCATAATTGTAGACACAAGGACTGCATGTGGATTTTATTTTTCCTCGGACATATATGTTATTCTATGGGGAAAAGTGACTTGAAAAAACTTATGACACCATTTTTCCTGTATAGAAAATATATATATGTCCTAGAAAAAAATTCATATGCAGTTTCATTGTCTGCAATTGTGAAATCATCTGTAATCATCTTGATATTTTGTAATTCAAAATTTTCAGCTGGAGAAAGTTTCTCTGTTGTTTTGATATGTGCACATGATGATTGAATTTTGAATCAGAAAAGAAATTAAATGTATCTTTATGTAAGTTAATGAAAATATTTTTATAACAAACATTATCCCATGTCTAGCTACATTTTTTCCTGATACTGTTCACTGTTCAGTTGCTCTGGGTAATATTCTACAAGCCATGAAATGAGGGAAGATATGGACATTTGCGGGAAAATATGGACATTATGGAGAAAAATATGGAAATTATTTTATGTTATTATTATTTTTTTTAGTTCGGACTGTCACTTAAAATATATGCAGGGCTCTCCCGGACTCACTGATCAACCAAAATTGCAAAAGAGCTGTTCAGTGTTCAGCAGTAGGTAAATTGAAGTCCTAGTATTTTGAAAACTGATCATTAGACAGCTTTGGACTAGTTGGCTAGAAAGTTATAGGTCTGGGATCTTGAATGACTTCCTTGGTAGTCAAAATGAGCAACGGCAATTTGCTCTGTGATGTTCATATGATTTGTGACTATTTGATTTCATTAAGGACCAGTTGGCTACAAAGTAATAGGAACTTGAATGAATTCTTCTGTAGTTCAAATGAGCAATGGCAATTTGCTCTGTGATGTTCATATGAATTGTGACTCTATTTGATTTCATTAAGGACTAGTTGGATACAAAGTTATAGGAACTTGAATGAATTCTTCTGTAGTTCAAATGAACAACGGCAATTTGCTCTGTGATGTTCATATGATTTGTGACTATTTGATTTCATTAAGGACCAGTTGGCTACAAAGTTATAGGAACTTGAATGAATTCTTCTGTAGTTCAAATGAGCAACGGCAATTTGCTCTGTGATGTTCATATGATTTGTGACTATTTGATTTCATTAAGGACCAGTTGGCTACAAAGTTATAGGAACTTGAATGAATTCTTCTGTAGTTCAAATGAGCAATGGCAATTTGCCCTATGATTTTCATATGAATTGTGACTGTATTTGATTTCATCAAGGATTAGTTGACTACAAAGTTATAGGAACTTGAATGAATTCATTGGTAGTTCAAATGAGCATTGGCAATTTGCTCTGTGATTTTCATATGAATTGTGACTCTATTTGATTTCATTAAGGACCAGTTGGCTACAAAGTTATAGGAACTTGAATGAATTCTTCTGTAGTTCAAATGAGCAATGGCAATTTGCTCTGTGATTTTCATATGAATTGTGACTCTATTTGATTTCATTAAGGACTAGTTGGCTACAAAGTTATAGGAACTTGAATGAATTCTTCTGTAGTTCAAATGAGCAATGGCAATTTGCTCTGTGATGTTCATATGATTTGTGACTATTTGATTTCATTAAGGACTAGTTGGCTACAAAGTTATAGGAACTTGAATGAATTCTTCTGTAGTTCAAATGAGCAATGGCAATTTGCTCTGTGATTTTCATATGAATTGTGACTCTATTTGATTTCATTAAGGACTAGTTGGCTACAAAGTTATAGGAACTTGAATGAATTCTTCTGTAGTTCAAATGAGCAATGGCAATTTGCTCTGTGATTTTCATATGAATTGTGACTCTTATTTGATTTCATTGGAACCACTTGGCTGGGATCTTGAATGAATTCTTCTGTAGTTCAAATGAGCAATGGCATAAAGCTATCAATATTGCATTTAACTACAAAAAGACACAATTGTTATAATCTACAATCTTATAAATGGGAGATAATGATAAAATGAACCCTTGGATTGGCCTGGTTTACTAGGCCTCTGAATTACATCGGTTTCAGATAATTTCATTACTGTTCTATGCATAGCATGGCCGATAATTAAGGACTAGGCCTAGTTGGCTACAAATTTATAGAACTGGGAACTTGAGTGCATTCTTCTGGATGTTCGTAGTTGAAATGAGCAATGGAAATGCTCTGCGAGTTTCAGATGAATCTTTGATTTGATTATAAAGGACTAGTTGGCTACAAAGTTGCAGGTCTTGGAACTTGAATGCATTTTTCTGGATGTTAGCAGTTGAAATGAGTAAATAGCAATGCTCTGTGATCTTTGGATGAATATTGTTCCATGTGATGTGATTTTAATATATAAAGTTTTATTCGACATCTGAATATCAAGAAGATACATGTGTCAGTGAAAATAAGAAAAAATATTACAATAAAAGAAATCGACAACTATTCTACATCTACAAAAAGTTAATACAATAAAAAGTCAAATCGTAGGCAGTTTATAATAATGGTCCCAGTTCATAAAGTTTAATAAAGATTTAAGTGGCTGCAAAATTATGGGGCTGGCAACTTTACTCAATAATAATTATTCTTGAAATGAGCAATGTCGTGAATGAATGCTCTCTGATTTTCAAATGATCACGAATCTATTTGATTTACTTAAGGACTAGTTAGCTACAAAGTTATATAAGTCTGGGAATTTGAAATATTTCTTGTAGATATTTATTATTTATAGTTGATATGCCATATGAGCAATCAGTTACTCCCCGAAAAAAAGTTTTATCTTTTTTTCTTAAAACTTGAACTAAGAAAGAATTTTTTTTTTCTATCTCTGCCATCGGAACATCATCCGCGAATAATGGTAGATGATTCTGACGAGTGGATTGCGTTGCCTAGAGATAGTTTTAGGTCTGCCCTTACTTTCATGCTGATTTCTCAAAGGGTTATAGATATATTGCGCCGACATTTTTTTCCGATCTGACCCAAGTTGAAACATTTTAGAACTTTGATTTGAATAGAGGGAGGTTGATGAAACTTGGTACAGAAGTAGCTGCAGACCTGTGATAGCAATTGCAAAGTATGAATGGCCTCGACTTTGATATCAGAAGGTCATCTACATGCAAATGCTGGTACTGTAACTGTGGCTGATGACACTTCAGCACCCTACATAAAGTTAGACAGTCAGGAGTGAGAGTGAGCCCGGAGGGGGGTGGGTTGAAACAGACACAACAAAGGCAATGTGTAAGAGTAAAATTTATTTCTTTTTTTTTTCTTTTTTAAGTCCAAGCGAAATAGGGTTACATTTGCAGGCCCGTAGCCAGGGGGGGTGCGACGGGTGCGATCGCACCCCCCCACGACCGAAAATGGTCACAAAAGGTCCACTATTTAGGTCCAAAATGGTCCCAGAATCAAGAGGATATACCTGGCTTCATGTCAAGTACTTCAAATTGCAATTCAGTGTGTTTGATTTGCCCAGTTGGTCATAGACTTCACAGCCTGCTGCCTTTCTGAATTGCAATTCACACATAGGGATGAATTCCCCCACTCCTAATTGCAATTTATCCCTTTTGGCCAGTGCAGGGTAATGTGTTTAACTAAATTACAATTAATAAGCAGGCATAGATACGGTCTCAGCATGAGGCCAGATTGAGGTTTGAAAAACAATTCCTATATTTTGCATAAAATGCAAAAATTAAGTTTTGACCACTGGTCCAATTTAAGGCAAATGGAATTTATATTGGACCACCTGTTTCCTGATATTGGACCAGTGATCCAATATTGGGACTACTGGTAGAGAGGAGGTTGAACAAGAGGGAAGAGGCAGAGAGTGAAAGCATACAGGGATTCAAGTCCAATGTTAAGATATGTAGTTCCATGCAGTGTCTTCAAAATTTTCACGATGTCACCTGTATGTAGGGTTTATACCGCTTCCAAACGTCTATCTGTTGGCTTGGGATTAAATGACTGACCAAAGAAAGTGCTTGTTACACACTATTCGGCACTTACCTTGTATCCTATCTTGGACTCAAACTCAGAGAGGGAGGCAATTAAGAGCCATTAAAGGAGGCAAGAGCCATTGCAGTCTGTCACTTTGATAAAGAAAAGAGTGGAATGTTGCACTGTGAAAATGGCACTTTGTGTGTCATCATGCTGATGATTTGTCATGATCATACCCGATACTTTCCATGTTAATTTGATTTAAGGAGTCTTTTCCCCGCTTGTTGATGACAGTCAAACGAAAGGATTATGCATCTGATTTTCACTCTAAAATCAGTTGTGACAAGTCAAATGGCCTTCTCTTGATCATGACTAATCAAACAGCCACTATGTTTCCCATGTTGAAAGTAGAGAAAATGACACTTCATCGGCTATCATTAGTCACACAGTGCATTTTTCACAGTGAACTGGTCAAATTTTTTCAATATCAAAGTGACAGACTGTAAAGGAGGCAAGTGTTACATTGTACATGTTTTAGTAAGGAGACAAGAGCTGCGAAGAATCAGAATGGGAGAAAGCAGGGACAGATGAGGCAGAGAGGGAGAAAGCATAGAGAAAAGAATCAGGAAGACCGCAAGGAAGGCAAAAGCAATCCAAGAAGCCAAGAACAACACTGTAGGAAGGAGACCAGAGCTGGGGAGGAGTCAGAATGGGTGACAGCAGAGAGGAAGGAGGAGAGGGAGAAAGCATAGAGGGAAGAGGCAGAGAGAGGAGACAAGAGCAATCCAAAAAGAGATCTATATGTATACACCTTAGAAAAGAGAAGAGAATTGGGGATGAGTCAGAATTGGAGAAAAAAAAAGAGGGAGGAGACCGAGATGGACTAAGCAGAGAAGTAGGTGACAGAGACTCAGAGATGGACTAGGCAGAGAAGGAGGAGGCAAAGAAGGAGAAACCATAAAGTGAAGAGGCAGTGCAAGGAGAGAAGAGGGAGAAGAAAAGTGCAATCCAAGAAGCCAATATAATGGCTAGCTACACTGTAAAAAAGAGACACGAGCTGCATGGGGGAGGAGTCAGAGAATGGGAGAAAGCAGAGAGGAAGGAGGCAGAGATGGAGGAAGCATAGTGGAAAGAGGCAGATTTATATATATAAGGCAGAAGAGATTTAGGAGGTTAGAGCAATCCAAGGAGCAAAGAACTATACATTGTCAGAAGGATACAAGAGCTGCAGCATGGCAGAAAACGCTGATAAGCTAGTGCAGAGAGGGAAGAGGAGACATGGCACCTGTATAAGGCAGAAGCTAAGGAGGAGACAATTAAGAGAGGGAGAATGAAGAGTGAAATACTAAGTATAAGCTGGCTGCAGAGATAGGGAGGAAGTACACAACAGAAGGAGCTATCAGGAGGAGGCAAGAGCTGGAGAGAAGGAGGTATAGAGACAGAACATGCTACATGTTGGTAACGGATCATGTCTTGCATTTTATGGAGGAATTAGTACTCCACATTGTTCAGGATTCTTCTCCAACCATCTGGGTGCCATTGGCTTGCTACTTTTGGGTGTCCCAAGAGTCCGAGACCCAATGCCTCATTGTGCCTCCTTCCCAAATTATTAGTAACGGCCTTCATAATGTTAGGATATATTTTAATGATTCTTCACATTTTATTTCTGAATCCATGCATAACAGTAGACCTCATTTTGTGGCTCAAAAAATATTTTTGTGTGAATTAGTGCAAATGAAGTGTGGCCCAAGGATAAATTTGATCAACCTTACCATGACCAGAAAGGCTCAGAATGCACCATTGTCATTACTTTTTCCAAAATTTTCCTGGGGGGGCATGCCCCCAGACCCCCCTAGCTTCGCTTCGCACCTTCGGTGCTCGCGAAATAGAGTCCACTTTCCCCTTAAAAGCACCCCCCCACAACAATTCCTGGCTACAGGCCTGCATTTGGCACCTCTAAAAAACCTATAAGGAGGCATAGCAGTGAAAAATAAATTACAGTCAAAGAATGGTGACCAAGAGACCTACATGCAAAAAATACAAAATCGGAAATTGGTCCTTTATTCCAGGAGAAAATGAGGAAATAGAGTAGGTCGGGGCATGCGGCACCCTTAACTTCGATGTGCGATTTGACCTACTTTTTACTTGTTATTATATGAATGCTTGTGCTGTCAGGAAGGGATCAATTGACTCTACTAATAACTAGTGAAACATATGTATACCAATTTTGATAAAGTAGTTACGGCCATTTTTGCAAAAAAAATTTTTTCAATAAAACCTCTGATAGGATGGTTTTAGCAATTCAAAAAACCTGAAAAATTAGTTCCTCATGCCAATTTCATCGGAAATAGAGGTATTGCACAACTCTCTCGGCCCAAAATTAGGAAAGTTGAGCTGACTGATGCCCGTTTTGGTGGCCATTTTCTCAAAATCCTCAAGGATACGCTCTCGTTACGTGCCATTTATGTTTTATAGAAGGTTTAAGGACCCCAAATCTATTGAGAAAAAAAACTTTATCCGTCGGTGCAGTGCCGTCTGAGCTAGTTGTCAAGATGTCCTTCTCAGGATGACAGCTCTAGGACATCAGACAATCACTTGATAGGGGCCTCACATTAGGCATAATTGCAATTGATCTATCAAAGGCCTATTACTGGCAAAGCTGTCAGCTTATGGATTCGACATAGACTCCTGCCAACTTATGCAATCATATATCAGTGGTCGAAATAAGGGGTGGTCAAGCCTTGACCCTCCCAAATGCTCTTGGGACCCCCTCAAATGCATTTTTAGAAGGACCCAGAGGGGGTCCTGAAAAACCCCCCCAAATAGTATAATTTGTTAGGAAGAATAAGCATGATCCAGCAAGTAAAGATTAATCAGCATACTACAACCTCTTGTGATTTATATACATCACCAATAGGGTTTTCATAACTAATTTTCTTAGATAAAACATGTCTATATAGTGTTCGGAATTCATTTTTAGAGCATCTGAAACACTTCGGCTTTAAAGCGCTTCTGGCGTCCCACAGAATTCCGGCTACAAGGGCTTCAACTCTTTGGGCCTTGGAACTTGAGAGACCCCCCGAAATAACATGGGCTATTTCGACCACTAGTGCTACATGGGTGCTTGGGGTCACATAGGAGCTCATAGGCGTATCGGAGGGGGGAATTTTTGGGAAACAGTAAGATTTGGAAAAAAGGCTAAAAGATTAAGCAGATAATTTAATAATCATTGAAAACTAATGATTTCGAGGCAATTTCATTTGAAATGGTATCAAATCTAGATCTTGAAATACGGGCAAATGTCGCTCGCCCCCCCCCCCCCCCCAAATCGCGCAGGCCGTACGCCTATGCTTGACTATGGGGAGGCAGATCAACTTTGAAGTCACCAACCTGGCCAGCTGACTGCATGGAACTCTCCGGCGGTGAAGGCAAGCACTTGCTGCACGGGACAACCTAAAAGGCGTGACGGGGGCACGGGACGGGGCGTGACGGGCGGAACGAACTGAAAGGCGTGACAAGATGACGTGACAGTTTCTTGTAGCTTTAAATGGTTACAGAAAGACAGCTAGTCGATGTACAGAAATGGCAGACCCCTTTTTGGAAATCTCAGAAGATTTTCTATCGATTTGATATTTAAAATTTCCAATCACAGACTTAATCCCTTGAAAATATGACAATTTTTCACAATGTTACATCAAAATCATTTTTGAAAAGTAGAAAAGACAAAAGTGTTCCAATGACTAAAAATGCAGTTAAAATTATCTATTTTGGCGCAAATTTTATCCTGCAATGTGTTACTTATATTATGAAAGGAGGATGACAGAGATTTCGGGTTTATAGGCCTAGGCCTTTTATTTTAAAAATATTAAATAGTTATGTGGAATATATAGTGTTAGGCCTATATTTAGATACACCAGTAAAACTTGACTAAACTCAGCAGTCTGCAGCTCATAATGAAAATCATTTCCACGCGTTTCTTAATGGTGTTTATGCATAAATAGAGATACTGGTGAAGTTTGACAGGCAGGATTAGCTTAGACATGAAGTTAATCATGACGAAAGCAAAAGTTATCACCCAGCATCTCAGCACGATGTGCATCGTAGAAGGTGAGGGATTCTCACCTAAAAACTTTTTTTTTTGTGTTTGTTAATTAATAGTTTTACACTATCAATGCTATCAAGTGGTTAATAAATAATATTTTTTCTGAGCATCAGTATTTCCACTCATATTAGTAGTAGGGGAAAATCTGAAATGGAGCTCAGTGCTCACTATATCCCCCTTCAATGCTCATGGAACTTTTTGACTAAGATAATTTATCTACCACAAAAGGACTCAAAATTCATAAAGTCAACTGATTTATTTGATTCACAAAAAGGGCCCTTCATTAGGAATTGTGGATAACTCAACCATGTTTTATCTAAAAAAATATCAGCTATGGTCCAACAAGATCCGAGGTCCAACAAACCCCAGTCTCTCTTACATAAAGACTTATAATTTATAGATCTAGGCATATAACACTGTATAAGTGTAACCCCAGATACAATAAATATGGTCTAAATGAAGATTATGAATTGATAATGGGCTTGGAGGGAGTGTTATAGCCTATTTCCTTTTAAGAAAAACAATGATAATGTCCCATCTCAACATGAAAAGCTAAAAGTGTGAATTTGTGAAAAAACCAAAAAAATCTGTGAGATCAGAATGAATTTCTCTTGAAAGATCACATTTGGCCTTGAGCTAGCAGTAAAGCATGCTGAAAACTAGCTTACAAATGAGCTGGGCTTTCTAAAATGTGGTCTGCCATTTCTATAGCATCGGTGGTTGCTTAATTGTGGTCATTTTTATTGATTTATTGCTGTCCCGTAATGCTGTCACGTCATTTAGTCCGTCCCGCCCGTCACGTGCCGTCCCGTGCCTCCGTCACGTCTTTTAGGTACCCCCTCGCTGCACGTGGCGTGACGTCATCAAAAAATACGTCATAATCTTCAGAAGTTCCGCCATCTTTGCCGTGGCAAGGCTGCTTTGTTTTTATTCTTCAGGAAATTAGAAGAAAAAGTTGCCAAAGGAAAGGGTAAGTAAATGCAGCCAACAACAAGCATGATGCAGCAACTTTACATCATTCAGCCACTGAACAATATGAATGATTGAATAAGATTCAGAATTTATGAAATGAACATGACTGACGTTTGTCTGAGAAATTTTGCATCAGAAGTTTCTCGTGTTTCTCTTGTTTTAAAGACTCTTAATTTGTGACTTCACTTCATACCCTATTCATGATATTGTCCAGTAGGGCTAGGCCTAAGTTTCCTGGTGTCACTTTGAGTTGACTTTTATTCATTTCTTACGTGTACTCATCACTGCTCATTGATCAGTTGATAATCAGGCCTAGCCCCCCCCCCCCCACCAGCCCTTCTAAACATGCTAGATACGCTCCTCACATGCACCAGGGCAGTGGATATTGATATTGGTCAGGATTTTCCCTGCAGGGACGGACGCAGGGGGGGGGGGCGGATGGGGGGGATGCATCCCCCCCCAACAGACCAAAATTTATATATTTTTGCATGTTAATTTTATCAGCAGTCGCGTTATGTCGTGAATTTTGCATTCCGCGGCGCGATAGCCTGATACTGTGATAGACCCCCCATCGGAATTTTCTGGATCCTCCTCTGTTTCCCTGTAATCCTCTTTGTCCAAAATCCTGTTGCCAGGGGCAGGGCAGGGGGGGGGGGGGGGTAGGCCTATTTAACCTCCCATGAAAACTGATAATGAAATAGGGGGGGCGATAACATGGGATGAATATGGGGCCATTTTCGGCTTTTCCTATCTACCCCATGTTAATTTTTAGAGCCGGGGGGGGGGTGCGGGGTTATACTATACACCCCTGGTCTGGTCATATCTGTCGGGGGCCACCAATGGCACCATTTAATCGGACAAGGGGGAGTTTAAAAAAAACATTTCTTGCTCAGTTTTCGTGAAATAATTGAAATTAAAATGTAAGGACTCTAAGGAGGGAGCTATAGCCTGGCAATACTAGCGAGAAAGCAGTTCGTTTTCAGTTTATCATTGTCATAAAGTGATAGTTTAATTATAGGCCGATTTGATAAAACTTTTAAAAGTGCATGTATCTGGACAAATGTGAAAAACTTGCACATAGGGCATTATAGGTCGATATAGCTAGTCCACTTGGCCACTGCCCTCTCTCAGATCAGATAGAAGAATCTGAGATATTCTGTTTTGTTGCTTGAGGGTCCAGTGAAACTACAAAATTGAGATTTTCGCCATTTTGGCTTTCAAATTTAGATTTATTGAAGAGGGAGGAGGAAATGACGACAATTAATATTCTTAAGTTGAGATAACACCTATTTATACCATTCGACACCTCTGTGAGCCAATCATGAGACAGTATTTCACTGCAATAAAACCCATATTCTTTGTTGTCCAGTTATCCTCCCATGGGAGAATAATAAGTGAAGCTGTGAAAAACCCACAGCAACAAATGACAAGTTTCAGTTTTGTCTTATGGTATAAGCCGGTTATTCACCGCGGGATCGGCAATATGTGTTTATCACAGCTCGGGCTAACGCCCTCGCTGGATAAATCACATATTGCCTCTCCCTAGGTGAATAACCTATACTTATTCAACGCACAATAGAAGATGTGATGATGTGAAATGGCGATGTTGTGAAGTTGTGAAGATGTGAAGTTGTGGTAAATCTACAAAGTAATGAAATGAAAAGATACATGTTAAACCTTGAACCATAAACCTTTTGATCCATACATCATTTAACCGTAGGTTCCTTTTATCCATAATAATCCTTAATGACATTAATATACCTTGAAGTCCATACAAGAATGAAGTTATGAATTACATGACATTGTGTAATGGAGTTATGATATGTACATGTATAACATACAATTTAGAAACAATGAATTACATGGAATATATATACAAGAATGCTTACAAAAATCAGTGCTCTCATTGGTATTCCTCTCTCTCCAAGATAACCATAGTTCCATACATAATAACATTCAACCTGAGAATAAATAAACACAGTCTAATAGAATAATGCTTTTTAGAAATATCTGACCAAATTGAAATCTACACAAATTTGATACAAATGGAAATAACTGAACTAACTCAAAAGTACAAATATTAACTCACCTTTTACAATTCAAAGTGCAGTTAATAACCAAATGACCATAGGCATGGTAAGCCTTGTTGCTCCTTCAACTTATCATATTCAACTGAATTTCTACAATTCTAAAACTGACATTTCACCAAAAAGTAGGTGTGAAACGCATCAAAAATCTGTGAAACACTCTAAATGTGCTATCTGCATCCTAGAAGGGAATCAATGTTTGAGAAAACAAACTAAGCTGTGAAACATAACTGAAAACACTGTATCATTGCATGCTGAATGCAACAAGATTAATTGATGAAATTAGAAAATTTTTAATTAACAAAGTGCCCAAATTCTCCATTATTTCAGAAAATGCCCGATTCGGGCAATGCTGACTCTGGGGGTCACTCGGGAGGACAGGAAGCTTCGGCCAGCCCCTCGGAACACAGCCGCCCAGACAGCGGCCAAGCACAAAATGCCGCAAGGAGGGCCAGTATCATCGCCACTATGGCTAATATGGGAAATGCTGCAAATTCTGGTTCCAGGAGAAAAAGAAGTCTTGCTGTCGGAATGCAGATCATTGCTGAAAGTCAAAAGGAAAAACAGGTTTGTTTCTTTCTCGGAGCCCTAAAATGATCCCAACATTTAAGTTATTGGATGCTCCCTAGAATTGAAATACAGTATGCTCCCTGGAATCATCATAATGTGAACGTAGTGATTCCCTTGAATTAAGGTTCTAAATAGAGGGGACACTGGACAGGGACAGTCTGGTCTCACCAGTCACCACCTGTTTGTTAAAAATTCTGCATTATTTCCTGGTCTTCTCTCACTTTTTGTCTCAACAGAATTTGTTTTCTTTTAATTTTTTTCTATTTTACAAATTTTTACGTATTAGTTATCCCAAAAATTGCTAAATTAAGTCATGCCATGATAATGGGATGGGAGTAATGCGACTGCATGCGAAGTAAAGTGAAACACATTTTTTTAGCAATCTTTTATCAGGGTTGTCACTGGTCAGGGAAAAGTCAGGGAATTCAACGTGAGAGAAAAGTCAGGGAAGTTTAAAAATAATCAGGGAAATTTGTGATTTTGCAAAAAGTCAGGGATATCTCACCTTGGTTTGGGAAATTTTGCTGTTAAAACTAATTCACGATACAAAAGGAGATGGTGAGTGATAAGAATGAAAGAAATGTATGAAATGTGTCCGTCCGATGGTTATGAAGTGGCCTTCAAATCAGGAATCTATAATTTGAGGCATCTTCAGTGAGCATCAAGCAATTTTGAATTTTAATTTTAATTTTTGAATTTTTGTGGTCAGGGAAAACTTGTTTTGAGACGGAAAAGTAAAAGAAAAGTCAGGGAATTCCGAAATCTGACTCAGTGAGTGGCAACCCTGTTTATCTCAATTTAACTTATATTTATTCTTCAGGCGCGAGCTAAGGAGCAGAGAATGCAGCGTAAAGTGGTTGTAGACGGAGACGCACTTGCAAAACACATCATAGATATGCTGGCGTTTGCCCTCAATATTGACAATGCTAATGCTTACGAACTCTTCCTAGATTATCCTAAGGTAAGCCAATAGTGATTCAAGAGTGTAAATATTTTAATCTGCTTTAAAATCTACTTAACATTTTCATATCTGTTGGAATACATGACAGATATTACTTGTTGTTAAAATGATAAATCAATAAAATTATTGACGGTTATGAGAATGCGAGGATAATGGTTTGAAGATTTTCTTTGATTTGTCATTGACTCTGTTGGCTGATTTTATATAACCATGATAAATGAAAATTCAGTTCTGGAAGTTTTCATCACTGTCTCTGTGTCTCATTGCCCCTGTGTAAAACATGATTTTGTAAATTATTCTATAATTGATCATGATTGCACCAAATTAAAAAGTTGTTGTCCACTTTGAAACCTTGTGCAACATCAAGGTAATTAGATCTTTGCTCTTAATTATCTACTTTTTTTGGCTATTTTATCAGAATACGGAACTGGTGCAAAAATTTGGGACAAAAGGAGGACGAAGAACAGCGATGTTTTATTTCCAAGAAGCCAAAGTACCTCTTGCTGAAGGTATGGTTACAGTCATCATTATTCAAACATAATGGTATTATCAATAGGCCTGACTATGATTATCTTGGACCCTGACCTTCAGTAAAGTGTGATATTGGTAAAAATTGGCTCATGGCTTAAAAGCAATGGTGGGTAAAAAAAAATCATACTGTCTTTGTGAAGAATCCAAGTCCCTTGCCGCACCGAAATAGATATCTTGGCATCCAATTACAATTTTTGGCTTGGACTGCCGGACCACTTGAAAATCTGCCGGACAGGTCCTTCATAGGCCTATCAGCAATCTTTGCGAAGACTGGCATCTTACCACATGTATATGAACTTTGGTTATGTAATACAACGCTATTATGAACATGAGGTTACGACAAATTAATCAACATTTTTTTGTTTCACAGAATGTGGGAGATCAGTGCACGCAGCAGGAGGCAAGAACGAGAATAAGATGAAACGGATTTTTGGAACGACCGGCCATGATATTCCCTTCGGAGGAGAATGCGTCCTTTTCACTCGCTCCTCTAACGACATAGAGCTCAACCAACGCAATGTTGCTGAAGTAAGAATTCTAATTACTAACATTTTAAAATAATTTAAAACTAAAAAATTTATTATTGTTCCTTTGGAATTTCACAAATTTCAAGAAAACTTTCATTGGAACTATGTATAGCACTGGTTTTCTAAAAGAAGTTTTATGGAGAGAGATTTATCTCCTTTATAATAATGGTAGCCAAAATAATTTGATGGGACTATTTGGAGCTTATTTACTTAGTCAGTGTTCCAGATAGGCCATTTGAGCATGGCGCCGTGCCGCGCCCCAATAAAATAATAATGAAAAAAAATTTTTTAATGTTTTTTTTGTTTGCAAATTTTGAAAACATTTTTTTTTTTGCTCTCATTTCAAGAAAAAATTAATTATGCCCAAATCAAATCCTAGCTAGAACACTGTTAGTTACCTAATTTGTTAGAGCTCTGTCATTGAAACATAATTTGCTTGCAATAAGGCCAGACATAATTTATCTTCAGCTTCTCAAGGCACTTTTTCCAGGGATGATCAGAATGACAAAAAAAAAACCTGAGATCTCAATTTTTAGTATGTCAATTTTAAAAACAGATGTTGTGGCTAAGCTCAATTTGTTTTTTTTTAGGCAGAAAATATGTTGAATCGGTCGACCTGAGAAGCTAAAAATCAAATATGTTGGCCTAAATAGACTTGTGTATAATTATTTGTAATTTATCATATTTTATTTCATTTTATTTTTGCAGATTGTGACAATGCAGAACATGGGTACGGAAGATGGAATGGCGGGAGCACTGCAACTAATGTTGACAAAAGTCTATGAACCAGCATTCATGGCCTGTACAGACTGGGGGAAGCTGGAGAAGGGAGAGACAACTAAGAAGGTCTTCCGCAAGTTCAGAGACAACTGCAATAGTTTCGTACAGTCCTTGAAAAGTGGGTGTTTTACTATTTTACACTCAAGTCAAATGAGCGATTACTTCACTGCTATTGTTGCATAGGTTACTGATGCTCAGCTGTGAAGCAAGCCGGGCACGAATACTCAAATTGGGCCTGCATGTTTACTTTATGTTTGAGTACGATTTTGAAAGCACTTGCGTCATGTCACATGCATACAATAACTTTGTCAATCTGACTCAATCGTAAGTACAGTGCTCATCCAACTTTGTACTCAAGATAAGTAGCCGAAGTGCCCGTACGCCCCGTAGTCATTGAACCTACCGAAGAGGGAAATCATCCAAAATCAACAGAATGTGAGAACCACAGCCTTTAATAAATCTTTGTTTCTTCACTGTTTTTTTCCAGGTGCTGCGATAAGTGCGAATGAAGTTGTGCATTTGGAGCGTTGTGAGAGAGTGGACTTGTCAACCTTCAAAACTGTGAGAGACTGCATTACAGCTGCTGGCAATGCTGACACTGTGGCTGCCATTGAGGAGACCGTGAATAAGTGGTGCAAACAAGTCGAGCAGGTGTGAATTCACTTGATTTATATAGTTGACAAATATAACTGCATGTTATATTTTCAGACATTTGAATATCCGCGAAGTATAGTGTTATTATAACTTGTAATAACAGGCTTTTTGAAATTCTTATTCTTATTTTTAGAAATAGTCCCTTCCCTTAACTTAAGTGACAAAAGTAAATTACAAGTTACAATCATATCCTTATAATTAATTATTTGCTTGTCCAATTCAGGTGTTGACAGAAAGCAAACAAATCAGAAAAGAAGCGGATGACACAGGTCCAATGGCCGAGGTGGAACACTGGAGAAAGTTGAAAGCAAGATACAGCTCTATACTGGAGCAGATTAAATCATCAGACTTCAGAATGGCCGTCAGCATCTTGAGGGTGGCCAAATCTAAAGTGCTCAATGTGAGTCATTTTGCTTGGATGTGGATGGAATATGTTTCAACTTGTACTTGATACCAACCCCTGGAAGTTTGAATAACTTTTTTGTGATGGTCAGCAATTGCCTGTAGTTAATCTAGTTTATTCCTTTTAAATTGACTCATTTTCAGTCATTTAACTAGTTCTTAACTTTACCAACTCCTGTGCTGATAGGACAGTTATGTCTCCTGTATTAACAAATTTTCTTTTGAAATTCCCAGAGGAAAAAGAAGTATAAAAGCAGTACACTCTCTCGGTGAAGAAGTACAAAATCAGTACAAAAGCAGTATGTGGTCCCATGCTGTAAATGTACTCCTATTATACTGATTTTGTGCTTCTATGCAAATTGCGTACTGATTTTATACTTCTAGTGACAGAATTTGAATAATCATGTACTGCATATGTACTCCTCTAACTACTAAATTTCATTTGAACATTCCATGTACTGAATTTGTACTTCTATGACTCAGGCTGCATAGATTCAGTCACATGTGGGTCATGTTAACTTCCAGAACTCGGAAAATGTGCAGGTGTGTCTAGGTTATTTTACAATATACATTGAATTACAGGCATAATTTCCATAGTATTACATTCAAATGTTTTACTATTAATAGCAGCAAAAAGTACAAATCGGATATAAAATTATCCCAGCCTTCTTTTTTTCTAGGCTTAAGTAATTATGTGTAGTTATTTCAATTACATCGATTTGGCTGAGGAACTGATATTATATGTGGCCTGTAAAATTAATGAAGCATTGATTTTTAGATACTTCAAATGTACTGCGATTGTACTGCAAAAATGCTTCCTGCTAGCATGCACAGCTAGTATGCTCCTTTTGTACTCCCTGCAAGGGAGTATTTTTGCAGCGTATGGATTTGCATATCGGGAGTATAAAAGGAGCATAATTAAAATAATTCGAGCGCTTCAAATGTGCTCCTTTTGTACTGTTAATACGCTGCGAAAATACTACAATTGTACTGCGAAAATGCTGCATTTGTACTTCAAATGTAAATTTTGTGTTAAAAAGTCTCTCAACCATGCAAGTCGTGATTGCGCAATGTACTTCTTTTGTGCTTCTGATGTACTCCAATACCATATATGGGATATACTGATTTTGTACTGTTTCTGTGCTGCAAGTGTACTCTTTTTTCCTCTGGGTTGTGACCTAGGTAAATTGGACCATACAAATTTCATATTTACCTTCTCTGATTTTCTCAAGGCACTTTTTCTCTCGGGTGTGGTAGGATGAAAAAACAGGCTGTAATCTCTTTTTTATTAATAAAAATTGTGGGTTAATTTCTTTCTGTTGGTAGAAAATCTGTTGGTTCAGTTGATCCGAGAATCCAAAAATCAAATATGTATGGCCTTATCAGAATTAAATTGAAGAGATGCTTTCTCTTTCTGACTCCAGACCTGGTTGGAACTGGACAGCCACATCACAGACGCTGGCAACGAAGCCAAGGACAACATGCGCTACTTGTACACTTTGGAGAAATTCTGCGAACCCCTGTACAACTGTGACCCCATAGGCATGACAGAAGCCATTCCCCGTTTGATCAACGCCATTCGGATGATCTACAACATCTCACGGTTCTACAACACTTCGGAGAGAATGACGTCTTTGCTTATAAAGGTAAGTTGTTGTACGTGGATAGCCAAGTTTATTTATAGACCAAAAGCTTATTGACCAAAGACTTATGTTGAATATGAAACATTGTCTTCCAAGTAGTACTTTCTGACAGCATGATGTTAGGATTCCTGGAAAATGATTCATTGCATGATCGACCAGGAGAACATGTCATTGTACGATTCTTTGGTTGTCCATCCAGTTTATCGTTGGCATCACTAATTCTGCAGAAAAGGCTAATTGTGACTGTGGGTGTGAAGCAGGGCACTGCTGCCAATTCCTAACGTTACACACAATGAAGAGGTTGTATATTGTGTATGTCATGCCCTAGCTTAAGCTTTTGTATCGGTGTAGTAGGTGGACAACATCAGATAAGTTGGTATTATTTTTACTGGTGAATGCATAACTTGCATGTGAAAAAGATGGAAATACACCTATAAAATATGGGGGTCATTATGCAAGATATGAGCCACTGATATGAAGCAATATTGGTTCGGCACTTCGTATAGGCAGCGTTTATATAGATTGGTACTTGGTATTAGCCACTACTGAATGTGCCGTATCAAAACAGTATGAAGTTCTCAGAACTTACTCTCTACAATTTCAGATCACCAACCAAATGGTGAAGTCCTGCAAGTCTTACATCACTGACGATGGCTTCAGAATAGTGTGGGACCTACCTAGCCAAGAAGTCATCACGAAAGTCGGCCATTGCACAACTCTTTATAAAAACTACCAAGAAGCTTTCCACAAGGCCAAAGCTGAGGCTGAGATGTCCCCTGAACAGAAGTCTTTTGAATTTTCAGAGATGTACATCTTCGGAAAGTTTGATGCCTTTTGCAAGAGACTGAATAAGGTAGGATTGATGTTTCTACAAACGAAGTCAAGATTCAGGAATGATATTTAGAATTAATTATCTCGAAGTTGACATTGATAAAAGGTTATTTTGTCGTCAAACAGAAATGGAAGATTGTGATGCTTCGAATAATATAGGCTCTAAATATGATATTTGTTCATCTTCTGTCTGGATCCAATGTTCATAAATTTTGAATGTATAATATATAAATATTATATTTTATGCAGATTGTGAGCCTGATGAACACCATAGAAACATACTCAGTGCTGCAAGACTGTTGCATAGAAGGAGTGGAACCAATGTCCGCAAAATTCACTACAATCTATGGCAATATTAAGAAGAAGCCCTATAACATTTTGGACCATCGCAGACCTGAGTTTGACTCCGATTTTGCTGATTTCAATCGCGGTATTGGTGAGCTTAATGTGAGTGTACAGGACAGTGTCAGATATTTATGTTCTTTATTTGCAATATATACTAAATTAAGTTTATAACGTTTTTTAAATCGGTTTCAAAACAAGAGTGACTAAATGCTTTAACTTTTGGACTGTGTGCCTCAACATTATATACTGCTTAACCATGCAGACTCGCATTGGATGTATAACAGTTATAACTTGCTACAAATGATTCTTTTGTACAATATCTATAAAAAACTAGTTAAGAATACTTCGACACTATTAGACATGTTACAATTATCTAAAAAGTCTTGGGTCTTTGAGAGGATAGATCCTACACAGACAGAGAACACAAATTAAGAATTTCTGTTTGTTATTCAGGTGTCTCTCAGGGCCTTCATGCAAAATTGCTTCCAGCGAGCATTGTCAACTACTGGATCCTTGAAGCTTCTAGAAAGGTAAATATTTGATCAAATACTGCCTAAGATAATCATATCTATATGTAAAATTCATGTTTCTTATTCTGCTTTTGCCCTACTGGTGATTGTCTGAGTTAGTATTTGAAACACTTAAGCTTTCATTTCAAAGATAACAATCTATAGTTGTTGAGCAAGCAGAATACTAAAGATGATGCGCCCTCAATGCCAACCTAATTTGCCGTGATACCAAAAGAATATACTGCAGCGCCACTCCCATTCTGATATTGTTTCAATACATGATGTGACTAATGTAATAAATGATATCTGAGAATGACAGCCTGATTATCACCAAAGGACTGTCTTGAGAAGATTGATTAATACATTTCAGATTTGCACAGCTGTCAATTCCTGGACTGGGCGTGGATACAAAATATAAAGAACTGTTTCTTGAATATTCTCTTGAAATTGATCGCGTCAAGCAGGTCAGTGAATCAGAACTGATCTCCCAAATTTTGTTAATCATCTGTGTGACATTGCAAGTCTGTCTGATATAATTCTAAGTATCTCTTACTCTTTCTTTTTTTCTTTCTTGTAGATGTATCAGCAGCAGTCTGAAGATCCACCCACCCAGAGGAACATGCCTCCTGTTGCAGGGAAGATCGCTTGGTCTCGTCAGTGCTTCAGGAAAATCTCTGCTCCCATGGAGATATTCAAGGTAACGTCAGGCAGCATCTCGAATCTCTTATAGAATAGGATTACCTCAGTCATGGAAAATCAAGGTCATTGAAAAATATTAGTAACGGAAAATCAAAAAAATTATCAAAACTTAAAAAAATTATAGAAACTGTTTTGTGCTGTACCTACTTTGTATTGATTCCTTGTGGGTGAACCAGATGGCATTTGAAGGGAGACATAATCTCAATTTTTTTTTTTGGTGAATAAGAACATTTGGATTTACAAAAATTCTAAATTTGGTTATAGAAAATTGTGGAAAATTAATGAGATCTTAATCCCATGGAACAATCAAACATTTACCTGTGAAGGTGAAATCAGAAATGCCATCAGGGCGGAGGAATGTTAGTGAAACAGGGTTAAGGAGAAAATAATTAAGGTAAATAATTACTACAAATATTTACTACAAATGATTACTATTAGCTCCACCATTAGAACATAGATTTTCATATAAAACTTTGAAAAGATCAACTTTGCCAGAAATATTACTCCATGAAGAATGCATGGAAGGAATATCTGAATGTCATCTATTTCAGCACCACCCAGAAATCATGGGTCTGCCGGAAGCCAAGAAGATCATTCGCAAGTACAACCACGTGGCTGAAGTCCTTGTCAAGTACGAGATGGTTTATCACCAAGCTTGGATTGATTCTGTGTTCACCTGCAGAGAAGGTTGGAAAATTCAATTCTTTGCAAAAACAGAAGTTCCTTCAGAACATTTAATGTATCTTACTTTCATTGAACAATACTTCTTAGGATTTTAATTTTCCACTACTGAACCCAGTGTAAAAAGACCCCTTGTCATATGATCCATTTTCCTTATGTGACTATGTGACCGTCTTCCTCCTGGGAAGCAGTATTTTTAGTGCCCCCGTGAAACACTGTTTCGTGACTGCAAAAAAAGTGCAGTCTTGTAACGCAGCGAACAAGTGCTGTATTTATTTTGCGTGGTGAAGGTACAATTTCATTACTTATGCTAAGCCATAAAATCCTGTAGCTTTGTGAGCTGCCTGGACTGTAGGTACTGCAACAGAATTCTTGCCAAGGCACTCACTACTGTATGATTACCAATGTAAACTTTGGGCCTGTTTGTTTCAACTGAACCGAAGTGATCTGGATCCATCTGAACAAATCAGGCGATGGAGAAGGATTCACAGATCAGTGATTATGATCACTCAGATCACCTGAAACAAATGTGCCCTGTATAATATCCTATTCTATTCTAATTCACGAACTTCTATATATTCTTGAATGACAGCTCTACAAGTCCCCCTGTTGGTACGCCACCCCAAGACAGGTCAACTGTTCATCAACCTGGACCCAGGCATACATCAAGTGGGAAGAGAAGCAGATTGGATGCAGAAGTTGGATTTGCGGATTCCTGATCCAGCGGCTATCCTTATTAGGGAGCAGGAGACTGTCAGGGCTAATGCTGATAAACTCAAGGTAATACATACGTATACATGTAGCAGTAGGCCTAATAGAATCTATGATGCTTTTCCAAAATCACAGCAGCGAGAAAGGTGTTATAATATGCATGGTTCTTTTGTAATGATGACGTGAACGATTTTTCGGAATTCTACGTTTCTGTTATAGGCCTAATGATTTGACCGTCGTTCCAATAGACCCTCTTGAAGTTCTTGAGTTTTCTCATGGACAACATTTGACATGTTTTACTCAATAGATCAAATCAACTCAAGCTGTAATAATGTAAGGTTAATAAAAGAAAGGTCAAGGTATTGTTACCTCACTCCATGTTTGTTCCAAGTATCAAATGCTTAGTAAATTTTGAATATATCTTTTGAAACCTTGCACCACATTTTCAGTTGTACCTGGAGGAGTATGACTCCCTGGAGGACAAGATTCCTGCAATTCTCCTTCCTCTGTTTCAACCGATTCTCAAAGACCTAGCCAGACTGCTGAGACCTGGGATCACATCTTTGACTTGGACCTCCCTGAACATCCAGGACTACTTTGCCACCATCAGAAAAGGGCTGGATGACGTCAACTTACTGTTGAAAAAGGTTTGTGGGACTCTGTGTAATTATTACAGGGAAATTATTTTTCTGGAGTGTAGATTCACGATCTTCGGATAGATATATATTAGGTGAATTTCAGCATCGTCTTCATTAGTGGTGTTGTAGGGATGAGGTATCACATTACTCGTGAGAGAAATTATTATGATGTCATCAGACACTGGGGAGGTAGGTGAGGATATACCGTCAAGAAATGACCATGAAAATTCCTGATCAACTATTTCCGTTCGAGGAAATCATGGAAATTCACTCAGCAAATATGCCAAATGCCGTGGAAATAATTTATTCAATACTTGTGCTATTGTATCGATACACTATCGATTTGGAGAGCTTTTCCAATGCATCGATTTCCGCCGTATCGAGAGGAGAGTATAATTTCTTTCTGCAGTTCTGCAGCAATTCTGCAGGTAGCTGCAGAATTCTGCAGTTCTGCAGAAAATTCTGCAGTTCTGTAGGAAGCTGCAGAATTCTGCAGTTCTGCAGCAAATTCTGCAGTTCTGTAAGAAGCTGCAGAATTCTGCAGTTCTGCAGCTCCCAGCAGGATTTTTGAAGCTTTGTTACTTGATTCAGCTTATTGCAATGCATCTGCGAAGTTCAGACCTCTTTCACAAGGTCTTGCCGCTACCCAGGAAACGTTGGTTTGGGGGCGTAGCGGTTTGGGGGTGGGTTAGGGGGGTCGGGGGTTTTGGTGATTAATTGTCTGGCCTAGCAGGGTTTCTGAAAAAATTCTGCAGCAGAATATTTAATTCTGTAGGAGTTATGCAGCTTGGGAGGTTTTATGCACTTATGCAGCTAGCTGCAGAATTCTGCAGGAAGCTGCAGAATTCTGTAGGAAGCTGCAGAATTTCACAAATTCTGCAGCCACCTGCAGAATTTCAGCAAATTCTGCAGCTGCCTGCAGAATTCTGCAGTTTCTCAAAAAATTACGCAGGGAGCTACAGAATTCTGCAGTTCTGCAGCTCCCTGCAGGATTTTTGAAGCTCTGTTACTTCATTCAGCCCATTGCAAAGCATCTGCAAAGTTCAGACCTCTTTGACAAGGTCTTGCCGCTACCCAGGAAACGTTGGTTTGGGGGCGTAGCGGTTTGGGGGTGGGTTAGGGGGGTCGGGGGTTTTGGTGCTTGTCTGGCCTAGCAGGGTTTCTGAAAAAATTCTGCAGCAGAATATTTAATTCTGTAGGAGTTATGCAGCTTGGGAGGTTTTATGCACTTATGCAGCTCGCTGCAGAACCACAGAAAGCTGCAGAATTCTGTAGGAAGCTGCAGAATTTCACAAATTCTGCAGCCACCTGCAGAATTTCACCAATTCTGCAGCCACCTGCAGAATTCTGCAGTTTCTCAAAAAATTCTGCAGCTGCCTGCAGAATTCTGCAGTTCTGCAGCAAATTCTGCAGTTCTGTAGGAAGCTGCAGAATTCTGTAGCTTTCTACAGAATTCTTCAGCCTCCTGCAGGATTTTTAGGAAACTGCAGAATTCTGCAGGCAGCTGCAGAATTGGTGAAATTCTGCAGCTTCTTGCAAATTCTTCAGCTAGCTGCATTGGTATAAACCCTCTTTCCTATTTACCTCAGGGGGGCGAGGCCCTGTAGAGGGATACTGGCATCCCACTGGTATGTACCAGTCGGATACTCCTCAAGGGAGCAGTTCTTTGCACTATTGGTAGGATGAATGTTTGTTTTGATTTTGCTCACTCACTTCAAACGGCCAGTGCAACATTATTTACCGACAGATCCTTTTGAAACTTTGGATTTAAATAGTATGGAACCTAAATTTTCGATTGAAGCATGATACAACTGTGTATCTTGATTAAAAGTGGTCGAAAAACGTAATTTTATCTCGATTTGACAATCGCGCCAGGCCAAACCTATGAATTTTTAGGCCAAGCCTGTGAATTGTTTGGCCTTATGGTGGGATGACAACGTTGGGTACATTCGTTTCGCTGCTCCAAAGTGCTCTTGGAGTGGAGTAGTTCACTCCAGGTCATTCGTTTTGCATTTCCGGGAGTAGTTCAGAGTAGATCGGAAGTACTCCAAGAAATTGGGATTTCCGTGAAATGGTGGTGTTTACATAAATAAATGACACTTCAGAAGCTTTGATTTATGGCTGATTGCTTTGTTTTGATGTGGATTGCTGTAATTCAATTCACACAATTAAGCCAATCGATCGACAATGCCAATTCACGGCGTGAATTGCTAGTAGGAAGGGAATCCCCATAGCAAGGGAACCCCAAAATAATGACGTTCCTAAGTACTCCTTTTAATTTGATTTGGACCCAGTTTGGAGTAGTTTAATCCTGGAGTAGAAACGTCACTTTTTGGAGTAGATACGTAACTTCCGGAGTAGTTAGAGTAGGGAATCGAATGTACCCCATGATGCTTCTGTGTAGGCCTATGAATGGGGGGAAACTAAACAACGGGACAGCACTTTATCATGTAAAGTACGACAAAATTAACACTTCTATGAGGTCTACAGAAACGGCAGACCCCATTTTAGATAGCTGAGAAGATTTCCAGTAGTATAATGATAATTTGGTAGGTCTGTCACCAGTGAGAGTGGCCTTACAGATAAATACCTCTTTGATGATTAAAAAATATGGCTTTATTAAAGTTTTATTTTTAAGTGAAACTTAAAGGACCCCAGAATTTTGGCTGAAAAGCAAAAAGTGCTTATCAGGCTTGGACCTATTACATTAAATATTTTAAGAATAAATGTCTATTCTAATTTATAAAAGGTTGAGGAAGAGTTTTGGTTTGATGTTGGTAGACAAACTGCGCTACTTTCCATGACTGTCACACTAAATCGTACCAACACCCTAGTTCGGGCCAGAGTCATCCAATTTTGACAATTTTGATACCATTGGAATCGTCATTTCAAGACAAATCCAACGGTACCAAACATGCTGGGGTAAAAAAATCGGCGGCGGCTGACTAACTGATCACTGACGGCTTGGATTGTCAATGACTTGACTTGACTTTTCCATGCATTGACTGATGGCGGCGGCTTTTGCCGACGGCTCCGGGGTCTACCTTGGGGTATCCCTCGGGGATGCCCCCAACCTTTTGGTATCCTCTGGGTGTGCCCCCCACCCGTTGGGTATCCGCATGGGAGCCCCAAACCTTAGGGTATCCCCAGGGTGCCTCCAATCTTGGGGTATCCCCTGGGTTGCCCCCACTCTTTTGGTATCCCCCACTTCTCCTTGGTGTCCCACAGTGTCTTCTCACTTCCTCTTTGTCAAAAGGGTATCCCACTGGGTCTCCTCCCTTCCTCCGTGTCAAAGTGTTATGTCAAGAGGGTATCCCACTGGTTTCCTCACTGTCCTCATTCTTGTATAGGTATTCCACTAGTGCTGGCGTACTATCCCACTGGTATTCCACTGGTATTTTGTATGGGCATCCCACTAGTACGGGGTTATCCCACTGGGTGTCCTCTAGGTCCTCGTACTTGGGTAGGTATGCTGGAGTATCCCACTGGTACGCGCCTACGTAGGTATCCCACTGGTACGGGGGTATCCCACTAGTTTCCTCACTGTCCTCATTTTTAAAAAAGAACTGCTCCCTTAGGGTTGTCCCACTGGAACATACCAGTGGGATGCCGGGATCCCACTGGTACGGTCCTTGCTACCTCAAAGATAGCACTGCTCATAAAACCTCCCAAGCTGCATAACTCCTACAGAACTGCAGATTCTGCTGCAGAAACTTTTCAGAAATGCTGCAGGGACGGACGAGCACCAGGTGACTGCAGAATTTGTGACATTCTGCAGCTTCCTCCAGAATTCTGCAGCTTCCTGCAGAATTGTACAGCTTCCTGCAGAATTCTGCAGCTAGCTGCAGAAATGCATAAAACCTCCCAAACTGCATAACTCCTACAGAATTACAGATTTTGCTGCAGAGACATTTCAGAAATGCTGCAGTGACAGAGGACCAAAATTGCAGAACTGCAGAATTCTGCAGCTTCCTGCAGAACTGCAGAATTTTGTGCAGAATTCTGCAGGTGCAGAAAGAAATTTAAATGTACTGCGTATCAATGACAGTTCTATAGTGCTCGCTCTTCCTATATTTCCTGTAATTCTTATATTTTTTGACCCCTGTTAATTTCCTGTAGGCCTATGTTTGAAAATCCTATATATATATTCCTTTATTTCTGAAGCTATACATGTTCCATGAATTGTATTTCATTTTCTCAGATCAGTGACATCAAAGAGATCCACATTGATGGATATTTGAGAGAAATAGGAGAAACTATGATCTGTGACCTGCCCCGGGATGGACCCTGGACTGTGGATGAGTGGCTGGCTAATACAAAGGTATCTCTTCATTTATGTTGGGCAATGCAATATCATTTCCTTTTTGTACTCAATGTTTCAACAAGTACTTCATTCAAAGATTAGAGCAATGTTTAACTTATAGTTATAAATATTTATCATTTGTCATTCCAAGCCCAATATATGAAGACAAATTCCTTTGAAAGTCTGAACAAACAGCTTTTAATGTCATGAAAAACCAAGCAATACAGAGATCTCCTCCAGTAAAACTCACAAAAATGTGTTGATTTAGATAAATGTATAATCTCGGATGTGTCACTCAGAACATTGTGTGACCTGTCATTGAATTTTTTGTAACAGACCTATTGCACGAACATGGCCAGGGATTTCAACAACATGGTGTACAAAGTGGAACTAGCTGTGAAAGAGTTGATCAAACTAGTCGTTGCTGCAATCGACAGATGTCAAGTGTCTACGTCTACCACGCCTGCTCAACCAACCGCTACTAACACTGAGGCATCCAAGACTGATGCTTCCACGGAGGGTATGTGCTTCTGTGTTGGACATTTGACTGTCTCCTCGTAACATTTTAATGAATTATTACATTATCAGGTTGAGACTTTGACTTAGGTTGTCGCCTTTAGGCCCGGCATAATTGATCTTTATCTTCTCGGAGCTTCTCAGGGCACCTATTTCTTACAAACAGAAAAAAAGGTATTCTAAATTTTTTATAATGTCAATATAATAAAAATTTTGTGTAAGCTCAATTTTTTTCTAGAAATCTGTTGAGTTGGTCGATCTGAGAAGCTAAAAAAAATTATGTCAATTCTTCATGAATGGTCTCCTAAAGAGTTAACCCGGTTCTCCACCATATCGTGTGCTCATGCTTTCAGGACTGCTATATAGCACTGCTAAGCTTACTGATGAGTACTAGCATGCTTGGTAACTGTATTCACTACTCTTGAGTTCTCATAATAGTTCTTCTGAAAGTTTGTTTTCACATACTTTATCAAACTTCAGAAGGAGAGACTGAAGAGGCAGTTGAAGATGTGAACTGGCTGCAAGTAGAGTGTGACGAACTGACCAACCACTTCAACCAGAGATGTATGGAGTCTCTCCTTAGGGCAACAAGGTTGTCTCTTGAAAACTTGAGGAAGAAGATGTTCCATTCAGGGTAACTATACACTTCAATTGATGTACTTAAATTTTGTAATACTCTCTCTCGCTTTCTTTTTCTCTGTCTCTCATCTGAAGCAACCCTGGAGAGTGACAAGAACTTGTGTTTAGGGGACTGCGTTATCTGTACCTATTACGTTCTGGTTTAAGATTACCATTTTCTGGTTAATCTTTTAAAGGCTGTCTGTCATAGCCAATAGCACATCTCATTCCAGATCTTTCAAGTTCTAGTCTGGAACATTTTATGTGACTTTTAAGGGCACATGCTGGTCGAAAAATGTGTGTATGCTGTCCAGAAGAAACTGTTGCAGCTAGAGCTATGAAATTTTACACACGTCTTCGGGGCACCAAATTATGACCCTCTGTGAAATTTTAAGTTGCCATGGTTACGGTTGCCATGGCAACAAAGAATTTTACATATTTTTAAGTATTCTGCCTTACAAAAAATTCATCTCAAGACTGAGCTATCAGAATAATCAGAGCTCATTTATTTTCATAATTTGAGGTATTCGGATCCACAATAAGACTATTTTCAGACTAAAAATATGTTTTTATAGGGTTTTTCTGGGTTCGCGAACATGGGACTATGGAGCTGATTCACTATCTTTCAACTTTGTATCGCTGTCCCAACGGCCTTTAATCCAAATACAGTTCTGAAAATAGCCTTATTGCGGAAGCGAACTTGTCAGTAAGCAGTATGCCAAAATTCATCATGATGCCTTCAGCGGTTTTTGAGATGAATTTTTTGTAAGCACTCAAAGTCACTAAAATGCGCAGTTTTCGGAAAATGGCAAAAAAAGGAAATAAACTCTTAATACTTTTAACTGTGAAGGTGAGATCGGCAAGGTTGTTTGCAGGGTTATAATAGGAATTTTTGCGTAATTTCAGTTGCATTTGTTGTCTGGACATCTGTATTTATTGAAACTGTCAAAATCAGAATTTCCATTTTCTGAAATATTTTCACCATTTTTCGACCAGCATGTGCCCTTAAAATTAGTCTGGTACGATTTTTGTGACTTCTGAATTGTTTTAATAAAATTTTCTCATTGCAGAAGAAGCAGTGACTCAGATGATGATGTGCATATCCTAAAAACCAACATCTGCCTCAAGATCCCCAATATTGTAAGTCGTTTATTAGACCAATAGCTTTTTGGTGCATATTTTAAAAGAATTAAGTAGTGATAAATGACGCAAAATCTTCATATGATATAAGTAGTGATAAATGACGCAAAATCTTCATATGAATCATATGAAAAATGTTGTGAATTATCTGAATGCCAAAGTATTCAAAAATCGTTCAAGTTATAATACTCAAAAACAATATACTGTGATGGCTCTTATTGTTCTGTTGAAGTATGGATATGTGTTTCAAGTTCTGTGTTAAAATGTCTCATTGAAGTGAACGATTTTAAGAAGCATGCAATTGTTCAAAACAATTATACATGTAGATCTGTAAAAAGTTAGTGGAACTTTCAAAGTGTCATTCACACAATTCAGACTTCTTCAGTGACTGTTCATACATCAGCTTATGGCATGTACATCAAAAGGAATGCATTCTTGATAGATTCATCTCTCACAAATGATAACAAATTATTATGACGGGAAATAAATAACTCTTGATACTCGCTTTCATTCATAAATCTTATGAACTCTCATACTCTCAATGTTTGGCCCGGTATGGCTGAACGTTCTCAAGTTATCTCGGTGGAAGGGTTAGCTCAGTGGTCGTCTCATTGCCATGTTCTCCTCCTGTCACAATTAGTCTACCAAGTGCATAAATGCAGGACTTAAAGCCCCAATCATCCATCCATCTCAAGTTATCTCATTTAATCAGGTGATGCAACCCAACCTAGATGACATCCAACAAGCTCTGAACAAAGTGATCCAGATGGTGTTGGCCGTGAGCAGAGGAGTAGCAAGATGGGGTCAAGAGAGGTACAGGATGCCAAGCCCCAAAGCTGTGGCGAAGAAAGCCAGCAAAGATGCTCCAAAACCCAGAAGAAGAGGCAAGCAAGCCAAAGAGACAGCTGCCCACCCAGAGGAACAACACCAAGGTGAGGGGTTTGTTATTGAGTTATGTTGGCAGGGTCCCAGATTCGATGTCAGCTTTTGGCCGTCCTTCCACACATGGTGGAAGCCCAGCGTGTTGCTTCATAGTGCAAATTCTCGTCGTCCTTATCAAAATCTGGGTGTCCTCTCGAAATCTTGGCATCTAGGACAGCCGGACGACTGAGAATCTCAGTACCTGCATTGGAAAGTCATGGAAAAGGCATAGAATTTTTTTAATAAACTTTTGTAGAACTGATGATTCCTTGTGTTTGTTTGTTGTTATAAGGCAACTACAGTTACCAGAGAAGCTTAAAAAGCCTATCGAGCTGGCACCTCATACATATACATTGCAGCTATATATAGGCCAATGCAGTATACTTATTGAGAAACCTTAGAATTCAAAAAAGTTATTTGCAATACAAATGCAGTATTATGGGAGCATATGTGCAGTACGAAAGAGTACATTTGCATAAACTCACTGGGAGTTTACTGCTTTTCTGCTTCTAATAAGTATACTCCAATACCAAATATGGAAATACTGTTTTGTACTTCTCTGTACTGGAAATATATTTCTTTGTGCTCTGGGCATCCTGATTTTGTACTGATTTTAGAATTCTTCCCTGAAAGACTAGTTTATACTGATTGTGTACTTTTTCACTGAAAGGCTGTACTGCAAATATACTTTTTGCTCTGGGCATGTACGAACTGATTTTATATGATTTTGTACTTCTTTGCTGAAAGACTACTGCAAATACACTTCTTTTTGCTCTGGGCATGTACTGGTTTTACACTGATTTTGGGCTTCTTTGCTGATAGACTGTCCTGCAAATACACTTCTTTTTGCTATGGGCATGTACTGATTTTACACTGATTTTGTACTTCTTCACTGAAAGACTACTGCAAATACAGTTCTTTTTGCTCCGGGCATGTACTGGTTTTACACTGATTTTTTGCTTCTTCGCTGAAAGACTATTGCAAATACACTTCTTTTTGCTCTGGGCATGTACTGATTTTATACTGATTATACTATTTCGCTGAAAGACTACTGCAAATACACTTCTTTTTGCTCTGGGCATGTACTGGTTTTACACTGATTTTGTGCTTCTTCACTGAAAGACTACTGCAAGTACAGTTCTTTTTGCTCCGGGCATGTACTGGTTTTACACTGATTTTTTGCTTCTTCGCTGAAAGACTATTGCAAATACACTTCTTTTTGCTCTGGGCATGTACTGATTTTATACTGATTATACTATTTCGCTGAAAGACTACTGCAAATACACTTCTTTTTGCTCTGGGCATGTACTGGTTTTACACTGATTTTGTGCTTCTTCACTGAAAGACTTATGAAAATATACTTCTTTCTACTCTGAGAAACTGAAAGGACTGTATATTTACAGAACTGGAACCAGTGCTGATCCCTCCAGAAGAACTAAAGAACTACTACAAGAGCATTGCGGAAAACAAGGAGGTCAACAAAGTGGTGCGCATGTTGAGTACTGCTGTGAACAGCTTCCGAGGTAGCGTTGAAGAAGCCCTGGAGTCTTATAATGAATACGGCTTCCTGTGGAAGGACGATAGAGAGGAGGTTGTCAAGGTCGGTACAATTTTACTAGTTCATTGCCTAAAAGTAGTCAATGAGCAAAAATATGGGTTGTCAACTTTTCGATACCACTTGGACAAAGATTCAAGTTTTCAAGGACTAATAAATTATACCAAATCAGTGATGAAATTGAAAAATCGCTGCTGATGGATTTCAAAATAGCTATGAGCTATCATTTTCAAGGCGACTTACAGGCACAGATTAATCTTTTATAATATGAGTGACCAAAATGCACCAAGATGCTTCCAATGACAAATTGACCATTAATTTCAATGTAAAAAATAGGACATGTAATGACATTTCTTGACGTCTTCAAACAGCTAAATTTAATCACTTGTCCTTCCCCGTCTATATCAGGCTGATGAGAGCCTTACCGACAAAAGCTCAATGTTAGTATTTATATTTATAAATAAAGCTTTGTTTTGTTTTAGCGTACATAAGTCTTGTTTATCAGCTTGAAATGGCATCCATATTATTTACATATTTCATTGATTACTATGTGTTTTTAAAAATTCATATTTATTACATGTATTTTGTCAGGAATTTGTGACGACTGGACCTATTCTCTCGGACTTCAAAGCTGAAATAGTGAAGTACAAGGAACTGGAAGTAGTGATAGAAGATATATCTCCTTCTAAGTTTGTCGGCCCTCTCGTCCTGTCCACTGGTATGTACAGGGTTTGTGGTTGGTACTCGCTCACCAAACTTCGCCTCTTGTAAGCTTCGCTTCTGGTTTACTTGGCCTACAAAACACCATTAAAAGTTTGGTTGGGAAGAGACTGCCAGAGAACCAAGGATATTATTTGTTCAGCAACCTTCATTGCACAGTCCATCTACTTCAACGATTGTAACATATTGACTGTGCGTTTAATGTCATAGATGTAAAAGTCAGACAAAATTATTCTTATAGAAAATTAGTTTATAATGATTTTGGTTCAACTTCTGTGTTTTTTTTTTCAGAAAAACTGAAACTGGCCTTACTGGTAGAAGCCAAAGCATGGACGAAGATGTTTGGTCGTCATTTGAATTTGATGTACAAACGGAAAATGGATGAAGTGGCAGAATTCCAGGAAGAACAGGTCCGGAAATTGAACCACCCCATAAAAGACTTGGAAGACGTGAGGTTGTCTATGTTGGCGTTGGAGGCAATACGACAGAAGCAGATAGAGATTGATATGCAGTTAGGACCCATTGAGGTAATTATTGCAGTTACAGTCTTTGAATTCAGGGGGTAGCTTTGCGACACATGTTCATGGATGGACCAAATTTGTTGAGCTAGTAACTTGAGTCATTTCACAATTGTCTCTTTTAAGTCATGTCAGGCTTTTTCAGGGTCCCATATTCATGGTCAGACATGCAGATTTGTTAAATGTTTGAATCTTTTTCTGAATATAAAATCCCATGTATAAATATATTAAAGGGTGGCCCAGACGATACCAGGGGGTAGTCTGTGGAATTTTCATTTTAAAAAAGTTTGGCTTTGTGGCACTGAAATAAAGTTTCCCTTTTAGCTTGCGGAATAGAAGTTTAAAAAATGTCATCGTTACATAAGAAATAAAAGGTTTGTCCGTGAGTTATAACCCTCCTCTGCTCTACCTGAATTTGAGGGATAAATAGTCTGGGAACTGCCTAATGTGACAATTTATGACTTTTTCATTTTCAGGAGACCTATGCAATGCTTCAGAAGTTTGAGATCAGAGTTCAGAAAGAAGAGACGGATAAAGTGGATACGTTGCGTTACTCCGTTGATAAGATGTTCTCACAAGCAGTAAGTTCAACACATATATCTTTCATGCAATGTCCTGTACTTCTGCACCTGCCTGGCTAATGGCTATCTTTCGTATCTGTTTCACAGTGGTCTGAAATAATATTAGTCTGAATAGAGACCAATACATACAATACATGGAGAGAAATTTGTGCAACGTTTCGCCAATTACTCAGGAAATAGGATTTTCACCCTTTTATGTAAATAGTGAAAATGGCAGTGACCGCATGTGTTTACCTGGTAAGTTGAAAATGCTCAAAGCAAGAGAAGCTCTCATACTGATTAAATCTGCTGTAATTGAATCTGTGTTATCATGAACTTTGGTGCAAAATCCATTTCTGTTTTACAGAGCACTGTGCAGTCTGAATTGGTTGCCATCCAGCCCAAGTTCAAAGCGGAACTTTTGAGTAGTGTAATAGTCTTCCAGAATGATGTTGACAGTTACCAGGAGTCGTATGAAACTGTGAGTATATATATATTTTAACATTTCTCGAATTAAATTGACTTGCTGCTTGAGATAAGACCTCGTTATTGTGAAAGTTTTTGGGCATGTTATAAATGGCAGCTATTTTTGTTGCTGAAGGATGCAATTCATAAGGTGCCATTTTCAGGGTGACAAAGACCTCTGCAACCATTTCATCATATAGATGTCTAAAAATCACACTTAGTGTTGAGAATTAGAGCTTGAGAACGTGACAATATTATGTGGTGAAGAACCAGGTTGTCAAATTCTGGTGCTTGTGTTTTATTTTTAGGAAGGTCCCATGGTTGATGGTATTCCACCTCAAGAGGCCAGTGATCGACTCAACATATTTCAGGTCAGTAGATTAAGAGCTTTCTGTGGTTGGGTGCTGAATTTATTCTGAATGATACTATTATTCCTGCCCGCGAAGAATATAAATCAGCTGAGTTTCTGTTTTTGAAAAAATATATGGAAGATACACTATGCTTGTCTATTTGCAACCCTCAGTACAAAAAATTAACCGAATGGAAAAGCTTGCTGTAAAAAATAATAATCATTACATGTCGATTATACAAGTCCCTGGATGGATGGATGTATCCTCCAGCCTCACTGGCAGAGCACTGCGAGTTTAATGTCAGAAGTTTGTTGTATATAGCACAATATATTCGGAATGAAGTTTTCTGACTTTTGTTTAATATTTGTAGTCATTGAGACTATATTATAGGAACAAAATTGGCTAAAAAATGTCTTGTTCATTTTTAGAGCAAATTCGATGAACTATGGGGAAGATTCCAAACATATTCAGCAGGAGAGGAATTATTTGGTCTCCCAGTTACGGATTATGCTTTCCTCGGTCGTATAAAGAAAGAACTAAACTTGCTGCAAAAATTGTATGGCTTGTACAATGCTGTGATGGTCAGCATAAATGGCTACTATGATATTCTATGGACTGAAGTTGATATTGAGAAGATTAAGGGTGAACTTAACGATTTCTCAAACAGGTAGGCCTGTGTTAATTTGTTTAGCAATTTTTTTCACAAGTTTCTACTTTCAGAATTTTATTTATTGTCATGGAACTTCAGTCGTATAACTTCAAGTGCATAAGACATTATTTGTTGTGCCTAAGTGTTATGAAGAACTCATGAAATTGGAAAAGAAAGACTGATTAAAGGATGACAGAAAAATGAATGTCAGATGTATTCATTTCATTATCTGAATCTATCCAATGATGATTTTCAGATTTAACTGAATTAACGAATTTCATGATTGGTTCATTGATTGATAGAATGCTAGATAGTTTGAGGCAATTTGTCTGATTCAATGAATATAATTGATTTATTGATTGAAATTAATCTTTTGATTTACAGCCCTCTATAACTTGACTATAAGTAATTTCCACTAACCTCTGTGGAAATATCTGAATATCTTCTAAACAGATTTGTTGCATCAAGCGATGGCATATTGTGACATTATTGTCAGGTATGGCAAATCATAGATTTCTAAATATATATTTTTTTCACATTGAAGATGTCGAAAATTACCAAAAGGGATGAAAGACTGGCAAGCGTTTATGGACTTGAAGAAGAAGATTGATGATTTCAATGAGAGTTGTCCTCTGTTAGAACTGATGGCCAACAAAGCTATGCAGGAGAGACATTGGACGAGGATTGCCAATACTACAGGACACTCGTTCGACTTTGATTCTGACAATTTTCTCTTGAGGAATATCATGGAAGCACCCCTGCTGAAGCACAAGGAAGACATTGAGGTTTGTTGTCGTTTTTAAAGAAATCGATCAAATTAGCCTAGTAGCCTGACCCAAATAGTAGAGGTGTTGAGAAAACTGTTATGGTTTGAGCCTGCTTCAGGGGTTCCGGAAGCAGGGGAGCGGGGGGGGGGGGGCAATTTTGATCTTTAAAAAAGTCATTATTAGGCCTTATTTTACTAATTTAGGCACAAATTAGCATATATTCAAAATTATTATTGACGTTCTACTTAATTTTGTGGAGCGAATTCGATTTGCCCTTTTCTCATACGACTGCCCCTGCCGTCAGCGTGTCTATTCCGGCACCCGTGGCCTGCTTCGCTAATGGTCCTTGGTGTCAAATAAGATATTTGAGTGGCAGCCTTAGCTCTTGTAATCAATGTTCATGCTGGGAAGTAAATGTTTTTGAAGTATTGTACAGATTCTAATAAGTAGCTAAAATAATTTTCAATCTTTCTAGGACATCTGCATCTCAGCAGTGAAAGAGAAAGACATAGAAGCGAAACTGAAGCAAGTGATCACAGACTGGAGTGGTCTGAACCTCAGTTACGCCACCTTCAAGGGAAGAGGAGAACTGTTGCTGAAAGCTGCCGACATACAAGAGATCGTGGTCCTCATGGAGGACAGTTTGATGATCCTCAGCTCCTTATTGAGTAACAGGTGAGATAATTTTCAGAGCTAGAAAAAAAAGTGAATTTTCAGGAAATTTTATTAAGTACGTCAAAATTTAAAACGAGGTGAACAATTTTGAAGTTGTAAGCGAATGATCTGATGATGGGTATGTGCACTTCACATGACACCTACAGTGTATATTTTTGTGAAAGGGTTTTGAGCCATTGCATATGTGCTTGGAGAAGTGAGATGACTGCAGTTACGGCTGCACTACACAAGCTGATTACTTCTAGAAATCCTAGTTACAGTGTGTCTCATCTAGCATGTGAACTGAAATATAGCACTGGTCTGACAGCCTGCATAAAACCAATGCATGAGCTTGGAGGGTTGGCACTGGTACCAAGTTGTCAGGAACTAATCCAGGAGTGGCACTGCAGTGCATTTTGTGACGTCACAGCAATTTCAGCCATTGTTCTGGTTGCGTCATGAATGTCAACAAGCAAGATTTGCTGCCGTTGTACGAAATTGCTCGAAAATCAGCAAAAAACGGCGCTAAAACATCATGAAAATGTGATATCTACATTGTAAATCGGCTAATCTGCCAGTAGGTATGTGTATTTCTGCTGTGGGACTTTTGGAAGCTGAGGAATCAGAGAAAACGTTAGTTCGCATGTGAGATGAGACAAAGTGTTGTTAGTAATTGGTTTATTGACTGATAAATATGTTAAATTGTTTGCAGATACAATGCCCCATTCAAGAAGACCATTCAGGACTGGGTGCAGAAGTTGTCCAACACGTCCGACATTATTGAGATGTGGATAACCGTGCAGAATTTGTGGGTTTACTTGGAGGCTGTGTTCGTCGGAGGAGATATTGCTAAACAACTACCTCAGGTTGGTAGGGTATTGACACAACAAAATTGTTATTTCAGTTGTTTTAAAGGCCTGACTGTCATTCAATATGTCTAATTGCATCCTTAATAAGGATTTCTTATATAAGAATTTTAAGCTCTGAAAAAAATAACATTGCCACAAGTTAATTTTTGTTTTTTAATGATCATCATTACAATATTCTCTTACAACTGAGCTGATAATTCTTTTGATTTATCATATAACAGGAAGCAAAGAGGTTCGGCAACATAGACAAGTCATGGGTGAAGATCATGACGAGGGCTCATGAAGTGCCCAATGTCGTCAACTGCTGCGTAGGAGATGAGACCCTCGGCCAACTCTTGCCGCACTTGTTGGAGCAATTGGAACTGTGTCAGAAGTCTCTTACTGGGTAAGTGCAATGTTTATTCTAATTGAAGCATTAAGATGAATTCAGGGTTGCAATTTTTATTGATTTTTATAAAAAAAATTTAAAAAATCGATTGATTTAAATCTGATTTAAATCAAATAAGTCAATTTAAATCAAATAAATCATGACTTTTATAGAAAAAAGTCATGATTTAAATCACTTGATTTAAATAACTGCAACCCTGTATGAATTTGTTGTTTGCTGTCCATCATACTGCGGATTGTTGCTTTTGGTACTTGTCGGGAGCAATTGGAACTCAGAGGTCTCTTACCAGGTAAGTGGAACACTGATTTCAGTTCTAATTAGAGCATTGGATGATGAAATTGTTGTTCACTGTCAGTCATAATCTGGCCTCTTAGTGCCATTTATGTCTTGCATGGGGCTGCCATACTACAGCCACTTGGGATCGGGTGCAGAAGCCGTTGTTCAAGTTACACATGTCATGGTGCAGAGTGACCTTGGATCGTCATTTGCTTTTAATTCGCAAGCCAAAAAAACTGAATGCTTGAAGGCAAGAATGGCGTATCGACAAGAATTAAAAATTTAAAAAATGAACAAAATATTTCCAAGAATAAACACTGGGCCAGCCAGGCTGTTTTATTGACGACATTAACACCTCACAATTAATGACTTTTAAGTTTAATGTCCTTCTGTTCAGGTCCTTCGTCCCTTTTTCTGTTTAGCTGAGGCATTCAGTTGCGCCGCAGAAGTTACCGGAAAGTAGCTTGGAATATTGTGTGACAGGGGTGGATCCAGAAAATATATCAGATTTTTGGGGGGGGGGGGCTTGATGAATAAATTGATACAAATGTATCTGGATATTTTTTCAACACTAAAGCTGGGTGGGGGGGGAGTGTGGGTTTAATCTCTCTCGCTTTGGTCTCTCAAGAAAAATGAATTAACCCAACCCCCCCCCCCCTCAATTCTTCATAATTGTACCCAAAATACTTTCATAAGGTTTCATGGTTTGGCTGTTGTACATTTTTAATCCGTGAAAAGTGCAAATCAGCCAGACTTATATTTTTGAGACTGGTTGCCATGATTACCAGGTCAAATCTATGCTTATTAACATAAAGCATCTTCTGATGTTGTCACGTTGTAGCTAGAGTCTGCAAAAAGTATTTGACGACAGGTTCAATGTCAGCTGCTTGGAGTTCCTTGCAAGTTTTCTTGGGGTAGTTGATGGCTGCGTACCGATGGCCCAGGACAAAGGCGGAGTCTTTAAAGCAGTGGTTAACCTCAGAACAGACTCCCTCAATGATTACTGTGCCTGGTTCACAAAACAACATGTTTGCCAGGCCGGCTCCATGGGGACCAACCACCATGATGGCTCGATTGAACATTTCTGGAAAAGAGTTGTTGGTAATTATTGCCCATGCAATGAATGTTGGATAGTCTCGCTGTTTACTTTTTGTCGTATCAATCAGATGATCTCGTCAGCAGAAAATCATAAACAGTTATTTAAATTATCCGTTTTTATTACACCAGAAAAGGGATTAAAACATTCATGGATACTTCAGTATTTTACAAAGATTCAATTGTTAGCCCAGTGACAGATCTGATCAAGACAGGGTCGTCTAAGGGTAGGGAAGGGGGGGGCAGCTGTGTGTCGTTGTTTGTTGGCCATATCATCACATATCTTCTTTAAAATACTGTTATCTTAGTGATCTTTGGGAGGGGGGTCCTATCCTCCACAGTAATAGCAGGGGAATGCAAACTAATCCTGCAATGGGAGGATGCTCAGGGAGGTAAAAGGTTTCATTTTTGTGACTAAGATACTTTGGTATGGATTTCCATAGGTAGTGATCAATTAATCTGACACAGTTGGTTTCGCACCCTTTTGGCATTCTGAAAAGTTGTCATCTTGCCCTTAGCTTCTTGGATATTCTTGACAAACTTTGTTTAGGTGGATGGGTTGGGTACTGGGTAGGACTAAAAAGACAAATCTTAATTTTTTCATTATGGCTATTAAATAAAATTAATGGTAAAGCTTTGTAAATTCTTTTGGGTAGGTCGATGTGAGAATCTAAATATTAATTGTGGCTGGCCTCAGCTTTACCCTGTGCCAATACTAGAGGTAGTTATAATTTATGCATACCTGCAGTTTCCTCTAACCCTGGAGATGGACTATCTCCAAAGACCTCAAGATCGAGTCCGTATCCAGAGACCAGTTTGTGCAGCATATCTCTGATATTGTTGTGGCAACTGAAATATCTCTTGTGCGACCTTTGAATGAGAATCACGCTCCTCCGAACAGGTTCAGTCTCAATTTGTTGACGCAGTAATAAAGACAGCATTTGACCTGGAAAAAATATGCATAACTCAATTAAAGGTGAATGAACTCGTAAAAAAATACTAGTAATACAAACGCTAATTTTTTATCGTTCAGTCAGTTACTCTAGCAGGCCTATGTGCAGTCTCAGCTCCATTGGAATAACATTGACGTTGGTGTGAAGCACAATGCACATGAAGTTCCTTAATATATGCTTCTTATAATAATATTGCAGAATGTGCATGTCCCATGCAACCCAATGGTATGGAACTGTATTAAATGCATACATGGATGTAACAAAAAACATTTTGGGCCCAGTTGAACGGCTTGAGGTACAATGCATCGGGGGAATTAAAAAAAAAAAATTTTCACAATTTTTTTTTTCTTCAAATTTCTTTTTCCCAATTTTCCAAAAAAAAAAGGTTCCAATTTTTCTTTCCATAAATTTTGCTACAGTTCCCTGATTGCCTGTTCATGGGCAGATGTCTATAGACCTATTAATATGCCTATATATGTGACAGTGCATGTGCCCGGACAGGCTTTTCTTGTACATGTATTTGAATAATGTCCCTGTGTGGCCCAGTTCCAATTGAGACTCCTATCAGGAAAATGTTGAACTTTGCCTTTGCTACTCAGCGTTTCTGATAACTTATCTCTCTTTTGGCAAGAACAAAAAATGGCGTGACCTACAGTAAGCTCTAGGAGCTTGCAAAAAATGTGCAATGCAATTCTGTTGCGAGTGTCAACAAAGATGGTAAAGCATAGAAGGCGTTTCATGCATGTATGTATATTTGCTGTCATGGCTTATATCACGTATGAATATTTCTTCAAGGAAACCTTGACACCATGTCCGGATATCAATAAAAATGGAACTCTAACTAACAGGACCAAGGATATCTATGCAACTTTTACAGGAGGTTTTGGAAATGTAATTTTTCAGTTTGCAGCTGTATATAGCATGACATTAGCCGCGAACTGCAATAAGATGTTTTTTGCGCAATACAGAGGCAATAGGCCTAGTCAAGCTGGAAGACTGATAAGATTTTTCCCGAATTTGACAAATTTCATCAATAGGATTAAAAGACATCCTCGGTGTTTGATAAGAATCAATGAACTGGGTCCGAACAAGTACCACAAAAAGACAACTGAAGATATATCTGCGGCACCTCAAGATGTGTATTTGCATGGATTTTTAGGTGAGTCCTTATCTTTTATTTCTATTTATATATTTTATACAAATACACTTGTAGATGAGCTCTGAGAACACTTTGAGTTGCTTATAACCCAGCCCATAATTCAGATTCCCCAATATGTCTTGACTCCTTGACTCATGAAGGCCGTTGGGAATCTGAATTATCGGCTGGGTTATAATCTAGAAGCACTTGGGAACTTTATCTGTGGGGAGGGAAGATTGAAGGGAAACTTTGTTCAATGTTTCTCATGCCTAGTTTCGTCAATCTTTTTTTTTTAAGGGGACTTCTGCATTTCCACCCCCCCTCCCTACCTCAATAACACAGTAAAACAATTATCACTGATATAATTTTGTTGTCACTGTTTCAATTCAAATCTTTTGCAGGTGTTCCATCATACTGGTATCCAGAATATGAGAAAGAGATTAAGGAGTTACTGGTTGTATCTGAGGAGTTACAAACCCAGGCTAGGAGTTACTTGATGCAGATTTCAAATGGTCATGAAGACTTCCAAGCTCAGATTAAAAATCTTAGACAAGGAACGTCACGAAAGTCGGCAGATGGGATTACACCACTTGTTGGGATTCAAATTCGCCGAGGAGACAAAGTCTCAGGAGAAGACGGATGGCTATTACCTGAAAGGTCATATTTTGAAAATGCAATGGACTATTTCCGCAAAAAGTTCAGGAAAGTTTATTTCGTCATCGTTTCTGAGGACAAAAATTGGGCAAAGAAAAACATCATCGGTGACAATGTTATATACTCCATGGCAAATGATGATTTACTAGAATTAACTTTATTAACATTATGTGATCACACCATCATGAGCGTTGGAACTTTCAGCTGGTGGGCTGCATACTTAGCAGGGGGAGAGGCTGTCTACTATCCAAAACACACAAAACCTAACTCAGTTTCAGCTGGATTTTTCAATAATACACAATATTTTCTTCCACACTGGAAGCCTATTTCAGAGAAAATTATTAGACCTGAAAATGGTTAAAAACTAAAGTTAAGCGTCTGATATGGAAGGAAAAATACCAGATTTGCAAATCCAACGATTTCCATAATCTACCATTAAAAATTCCACCATTTAGTGAAAATCAAATTTTCCTGCCTGGTCCTACAACATTTAAACTTTGTACTTAAGAGGCAAACATGCGTATTAACCCATCAGAATGACAAGGGAACTGCAATATTCTTGCTTGTTTATCTTGATTACATTATGTGGTATATTAGGCCTGTGTGCCGTATCTGACCAGCAAAGATCGAGTCACAAGCAGTGTTGTGCTCGTTACTCAGTCATAGTAACTAGTTACATATTACATATTACTTTTATAAAATGTAATATGATCCGTTACATATTACTTTGAAAAATGATAAAAAGTAATAATATTACATATTATATATTACTTATTATATTGGCTTATTGTGCCGCATTTAGTTTGTACTATGGGCCAAATTATGAGACCAGATCCAAGAAGATCGATGGAAAAAAAAACACCTCAGAACTCTCTGCACAAAATAGTAGGCCTGGGCCTACCCACAGACAACCAGACATTAGACTGACAATTGGGTATTTTTCTTTTCTGCATCTTAATTCCAGATAGTTTGACTCTACGGTAGTAGGCCTACTGATACCTCCCTGTCCTCTACCTGCCCCTTCCACCTCCCTGTTACTCGTATAATCCAATGCCTTATTTGATTATAGATGGGGCCACTAGTACTGCATTCAGCATGAACAAATGAGGGTAGCAGCAACTTCACTTTAGCTATGTTTTTACAGTCTTAACTCCTGAATATTAAATTTATATGAAGATGAACAAATAGTCTGTTACCTGAGAATGTCATCTACCTAAACAAAGAGCTACTATCAACAAATTTCAGATAGTAGCAGTTAACTGAAATATGGACAAAATGTGACTGCAAATTAGCATGTGGGACATCTGTAAATAAGCTGTTGACCAGGCAATCAAGTAACGCAACAGTAACGAGTCTAAAGTACTCAAGTAACTGTAATATTATTACTTCGTTTTCATAAGTAATGCGTTATATTACTCAGTTACTCACTTGGGTAATAATATTACATAACGAGATCCGTTACTAACGCGTTAGTCGCATCACTGGTCACAAGCAGGTAAAGTAACTGACATTCTCTTTGTTAACAAGATTCACCAACATTTCACACTCCCCAACATTTCAAACTCAATTCTGGCACCAGTATTACAAAATGAAGTTTGGATGTAGCGTTATCAATTTTAAAAATAAAAATGTGGTCTATTTTTAATGAAAAATTCGCATTTTATGTGAAAATGTGTCAAGAATCTAAATTTTGCTAGACTTTGAAAAGGTGTACTGACTATGTTGGACTATTTTCACATATTCATAGCAAAATAAAAATATTTTTTAACTGCACATAGTTTATTTTTATTTTTCAGGAGATATCTTTTTTAAGGCACAATTTGATAGGCTACCTTAACATGTAACATGTTGGTGAAATGTTTTTCTCACTTTGGACAATTCCAAAGCAATTAGACTGGTCTAAACATGTTGGTGCAATCAGGCCTATATGTCTAGTTGTGCTCAATGATAGGAAATTAATCCATAGTGCTTATAGTGTAATCTTTTCAAATGGTTTAATCAGGAATATTTTGAAGTGTTCTGTTCATTCATGCATGTAAAATATCAGCCAATAAGTCAGCTTGCCTGTATTTTGCTAATTGTTTAGGTCTTATTGGTTTGCTCTGTGTTTTGTATATTTTCATTAAAGTGCTTGTTATTTGTGCTGTGCAATGCAATTATGTTGCGAGTTTCAACTGAGATAGTACATCATAAAAGGATTTTCAAGCATCTCTTAATATATGCAGTCTTGTTTTACATTACATATGAATATTTCTTCAAGGAAACCTTGACACCATGTCCGGATATCAATAATACAAAAAATGGAACTCTAACTAACAGGACCAAGGATATCTATGCAACTTTTACAGGAGGTTTTGGAAATGTAATTTTTCAGTTTGCAGCTGTATATAGCATGACATTAGCAGCAAACTGTAATAAGATGTTTTTTGCGCAATACAAAGGCAATAGGCCCAGTCAAGCTGGAAGACTGATCAGATTTTTTCCAAATTTGGAGAATTTCATAAATGGGATAAAAAAACATCCTCGGTGTTTGATAAGAATCAATGAACTGGGTCCGAACAAGTACCACAAAAAGACAACTGACGATGTATCGGCGGCACTTCAAGATGTGTATTTGCATGGATTTTTAGGTGAGTTCATATCTTTGTATATCTGTTAACATACATTTTGACATTATCCATAGTTCTTTGGCCTGCCAGAAAACTCTTTTGGGAAAATTTAAAGGCTGAAATCAAACCATCAATTGTTAAGGTCGCTGACTGTCGCTCAATACTAGCCAACTTTCTTGCATAGAATTTCTTCAAAATAGTTTTTTGAAAATGTTCTAAAATATAATTTCTAGCATGTATACAACAAAATTGGGACTCACCATGCTTTTTAAGCACTTTTTAACACACTTTTTAAGCACTTCAGAAGTTGTCAGAAGTTTTCAAAATACATCAATATTAAAGTGATGTAAATGCCTGTCCTGGTCTAGTTGTCACACAGGGGAGGAAATCCCGTACCACGCCCTGGTCGAGGCTTTATTTGTAATGCTAATTAAGTTATAATCATGATATGGAACAGTACCACTATTATCACAGATATAATTTCCTTGTCATTGTATTTCAATTCAAATCTTTTGCAGGTGTTCCATCATACTGGTATCCACAATATGAGAAAGAGATAAAGGAGTTACTGGTTGTATCTGAGGAGTTACAAACCCAAGCTAGGAGTTACTTGATGCAGATTTCAAATGGTCATGAAGACTTCCAAGCTCAGATTAAAAATCTCAGACAAGGAACGTCAAGAAAGTCGGCAGATGGGATTACCCCACTTGTTGGGATTCAAATTCGCCGAGGAGACAAAGTCACGGGAGAAGACGGATGGCTATTACCTGAAAGGTCATATTTTGAAAATGCAATGGACTATTTCCGCAAAAAATTCAGGAAAGTTTATTTCGTCATCGTTTCTGAGGACAAAAATTGGGCAAAGAAAAACATCATCGGTGACAATGTTATATACTCCATGGCAAATGATGATTTACTAGAATTAACATTATTAACATTGTGTGATCACACCATCATGAGCGTTGGAACTTTCAGCTGGTGGGCTGCATACTTAGCCGGGGGAGAGGTTGTCTACTATCCAAAACACACAAAACCTAACTCAGTTTCAGCTGGATTTTTCAATAATACACAATATTTTCTTCCACACTGGAAGCCTATTTCAGAGAAAGGATTGAAATTGAACTGAAGAATCTGATAAGGAAAGAAAATACCAGATTCACAAATAAAACTATTTCTGTAATCTAGCTACCATTTAGTAAGAAACCAATTTTCCAGACGGTCCTACAATAAAGATTATTCACTGAGGCTCAAAAGCAAAAATGTTACCACAGGCCTAGTATACACACAATGCAATAACAAATTAGGATCATGTTGCTGGTTAACAGTCAGGAAAAGTACATTTTTCTTAAGGAACTATGTTATTCTCACAAGTACCATGTTTGCCTTTAAGTAGAGATGAGACACAAACATTCAAAGTGTAGCTGAAGCCTCAAGTGGCTAACATTCAAAGTGTAGCTGAAGCCACAAAAGTAGCTGGCTCTGAGGTTTTTTTCAAAATTTCTCTTAATGATGACTCTAAACCCCCCCCCAATCCTTTCCCCCCAAATATCTAATGGTTACCCCCTCCCCAAAGGTCAAGCTCTAAAATTTAGATATTCCCAGAAATTATTTTTATGATTAAATTTCTGTCTCCAGGGGAAATATTTCCATGGGTGCTGTTCCCAGGTGTAATCATGTTGTGTTCTCAAGTTTACTTCTCCAACATCAAACCCACTGGACCAATGAGACGGGTCTCTCTGACTCTGGCCAGAGAGTTAGAGCTGGGGCTTTTAGACATGGACATACGGCAGCGCCACCCTTGGTGGGTAGCCACATGATAATCAATCAGTTACCTTGTATTAAAGGAGTATGGCCACACATTCCTCCAGGTGGTAAATACAGAATGTGAGCTCGGATGTCCCCACTTATGATGCGATGCTCGGCTATCCCAAGGAGTCCTAGTGAGTTGATGACAAAGCCTTCAACGCCGGCAACATGGACAAAAACTTGTGGGTTGTTTCGTAAGAATTTGAGGAAAGGCACAATACGAGGTAGTTGCTCTGACATGTGGTGGAAGTAGCCCTTGCCCCAGAACTGGGAGATGGTAAATACCTGAAGAAAGAAAATGTATTATACATACAAACTATTACACAGGTACAAAACTAGCAGTATTCCATTGGTAAAGAATATTAACCATCAGACTATCGATTCAATTTAAAATAAGCTGAATCTGTGCTATTCACAATAACCTGGCTGTGTTTGAAAGTGTAGTATAGACAGATAGATGTGGTAAGTGCAGCCCTCTAAGACCAGTTCTGGGCGCTCACGAGGGTTGATTAATGAGATGAAAGAGAGAGAGAGCGGGTAATGAGATGAGAGAGAGAGCAGGATTCCTCAACATGGTACACATTTACCCCATGTGAGGGTTCTTTTGCTTGCCCAGCACTGACACTGATCAAAGGAGCCGCCAATTTAACGTCTCATCCGAACGATATCCAGCTGGGATTTTGCTCATGAAGGTTCACTGAGAATGTCCCCCACCCGGGGTTCGAACCCACGCTGACAAAGACCTTCAGCGGAGCAGGGGGGACTTCAAGCACTCAGCCACCCAGCTATGGCATGCACATGTATGATATATGAATATATTGACTGTTAGTCCAAATATACGAGTGCTTGGTATATGATTTATTGTAAAGAGGAACTTCAATTTGTTATTGAAAATTGAGGCATTCAATATTGACGAAACAAGAGTATCTCTGAAATATTGTATCTCACAATTTTTCCCAATATCGCCAAGCCCTAATGCATGTATTTGAACGAAGTTAACACTAATTACTGTGCCTGTCATTCATTAAACAATATGCATACCAACTGAATTACCTGGTTATATACTTGGGCGTACTGCATCCTTCCTTTCGTAGGTTTATCATGGTTATAAGTAGCACATCTGCGAATCACTATCTCCGTCTGAATTTCTTCTCCTGCTGTATTTGTTGTTTCAGTTGTGATGTCACCTGTATCGCTATCCACAAAAGCGTTTTTGAGTACTTGGATGTATGTCACAGGTATTGCATCATCATCGACTGAGGGGTAGAACTTAAGATCCTTGAATGTTTTAGAATGCAATATGTGTTGCATTTGCAGTGGTTTTGGATTGGTTGCCCGGGAGGGATCATCTGAACACGTCTGTACATCAAACTTGCCATTGCTTCTGTTTTTAAAATCTGTACAGTTGGTAGCTGTTGAATTGTAGTACTCACTCAGTATTAAATCTTCGGTGTCTATAGAGTTCAGCTTAATCTCTCTTGTTGAGATAAAGGCGGTATTTTGTATATAATTCTCATCTAGTTGGCGATATGGTCCACTTTTCATGTTATCTTCTGTCGATAGTGTTGAAATTTTGCTGACAAATTTCTTAGTCGATAAAAATGTATCTAGTGGTTCCATAGATGTGAAAAACTTTTCTAGTGTTTTGGCAATGGCTGCTGGATTTCTGGGTGGAAATTTATCATAGATTAGATCAGCAACTTTCAGACCAGTCCGACTTACTTGGGGAGGTACCCACTTTTGTATGAGGTGGAAGGGAGGCTGATAAGCCTCATCTGTGAGATCATAGCAGTGCATTTTGAAGAATGATCTGTAGACAACTGTCACAGCGGAACACAGAATTAGAAACAGCAAAATTTGAAAGTGCTGCTTCGTTTTTATGGAATGGTACATCTGAAAAAAGAAAACGAAAAGCATTATCACGAATTATCATATATAAATTATTTATCTTTGATACACAGTTTAGAATATTTTCTTCTGCTTTTGACCTTGATAAATGTGCTATTAGCCGAGCCCATTTGGACGCCAATCCTCAACATCGGAATCACTGCACTTTCTGCTTTTCACTCAATGACCTACCTTGAAAACATAAACATTACATTGTGGACAATTGATCAATTTCAGTATAATGTAGCCTAGCCAGCATGTATATATTAATCCGACCACCAAGGCCAATGCTTATTTCTGATTGGCTGAGAACACTGCGGATATTCTACTGAATTTGCTGCAATAGAATTAATAGACAGAATAATCACACAAATGGACAATAACTATCGCTGTCGTGTGAATTAATATCACTCTCGCCCTTCGGACTCGAGTGATATTAATTCACACAACAGCTCGTGATATTGTTACTCAGTGACCCTGACTTGGGTTGTTTTGTTATAATATCAGTTTAGTACACCTCCCAAGTCCATTCCCTGCTGTGATTGGCTAAACCTGGGTCACCTGACTAAGATTAGAAAGCACTGTGTGGATTGACAGGTCAATAGTCTATTGGATAGTGCCCTCAGGGCATTATCCACAAAACTATTGACTGGGCAGACTTTTAAAACTTGTGATGACGTCACAGTTGCCATGACATCACATTGTGACGCCAAGTGGTGATGCCATGACTTTCTGAGTTGAGTGTTTTCCCCAAAAACATGCCAACTTTGAAGCCATGATACTCTGTGACTACTGCTAGCACAATCTTGAAATTTGGGGGGTATTTCAGTCAACACTGGATGTTTTTCCTAGGCTTTTTAGATCATGATTAAGTTTTCCATGATGAACATTGGAAGTGTACTAAAACAATTATTGACTGGTAGTATTCAGGCACCAGAGCTAACTATTTGGCCCCTACGGGATTGAGGTTGGCTACAATTACTCTCGGGCTGCACCCTCGGGCAATAGTAGCCAACCTCACTCCCTCGGGCCAAATTGTTTGCATTAGTGCCCTCATGCCCAGTCAATATTTGTATAGTATTTCACAGTTATGAAGATCATTTGTGTCGGGTCTGCTTCTGAATTAACAGTCGCGTCAGACAGGTCTGACACTCACAATGTTCAAAGCTTTGAACTACACTGTTATGGGGTTTTATGATACCATGTGTTCGGATAAATTCGAAATTTGTTGTTTCTTTTGGCAGACACGGGATTTACCTTCGCTCAGATAGCTTTATCCAGGTTCAGCTTCGCTTCGCCAAGATACAGCTATCTTCGGGAAGGTAAATCCTGTATCCGCCAAGCAAACAACAAATAACTAATAATATCTATATATATATATATATATATATGACAGTTAAGACTGAGTACAATAACTGACTGAATACCGTTATTTAACACTTCAATTGCTCTATCACCAGGAATATGAGTGGCTGTTGCCACTAAAAATTATTGCTTTTTAAAATCACCTCAAACATGTCTTGTCAAATACACAGTGTTCAAGACCCACAATTACCTGAACTGACTCACCACTGAACCTCTCCAAGAGATAAAAGCAAAAATATACACAACTGTAATAAATAGCATAGAACTGAAAATTAACAAAATCAGAACTTAAAAATAAATTAGATTGACTTCCTTTAAGAAAAAACAAAATGAGGAAAAATGATATAGTGGCACACCTGTCAATGTGGTCTGCCCAAGGATGATTGATTTTATAGTTTTCGAAATTAATATATGAAGAAAACAATAATTAAATTACATTGATTTACCTGTTTGATTAGCCAAAGGCAGAATTTCACAATAGACACACATAACAGCTGTTTAAATGCCATTTTTCAGGTTGATAGTTACTAGGTCAAAATAAAACAGTAACTGTGAAAAACATTGGCACAAGTTGACATAAATAATGAGGTTTATTCAGGATTGACCATATGGCCAGACACCTTTTTGAGTTGTGTCACAGTTATTGAAATCCCATTTTATTTGACCCCTGTTTGAAAACTCTTTTGTTTTAGACCACAAATACTTTGGCAGACAGTCATGCCTGGTTGCTTTGAGAATCCGAACAAGAGACAGTGTGAATAACAGCTCAGCTTTGACTGATTGCTGAACTGAGGGATTATGACTTGCTTACATTCAACATTTAAAAAAAAAATGTGGTGACCAAATAATAGTTATCTCCCTGAAAGAGTCTTTTATTAAAAAAAAAATAATAATAATTTCTTTCTTTCTTAATATTAGGCTAACCACTGGGACCTGGGTTCTTTATCCTGTCTGGACAGCTAATGTTGGATCTATAACCAAGGGTAGTTGAGGGATACAGAGGCTACAGCTGAGGGTAGTTGAGGTGAGCTGAGTTCAGTTGAGGCTAGCCGAGGATAGTTGAGGGGAGCCCATGGTAGTTGAGGGAAGTTGAGGGAAGTTGATAGGCAATGATTGAAAATACACCTCGCAATAAAATTGACCAACAGAAATCCCTATTCAGGTAGCAACCCTGACCTGGGATATGCATGGGATGCACTTTTGGGACCCATTATTCCTACATTGTGTCAATGCTGTCTACAAGTGGACTGCTCTTGCATAGCCACAGATCAGAACATATGCTGTCTTGTGTTGCCACCTAGTGACTAGTGTGCTATTCCGCGAGCTCCTGCGAGCGTCCACCATTGCAACTTTCAACCAGAAGAACACACACAATTTTGTCTGGAAGACACCAGGGCTGTTTCTGAGTGTGTTGATTGCCTTGTCTACTTCCTTAGAGAATGTGATTGCCGAGTCTGACTCTGGTATACATCAATGTTGGATAGAAATTTTGTGAATGTGCAATGAAATTGGAACTATTTCTTGGGACAGCAATGCTGTAGCATAGGAAATCAACTTTTGTGCCAGGTGGCAGCAGCATACAGTTCTCAGTTTCACCAGACTGGTGTCAATGGGTTATCTTATACATCCCATCTTGATTATTTTTATATCCATCATCATTCAAAATTCAAAACCTCATATTTCTGGCCAAACCTTTTCAAAACTTCATTGGAATACCATAATTCTTCAACTTCACAAACCACAATTCCTCCAATCTTCTAAAACCTCACTACTTCAACTCCTTAGGAAATTATGTTACCTCAGGAAATACTCAAAATCACGTACCCCCCCCCCATATTGGATCTGTACCCCCCCACCCAGGTGACCCCCATATGAACTTCCTGACTTTGGCTAAATATACAGTTACTCTTTGTAATGTAAAGTAGAGGACAAACGTTTGGCTGGATAGCTCAGCCTGTAGGCCTTGTACAAGCAAAATTCAAACACTCACCTCAATGGTATCAGTTTTGGAATAATCGTAGTGCATTTCCAGATTGATTTGACAAGATTTTTTTTTGCTCCCTTTAGAATTACATTGCAGTCGATTTGTTTACGTCTGGCAAGATTTCGTGACGCTACAATGTAGCAAACAATTGCAATGCTATGACGTCACAAGAGATGACGTCACAACTTGACTGCAGCGTCCCTAGTGTCAAAAAAACTTTCTCCTGCTATGATGTGACAAACTGTAGTATATTGGGTGCCCCCCCAACAATCGCGTGCCCCCCGCTCGAGACCCCCTTAAATAAATCATACAACCGGAAAACCTTCTTGAATGCCCTTGTTCAATGTGATATCAAAAACTACGAACCTTCTCATGAAATTTTCCCCTCAAGTTGTAGAAGTAAAACCAATGGTTCCTATCAATTGAACTCTGGAGAAATGACCTTCTCCAGAAGTATTTCCTGCATATTTATAGGCCCCCAGCTAAGCCTTGTCTTAATCCAATACCCAGGTGATACAACAGAAATTAGGCAAGATCCTACACTTACTAAGTTCATTAGCCTGATTTACAACCTGGGATAATCTGTTATTGATTAACTTATAAAGTTGCTGTTGATATCTTAGTCACAATATTATTATATCACAGAGGAATATCCATAAAATTGTCTTCTTTAATTTCATGCATAATAATATGGGACGCATGACCATGCAAGATACGTCACAAAATGGCGACTAAAAATTCCACTGTCGAGCAACATTGAAGCTTGGCACGGCTAACATGTTGTGTGAATGCTACTCTCAATTCCTTGAGCCAGTATTTTTGAAACACCACACACCAGTCTTTGCGAAGATTGCCGGTCCGAAGGAAATGTCCGGCAGATTTTCAACCGGTCCGGCAGTCCAGTCCAAAAAATTGCCATTGGATACATGTTAAAATTTTTGGAAATAGACAAAATATCCCTTTCGGTCCAGCATGTGATTTTGGATCTTCGCAAAGACTGCAACACACTAATAAATATAATTGATGGTTGTTTCAAAAGCCATTTGAGCATATAAAACTCGTATTTTTCATTAAAATGAGTATCTTGATATATTGAAATTTTGTGACACCCCTACTACAGTCTGGATAGTCAGTTTCTGAGCAGAGCTCGTTTTATGGGACAGAAACGATGTAGTAATGATCATTATTGCCGTGTTGGTTATATAATAAGACACAAGTAGAACATAGCTGGTCACAGTGGTCAAGCTAACTAAAGGGGTTGGGTGATAGGCCTTTATGTCCTGTATTTTTTCCGTGACTAGGCTTGAGGTGGCTCGATATTCGTGAACTTTCCGAGATAGCATTTCTTCAAAAATTTTAATAGTTCAAAATTATCCGAAATTTGGTTTCTAAAAAAGTGTGGAGGCTACCAGCCTTTTTTTCATATTATTTGAGATTATGTACAAGAAAGTCAGTTCACGCAAACCTGAAAAGCTCAATTTTTTCTGAACTTTTTTACTGTGAAGTTTGCCCTGCCATTCCATGATGTTGCGACATGCATCGTATCTTAGGACAATACAGTGTTGTATCGTGGGATCATGGCACCTACTCTGACTCTAGGATTTAAGCACGCGAAAACGTGTTGGTTAATGCCATCAGACATGGATCCAGAAAATGTTGAACGGGGGCTTAGGCCACACATAATTGATCTTTAGCTTCTCGGATCCTCTCAAGGCACTTTTTCTAGGGTCGGTCGGTCGGACAAAAAAAAAGGTGAAAAAAAAAATTTTTTATAATGTCAAAAAAGAAAAATTTTTTTTTTTCAATTTTTTTTTCCGTCGCCAGGAAATCTATTGTGTCGGCAGGTCCGCGAAACTAAGAATCAATTATGTGTGGCCTTACGAATGGAAATGCACTAAAAAAGTCTGCCAGCTGTGACAATGTGACATGTACAGTAAAAACTTTCGATCTGTTTGTTTTCATTGCACTCTTGACTGGTTCGAACAGGACCCAATGTGGCTCTGTGACTCGAATAAGAGAAGAATACAACTGTTCAATTATAGTAAAATACATGCAAATATAGTAAAGCAAGTTTGTTCGACATCAATGGCTTGGAGCACATTACCACATATTGACGACCTTGGACAAAGGCAGAGTTTTGGTAGCACTGATTAAATTCTGAACCCACTCCTTTAGTGATTATTGTGTCTAGTTTACAAAAGAACATGTTTACCAGGCTGGCTTCTTGCCTTGATTGAACATTTCTGAAAAAACTGGGTAGGCTATTTGGTAGTTCTTAGTAAACTGCAAATATGTGCAGCTTTTTTCAAAAATTTGGAATGATCATATCTCAAGATTCAAATTCACAATTCTATTTCAGTTTCAATGTTTTATACGTCATCAATTAATAACGTCACATAAAAGGTGCCACTTCCTGTCAGCTTTGGCACATGCAAAAGTTTTCCTTAGTATATCCCTGTGCGGATAGCTCCGTCTCCTACCATTTGAAGACCTGACGGTCTCTATTATAGATCTAAACTCAGCAACATTAAAAACGCACACATTTTCAAAGTATCATAACTTTTGAAGCACCACATTTATCTTAATGTCACCAGGCAATTTTGCTTATTAGCTCCTCAACTAAAGATTGTGAACGTTTTTAACAGATTCCGTGGATATTTCTAAGAACCGGACATGCTTTTGTGACAAAATGTCAAATTTGGAATTTGCAAAATTGAAAAAGGGATATGGGAGTAGAGTACAGATGCTTTCACTTTTTTATTGATTTCAAATGGTCAAAACAGGTGTCCATCAAGATTTCAGGTCTAAATTTGACCAGTAAGTGATACCTATATTTCTCTAGGATTCAGGCTGAGAAAACCACTGTCCCAATTCACCCCTCACTTTGGGGTGAATTGGGACAGAGACTAATCTAAATAACTAGTCCTTCCTACCCCGTATTATAGATTTATAATTATGAATAAACATTAGAAAACATGTTTAGCACCCAAAAAGTCACTCTCAGTAAAATTTGAAGTCTATTACGTGTAGAATATTCACTTTTTAACAAAATGTAAAAAATCACTGCAAATTGACAAAAATTTCGTTATCTGCTAATTTTGCAAGTGATGAATAATCTTGGACTAAAATCTACAACAAATGATGCCAATTTGGACAACACAAAATCCATGAAATAAGCTGGATTGAAAATTAGTAAGACTTTTCTGACCAGCTCCGTAACTCTGCCATTCACTTGGATCCGAACCCATGACTTATCAGACAAAATATCACATCTCAGCAACTCTTTTGGTCTCTTAAAACTGTTTAAATCGATTTGGATTATAAAATCTTTATTATTCTGCCTTTATTTGATATTATATCACATCATTTTTTATCAGGTTCCAAAAGTGCATATTTATCACAATTTTGGCAACGTTTGACACTCCCATAGCATTTCTACAAGATAAAAATAATTTTGCAGCATGATAACACCCCGTCCAACATTATTTTATGACATTACATCACTGATTTCGTTTCTTGAGTTATTATTGGGGGCCGAAAATCACACTAAAATAACTCTAAAACTGAAAGTGCATTACTGCTTATAGAATATAGTCAGTGCAAATGTATCTAAGTTTGTGATTTTTTCCATAATTGGCTACAACTATATACTTGATGTTTTGTGAGAATTTTGTGTCTGTATCTTTTATAGTTTTTGTGGTACAAGCAAAGTTTTGACCAGCTTTTGAAAATATAAATTCTGCAGGGAAATGTTTAAGGTGCTGCAGCTCCTTGCCGGCTGCAGGTAGAATAATGAAAATCCATCCGAATCATTATTGGAATATATACTAAAACTGTGCCAAAAATCAAGTCCCTGCTACAAGTAGAAGTGGTTGCTTTTTGAAGATAAAAATAATTTCCTGGCTTGTCCCGATTCACCCCAGTGTCCCTATTCACCCCATATTACGGTACTTGAGGATAAACCATAAACCTCAGCAGTTAAAGGTCATGACACTTTAAATGATGTGCGTTTTTAATGTTGCTGCGCTCAAATCAAAACTTCTTTAGAAAAAGGAGCAAATTTTATAAACTGGAGCTTGATCTGTTGTGACAAATAATCCTTTTTGTCATTCATCATGCATCAAACATGGAATCTGTAGACCTGTATTCAGATAATTAACCAAGACAAGCAAAGACATCCTTGAAAAAGCCATTGGCCTTTTAAGAAGAAAAAGTTTTGAGCATGAGCAATAAGCAGGGAAAAAAATTCAATTAATTGACAGCCATTAAGATAAAAAAATTAGTCTGAAAATTCTTGTTTGACTCCATCAAACAGTGCTCAGTGAATTTTGTTTTTGAATTCTAATTCCACATAAATTTCACATGTTGCAGTTAATCATCAGCATTTTCTCCAGTCATCATACCCTTAATTCATGGATACTTTACGCTACTCCTCCCAAACTACTCAATGCCCACACCTAAAAATTTGCAAGCAACATTATTTCACGCCTTACAACAACCATAAGTGGTTGTGGTTTCTCAAACTCTTCATATTATACCAGTAGTCATTTATGCACGACTATCAATCTTCTCTAATGTTGTTGTAGTTGTTCTGTTTTCCCTGGACTCTTACTCTCATTATACCCATTATCACGGGTACTATGCTAGTTCTTCAAATTGATATGTCTGTTGATTTAAAAAAGTTTGATATTAAAGATCTTGTTCTTGTTTGTTGGTGTTGGCCAAAAGCCCAAAATATTATTAGACTTCATAAACTCGTATGATAGGAGTTAAATCATTGGGACCATGCAGACGAACTGGATAAACATCACTAGTATTTAGATAGATAATAAATATCTAAATTTTCTACTAATATGCAATATACAAGTCTCTCCTACCGGTTCCTGTTTATTATCTGGACGCCTCTGGCGTGCAGATACTGTCTCACAACGGCCTACTTCCTTGTGTTTTTCAGTTTCCTGTTGGCTGAACATAAGACATAGTGATGTACACAGTAAACCCATCAAACTTACTTTATGTTGCACACACGTGATCCAAGTGACTCAGACTGATATAGGAAACAGATAGTGGATAGATCTACAGATATCACTCGGTGAATTGGTCCTTAACACCGAGAATAGCTGGAAATCTGTGTTGCAATCATGGAAAATTGACTGGATTCTAAATAGGACAATGTACTAGAATTATAACTGATATACTGTCCCTATGGCACACCAGGGAGGGGGGACCAGTCTACCAGAATCTGATATGCTTCAGCGCACACCCGTCATCAACACGCGGTAGCCACCTAGCATGCAAAATACGCACTAATGCTATTGGTTGAGAGAGCTATATAGATTTGCCGGTGTTCAACAACTAGATCATTAGATTGAAACTGGCATGCATAAACAATTTAAAAGGGGGTTAAAGAGCCCTAAAGCTATTGACCAACTTGTGACCGACTTATGCTCAGACAGGATGAACTGTTTTACAACCATGGCCTCATTCACACCTCCTTCTGACCTAAAGAATGGCTTTTTGAGGAAGCAATGAGCAGCCATAGTGACTGCATCGATGGAAGGACTGTGTTAGTTTATTGTCAATAAAAGGAAGGAAAATGAAGTTCATGGTGGCCATACAGATTCCAAGATAGAAGGTATAGGCCTTATATATTGATTGGCAGAAAGTCAGACCAAAATAAGCACAAACATGGTGAATAAACAATTTAAAAGGGGGTTAAAGAGCCCTAAAGCTATTGACCAACTTGTGACCGACTTATGCTCAGACAGGATGAACTGTTTTACAACCATGGCCTCATTCACACCTCCTTCTGACCTAAAGAATGGCTTTTTGAGGAAGCATACTACACTGGTCCATTTGTTAGACTAGCAGGGCTAGTCTTTAGGGATACTAGGTGTCGTCCAGTTCCGAGTCTACCATCTCCATGGCAACCACAGTAGTAGTACTGCCTATTTACCCAAGGTAGCTACACTTTCTTCTTCTTCTTATTGGGAGTTCTCTCCTGTGTTTTGGAGCTCCCCTATTGATAGTTATGATATGGTCAATGATGTCAATCAATGTTAGTCAGCGATGTCAGCCGGGATATCAACCAGTGATATCAACCAGTGATGTCAGCCACTGATGTCAGACGGTGATGTCAGCCACTGATGTCAGCCGGTGATGTCAACAAGTGATGTCAGCCACTGATGTCAGCCACTGATGTCAGCCGGTGATGTCAGCCAGTGATGTCAGCCAGTGATGTCAGCCGGTGATGTCAGCCAGTGATGTCAACCGGTGATGTCAGCCACTGATGTCAGCCACTGATGTCAGCCACTGATGTCAGCCACTGATGTCAGCCACTGATATCAACCAGTGATGTCAGCCACTGATGTCAGCCACTGATGTCAGCCATTGCTGTCAGCCACTGATGTCAGCCACTGATGTCAGCCGGTGATGTCAGCCACTGATGTCAGCCGGTGATGTCAGCCACTGATGTCAGCCGGTGATGTCAGCCGGTGATGGCAGCCACTGATGTCAGCCACTGATGTCAGCCACTGATGTCAGCCACTGATGTCAACCAGTGATGTCAGCCACTGATGACAACCAGTGATGTCAGCCACTGATGTCAGCTGGTGATGTCAGTTGGTGATGTCAGCTGGTGATGTCAGCCAGTGATGTCAGCCAGTGATGTCAGCCACGGATGTCAGCCACTGATGTCAGCTGGTGATGTCAGCCGGTGATATCAGCCACTGATGTCAGCCGGTGGTCAGCCATTGATGTCAGCCACTGATGTCAGCTGGTGATGTCAGCCACTGATGTCAGCCACTGATGTCAGCCACTGATGTCAGCCACTGATGGTAGCCACTGATGTCAGCCACTGATGTCAGCCGGTGATGTCACCCGGTGATGTCAACCAGCGATGTCAGCCAGTGATGTCAGCCGCTGATGTCAGCCGGTGATGTCAGCCACTGATGTCAGCTGGTGATGTCAGCCACCGATGTCAGCCAGTGATGTCAGCTGGTGATGTCAGCCACTGATGTCAGCCGGTGATGTCAGCCACTGATGTCAGCCAGTGATGTAAGCCGTTTATGTCAGCCACTGATGTCAGCCGGTGGTCAGCCACTGATGTCAGCCGGTGATGTCAGCCACTGATGTCAGCCGGCGATGTCAGCCGGTGGTCAGCCATTGATGTCAGCCACTGATGTCAGCTGGTGATGTCAGCCGGTGATGTCAGCCACTGATGTCAGCCACTGATGTCAGCCGGTGGTCAGCCACTGATGTCAGCCAGTGATGTCAGCCGGTGATGTCAGCCAGTGATGTCAGCCGGTGGTCAGCCATTGATGTCAGCCACTGACGTCAGCTGGTGATGTCAGCCGGTGATGTGAGCCAGTGATGGGATGATGTCAGCTGATGAAGTCAGCCAATGATGTCAGCCGGTGATGTCAGCCGATGATGTCAGCCAGTAATGTCAGTCAGTGATGAGCTGAACAAACTGCTGATCGACCCTCTGCTAGTCTTGCATATGGAAATATGCTCCCATCTAGTTTGACAATGTATAGAAACAAAATAAAACGAATTCTCCCATGATGCATATATGTTTTAATAAAGTAAAGTGTAGTATACATAATCAAATAAAAGTTTTACTTTTAATTTGAAGTTTATAAACTTTATACAGTGTACTTTTAGTAAATGCATGACAGTTACAAGGGTAACTGTCATGGTAAATGTAAGCTGCATATGCATATACACATACACATACAGCAAGATTGTTGGGTAATTTGAAAGAGGTGTGAAAAGGGGTAAATACATTTACTCTGCCCTTGGTCCATTTTTCTAGGCCAATGTGCAATGAAGTAGGGCAATAGCCTCAGGGCTCTTTGACTTCGTTTAAATTATGCTATTGCTTTCTTTCTCGAACATCTCAGGTTTTATTGAAATCATAAAAGTGGGTCTGCCTCATGAAGATGAGCTGTATCTACCTTAGCTTAAGATGTCCAAAGCAATGATGAGCTGTGGGTGTGTATCTCCTCTGTCAGCTTAACACAACTATTTCAAGTTGTTAAACACACAACTCCATCACACACAATCAAAAAACTTCATGCATCGCTATGTAGCAATTCATTTATTTCTCTCTCTTAAGGCCCATTGGCCACTATGCCCTGATAACTTCTGACTACTGCTATTATAATTCAGCCAACCAGACTACCAGACCAATATTATGTTACAATGTTCAGGTCAATTATCAGCGTCCAGATATGCAAATTGCAATTTGCCTTCTAGTTTGTCAAGTACCTAGTCATACTTCAAAGTTTCAAATATTTTCCGCAGGACTATCAACAGGATTTCGGTTCCTGTTTATTTGTCAAGTACCTAGTCATACTTCAAAGTTTCAAATATTTTCCGCAGGACTATCAACAGGATTTCTCAAAAACGTCTTTTGCTCTTTCTGTTCATTTTTTCCTATCTGTTTTCTCTTTTTCTTCCCCATTTCCCATGTTTTCTCCTTCATTTTTCCACATTTCACATTTTTTTCTCAATTTCCCCATTTTGGCCCATTTCCCTATTTTTTGTCCATTTCCCCATTTTTTTGTTCATTTCCCCATTTTCCCCCAAAAAGTTGTCTGCCCCCACTAGCTACGCCACTCTATCTATGTATGTATGTATCTATCTATCTATCCAAAATCATTATAAATCTTCAACAGAAAGGTCTAATATTATAGTTTGCTTATATGTTGGCCATTCCTTGACCTGATTAGCCCTCATATTATAGTTTTGGACTCTTGTTGATTTATAGGCCTATCCTTTAAACACATTAAGCACCCCATAGACACGAATAAGATCCTCCGGAGCGATTTTGATCCTTATGGAGCTGTAACAGATCCTCCAGAGGAATCTCAACATGCATGAGTGTCAGGATGCCAAACAATTGGACTTTTCTGAACCTTTTATAACATTTTTGTCATTTAGGACTGTACCACCTGTTGGATTAACTTCTTAGGGACAAGGTGCAGCATGGGTTTCTGATTTTATTGTATTCACTTAATATTATATTGTTGAGGTTTGTAATGTCCAGCTTCACCTCTTTGGTGGATATTGAGTTTGGTGTGAAGAACGGAAGTTCAAAGGGCCATATATAATTACATGGATCATTGACAATAACAATATAACATTTTCTCAGTATTCCTTCCTGATTGACAAGCTTCGCTGCGGTTGAAGCAGTCGAGAGGAGCGAGGCTGCAGACTGACGAAATTCAAGTCAAAGTGGTTATTGAATTGGCTTCTAGGTCACTACAACAGCTCCCTTTCAGGTCCGCACTCAGCAGAACTCTGCTGGGCTGCTTCAGAAATGCATGTGAGCGAGGACCTGATTGGTTTAAGTATAGGTTATACAACGAGTTTGAGGTGTATTATAACTAACATTTCAGGTGGTTATTTACCGAGGGCTTTAAAGCGACTTATACTCCATATATGACTCCTGAAGGTTTTGTGACTGAGTGTTGTTGCTTTGTTGTCACTTTAGGTGCGTTGTTTGCAGGAGAAGTACTAAATTAATCACCAACAGTGGAATAACTAACAAATCTGTTGGTTATACCACGGCAAAAGACAATAGAAAACTGTCTTGGTGGAGTGTAATGAAATGTTGTAGCTTGCTGGCTCAAGTGCTGCAAAAGAAGGCTGCTGTAGCCTGTATTCCTGCTCGTCTGTTCTATTTGCCAAGTGTTTGGTAAAATGATTTCGATGTCTGTATATTTTCAGCTACCTGGAGAGCAAGCGTCTTGTGTTCCCTCGATTCTTCTTCATCTCTGATCCTGCTTTGCTAGAAATTCTCGGTCAAGCCTCCGACTCCCACACAATTCAGGTAACACTAACACACAGACCAAATATAACAGAATCGAAGAGAATAGGACAGAATAGAACAGAATAGAAAAGAACGAACATCATTAGCAATATCCACAGGCCCAAATCTTTTCTTTACTTACATACCACTAGTATATATTCAGAGGTGCCTTCTCCTAGCTTCATTTGGATAGAAAACAGGTCATTTTTTGGAATCGGCCAATCAGAGCATCCCTTGCAAAGATCACATTTGTAAGAACTTCTCTGACTGGCAAAGTTTAAAAAATGACCTATTTTCTGTCCAGATGAAGTAAGCATGCTTAGGCAGACTCAGAGCAGGGTACCTTGGAATATACTAGTGACAAACAAGACTAATCTGTCAGGCTTGGTCATGTGCTATATCTTACAAGACTTAGTGGTGATTCCTGCAATCTGCAGAGAAAAAAGTCTCCTCATTACTGTTGAAGCCTTGCATGGATATTCACAATATAATTCGAGTCAATTATATGTAAATGTGATGTGATTGCTTGGTGTGATTAAAATAACAATTTGTAAAGAGGTGCCTGTCAAAATGCACATTAATGTGAGAGGGAGCACAAGTGCATTTGGTGAGTCATTGTGCACAGATGGCAGTGGGCAGTGAGGCCTTGCACTTGACCAATGCACAGTAATGAGTTCGATACATTTTGTATTGATAGCTCAGCAAGGGAGCTGGGGACAAAGGGACATTAATCTAAATTCAATGACAAGGTTGACACTTGGGGATCCAAATGTATTCAAGCGGCATCAAAGCATCATCCTGTGGCCAACTGATACCTCGGTGACTCAAGTGGGGACTGGTCATTGTAGGCAATTAAGGGCAGAGCAATTGGGTACAATGGAAGTCATCAATCTAGTGGGAACTTCTGGCATTAGAGATAATGGGGAATGGAGATTAAGGGAATCGAGTGGAAACCTTGGGGTCTGTTGGGGTGAGATGAGTCGGGAGTTAATGACTGGCAACTGAAGCATCAGTTGCCCTAATGGCTGCCAAAGTAAGCAGCAGTTGCAGGCAGGCTGCTGCAGCTGACCAATAGTGAATATAATGAATATGCATGAACTAATTGACTATGGAATGATATGTAAATGATGTGTTGAATAAAACTGGCTGGGCAGCAATGCTCAGGCAGATTGTGCTGGAGTTGACTACTCTCAACTTTGTAGTTTGTGACATTTTCTGATGAGATTGAATCTCTGACATGGTGACATGTTTGAGACTTGCTGGAATAATTTGATTTAATAGCTCAGTTATCCAGGAGGGTATTTTATAACTTGGTGAACCCCGACGTGATCGTCTGCTATAGCAGTGTATTCGGATTAAGAATCATGGACCAACAGAACGAACTTTTGCGTCAAGTGGAAGCCCTTAATGAGAGACAAAGGAGAACCTTCGCCCGCGCAATGATCGAGGAACTGCAACGCATGGGACACAATGTGGAAATCGACACTTCAGTGGTCACAGTAAGTGATTTGAAATACGTTGTAGTTGCCTTGACAACCAGGCAGAACCAGCAGTAATGTGCTTGTGATTGAAGGGTGAAAGGAGTGCTGTTGACAGGGTAGTCAGGGAGAAGAGTGACCAATGAGTAAGCCAACAATGGAGCAGATAATTCAGGCGGACCATGGGCTAAGGCAGGAGCAGGTGAACCATTTAAAGGCACAGGCCAAACAATATGCAGAATCTGCTGAGCGCACCAAAGCAGAAACTCAGGCAAAACGGGTGAGGAACTGCGATGGTTCCTCGACTCAAAAGATTAGAGAATGGTTCAGGGACATTGAACTCACCATCCCTTATGCCACACGCACTGTATATGTGGCATCTCTGACCTCTGAGGGCTCGCTAAGGTTGGAGCTTGAGAAGTTCCTAACCAGTTCAGTGGACAGGGCAGCGGTCACCTGGGACCAACTCAAAACGCACCTGCAAAAGCTATTCCTGTCACAGCACGAGGCCGAGAGACTGAGAGACGCCCTAGAGAAGCTAGAACGCCAGCCATACGAAACCACCATGGCGTTTGGAAGACGTTTTGCAGAGGCCGCCGATCTCGCTTATCCGGCCAATGCCAGGAATCAGGATCAACAAAGAGCCATGCTCCGACATTACATGAAGGGACTTCAGAATGAGAAGCTGGTGCTGCGGCTGATACAAGAAAAGGGGCCCGCAGACTACTTGGAAGCAATTGAGGCAGTGGCCAAGTATGAGGCAGATGCCTATAGCGTATACAGGGCCATGAATGGCACGGCACCACCAGAGCGAGTGGAGGAGCCCATGGATGTATCGGCTGTGAGAGAGAGAGGCACAGAGCCCAAGGAGCAAGGGGCCACAGGAGGACAGATGGATCGAATGCAGAGGCAGATCGATGGTCTCAGCAGGGAGTTCACGCGCATCATGGCTATTGAGAGGAAGACGTCATCAGACTCGAGAGCCAGGGAGCCGAGGCAGCCGCATGCCAGGACACCATCGGGCCCACGGGACTCGCGCCTTCCCCAGCCCAGACGCAGGATGCCCCCCCCTCGATTCACCCCAGAAGGTCAACCGATATGCTTCAAGTGCGAGCGAGCAGGCCACATGCAGATGGACTGTCCTCAGGGGCGTAGATCATACACCAATAGACCAACACGAGGTAGGCAGGGCAGAGGGGGCTATTGATTAGGGGCAGTGGCGCCTCAGGCTTTTGTAGAGCTCTTTATTAGTGGAATAGCCATTGCAGGGCTTGTAGATAGCGGTGCTTCGAGATGTGTAATTAGGAGGAAAGAATTTGTAGATATATGTAGGAGGATTGGCAGGCAGCCAATAGTCAAGAAGACCGCGGGGCTAACGGGCGTCACGGGGCATGAATTACAGGTCTGGGGAGAAACCCAGATCAATTTAGACCATTTTGGTAACATAGATGTAGTAGTGGTAGGAGAAATGTCATATCCATTCATAGTTGGTAGGGATTTAATGAGGCGTGAAGCCATGGTTCTGGACTACTCCAAAGGCACCCTGCTGTGGAAAGGGGTGCAATTACCGTTGCGACCCTTGAATAGTACAGGGGGTGAAATGAGCACAATAGATGGGCCAGGGGATGCCATCATGAAGTGTGTGCGAGATAATGAAAGTGTGTTCAGTGCCACAGGGCAACAAATTGGGCGTCACCCAGAAATCAATGTGAGGATACACACAACGGGGGCTCCCATTAGGCAGAGGCCATATCGTGTTCCGTTCATGAAGCGCAGGGCCCTGGAATTGAAGTTAGTAGAAATGTTAGATCAGGACATAATTGAGCCTTCATGCTCTCCATGGGCCAGTCCTGTAGTCCTTGTCCTTAAGAAGGACAGCCAAGAATTACCGAGGTTCTGTGTAGATTATACTAGATTAAATAGCATGACTGTGAAGGATAGTTATCCTGTACCACTGATACAGGATGTGTTGGATGCACTGCAGGGGGCAAAAGTGTTTTCCACGCTGGACTTGAAAAGTGGATTTCACCAGCTGCCCCTGGATGAGAGGGACAGAGAAAAGACTGCTTTCATATGCCACAAGGGACTATTCCAGTTCAAGACCATGCCGATGGGGTTATGTAATGCAACTGCAGAATTTCAAAGGGCCATGGATCGGGTGCTTAGTGGATTAGTGGGGATTAGCGTGATGGTGTATGTAGATGATTTAATCATATTCAGCCCTGATGAACAGACACATGTGCGCCACCTGCAGGAGGTGTTTGACAGAATGAGGAGATTCAACTTAACCCTCAACCCAAAGAAGTGCGTCTTTGGTCAGAAGGAAGTGAAGCTGCTGGGATTTGTCGTCGGTGCGAAGGGACACAGGGCGGACCCAGACAAAGTTAGGGCGATAAAAGACATGCCTCCTCCTAATAATGTCAAGGCCATAAGGAGATTCTTGGGGATGAGTGGGTATTATAGAACCCTTATGCCAGATTATGCCAGGATCTCTGAGCCCCTTGTGGCACTGACGAAGAAATACGCCCGGTTCCAGTGGGGCGCCCAGCAACAGCGCAGCTTCCAAGAATTGAAGGACCTGCTTGTCAGTGAGAGAGTTATGGCACACCCAAGGACAGATAAGCCATACATTCTCTACACAGATGCGAGTGATGTGGCTTTAGGCGCGGTATTAGTACAGAAAGAGGAAGGTACGGGGATCGAGAGGCCAATTAGCTACCTGTCCAGGCTACTCTCCAGCACTCAGAGAAAATGGGCGGCCATAGAACGCGAAGCGCTGGCTCTGATCACAGCTTTGAAAGTCTTCAGGCCGTACCTATATGCTGCTGAGTTCACTTGCCATACAGATCATAAGCCCCTTACTAGCCTGTTCACAAAGGAAATGAACAATACGAAGATCCAGCGTTGGGCGATCCTCGTGGCAGAGTATGGATGCAAGATAAGCTACCGAAAAGGCAAGAACAACGTGCGAGCGGACATGCTGTCCAGGCTGGAGCCAGATATCATAGCCACATATGATGATCTGGATTGGCAGGTAGATGATCCAGATCCCTTGCAACAGGAGCCAGACGAGCCACTACCAATAATCCATGAGGCACTTGACATGGAGAAGGTCAAAGAAGAGCAGCGAAGCATGACAGAGTGGCTGGAGGCAGCCGATGAGCAGTCCCAGTATGAAGTGGTTGAAGGGGTGCTGTACTCAGTGAAGCGTCCCCATGAATATGCAGCTGAGTACCCTCGACTGGTGTTGCCCCAGGCTCACAGAGAGAAGGTGATTAAATGGGCCCATGAGGAGGTAGGACACATGTCGTATGTCAAAACAATGAGAAAGTTGCAAGAGGCCTATGTGTGGACTGGCATGAGACGGGACGTGAGGACATATGTGCAGAATTGTCCAATATGTGCAGTGCACAGCAAGAGGACACAGCATGTGGCAATGGGAGAGATGTCCTTACCCAATGGGCCGGGCCAGATTGTGTCAGCGGACCTGGTGGGGCCACTTCTGAGATCGCCCCAGGGAAACACAAACATTCTGGTGTTAATTGATCACGCCTCTGGCCATGCAGACTGCTACCCAATACCAAACAAGACCAATGAAGCAGTGTGGGACAAGCTCAGGAACGAATACTTCCCGCGATTTGGCATTCCCAACTGCATGATCAGCGATCGAGGTTTGGAGCTAAATGCCAGGGCCATGAGAGAATATCTGGCTGGCATTGGAGTGGAGCATCGACGCACGACGCCATACAACCCCCAAGCAAATGGGAAGGTGGAGAGATTCAACAGGACACTGAAGTCCATATTGGCGAAGCTGGTCAACAACAGGGTGGCCGACTGGCAGGACCAGCTAGGACATGCAGTGTCCTGCTACAACACCTCCACTTCCACCACCACCGGACACACACCATTCTTCCTGCATTTTGGACGACATCCCAGGATGCCCATCCATCGCGCTCACTCCCAAGTTCAGGATCAGCCACTGCTGGAAGGAAGATTGCATGCCTACTACCAAGCAATTCGACAGGCCAGAAACATGACTGAGGAGTCCAGGAAGTACAACCGTGAAAGGCTGTTACAGAAGCAGAACGTGGAACAGCTGGCAGTGGGAGACAGTGTTGTGATCCGTGCTAATGAGCCCCTCACGCTCACTAGCAGGTGGGATCCAAGGTGGACGGTGACGCAGCTGAGAGGCAAAGTGGTGTGGGTGAGCCACCAGCCCTCAGGCAAGCAGAGGGTGCTAAACCGCAACAAGGTCAAATTAGTGAGCCCCGATATGGCCTGGGATGGGGTGAGGTTGCGGCCAGTCAGGCAGATAAAAAGGGGTGCCAATCGCCCCTGGCAACTGCCTCGCAAGCCAGGCAAAAAGGGCAGAGCAAGTCAGTCACGCATGCCCATGCCAATGGCAGGAGAGAGAAATGACGGAGGAGAGAGAAATGAAGGAGGAGAGAGAAATGAAGGAGGAGAGAGAAATGAAGGAGGAGAGAGAAATGAAGGAGGAGAGAGAGAGAGAGATGATGGAGGAGAGAGAACTGTTGGAGGAGAGAGAGTTGCTAGAGGAGAGACAATTGCTGAGGGTGATAAGGGTGCCAGTGGTGCACAAGGTCGCAATGCCCAGAGCACAGAAGATGAGAGCGAGGCGATGCAGCACGATGGAGACGAGTCACCAGATTGGGAGCCCACTGGGCCATCTGCTCCCAGCTCAGGACGAACCCGAGGACAAAGGAGGCGACGTCCCATTCAAACGGAGGACCAGGGGGATGAAGATCAGCCAGCAGCACCCAAGCGGAGAGAACTAGAGAGGGATCAACGAGAGGGCCAGCTGCAGGACGATCAGGGACGGGGTGATGACTCACCCATGTCCAGCACCCCGACTCTTCCAGATGACCGAGAGGGCGGAGACCATGACCCCATGGAAAGTGAGTCGGCCAATGCCAAGCGAGAGCTGCTCCAGGAGGGAGAGGCCATGGACCCCCACCCAAAGCGCCAGCGCACTTATCTGCCAAGGGAGGCCAAGACGAACCATTCAGTGCTTGGACCTCGATTGGACCACTAGCTCTGAACCTGCTCAGCAAGACTCTCATTGTGACTTCACACTTAAGCCACAAGCAGCTCTACTTGCTTACTCAAGTGACAGACATGAAGATGATGTCAATGACTATTGCAGCCATGCTTTGGCTGACGCTCACCACCACCATGAGGGCTGGAGCCCAAACCACGCACAGCCCAGATAGAACGACCAGCCGAGCCGAGGGCATGAGACCACACCATTTGCCAGATGGAGTTTTGGTACAAGGGGGATCCGATCTCAAGATGATCCGCGCCACCTGGATGATCTTGGTTACGTTACGAGCTCCAACTTATCCAGATGGCCTCACTAAACTATTGGATACGATTCGCCACAGCTTCCGAGATTTGAGGGTGCGAGCACACTTCAAGCGTGCCTGGGCTGGACGCCTGGATCAGATGGATCCTAGAAAGCCGCATTACGTAACGGGAGAAGCTATGGGCGCCATCGACACGCCAGTGACCATCACCGAGCAGAGCATCATTTCCCCCAAGAAGACCATAACCCCATCCAGGCGAAGGCGAGGACTGATCAACGCTGTCGGAAGCATCATGGGCTTCCTCTTCGGTACTGCCACCCAAGAAGAGGTGCAGCAATACAAGCTGGCCATCGACCAACTGCAGAAGAGAACAGGGGACCTCATGCATGTCACTAAGGACATGATGACCGTGGTGGATCAGACGCAGGTGTACATGAAGAAGACACAGGCGGCCTATCTGTCCTTAGTGACCCACATCAAGAACATGGACGTCTTCGTAGAACGCATGAGGTCCAATATCAATAACATTGACATTCGTTTACACGAGGTCGAGGCCAGAATGGAGATCCAGCAGGCCATCGAGGAGGCAGAGAGGACCTATGGGCTTTATCGACAGCAACTCATCCACTTCGCCAAACAGAGAAGTGCCCTGGAGCGAGGCAGGCTAAACGAGGAGGTGATGTCCCCCGACTTGTTGCAGCAAATCGTGGAGTATGCTGCACAACAAGGACAGGCTACGGTAGGCAGTTTAATGTGGCTTTATAGATATATTAGAGTTGAGCCCGTGGTCATATCGGGCAATGAGCTGATTTATAGACTGCCTCTGCCAGTACTGAGCAGGCAGAATTATTTGCTATTTCACATTGATAGTATGCCAGTGCCGATATCTAAGTCTGGTATGTCAGTCCAGATTCATCTTGAAAAGAGCTATGGTGTGTCTACGAGAACAGGGCAGATATTTTTGGCTTCTGAATGTTTTGGTGAAAACCCAGTAGTGTGTCCAAGTGCAGCCCTCTTCAAAGAGACCACACACCAGTGTGCACGGGGTCTCATATTTAACCAGTCCGATCTAATCAAGCAATGCAAATTTGATCTGACCAAGGGATCCAATGACACCCAAGTAACACAAATCTCACCCACAAAGTACATCATTGCATCCTGGCATAATTAGACTAGCAGGGCTAGTCTTTAGGGATACTAGGTGTCGTCCAGTTCCGAGTCTACCATCTCCATGGCAACCACAGTAGTAGTACTGTCTATTTACACAAGGTGGCTACACTTTCTTCTTCTTCTTATTGGGAGTTCCCTCCTGTGTTTTGGAGCTCCCCTATTGATAGTTATGATATGGTCAATGATGTCAATCAATGTTAGTCAGTGATGTCAGCCGGGATATCAACCAGTGATATAAACCAGTGATGTCAGCCACTGATGTCAGCCACTGATGTCAGCCACTGATGTATGCCGCTGATGTCAGCCACTGATGTATGCTGCTGATGTCAGCCGGTGATGTCAGCCACTGATGTCAGCCGATGATGTCAGCCAGTGATGTCAGCCAGTGATGTCAGCCACTGATGTCAGCCGGTGATGTCAGCAAGTGATGTCAGCCGGTGATGTCAGCCACTGATGTCAGCCGGTGATGTCAGCCACTGATGTCAGCCACTGATGTCAGCCGGTGATGTCAGCCACTGATGTCAGCCACTGATGTCAGCCAGTGATGTCAGCCGGTGATGTCAGCCACTGATGTCAGCCGGTGATGTCAGCCGGTGATGTCAGCCACTGATGTCAGCCAGTGATGTCAGCCACTGATGTCAGCCGGTGATGTCAGCTGGTGATGTCAGCCACTGATGTCAGCCGGTGATGTCAGCCACTGATGTCAGCCGGTGATGTCAGCCACTGATGTCAGCCGGTGATGTCAGCCACTGATGTCAGCCGGTGATGTCAGCCACTGATGTCAGCCAGTGATGTCAGCCACTGATGTCAGCCAGTGATGTCAGCCACTGATGTCAGCCACTGATGTCAGCCACTGATGTCAGCCACTGATGTCAGCCACTGATGTCAGCCGGTGATGTCAGCCACTGATGTCAGCCACTGATGTATGCTGCTGATGTCAGCCACTGATGTATGCTGCTGATGTCAGCTGTGGATGTCAGCTGTGGATGTCAGCCACTGATGTCAGCCACTGATGTCAGCCACTGATGTCAGCCACTGATGTCAGCCGGTGATGTCAGCCGGTGATGTCAGCCACTGATGTCAGCCGGTGATGTCAGCCACTGATGTCAGCCGGTGATGTCAGCCACTGATGTCAGCCGGTGATGTCAGCCGGTGATGTCAGCCGGTGATGTCAGCCACTGATGTCAGCCACTGATGTCAGCCACTGATGTCAGCCGGTGATGTCAGCCACTGATGTCAGCCACTGATGTCAGCCAGTGATGTCAGCCGGTGATGTCAGCCACTGATGTCAGCCACTGATGTCAGCCACTGATGTCAGCCGGTGATGTCAGCCGGTGATGTCAGCCGGTGATGTCAGCCACTGATGTCAGCCACTGATGTCAGCCACTGATGTCAGCCGGTGATGTCAGCCAATGATGTCAGCCAATGATGTCAGCCGGTGATGTCAGCCAATGATGTCAGCCGGTGATGTCAGCCACTGATGTTAGCCACTGATGTCAGCCACTGATGTCAGCCGGTGATGTCAGCCGGTGATGTCAGCCACTGATGTCAGTCACTGATGTCAGCCACTGATGTCAGCCACTGATGTAAGCCGGTGATGTCAGCCACTGATGTCAGCCGGTGATGTCAGCCGGTGATGTCAGCCACTGATGTCAGCCACTGATGTCAGCCACTGATGTCAGCCACTGATGTCAGCCGGTGATGTCAGCTGGTTAAATGATGATGTCAGCTGATGAAGTCAGCCAATGATGTCAGCCGGTGATGTCAGCCGATGATTTCAGCCAGTAATGTCAGTCAGTGATGAGGTGAACAAACTGCTGATCGACCCCCTGCTAGTCTTGCATATGGAAATATGCCCCCGTCTAGTTTATTGAAGTTGAGGTGTCCTTCAGAGATAGAACTGGCAGTAAAGTTGCATGCAGGAACCTATGCCCTGCAGTGTGTGTCTGGATGTGTGATCGAGGGCCGGTCCTTCCAAATTGAATGTCCAGAGACATTCCACATGAGACGAGAGATGGTCATGCCCACCTTACAGGTGCATGGCCAGTTCAACTTCTCGTCCACTTTGAGGGCTGAGGACCTTCTAAAGGCATTTCCAGCATTAAAGGACATGCCCTCGGGCACCATCCCAGCTGTCAGCTCAGATCTGGTGCACAGGGCGATGGCACTTAGTGACGATCATTGGGCACGAATTAAGAAACACACCCCTGTTCTGTCTCTCGTACTCACAGTCCTGTTTATTGTTGTATTAATTCTAACGGCAGCTGGCTATTTGTATTATGTGAAAGGGGCTAAATGGGGTTGGGGTTGTCTGGCACGCAAACCAGCGACTCGCCCTGCCCAACAAGTGAGGTACTTGCCCCCCCTCGACCTTGCTGATGAGGTTGACGACAGTGAGGGACCCACTGCTGTGTAATCGGATCCATTACACAGTTAGCCTGTCTTGGATGTGCAAATCATGGCTCACTGAGAGAAGGGAGATGCTCTTATGTATAAGTAGTGGGGGGGACTAATAGATTGGGGACGCCTGATCTCCTTCCTAGTACGGCATGTTCATATACACTGAACCTCTCAATGTAACAATTTGTCACCAGGGCAGGGGTCCATACTGAATGTTCCAAAGGGGAGAGAGCAACACGAAATGTAAGGGTGAACCTGCAGCTAGCTAGTGCAGCCACCCACAGAATGATTCGCACGGGTATATTCTGTGACTATGAGATAGTGGTTAAAATGTGTCCAATATGAGTAACTCAGAATAAATGGTATTATAGATAGTGTTAAATTGATTGATGGTCATTTACTATGACAGTTTATGTGGAATTGTATAATTGATTGGTGAAGCTCGTTGTTCCGAGACCACGGCCTGCTCATGTAGCCACAGCTGCTACCGTCAGCCCTGCTTTCGGAACAAGGACATCGCCTCTGCCTGTTTAATGAGCATCGACTGTCCAGTCTCCATTCATCATTTCAGCTTCACCACAGACGCATCAATGGGTCCGTGCTTCATCCGAGGCACTGTGGACGATCAAACGAACACGCACGCAACCAGGAGTCAGAAGCAATACGAGGAGTCAGATAATATCAATGAACAATAACCAATATTAAACGAGGACGATAATGAATTAAATTCTAGTAATTCCACACTTACCATAATTTAATTATAGACAATCTCAAGGACAATAACCACATGGTGATCACTCACCATGACTACTGAAGCTGAACAATGAATGACACTGGCTCTCGTGAGCTCAAACAAATTCTCCACGTTTAACAAATTGCTTTAACATGTTTGATGTTGTCTAGCTGTTGTCAAGGGGTTTACTACAAAAAGGGGTAAAATGAGAGTAGGAGGGGAATAGGGAACTGGGGGTAACTAGGGGACATGTAATTACTAAGGGCTGCTCCTCAGAGGATTCTGAGGGCCACATTACTCACTCACCCATTTCAACAGGCCCCTCTTATATTTTATAGGCTTAGTAGAGAAATTGGGAATTTCTCTAAAAGTGCATGGGAGTACTGTAAAGAGGTGCCTGTCAAAATGCACATTAATGTGAGAGGGAGCACAAGTGCATTTGGTGAGTCATTGTGCACAGATGGCAGTGGGCAGTGAGGCCTTGCACTTGACCAATGCACAGTAATGAGTTCGATACATTTTGTATTGATAGCTCAGCAAGGGAGCTGGGGACAAAGGGACATTAATCTAAATTCAATGACAAGGTTGACACTTGGGGATCCAAATGTATTCAAGCGGCATCAAAGCATCATCCTGTGGCCAACTGATACCTCGGTGACTCAAGTGGGGACTGGTCATTGTAGGCAATTAAGGGCAGAGCAATTGGGTACAATGGAAGTCATCAATCTAGTGGGAACTTCTGGCATTAGAGATAATGGGGAATGGAGATTAAGGGAATCGAGTGGAAACCTTGGGGTCTGTTGGGGTGAGATGAGTCGGGAGTTAATGACTGGCAACTGAAGCATCAGTTGCCCTAATGGCTGCCAAAGTAAGCAGCAGTTGCAGGCAGGCTGCTGCAGCTGACCAATAGTGAATATAATGAATATGCATGAACTAATTGACTATGGAATGATATGTAAATGATGTGTTGAATAAAACTGGCTGGGCAGCAATGCTCAGGCAGATTGTGCTGGAGTTGACTACTCTCAACTTTGTAGTTTGTGACATTTTCTGATGAGATTGAATCTCTGACATGGTGACATGTTTGAGACTTGCTGGAATAATTTGATTTAATAGCTCAGTTATCCAGGAGGGTATTTTATAAATTGATAACATTTCTATTGATGATTTTCTTCTTTACTTTTGAACTGACCCAAGTTTTTGTTCCCTTTCAGGCACATCTTCTAGGTATTTTTGAAAATGTCTTTGCTGTGGACTTCCATGAGAAAGATTACGACCGAATCATTGGATGTGTGTCTAAAGAAGGAGAGAAGATTCCTGTGAGTTTTATTTGTACACATTCAAAGCGGTCTTTTTCGCTTGTAACTTTCGCTGCATTTCAAGTCTTCCAAAGCTGTAATCAATAAGTATAATAATTTTTTCTGAATATGATGAATCTCCACAGATGGGTACAGAATCTAATGATCAGTTGGAATTAAACCTTATTGATTCAATCCGGCATACTTTCTGTATTCGTTTCTGAGATCCACACTTGCCGCTTTTTTCTTAGGTCCTGAAAGAAAATTCTTTGATTTCAGTGAATATATTGCATATTAACTAATTAAGGTGACTCAAGCGTGGTACACTGCACATACTTCTGAGCAGCCTGGTTGCCTAGCAACATAGCGTCACCACTGCTGCAGGCCCTGAAAAAGTTGTGACGTTACCATTTTCTGCTCTCTTTTTTTTAACAGCATGGCAGCCAGTAATTTGCTATTTAAATGAGATCTAATGCAGCTAGAAGCATAATTATTTTTTTATTTCAGCTTCTCGTCTTTATCAAAAGAATTTTCTCAACTAGTTTCAGTCAACTGTGTCTAAAATTGTCTTTATTTCTTTAAATTGACATTGGCATAGTCATGGTACTGCAGTTAAAAAACGACTCGGTGAATTTTTTTTATTTAGGACATTTGTTTGACAATAACCTGTTTATGATATATGCAAATTTTAAAAAAAATCTGTATGATCGTTTTCCTAAAATTTGATTACTGCCAAAATTGATGCATGCAAAATCTGCAATTAATTAGTGTGTTTGTGCCCATTGAGCTCTTACAGAAAACAGTATTTTAACCTTTTTCTTCAAATGTGTGGCAAATGTATTGGTTTACATCCATGGGAAGACATTTCTGACATTTTTGTGTGACAAATGCATGTATTGCTTTATTCTGTGGTACATAACCAAAAACTCAATTTATAACTTTTAAGCAGTCATCAGGCCAAACATGCTGTTACCATGGCAACCAAACGAGTCGGTGAATTTTTTTATTTTTCATTTTTCAGGGTTCCCACTCAACCTGGAAAACCTTGAAAACCTTGAATTTTGGATTGTGCTTTTCCCGGCCTGGAAAAACCTGGAAAATGTGATATTTCCACCAAAAACCTGGAAAAAATTCTGGAATTTGGGGTTCTCTTGCCAAAATTGCAATGGTCCAACAAATTGTGGACTTTGACGACTTTCCGAGGCGCAAAATCAGTTTGAAAGAATTGCCGGTTTAGGCCTTGAAAATTGGTTTTGGCAGCCTTGAAAAACTTGGAAAAAACCTTGAATTTGAACTTGGCAAAAGAGTGGGAACCCTGATTTTTGGAATGTATGGGTCCCATAGACTACCTGTGCAAAATTTTAGAAAAATCTGTATGATCAAACTACCACGCTTGAGTCACCTTAATGCGATAATTTGAGAGTCAATTAATAAATTTGGTAGCTGTGGACTCATTGTATGCTGTAAATTCTGTTTCAGCTTGAAAAACCAGTTATGGCAAAAGGGAATGTGGAATTATGGTTGGGAGAACTTCTAGTGCTACAACAAAGATCTCTTCATAACATCATTAAAGAAGCTTCTTACGTAATCAACGACCCATCGTTCAATCTTCTCAATTTTATCAATGATTACATCGCTCAGGTATTTGATCTTGATTCATTTATTATTGACAACATACACTCATGGGGCACGTATACAATATATGGAATTCAAAAGACCACATAAATTTGCCAATATCAAAACTCAAATGCCTACTAAATGCCATTCCTTTCCTAATTGCCATGGCCGCCGGCCCTTGTTGAAGTTGAACGTTTTTAATTTTTTCTGGACAACATAATAATATTATAAAGTTCACAATATGTCATATTTGAAAAATTAAAGTACAAATCGGTTATCAGGAAGGAATCTAACAGGCTAAATTTTTAAAGTTCCCTTTAAATATATAAAACAGTTATCATTTTGAGGTTTAACGAACTTACCTGTTAGTGAAGTTTGGTCGTAATTCTGTCGATCTTCTCAGATTCAGATCCAATTCGATAGAATTAAAGATTAGAGATCATCAAATGGATAATCGAAATAGATAATAGAAATGAAAATATATCAAAACCATGTATGTCAAACCCCTTCTTATATGAAATAACTTTTATTAATAATTAATAAATAAAAAATGTCTTCCGCTTGCTAAATGTTTCTGTAGGTTGGCCTCCTGGGAATCCAAATGATCTGGACAAGAGATGCCGAGGAAGCCTTGAAAAACGCTCGATACGACAAGAAGATCATGCAAACGACAAACGTTCGATTCTTGGATATCCTGACCACTTTGATTGAACAGACAACGAGAGACCTCGGCAAATTTGAGAGAATCAAATACGAGACGCTTATCACAATCCACGTTCATCAGAGGGACATTTTTGATGATCTTGTAAGTATTGAGTGTGAAAGCAGGGATGCCACTGGTCAGGGAAAAGTCAGGAAAATTCAAAGTCAGGCGAAAGTCAGGCATAGTCAGGGATTTTTGAAATTAGTTAGGGAAATTTGCAATTTCTTGCAAAAATTCTGAGAAATCTCACTCTGGTCAGGGAAATTATGCGTAAAAACTACTGCACGACCCAAAAGGTATTGGTTTTGTGATAAGAATGACAAAGAAATGTAGGCCTAGGGCATTGGCTCGTCTAGCCTGTTTGATGGTCATGAAGTGATCTGGCAGTGTTAAAATCAAAATCCATAACTCAAGGCATCTTGGGTGGGCAACCTGACATCATCCATATTACTTTTCTTTCAAATCGCAATGCATATTAACAAAAGCCTGTGAATTGCGATCCAAAATTTTGTGCGGCAACATTTTTTTATGGTCGGTGAATACTTGTTTGGAGACAGGAAAATCACTTTTAATATGTAAATGGCACTGCCATGAAATTCGCGCAGCACTTTTAAAAAGTTTTTGCTGGACACATATAATAGTGTTATCATAACTGTCATGTTTATTTCATATTTAATGTATGAAAGGCAGTTATGTAACTGTTTCAGAAAATTAGAAAGAAAGATACATGGAAAGACAGAGAAAAATGTAGAATGTAGAGATAAATATATAGACAGATAGATATATTGACAGACAGATAGATAGATTGATTATATTGAATAGATAATTAAGATTGATAGATAATCAGCTAAATGGTAAAAACAGCACTGAAAGCTGCCAAAGTCAAGTCTATGTTAGATTGTTGATATTACATAATAGTATAAATATATAGTAATACAAAAACAATAACATTGCATGTAGGTTAATTGTACACTGTTACATAATCATCAGTTTATAAAGATTATGTAACTTTAATTTTGTTATGCTTTCTTGTTGTCTGTTTTGAAATTAAATGAATCACATGGTAATAATTTGATTTAGCTTGTCAACGCTAATAATTAACTATTCCATAAAAATTATTGGTACAGGATATATTACTAGAGAAAATTGAATTTTTAAGACACTTTTGAAGATGAATATGTTATGGTTTGTTAAATACGAAACTAAATCATTGATGAGAAGCTGGACCCACTTGTCCTAATTCCCAGCTGTGGACTGTTGATGTTGAGACCATCACTGCACAGATTTTTGAGTCTTCTCCTGCACTCAATTCGCTTCGCTCAACGGCCTTCGGCCGTTTCGCTGCGCGAATATAATTTCAGGTGAAGATGCACATCAAAGCAGTGAACGACTTTGAATGGCTGAAGCAAGCCAGGTTCTACTTCAGAGAGGACGAGAACAGGGAGATTGTGTCCATTACTGACGTGGACTTCATCTACCAGAACGAGTCTCTTGGGTGTACAGACAGGCTTGTCATTACGCCCCTCACTGATAGGTAAGATGGATTAATGATTGGGGCTTTACGTCCTGTATTTATGCCTTTCGTAGGCTAATTAGGATGGGAGGAGCCCGGGGGGGACACAGCAATGAGGCAAAAGACTATTGAAACTGCCATCCAAAATATGTGACTTGGCAAGAGCCGGATTCAAACCTTGGACCCAGCGATTGGCAGCCAGCACACTACCACTGCCCAGAAAATGTAGGGAATTCAGACATTTCATTGCCTGAAATTTTCGAAATCTCTATGGAAATTTTGGCAGATGGTGCAAAATTTTTACACATGGCTTAATTCTGATATTATGATGACATCATCATCTGTCCTTTGAGAAATGTAGTTTCTCGTTATGGGAACTTGTCATATTACTTTTTCATTACCTCGAAATCAACTTTTTTCGAGCCCTATAAATACTAAATAGATCTTCCTAATTAATGAATTGTTATATACAGGTGTTACATCACATTAGCACAAGCCTTGGGCATGTCCATGGGAGGAGCTCCGGCTGGTCCAGCTGGAACTGGCAAGACAGAGACGACTAAAGACATGGGAAAAGCCTTGGGAAAATATGTGGTTGTGTTCAACTGCTCTGATCAGATGGATTTCAGAGGCCTCGGCAGGATCTACAAAGGTGGGAGAAAGCTACGAGTTCTTTATAATTTCTTGTTCCGACTTGTATTGTGCAAACAAATATGGAAGTTTGACTGAAAATCCAGAAGGATAATTTTTATCTTCAAAGGAATTTTTATGGCAAAATTTATGTCAAATTACGAGTTATATTAACAAGATTAAACCTTTACTGTCTTATAAATTACCTCTTTCTAGTGCATAGATAATCATATGCTTCATTCTCACGGCAGCTCCCGGAGAACTTTTTGAAACGGGGGCGAAGTATTTTCAGGAGAGACGGAAAAATATTTCCTCTTTTTACGTATCGCGCAGGGGCATTTTAGCTTCCCGCCGGACATCTTTTGGTTGCACGCCGTCGAGAATCCTGCTTCTTACCGTCACTTCAAATCGCGACGGAGCAGAAAAAAAGTTTCAACCAGTACAAATTTTATTAAAATCGACGGGGGAGCAGACCAGATAAATTGTTCGACGCCGCGATCAGAAAAGTAAGACTGCGTCGAAGTTTTCGCGCCACTGAGGGGCAAAAAGTTTCCCGCCGTTTAGGAAAACAAGCGGGATTCTCTGCGTGGCGCCAAAAAGGTCGACCCCGCGGTTCTTCTGCACTCCGCCGTCAAGGAAAATGCTCCGGGACGTGTGCAAAACCTTCGCGCCGTCGTCTGGACCCCCTCCCGGAGCAGACAGAGTGGCGCCAGAAGGGCTATTTTTAGCAAAATCCTTTGTCCGCGGGGTACTGAAACCATCACGGCGTCGACCTTTCGTGCCACGGCGGGAAAGGGGGGTCAGCCATGGAGACGCACTGGCGCGCGCCTCGCATATAAATAGAAGAGCAGCCACTAGAGCACCATAACCACTCTGAACTTCAAGACGAACGCATCTATACTCCATGACACTCTGCTTCACAGCCTACTGAATTGCTGCTTCATTGCTGAATCCCTGCTTCATTGCTGATTGATCCTGCTTCATTGCTGATTCATCCTGCTTCATTTCTGATTGATCCTGCTTCAAGATGGGACCCAGAGGAAGAGGGAAGAAGACCTTGAGGGCACCAAGCAAGGGCATCAATCCAGCCAACACTCCACTGACCACTCCATCTTCAACTCCAGTTGGTTCACCAGCTCCTTTCATAGACTACGCAGCTGTTACATTGTCTCCAAGCATGTTCAGCTTGCAAGACAGCATCGTGGCAGTGACCACTGCTACATCAACAGTGACCAGTGAGACCATCTTCGAGGGCCCGCCACCACCCAAAGTGCTGCAACAACCTGATGAGGAGGATGAAGATGATGATGAAGAAGCTGAAGATCAAGTCCTGGCCAAGCTTGCTGCTGCTGTCAAGTCTCCAACCAAGCGTGGCAGGCCTGCCACTGCTGCTGCAGCCAAGAAGAAGCGTCCCAAGTCTGCTGATGCTGATGCTGCTGCTTCTGTCAAGTCTCCCACCAAGCGCACCCAGTCGGCTGATGCTGCTGTCTTCAAGACTCCCACCAAGACTGCTCCAAGGGGAAGGCCTCGCACTCCTGGCAAGTCTCCTTCAGCCAAGCGTCACGCCACCTCCAAGTCTCCAGCCAAGTCTCCAGTCAAGCCTCCAGCCAAGTCTACAGTCAAGCCTCCAGTCAAGCCTCCAGTCAAGCCTGTCACTCCAGCCCAGACCCGAGCCAAGACTGCAGTCCAGCCTCCACCTCCACCTCCAGATGATACTCCTGCTGATGATGAAGATGATGACTGTGTTCTGACAGCTGCAATGATCCACCAGCAGACCCTGGACTCCAACTACGATGCCACCACAGAGGAAGATACTCCCAAGAAGAAGGGTACCAAGTCCAAGGGCAGCAAGGGGAAGAACCAGCCAAAGGAAGATTCTGACAACACTGGATCTGAGGTTGAGCTGATCCAGGAGGCCGATGGCCAGTTTGTCCACAAGGAGAAGAAGAAGGGCTACAGGAAGGCAAACTCCAGGGACCTACTGGGCATCACAGAAGAGCAGGAGGATGACCTGATCGACTGGTACCGGGAAAACAAGCAGCTGTACACCAAGGGCTCAACCACCTTCAAGAGTGGACAGAAGGACAGACTGGATGCAGAGAAAGCAGCAGAACTGACATTGCTAGTGGGGAAGGAGATCACAGCAGCTAAAGTCTACAAATGGAGGAACAACATCAGGACTACCTTCTCAAAGTGCATCAGACCTCAACCTTCTGGAGCTGGCAGAAAGAAGATGTCCGAGCGAGACAAGTACATCCTGGCGAAGTGTGAATTCTTGAGGTCCTCCATCATTCCGAAGGGTGCCGTGGAAGTCTCCAGCTTCACTGGACCAGGAGGAAGTAACCGCCTGTCGTCCGATTCTGATGCCCCCATGGACTACAATCCTATGCCCGACCTTGATGACAGCCTCCCAGCCAGCCAGCAGCAGTCCTCCCAGGAGATGTCCCAGCAGTCCCTCCAGCCATCCCAGCAGCAGTCCCAGGTCTTCCCAGGACGAAAGCCATCCAAGAAGAGGAAGGACACAGACCAGGAGATGGCCTCTGCCCTGACTTCAATTGCTGGTCACTACACTTCAGACAGGCCCAGGAAAGCAGCACCACCTCAGCCGGCAGGACCATTCTGTGACATGTGCCCACAAACTGCTCACAGGCTGGATCCAGAAGTACACCAGTTGCAGAACATGTGCAGGAGTATCTTCACATCTGGGAAGAACATGAACCGTGCCCTGAGACTTCGCCTCCTGCACTCCTTGAGCCAGACGGACAACTACTTCGTACAGGCGGCCGTCCAAGATAAAATCCTGATGATGCAGCAAGAGAATGTGGAGATGATCCTAGGGCAGCAGCAGCACCAATACATCCCTCCTCCTGGTCCAGCTCCATCCTTTGTCAACGAGGACTTGCAGCAGCCTCCAACAACTCAGCATCAGCCCCAGCAGCCCCAGCAGCCAAGTCTTCAGATGCAGTCCAAGCCTCCACGCCAGCAGTTGCAGTCCCAGCCAAGCAGCAGCAGCCAGTTCCAGTCCCTGCAGCCAATTCGAAGCCAGACTCCAGCCCTGCAGCAGTCATCTTTAAGCTTCAGCCAGCTGATGCTTGACAGCCCCCAGAAGCTTGGCTTCCCCGGACCCTCTTTTGGGCAGCAGCAGCAGCCAGTACAGCAGCAGCCACTACAGCAGCAGCAGCACCAGCCTCTACAGCAGCATCAGCCACAACAGCAGCAGCAGTCTCTACAGCAGCAGCAGCCACCACTACAGCAGCAGTCTCTACAGCAGCAGCAGCCACCACTACAGCAGCAGCAGCCACCACTACAGCAGCAGCAGCCACCACTACAGCAGCAGCAGCCACCACTACAGCAGCAGCAGCAGTCTCTACAGCAGCAGCAGCAGTCTCTACAGCAGCAGCAGCAGTCTCTACAGCAGCAGCAGCAGCCGACAGTTGTCCACCAGCGGCAAACTCCATTGTCGTTCCAGTGGAGCCAAGTCAACATGCCCTCTCCAAGGAAGTGATGCCTGTTCAAGTCGTCTGAAAAAAAAAAAACCCTGGCCCTTTTAAGGGCCACCAAATCCTCCAAAAAGAGCTGGCCACGTACACATCTTATGTTGACTAAAAAAACTCTTGCGATGACAAACAAGAGCAAAAATGAAAAGAGCCCCAAAAAAAAAAAGTTGACAAATTCCCCCAAAAAAAAAATCCGGTCCTGGCCCTTGTAAATTTTAAACACCTTCATAAAAGCAAGGTGCTATTTCCCTTCTTTTTTTTTTGGCCCATTTTCACTTTCTGCTTAACCAGTACAGGTGGCATTTCTGCTTTCTTAATTAAAGTTTTTTCACCACTTTAATTAATATAGATAGATAGATAGATAGATAGATAGATAGATAGATAGATAGATAGATAGATAGATAGATAGTCAGACAGATAGTCAGATAGATAGATAGATGGATAGATAGGCAGATAGATAGATAGATAGATAGATAGGCAGATAGATAGACAGATAGATAGGCAGATAGATAGATAGATGGATAGATAGGCAGATAGATAGATAGATAGATAGGCAGATAGATAGACAGATAGATAGGCAGATAGATAGGCAGATAGATAGCTATATAGAAGAAAATATTTGGACGTCGCATATACACTGCAGCAAAGAAAAACGAGTGATCTTCATTTTGCAGTGATGACACTTGGATAGATAGATAGATAGATAGATAGGCACATAGATAGATAGACAGATAGGCACATAGACAGACAGATAGACAGATAGACAGATAGATAGATAGATAGATAGATAGATAGATGGAACACAATGCTCGTTACATATATACACTGCAGAAAACAAAAGCAGTTATCGTCACTTTGCAGGGATTGCACTTGCATAGATAGATAGATAGACAGATAGATAGATAGATAGATAGATAGATAAATAGATAGATAGATAGATAGATAGATAGGCAGATAGATAGACAGATAGATAGATAGATGGAACACAATGCTCGTTACATATATACACTGCAGAAAACAAAAGCAGTTATCGTCACTTTGCAGGGATTGCACTTGGATAGATAGATAGACAGATAGATAGATAGATAGATAGATAGATAGATAGATAGATAGATAGGCAGATAGAAAGACAGATAGATAGATAGATAGATGGAACACAATGCTCGTTACATATATACACTGCAGAAAACAAAAGCAGTTATCGTCACTTTGCAGGGATTGCACTTGGATAGATAGATAGACAGATAGATAGATAGATAGGCAGATAGATAGACAGATAGATAGCCAGATATATAGCTAGATAGATAGGCAGATAGAGAGGAAGTGAAAGTGATTTAAATGGGTTGTACAGATAGATACAAAGCTAAAAATTTACCATTTTATGTACGTCACAAAATATGTAGTTGTTGCAGGGAGGGCTTTTTTTTTTGGGGGGGGGGGTTTGTCAACATAAAGATGTGTACAAGGCCTGCTCTTTCTGGAGGAAGTGGTAAGCCCTTACAAGGGCTGGGTTAATTTGTGGTTTTTTAAGGGGGGCATTGAATTGCTGTTGCTGCTGCTGCTGCTGCTGCTCTGCTTCATCTTCAAATTCTGTCCATCTGCCAGGGGACACTTCCTGCTGGGCTGTTCACGTAGTCTCGTAGGTAGTCTCGGTACTGTTTGGCTTGTCTTGTGGCATTTCCATATGCTGGAGCGAATCCAAGGTCATGCAAGGGGTCTCCTCTCCACAGTCCTTCAGTGACTTCTTGGGTTGCAGGATCTTCTCTGTCCATTACGTCGTTGTCCATGGCTCGATGAATTCCTATTCTGTCTCGCAGAAGATTGTGTAGAGTGCAGGCTGCCAGAGTGATGGCTGCCACTCTGCCGGGTTTCTGGGGCATCGTAGTTAGGAAGCATCTGAACCTGTGGGACAGGATACCGAAGGCATTCTCCACCACTCTCCTGGCTCTTGAAATTCTGTAGTTGTAGACTCTGGAGGGGATGTCAAGGTTTCTTCTTGGAACAGGCTTCAGCAACCAGCTCTTCAGGGGGAAGGCCTCATCTCCAACGATGAAGTATGGAAAAGGATTCCCAACTGTGCCAGGTAGAGGTTCAGCAGGGGGTAGCCCAAGTCGTTCTTCTTCCAGCAGGTCCCTCAGCCTTGTGTCCAGGAAGACTCCTCCATCCGATGAGCTTCCTTGGCATCCAGCCTGCACGTAGAGGAACTTGTAGTCAGAATCCACCAAAGCCATAAGCACAATGGAATGGAAGCCCTTGTAGTTGAAGTAGATTGACCCAGCTTTCCGAGGACATCTGATGCCAACATGCTTCCCATCCAGTGCTCCGATGCAATGGGGCATGTTCCACCTCTTCTCGAAGCCCTTGGCAACTTCCTTCCAGGATGCTGGATCCATTGGCAGGGCCAGCAGATGTTCGTAAGCTCGCATGATGACAATGCAGACACTGGGGATAAAATTGCAGATGGTGTTGGGAGCCACTCTGAAACCGTAGGCCAAGGACTTGTAGCTCTCTCCTGTCGCCATGTACCGTAGGGTGACTGCCAACTTCAATCCAGGTTCCAGAGCCCTCCTCATGTTGGTGTCTTGTTTTGTAATTGCAGGAGCCACAGCAGCCAGGATTTCAGCAAAAATGTCAGGAGGCATTCTGCAGAAGTTGTAGTAGCCAGAGACATCATTGTTGGCCAATTCAGGCAGCAGCTGGTAGAAATGGCCATGTTGTTCCCTCTGCAGCAGCCAATTCCGAATCCACCATCTCTTCATCTTCCTCCTTCTCCGTATTCTTCTTAGATAATAAGCACCAGCAACAGCAGCAACAACAGCAACGTCAAGGTCTTCCCCAGCATCTTCATCAGCCATCATGTCTGTCCAGCATCCAGGAGTGTCCCCTTCAAAGGTCAAGCAGCAAGTGAAGCAAGGCGGCCCTCTGCGGCCCTTTTTATTGGCTTTCGCAGCGCCCTCCTCCGCCGCGGTGCCCTTGACAACGGCGTCATGCTTTTCATTCCCGGCGATGTGCCCTCGGGCCTACAGACATCCCCGTGGAGAACAAAACCATTCCCGCAGTCGTAAAAGCAATCCCCGGCGTTGTGAAAATATAGTCCGCCGCGGTGAAATAGGTTCACTGAGGGGCAGTTATAGGTTCCCTGCGGGGTACTTTTTATATCACGGGGCGATATAAAAGTATCCCGCAGGAGGAGGAAATTTCTTTCCCCCCGGCGAACTTTTGATGACGGCGTACAACTTTTCTTCCCCGCAGGGAACAAAAAGAACCCCGCCGTGGCTTTCGTTGCATGGTTATCGATTAGCCTTAATTGATTACATAATTGCCCTTCGCGCCGTCCTAACTGAAAATCTTGCAAGAATTCGTCTGGCTCTGCGCCGCCGTTGATAAAAAGCTTACCGTCATCTCCCGTGAGAATGGGGCAATAGTATTACATTTATCATCAGTAGATATTTCTTTCCCAGTTTTGCCCTAGTTTAGGTAGCATTGTATCTGGAATATTTAGAGCTGTACTGAACACTTTACAAAAGTTCAGACCAAAAAAAGGCAAAATAATTTAATTCAAATATGTTGCGAATCGTAATTGTTTCTATGTTGTTTGTTAAAAAGTTTATTTATATCTCCCTTCTCTAGATATGTTGCGAATCCTAACTAATTTTTGCCCTGTTGTTGGTTAAAAAAATCTATTTATACATCTATTCTCCATCCAGGCTTAGCCCAATCAGGCTCATGGGGCTGCTTTGATGAGTTCAACAGAATTGAGTTGCCAGTGTTGTCTGTGGCTGCCCAGCAGATCTACATCGTGCTGATGGCCAAGAAGGAGAGGAAGAAAGAATTCATCTTTTCTGATGGAGATATTGTGCCTCTTAATCCCGAATTCGGACTTTTCTTGACTATGGTTGGTTTTTGAGTTGAAAGAGTCAAGTGCTTTTCTATTCTGTATTGATTTCTAGAAATTCTGTTAACCACTAACAGGGAGAATTTGCCCAAAATGTTACGGAAAGCTTTGAGATTATGTAACTAGTCCTATTTTGGAAATTAGGAATCAAGTTTTCTCACCCCAAGTTAAATTTATATCGATGTAAATTATGTTTGCTTTACCAGCCCAGTTGCCAAGATACAGTGAAAGGAGCAATTATTTTTACCCGTAATATATTCTCAATTCACTCACAGCTGCTAAGACAAAAGTCTAATGTAAACCGTTGTGATACAGAGCATGCATTTTGCTGTGTATTTCAAAAATAGCACCTTCATCATGCTTTGTTAAATTTGTTTAGTATTTACCTATGAGGCTTTGAACATGTGTTGTTAAAAAACTGGCATTTATCAGTATTTACATTTTTGTCTTCCACAATTTAGAATCCCGGTTACGCTGGTCGCCAAGAGCTGCCAGAAAATCTGAAAGTTCAGTTCAGAACTGTGTCTATGATGGTGCCTGACAGACAGGTATGTTTTCTTTAACAAAACACCATGGTCCTCCTTCCATCCATACCATGGTGCCCACTCTTCCTATGTTTCATACAATTCCTGTATTTTTGTGGCCAAGAAAATCCTTTAAATTCCTATATTTTTCTAAGGTTTTAAGATATTTTTCCCGTATGTGCATAATTTGTCCATGATCTGAAGTTTTAGGCTTATTACAGAAGCCATTCCAATCCATTCGGATATTTTCTGATTTCTTTTTTTGGAAAACAATATGATAATTGTCGTGATAATTATTTTGTTATTGCCAGATCATCAAGAGAGTGAAACTTGCCAGTTGTGGTTTCAAAGAAAACGTCCTTCTTGCGCAGAAGTTCTTCGTGCTGTATAAGCTCTGCGAAGAACAGTTATCAAAACAGGTAAGTGCCTCAGATAATAATCTAAAGCACAATTTAGCAGTACACCATGATTGCCATATGATATTGGTTTGTGAACGGATTAAATTTGTTTTTAAACATTTTACGCGAATGTGCATGTTTTTGTCCACGATATGTTTCAGACAGATTCAATTTTGGAGAGATTTTGTTGTTTGCAACATGAAATTTTCGAGTTGTGAAGGAGGTCATTTGGAAATTTTCCGAATGCTTTCACAGCTATTAACTCCTATATTGTCCTGAAAAAGTAGATAAAATCTTCCAATATTTATTTTACTGTAAAAAATTCCTATATTCCAATTATAGTTTACGTGATGTTGTGTGGGTGCCCTGGATCAGTGTAAATTAGAAATGTATAAATTTGATGCTATTTCAGGTGCATTACGATTTTGGTCTGAGGAACATTCTGTCTGTGCTGAGAACCCTTGGAGCACAAAAGAGAGCCAGACCAGACCAGACAGAGAGCAACATCGTGATGAGAGTCTTGAGGGACATGAACCTCTCCAAATTGGTGAGCAATCAAATACTGTTCTCTTTTTTTTAAATATTGAAATAATATTTATTGTGGATAGGCCTGTTTGTTGTTGTGTTTTGTGCCCTGTCGTTGCGGTAGTGTTTGGAAACAATATTTTAAAACATAAGTGCTACTCCTCATTGTTGTCCAATATTCACCAAATGATATTGAATGAGTCATATTAGTCACCAGTAGTGTACGTCTCATGTCATGTGTCGCAGTAACAAATTGATCAACACAATCAAATTAAAAGCTGAGTGTCATAGGACTTACAGTGGCATTACTGATGCTCTGAAACAGGTGAATGTGTCATTCATATTTTCCTCTGCTGTAAAACAGGTTGGTCAGTAGTGTAGTCACTTTTACAGCCGAAGTCAAAAGCATAAACTCAAAAATAATACTACTAGATACTAGTGTTAGTCAGCCATTTCTGAGTCTATGCTTTTGACTTCTGCTGTAAATGACTTTTACATCATAACTTCATAAAGAATTAATGATTCAATAATATCTTATTTTCAGGTGGATGAAGATGAACCACTCTTCCTCAGTCTCATTGCTGATTTGTTCCCGGGCATCACACTGGACAGTGCTACTTATGCAGACTTACAAGCTGCCATCTCTGTCAACCTGGAGGCTATGAAGCTGATTAACCATCCTGCGTGGAACCTCAAAGTTGTACAGGTATACTACATTGATTATTAGCATTTATTGGTTAAATTGGTTCCCAGTCAGCACTTGCTATCATTTGACATCATTTGTAGAAATGGAGGGGCTTGGCATATATTGAACTCTTGTGGAACATCCTAGAATATATATCAGAAAATACATATTATTGGTATGATTGCCATTCAGTATGGTGAGCGCCGGAGAGCAGATTTATTTGGAATGGGCGCTCTATAAAATCATATTATATTATTACTATATTATTTGTACAATATGTTTAACGATTCATTGTAATATTGCACTGTTTGACTTTGTTCCCTTGCAGTTATATGAGACGCAACTTGTGCGCCATGGCCTGATGACCCTGGGACCTTCTGGTTCGGGCAAAACCAAATGTATCAATGTGTTAATGAAAGCCATGGCAGATTGCGGCGCCCCTCATAGAGAGATGAGGATGAACCCAAAAGCCATCACAGCTCCACAGATGTTTGGACGATTGGATGTCGCTACTAATGATTGGACGGATGGCATCTTCTCAACATTATGGAGACGGACATTGAAGACAAAGAAAAGTACGTATTTCTTGTTTAATTGACTGCATGTCCTAATATGGTAGGAGATGATGGTAGGACATAAGAGCTCTCCACAGGGGATAACTTGGGCATTGTGTCTTGGCAAATTTATGAACCTGTTTGTGATGTCATAATTAGTGATGTTGTAACAGAACTTGTCCTACATTAAGTATGGAGATGAAGGTTTAGGATCTGTTCAATCAGGTTTAGAATCTATTCAATCAGTAGTTTTGCAATATTGGTTTAACAGTAACCTTGCAAATTAACCTGTCAGCCCATGATACTATCAAATGTGAATGCTTGATGTTGGCCTAGGTCTAGAATAATCGATAAGACAGATGGGTGGTAGTCCTGTTTTCTCCTTGCTTTGGCATTATCATAATATTGCGACTTTTGACAGGTTTCAAATGATATGAAAAAAAGTATTGATGAAGTCTGACGTGAACTTTATCTTATTATAAAATATTCCAAATGCAACTTGCAGCTGACAATGTGTGGATCATCCTGGATGGTCCTGTGGATGCCATTTGGATTGAGAACCTCAACTCTGTGCTGGATGACAACAAGACGTTGACCCTCGCCAATGGAGACAGGATTACTATGGCACCTAACTGCAAGGTTTGGAAAAACTATTGTGTGGCCGTTTATGACTAATGCGAGATATTCGATTGTTAGATTTCACTTGTAAAATCAAACAATTGTGGATATCAGGTTGTGAAACATGCAGTCATATGGATAGTAATTCTTGGCATTGCTTGCTGTATGTGCAGTACCCTTTTTTTCAAAGGAACTTTCTTGTTTCAAAAGGGATCATAACTGACTACTAATTCTGTTGTGAGCCTGTAACTGACTCTTTTTAAAATATTTTTTCCTTTCCAGGTCCTGTTTGAGGTACACAACATTGACAATGCCTCTCCTGCTACAGTATCTCGTAATGGGATGGTGTTCATCAGTTCTTCAGCTCTCAACTGGAGGCCTATCCTACAGGTAAGTCAAACTTCTATTGGGTGCATTTTGAGGGAGTAATTTGCAATATTTTACAGAAAAGTTGCCACACATCCTTCCATTTCGCTGAAAACCGGCATTTCTGGCTTATTTCATGTTGGTCCTAGGAAAAGCAATGCTTAAACCACAGCCTCCTGGAGTCCTGGTCACAATTGCAATGCATTTGAGAGGTGACCACCGGGCTGAAATTGCAGTGTTGCACTCACATTTTTGCTCCAGTCATTTGTAAGCCCCATTCCCCTACCCCCACGAAATGTGGGAGAATTACCAATGTGTGGAGTTTGAAAGGTCTGGAAATCACCACCTCCTCGAAAGAAATATCTGCGGAAAATGCTGGACATCCCCAACCCCAAGGAAAATGTGTAAAGTTTAAGAAATTAGCTCCACCATTCCACCACAATCCACAGGGGTAGGGATTGGGGGTTAAAAATGACTGGTATTCGGAAAAGAAAACCGCCAAGAAGATGACAAGGAAGTTTGACGTTGAATTTCTCTCTCTCTTTGGGACGTCCTTGGCACTAAAAATCTGAGATAGAAAAATAATTATATCTTTACCTTTAAACATCCAGGGCTGGTTGAACCACCGCAGTGCCCAAGAAGCAGACATCCTCCTCACTCTGTTTGACAAAGTGTTCTATGACCTCTACCTCTACGCAACCCAGAACTTGAATGCCAAGATGCTCATTCTGGAGTGCATGCAGATCAAACAGGTCAGTGAAATAGTCATGGAAATGCTAGACATTGTTTAAAGTTCAATGCAAAATTCTAGTGTTGATTCGAGGTGGCACTAAAAGTTAAAAAGGACTTCCATGGTTATGGTTGGTAGGTGGACTACGTAGCTAGAAGGGAGGCCAGGCTATTTCGCAAATATTTGGGGGTACAATGTACATTCTTGTATCAATGAGTAAAGAACGGATTATGGAAAATCTAAAATTTGGTAATTTAAAATCATTGAAAAGTCATGAAATTTAGTTCTTATTATATAATGTTGAACCATGAAATATTTTATTTTATTTTCCACTGCAGGCTTGCGAATTGCTGCAAGGTCTAATCCCCTCTGATGACAAGCATCCTTGCTCTGAAAAATTGCTGGAGAAACTGTTCATCTTTGCATTGATGTGGAGTATTGGGGCTCTGATGGAATTGGATGACAGAGCAAAGATCGAATCATTCCTGGTGAGCCATCCGTCAAAGTTGGCTCTACCACCTGTCAAGGAGGGGCAGACTATCTTCGAGTTTGTGCCTGATAACAAAGGTACAGTACATATTGTATAATGCTGTTCACTTCCACTCAAAGCTTAAGTGTAGGCGGCAGGGAGGGCTACAGTAAGAATTTCGGAAAAGCTATTTTTCATGGAGTTTCGGGCAGAAAATTTTGTAAATTTACATTTTTGGGACTATTTGGGCACTATTTATTGGGAGGCCACCCAATTATCCCCGAGGAATAAAGAGTACGCCTGCAGTACAGAAACAGTACAAAATCAGTATATCCCATATATGGTATTGGAGTATATTAGAAGCACAAAAGAAGTACATTGCGCAATGATGATTCCACCGATAAGGTTTTTTGTCTATTAATTGCACCCCTCGAATAGTACTTGATACTATTCAGAATCATGATAATAATTACAATAATCCAATGAATTATCGGAGGCCAGTCTTCATAAAGCAGAAGACTGGCCCCACCGTGCACACAGATTCAGCAGCCTCCCAGTCTGCCTGCTTCTGCCCTTCTGATCTGAGCGGGGGCAACATAGATGGGGTGATGTGGCTACCTGCAATCAGCCAATCGTAGTAGGCCACGACTGCAGATGACCACGTGCTAGGAGTGTGGAGGAGCTGAGTCCCGACACGTTAGGGTGCTTTGCGGCTGCGCAAAGACACCAGGGTAACTGTTGCCATGGAAACATGGGGTGAGTTCTACCCCATTGCTATTATTCTAGTTATCTTAACAATTTACACAATAATACTTTATATAATGATACAATGAATGATAGTTAGCAAACAATATTACATATTAAATCATATTACTTAACTTAAATGAGACTATTTGAGGCAGGCAAATGGGCAACTATATGATCCAAACTGGATAACAGATAGGACACCTCTGAGGTGAAAACCTCAGCGGTGGCATCCCGGCCAATCAAGGATTTTTTTATAAGATCGGTTGTCTCCGCTTTGAAGACAATGGGCAAAACTTATTCTAGTTCTTTACACAATAATATAATATATTACGATGCTTTTATACAATAATAAAGTTGGAACGCACTTGAAACAGTATCTTACAGATAAAGAGATAAAAGAGATAATAAATTATATGGGATTAATTGAAGTTAACACTGGATAAAAGTTGTGGTGGCATCGATGTGATGGTGAGATGCGACCACTACCACCGGTCAGGCGGAAGGGGAGGAAAAAAATTATGTTGCCGGGAAATGGTAGAGTCACAAAAAGAGTCAGTTGGTGAACAATAACAGTTGGAAAGCCATATAAGGTTGTCAACGTTGGAGTCCGATATGCACAGCACAGCTGTAGGGGCTTTCCCTAGCACATAATCACATAATAATCAAAACAAAGTAGCAAACAACACAAAAAAAATAAGCAAGTAAGCAATATCAGCAAAGTCAAATCATCATCAAAATCATCATCTCATCATAGTCCATCAAATATAAAAGGTACAGGTATGTATAAGTGCTACTTCATAGGTTGAGAAACATATGTCGTGTGACAAGGAGGGCAAAGGTATAAAGGTGCTGCACATAGTCCTGTAGGACTAACTCAAAATATGTAAGGCCGCAAACTGTCATTAAAGAGCACTGACTCAGAGTTAGACGATGACCGAGGTAGGTTGGGCGGTGTTAATGATCCAGTGTGATAGTCCAAAAATCAAAGCGTAATTCAGTCCCGAAAAGAGAAATCAATCCGATGGTTCGACATATCCATATGCAAACGGTGGTATGCATTGCTGCCCAAAGGAACGAGAGGCTCATGGGGTCGGTGCCCTTTGACCCGGGAGTGATGCAGGTGCTGCGCGAGGGGTGCAGCCAGTGTGTAGGTAGGCTGCTGCTGCTGCTAGCGAATCCAGGCGGCTGCTGATGCGAGGGGGCAGCCAGTGTGTAGTTGGGCTGCTGCTGCTGCTAGTGGAATCCGGGCTGCTGCTGATGCTCACGTTAGGAGAAAACTGCTAGAGTACTGCTGAGGGGTGCAGCTAGTGTGTAGTTGGGCTGCTGCTGCTGCTAGTGGAATCCGAGCTGCTGCTGATGTCATCGCAGGCTGACTGGGTGGAAGGGTGGTGCCCAGCACAAAATGTATAGCAGGAGTTAGTTGGAATAGTTCAGGAAGTATGATGTAAAATAATCCTGATTGACTGATGTGTCTGTATTATCACAAGTGGAAATACAGTGATAGTCCAAATTTAAGAAGTTGATGTTGTAACAGTTCTGAATGATGATCCAACCAGTTGATTTAATGCACAGCAGGAAGGCCAGGTGTGGAGGAGACCCGATTGTCCACCATGCCACCGATAGAGGTTTTTTGTCTATTAATTGCAGCCCTCGAATAGTACTTGATACATGTGAGGGGAGTCTTCTCCTCTTCTCATCCAATAGCTTGGCTGTGGAGGTGGCCGGGATCGTAGGACCCTCTTATCCAACCTGGTTCTTACCCGCTGTGCAATCACAACTCAACATATGTATTTTAGTCCGTACATTTTAATATGCAATTAGAATCATGATAATAATTACAATAATCCAATGAATTATCGGAGGCCAGTCTTCATAAAGCAGAAGACTGGCCCCACCGTGCACACAGATTCAGCAGCCTCCCAGTCTGCCTGCTTCTGCCCTTCTGATCTGAGCGGGGGCAACATAGATGGGGTGATGTGGCTACCTGCAATCAGCCAATCGTAGTAGGCCACGACTGCAGATGACCACGTGCTAGGAGTGTGGAGGAGCTGAGTCCCGACACGTTAGGGTGCTTTGCGGCTGCGCAAAGACACCAGGGTAACTGTTGCCATGGAAACATGGGGTGAGTTCTACCCCATTGCTATTATTCTAGTTATCTTAACAATTTACACAATAATACTTTATATAATGATACAATGAATGATAGTTAGCAAACAATATTACATATTAAATCATATTACTTAACTTAAATGAGACTATTTGAGGCAGGCAAATGGGCAACTATATGATCCAAACTGGATAACAGATAGGACACCTCTGAGGTGAAAACCTCAGCGGTGGCAATGACTTGCATGGTTGACCGACTTTTTAACAAAAAATTTGCATTTGAAGTACAAGTGCAGTATTTTCACAGTACAAATGCAGTATTTTTTCAGCGTATTTACAGTACAAAAGGAGCACATTTGAAGCGCTTGAATTATTTTAATTATGCTCCATTTATACTCCCGATAGGCAAATCCATATGCTGCAAAAATACTCCCTTGCAGGGAGTACAAAAGGAGCATACTAGCTGTGACATGCTAGCAGGAATCATTTTTGCAGTACAATTGCAGTACATTTGAAGTATCTAAAAATCAATGCTTCATTAATTTTACAGGCCAAATATAATGTCAGTTCCTCAGCCAAATCGATGTAATTGAAATAACTACACATAATTACTTAAGCCAAGAGAAAAAAAGAAGGCTGGAATAATTTAATATCCGATATATGTACTTTTTTCTGCTATTAGTAGTAAAACACTTGTATCTAATACTATGGAAATTATGCCAGTAATTCAATGTATATTGTAAAAAAACCTAGACACACCTGCACATTTTCCGAGTTCTGGAAGTGAACATGACCCACATGTGACTGAATCTATGCAGCCTGAGTCATAGAAGTATAAATTCAGTACATGGAATGTTCAAATGAAATTTAGAAGTTAGAGGAGTGCATACCGTATTTTCTTTATTAAACGCCCAGTGGGCAGAAGTAATGATGATATGGTCAATTAATAATTTTTTGCATAAAAAACTTAGGATAAAGTCATATTTTGATGGAATTTTGATGAAAATTAGTTCCTTGTGGAGGGGGGTGGGCTTTTATTAGGGGTTGTGCTTTTAATAGAGAAAATAAGGTATGCAGTACATGATTATTCAAATTCTGTCACAAGAAGTATAAAATCAGTACACAATTTGCATAGAAGCACAAAATCAGTATAAAAGGAGTACATTTGCAGCATGGGACCACATACTGCTTTTGTACTGATTTTGTACTTCTTCACCGAGAGAGTGTACTGCTTTTATACTTCTTTTTCCTCTGGGATATTTACCTAGCTCCTACGCCTATGGCTCAAAGCACTGTTGATAAGGGTCCTGGATCTTTTGAAATTAAGTCCTGTGTGATTTACTGGTTGATTTTTTATGAGCAAAATCTCAACTTAACAAGGTCAAAAATGAATCCTTATCTGTTAGTCTGAGATGATTAAAAATAGAGGATAAGTGGATGACCGGTAATTCTACATGTTTACCAAGCCATCAAAAGAGTAACATCAAAGTGGAAATGACAATTAATCTGCATGACAGTTACTTCATCTAGTTCCTTGGGTCCTAAGTTCGATTCTAGCTCAACTTGGTCAGCTGGACTGGGATTTTCAACTTCATACATACAGGCCATCAAAACGAAATTATCCATTTGTGTCTCTAGAAAGTGGAGATCCTCCTTTGTACTATTTTCTTAACTTTTGCAGGTAATTGGCAGCATTGGAATGAGCGAGTGGAGGAGTACATCTACCCATCTGACTCAGTTCCTGATTTCTCCTCAATCCTTGTTCCAAATGTGGACAACGTGCGAACCAACTTCTTGATCGATCTGATCGCCAAACAAAACAAGGTTGGTGAATATGCAATTGACATGAATAGGTACTTGGGGAGTCAAGGAAGCACTGTGATCCCTCTTCTCTTCTCCTTGTCCTAATCTAATAGACTGTTGTCTCATTACCTTGGTCCATGCCTGTCATTTGGGTGTGTCATTTTAAGCCTAGCAAGTGCACAAATATATAAAAGAAGCCGTGTCACCTACCCTACTCCAAGCATGTGTAGCTGACGAAGTTGCATATCGGAAAGCTAAAGTTCAGGATTCCCATGTTCTTTGAAAATCCATTAAAAAAATATGTGGTCCTGGGAAGTGCTGGAAAAGTTAGGTGTTCCTGGAATCCAGATTGTCTGCAGGAAAATGTCCTTGAAAATTCATTGTCACGGATGTCGAGTTATGACAAATGTGCAGCCAATGTGCAGCCAATGTTCTCAAAACAAACTGCGATAAGTCTTGTGCCAGAAAATTTCTCAGAAATGCCCCAAAAGGTCCTTGAAATTTGATGATTTTCATCGCGGAAAGTCGTGGAAAAGTCATTGAATCTGTGTTAAAATTTCAGTTGGGAATCTGTAAGTTGTTGTCTTAACTCCCTCATGTAAAATGTATGTTTTCAGGCTGTACTGTTGATTGGAGAACAAGGAACGGCCAAGACTGTGATGATCAAGGGCTACTTGGCCAAATACGACCCTGAGGTACAACTCACCAAGAGTTTCAACTTCTCCTCTGCCACCCTGGCCATCATGTTCCAGGTAGGATTAATTCATTGATATTCCTTCTTTATTCTTCAAGGTTAATGTTTTATTGCTCAAAGTTAAGTATCAATGATCGTCGATATTTCAGCTTCAAAGTAGTTTTGTATGTGCTTTCAGCTTCAATTTGATTTGTTCAATCAAAATTAATTCTATTTTCTTGGACATGGTTAAACATTTGCGAGCTTTTGGAAAACTTGACTTGTAACTAAGATGTGTAAATGTCAATAAAAAATGGCCGAGGCAGTCGATTAGATTCTTGGAGGTAAATTGATTCATAATAACGTAACATGATAGTCATGACCAGATTGGTAGATAATACTATTAGTTATTTGGTGTTTGCTTGGCGGATACCGGATTTACCTTCCCTCAGATAGCTGTATCCATCAGAAACAAGTATTGGCCTTGGTGGTCGAATAAAGTATGATACTAGTCATTTGAATTTATTTCGAGCTTACTCTCTTCAAACTTTTTAATTAATATTTCAGAGAACAATCGAAAGCTACGTGGACAAAAGAATGGGAAGCACATATGGACCACCAGGGGGACGCAAAATGACATGTTTCATTGATGACATCAATATGCCCATCATCAACGAATGGGGAGATCAGGTAGGATACCTATTCAGACCCGATTAATTTTAACTCAAGATAGATAGATATAAGTGCAGCTGCAGGCAGGAACTTTGTGTCAAAAAATTCACTCTTACACCTAGATGCCAGACATATTGGTATTTTGTATTTTCAACATTTCACTAATTGCTTTTTCACTTTCTAGATCACCAACGAGATAACCAGACAGATGATGGAGATGGCAGGAATGTACAGTTTGGAAAAACCGGGAGACTTCTTGCACATTGTGGACATTCAACTGATGGCAGCCATGATTCAACCAGGAGGAGGCAGGAACGACATCCCCGAGAGACTGAAGAGACAGTTCTGCATCTTCAATTGTACTCTGCCGTCTAATGCATCTATTGATAAGATCTTTGGTAGGATGGTGTTTAATTGTTCTTGTTATTCTCTAGGTGCAGATGCAGGGGGAGGGCGGTCCATTGTCCTGGGCTGCAGAAATGTCGCTGAAGTCGTAGCAATTGGGGATAATTTTCAACTTTAATTGTACTGAATAGGTCTTTCAATTTAATTTTCAAATTTTAGTGACAGTAAAATCTTGCAGGCAATTCAATTGATACCAGTGACATTATTGGACAAGCACTATCTTGCTGTTTTCTATTTTGGTAGTGGCTATTGACCGAGCCATGCTTGGTAGCACTCCTTATTGTTATACACCAAGCTAGCTTGCTCAATAGGGAGTCTGCTGTCAGACGAGTCGGAGGAACCAGCTTGTTGAATAGTGAATTTATTGCTAATCGCTGATCAGTTTAATACCCTTTGCCGTTTGTTTTTATCTAGGTATCATTGGCTCCGGATATTTCTGCACTAGTAGATTCACCCAAGAAGTCAGTGACATGGTGGCAGTACTTGTTCCTGCTACCAGAGTATTGTGGCAGAGAACCAAGGTATGAACACTTTGCCAGTTCAAAATTTGCCAAGTAAACGTCATTAGTGTTATTCTGTGACTTTTTGTTGCTTCAGCCTGCTCGGCACTTTTGCAAGTTTGATCCACTGCCATGTGAAGAATAGATATGAACTTATAAAGTCAATTCACATGCTAGAAGGCAGTGAGCGCCCCTGGTCCGTTTGTTTGACCTGTCATATGAGAAATATTGTTTGAAACACTAACAACAGAATCAGATAATAATATGCAAAAAAACATTAACTTTCAGATCAAGTGGTCAGACTATCAATACCCTGTCAAATTTTGCATTTTTTACAACCCATCTTATTTCAAATTGAATGATTTTAAATATGCGAACTATGGCCAGTGACATATTTTGGGGGGTTGGCCATTGGGACAATCCCCCTCCCCCTCTGGCCTGGAATTAACATGGAACAGATGGGAAATGCAGCTGGGCGCCATGTATTCTCCACATGTTATGCTCCCCTCAGGCCATTTCTCGATACGCCCCTGATTATGGCATATCTTGTGAACAATTGCAGATGAAAATGTTGCCGACTCCAGCAAAGTTCCATTATATCTTCAACTTGAGAGATTTGTCTCGGATCTGGGAGGGAATGTTGAGAATTGCTGGAGACGAGTGCAAGGACAAACAGACCATCTTGTCATTGTGGAAGCACGAGTGCACAAGGGTCATTTCTGACAGGTCAGTACAATTGATTACCTTGTGAAATTCTCTGAACATTAACATTCAAAGCATTGATGTCACAGGTACTGCTGAATCCCTCACAAAACAAAACGGTATGATCAAAAACGGTATGATCCAATTTTTAGCTAGCCATAGGCGTAGCTATTGGAATGGGTAAAGAGTGTATGGGATTCCATAAACATGCAACCACAACCACAACCATGCAACCATGAAACCACATCAACCTAGAGCAGGCTAGGTGGCAGCACTGTCCACTGTATATATGCCCTCTTGTGGATAAGGCTTGCAGTATCTTGAGTTCATTCCCTGACAGGTCTAACAGCAGTATAGCTCAATTACCTTTCAGGAGTGTAATTAGATACAGTACAATGCATTGGGATTTCATGTGTCAATGTGGTCAAGGGGTAAAATGCTATTATCCAGCAATGGCCATTGACATGGTTTGATACCGATGTCAGTTGAAACTGGGCCTAGTAGGCCTACACAAAGCCAATTTAAAACACTTTTATTCAACTGTGCAAACTTAATCCTGACCTATGGAAGTTCATATTAACAGTCAATCATCATATCACACAAAGAGCTCCTTGGTGAGAAAAATATAGATGTTTGTGTGATGATTGACTATATATGTACTTGTATTAAAATTTAACAACTCAGAATATAAAGACTGTGCAAGATTAAATTGCTAAGTGATCAAATGTAACATAGGCCTGCCAGTGTAATGGACATTAGGCATATATACAATGTATCACAATGTAGTGGTTTTGAAAATTATAACTAGTTCCCCTGTTCAAGATCGGGAAATCTATCAGCCAATGGGGTTGAAAGGTTCAAGCACTACTTTTCCTGTGGTGTTAACTGATAGAATTTTCATGAAGTTAAAACTATGGTGCCCTTCTTTTTTAAAAAATTAGCCGCAAAGTCAATTGTTGATGTGGTAAAATAGGAAAAAAAATGCATGAAAGCCAAAAATATCATACTATCAAAACACACATTTTACAGGGAAAAGAAAGTTGTACAATTAAAGTTTAATAGCAGGCCAAATTTGGGGAAATTTAAGTCAAGACGATTTTAGTAACTTTAATTTTTTCATCAATAAAGTCATGGCACAATATCATTATGTTCAGTGTTATGTTCCAAAAATAACGTGCTAGCACTTCAAGAGGTGCTTGTAGATAGAATATCTATCTACTTTCTATTTGCATACCTCTGATTGGTCCAGCCAAGAGACAATCTGAAGTGTGTTTAGTGAATTTCATATAACTTTAAGGCTTCACAACTTGATCACTGCTCCTGGTTAGATTTTGAAAGTTGTGTTTTTGGAATTAAAGTGTTAGGTCTGCTTCATGTGAAAAGCTAATTTAGAATCACTGTTTTAAGAAAAAATTGTTTGGGGCCTGGATTCTCAGGCCACGCATTGAAATGGGTTTATTCCTCCACTTGCATTAAAATCATAGAGATCATAATATTGATATCATCTCAACTTATAATTAATGCCTGATCTTCCAATTTTTCATGTACGTTCCTTCCCATTGAGGCAGAAGCTCCCTCTTTCAAGTCCATCCGCCTATCTATCTTACTATTTATCCATCTGTCTTATTTCATTGTATTCTATTCTTTTCCCTCCAATTTACAAGCAGCTTGCTAGTTGCCTTTTATTTTGGGGATTTAATGATAATGTTCACATACTTCAAAATTGTCATTTACATGTCTTCAGTATGGATGCACTATAGCATTAGGTCGAATTGCTGTCAACCCATTCCATGTTAATCATTGCCCCTTTAATATGAAAGCAAATTGCTAGCTTTGAATCCACGGATTCTTGTCTGAGCTTAATCCTGACCTTTGGTAGTTCATTATTATGTTGACAATCACGGCACAAAGATCTAGGCCTAACTTCAACTCACCAAGAGCTTTTGCCCATTTCCAATTTGCTTCATCACAGTGCCTTTTTTTACCTTCAGCAAACAAAGTTCGAAGTTCTAAGGTATTGTAATCACTTGGGTGAAAATGTTGTCCGTCCACCGGGTGTTCGGGCGGTGGGCGGATGGATTGTTTCCGGGCCAGCACTCGGCCTCTATTGAATGTACGGGTCATTCTCAAATTTCGGGACAATTTGCGTCACTCCAGTTCCCTGACATTAATTTGAATGCAATTAATATCTGAAGCGTCACTCTACATCTGTTATTCATATTTCTATTTAGAACAGTGTTGGAGGTCTCGAGGCCGGCCTCGGAGCCATATTTAGATGGCCTCGGCCTTGGCTCGGTCTCTCATACCAAATCCTTGCCTCGGTCTCGGGTGTCTAATAGCCCGTGATGGAGGCCTCGGGACCGGCCTCGTCCTCGAGGCTGGCCTCGGGGCCATATTTTGATGGCCTCGGCCTTGCCTCGGTCTCGGATGCCAAATCCTTGGCCTTGCCTCGGTCTCGGATGTCCTGGCCTCGACTACATCACTGATTTAGAACCACTGCATTTGGAACAAAAAGTTATTTATAAGACCTTTTTTTGGTGCATTGTGTCCAGTAATCCGTGCCAAATCAATGGTTTTTCCCTGTCACTGGACCTGACATGACAAAATCAAGTGTTAATTTTCCTCCTAAAGTACCATCATTTCTAAAGTTTCTATGCACGATTCATGAGAACATAGACTTGAATTAATACATCATATTTGATATTTTCGTGTTTCATTTCATTGAATTAAGGCCACCCACGGCTCGAAAAATTTGCAAAAAATCATCACAACATCGATGTTTTGACAGTGCCAGATATGAAATCTACCGAACATAAGACATCGCAACCGATGGGTTTTTTGGCCATAATCGATGGCTACATACCCTAAATGGCCTGTCAAACTCTCCCATGCATCTTTATTTCCTCAGATAACGGTCAAAATGGCGGAATCCTGGCATTTAAACGCCGTATTTTAGCTGCATTTGCACTGCGTTGTCGGGCGCTCAGACCTCGTGTCATCGCCATCTTGTCGTCTTGTTCGATGAATAGGCCCCTCCCCTCGCTGCCCAGCTAATTTTCTGATTGGCTGAGCGAAATACTATCACATTTTATCAATGGAAAGACCGGGTGTGTGTAAAACCGAGTCAGCCCGAAGCCTGCCGATTGGGTGACGTCATTCATTAACATACGTCGTAGATCTTCGGCGGCCAATGAGAGCGCTCGGTTAAGTCCGGTCGGCTTTCCCGCCACGCATACATTAAAACTCGGAATGAATCGACCAATCAGAACGCTGGAACCAAGCCGATGTTTCCCATGGAGGAGAGAGATGGTTTACCTGTATTCTCAGGCCAATTTCACCAACTTTAGACATTTTTAGCGCCTAGTTCAGCAAAATATCTTCAGTTTATATGCCAAGCAGTCCACAATGACCAAGTGAAGCATTGGTTGGTTGTTCCTTTGCTTGGATTATTTCTGTCAAACACCATGACAGTCAATAACCTGAATAAATGGCCTTATATTTTAATTTATATCCATGTATTCACACCAAACAGTTTCATATCACTGTCTTTTGACCTTTTCAATGATCTGTTAAATATGTTATGGTTGTATATCTCACTATATATCCAAAAATTCTTTTTTCCTCCAACAGATGAATATTTAGCTAATTATCATATTTTTCTTATTTAAGAATCAATGTGAGAGGTCATAAATACTTGTTTAGGATGTATTCAATAAATTAACACTATTGCATAAAAATTTCCTTGTTAATGCGAACCATGAGAGCATTGATCTTCGGCCTTTGTCACGGATCCTTTGCAAAATCTGGTGGTTGCTAGGGCTACGGTCACCATAGCAACAAGAAATTTTTCATTATTTCTTTCATTAATTATTAGTATCATCCTGTCAAAAATCAAATGAATAGGTTAAATAGTTTCCAAGATATGACCTTTTGAATTTATACCCTCGATTTCTCATCATTATCTCAGAATTGGCGATTCTGACACGAAACTGAAACTTACAAAAAAATCAGGGAAAAAACTGTTTGAGTTAGGGCTACGAAATTTTTACAGGGTAATTATATAGCATTGAGCTGTGCAATAAGGGTATTGGGAGCAGTATAGAGTGATGCATCTTGGTTCTACACCGAAATGTATGGTGAAGAGTCAGGAATTTTGTGGTTTTTTTAGCGGTCATGGGTTTTCATGGATTTTTTTAAGCTAAAAGGAATAGATGTTCAGATGTCCTATATACCTTATTGCACTCTTGTATGACTGAAATTGCTAATACAATGCATATTTCCTAATTCCTTCATAAAAGGTGACCTGTGAATTTTTTGTAAACTCAGAGGGTCAAAAATACCATGAAAACCATGGTTGCTATGGCAACCGTTGCCATGGAAACACAAAACTCACAGAAATGTTTTTTTCTGTCAAGCTTAACATTCATACCAAGTTTGAAGTCCATAGCTCTATTGGTTCTCTTAATACAGCTATGGTCCCATTTTCGAGTAGTGGGTGGCCTTAATTGATGTAAAAGACGTGTCACTACTTTATGTAAATTTTTTTGTCCACTCCGTTACTTGGCATAGCTCGGCTCACTATTGTTTTTAATGAGCAATTTCCACTAAATGTCGTAAGATGCACATGCGCCACACTACCACAGCTTTGCAGATTTTCATTAAACAGGTATTCAACAAATTAAGGCATAATTTTCATTGGAACATTTTTTGGTCCCACTAAAATGTCCACTCCGTTCCCTCCAATTCCGAGCTTACCAGTGATACTTTTTCAAAGAAATTTTATGTATATATTGCTGAGGGTGACAGGATTCTATAGAATGCAATCTTAACTTTGTATCTTCCAAATAGAATACAATATTAAGAGAAAACCAAACCGTTCCTGTCCACTCCGTTACCGTTCCTGTCCACTCCGTTACCACAAAAAATCGATATTTAATTTAAAAAACTATTGATCTAAGATGAAGTACTTCTGAAAATAAGACTTACATACTTTTTTTCATTTTTTTCTATTTTTAAATTGCTCAAAAAGCAGGTTTTTTGCATCAAAAGTCCACTCCGTTACCACATTTTCCAGAGCACTTTGTCCCGAAATTTGAAAATGGCCCGTACATGGATGACATTTGGTACACATATAGCCTGTATGGTCTAGTTGTGCCTTTTGATGGTCTGATGGATAGATATTCAATACTTTTTGAAATAATAAAAAAAATTATAAATTATTTTTGTTCGTTTCTAGGCCAAGACTCAGTCACTATTGCATGTGCATGGATGCAATTTTGTACAGATGCGGCCATTATTGTCTAGTTGTGCCTTTTGGTGGTCTAATTTTAAAAATATAAAAAATTTTGTTTCTGGGCTAAGACTCGCTCACTATAGCATGTACATGGATAAAGTTTGGTACACATCTGGCCTATATGGTCTTGTTTTGACTTTTGAAAGGTCTAATGGAAAATTATATATACTTTTTGAAATATTGAAAAAGAAATATTAATAATTTATTTTTTGTTTCTCGCCCAACACTTGGTCACTATTGCATGTAGGCCTACATGGATAAATTATGGTGCACATATTGCATATATTGTCTAGTTGTGCCTTTTCATGGTCTTACTGATAGATAATGTATACTTTTTGTAATATTGAGAAAAAAAACATTAAAATAATTTTTTTCATATCGGACCCAAAACTTGCCCACTATTGCATACACATTAATGACATTTTCTACAAATCACCTATGCCATGTGGCAGTGCTTTTTGATGTATATTTAGCACTTCTCTAATGATGGGGAAAACTATATATATTTTTTTGTTTCCAACCAACAGCTCATAACTTATACTGTACATGCATGAAACTGCACCTTAATATGCGTAAATTACTCTAATGAGGCCTTTCCCTGGCTTGACACCCTGGCAAGCAGATTGACAGATGGCATGACAGCGGGCAAATAGAGATAATTGAAACAGGGTTCCCACAGTCTTGAGAAGTAGGGAAAAAGTAGGGAATTTCCAAAAGCCATTTTCCAGACCTGGAAAGTAGGGAAAAAGTAGGGAATTTTCAGTTGTATGGAATTTTCATTTACTGAAGCATTTTGCCGATTATTTCAATTGTCGATAAACCGCGATATGATAACGTAAACAGTAGCCCTAGTAACATGAAAACCTGTCTTGGGTATAAACTTTTAGTCTCAGATTTTTCTTCACTTGAGTTTTGCTTATTCAGCCTTGTGTGTGAAGACTGTTCAAAGAGGTCAAAAGAACTCATTTTATTCATATAAACAGATGGTAATGCGCTTGAACAATCTGTGTTGAAAGTTGTGAAGGCAGGAGATATGATGGTCTGGAAAAATGACGCATCAGTCTTGAAAAAGTCTTGAAAAAGTAGGGAATTTCCAAAAGGAAAAATTGTGGGAACCCTGTTGAAAGTCACAACTCGACCACTATTGCATACCTATTACCTATATTATGGCCTATCTCAAAAATAATGAAGCCACAGGGCCGGATTTCATTGGGGGTCAAAAAATGTAGGAATGGATGTATGCAACAACTTCATATTGCACTGTTGCTCTGAATACATTCTTGTGCCAAAGTCCAGAAAATTTCATGACAATATTACAGACAGTTGTCGAGATAATCTTAAAAGTACTTTTGAAAAACGTGAATTTTTCACTATTTTAGAGTGACATCACTTTTTTTTTAAGTTGAATTATTTCAGGTGTATGAAATTTGACATATCTCATTGTTATTTTCTTAATTTTCCTTTCACCTCTATATCCAAAGGCTTCATAAATTCATTGAAACAAGTATATTTATGTGCTTGTTTTGACATAATTAACTTCTTTGTGTTCAAAGGTTGACTTCGAAAAATTGATTCAAAATTTGAAGCTTCCTGATCTGGGATGTTGTAATTTCCCTTTTACCCATGTCAGTTGAATCTTTTTGCCATTAAGACCTAGTATAATATCTACTAATTTGTTTTAGAGCCTTTCATGCGTGTGAAAAATTCATTTCATGAAAAAATTTCAATGAATGTGAGGGAAGTAGCATGTGTCCCACGCTTAACACAAGGAGTACTTTCATGCGGCAAAAAGCTATGGATTTTAACCTAAATTGGCTTGAAACATAGTAAATCTGTGAAGCATCAATAAACCATGAACTAATACATGTTGGTGACTGATACCTGGTGGTAAAATACAACAAGAATCCGCGGATTCAAAACCGACCTAGCGCAATGAAATTGAAGGTGCCATTGCTTAAACCACTGAGCAAATGATATTGGAAGATAGGAGAAATAGTTGATTGGAAGATGCTAGACTATTAGTATAGAATCATTGCAGTTTGAACAGATTTTCTAAAAAAAGGAACGATGGCTGCCAAAACGGCCGCCATCTTTGATTTCTCGACATGTTCCTGATCCATACCCACAGGCCAATACCTGTACCAAATTTCATAACTGTAAATGAAATATTAAGGTCACAATGGTCAGTTCAAGAATGACGAAAGATGGCTGCCACAAAGTGGCTGCCATCTTGGATTTCTCAACATGTTTCCGACTGATACCCAGAGACCCATACCTGTACCACATTTCATAACTCTTAAAGCGAAATATTGAGGTCACAATGGGCAGTTTAAGAAATGAAGAAAGATGGCTGCCAAAATAGACGCCATCTTGGATTTCTCAACATGTTCCTTATCCATACCCACAGGCCAATACCTGTACCAAATTTCATAACTGTAAGTGAAATATTAAGGTCACAATGGGCAGTTCAAGAATGAAGAAAAATGGCTGCAACAAAGTGGCTGCCATCTTGGATTTCTCAACATGTTCCCGACTGATACCCACAGCCCCATACCTGTTCCAAATTTTATAACTCTAAGCGAAATATTGAGGTCACAATGGGGAATGGGCAGTTCAAGAAATGAAGAAAGATGGCTGCCAAAATGGCCGCAATATTGATTTCTCAACTTGTTCCTGATCCATACCCACATGCCCATACCTGTACCAAATTTCATAACTCTAAGCGAAATATTGAGGTCACTATAAGCAGTTCAATAAATGAAAAAAGATGGCTGCCAAAATGGCCACCACAAAATGGCCGCCATCTTGGATTTCTCGACATGTCCCCGATCCAAGCCCATAGTACCATGCCTGTACCAAATTTCATTACTCTAAGTTGAAAACTAAGGTCACAAATGGACACTTACACATGTTGACAAGAAATGTTTACATGTTTACATATGGACACATGGACACATTGACATGGTTTACATGAGTCCCCTTTCACTACCCACCCCCCTCTATAACCGACGTTAGGTCGGCTAAAAATTACTTTGTCGCACGCGTAACACTCACAAAAATATTGATCATATTCAAATTTGTTTCATGTAAATAATGGAGCCATGATACTAATATTACCTGTTGGTATAGGTTATACAACGAATTTGAGGTGTGTAACTAACATTTCAGGTGGTGTATTTACCGAGGGCTTTAGCTCGAGGTAAATAACCCCTGAAATGTTAGTTATACACCGAAAATGAGTTGTATAAGCGACTTATACTCCATATATGACTCCTGAAGGATTTTTAACTGAATTTCGTGGCTTTGTTGTCATTTTTAGGTGCGTTGTTTGCAAAAAAAACCAGTACAACAGGCTAACTTAATCCCCAACAGTGGTATAACTAACAAATCTGTTGGTTATACCACGGCAAAAGACAATAGAAAACAGTCTTGGTGGAGTATAATGACAATTACCACACTATTTTAGTAATTTGAACATGTTTCATGACCTAGCCAATAATATAATGGCATATATGAAGTTTTTTGGAAATTTGGGGCCAAATTGGCTATAAAGGCAACATACAATTTTTTAAAAAAACCTTTTCATTCGAAATGGTCGTACTTTTCCATCAGTTATGACTTATAATATCAAATAAAATCGATTGTAAGGAAAACCAGAACATTTTTTGCTATTTCATGTGACATCATTGCTCAAAATCAGGATTTTATCTGAAAAAAGGGCCAAAAATCATGCTTCTTTCATCTTTAGCTGAATTAATACTCACTTCAGTGGCACTTATTTGGTGTGAATTTGAAGCCAACATCCAGACCCATAACATAGGACAGTTGAAATCGTTTTAAAGGAACACATGTTTCTGAGGCAAATTTCATTACGTTTTTGAAAAAATATTGCTGAAAAATTATCAAAAATAATGTGTTTCTCACAATATATTTGGTGTATTGGAATGAAAACTGCCCCGAAGACTCTACACTATTTGCCCTATGTCATCATATAAAGAAATTTGATTTCCTTTGATGATAAATTGACATTTAGTTTAGTTTTATTTTGTAGACAGGGAAATAAAAACTTTTAAATATTTGGCATTATTCTGCTATCATCAGTTATTTCCACTGGTTGGAACTCTATGGTATATATTCTGGAACTTAATATGTTCTTGACAAAACTGCATGGTCATTTGATAAAAAAATACATTATAAAATGTTGATGGTCATGTCACACTTTGGCTTCATTATTTTTGAGATAGGCCTTATGCAATTTGGTAAACACACCAATTTTATGTAATTGTAATCTTCTAAAGGTGTTAAATCGCTGAAGGTTTGCTGCTGCGCAGCCTATGTTTTAACATAGTAACTGGAAGACCAAAATGGTCTCCCAGAGGACAGATTTGGTCTCCCAGTCATTGGCAAATTGGTATCACTGGGAGACCATTTTTTCCCACAGACTCATTTATTCAACATTTGTGTCAGATTTGTAGTTTTTGGGCGTCTTCTTTCCACATTAAAAATATTCTTCACTGTCTTTCGATTTTACTTCTGTTCATAAATTTATATCATCTTTCTGATTTCCTATTTTCATGAATTTAAAATTTGTCTAATTTGCTTTGGTGGAAATCGGCCCGAGTCCTATATTAGCGGTCAGCTCAACAGTTGGTTTAAACATATTTCATTCGACCTTTGCTCAACAGTTCAAAGTCACATTGGCACACAAGTCATTACATTTATCGGATGGATATTGAGCTGATCGATAGATGTCGAGCATCAGGGCGCTACAAAGTTCCCTTGGTCTCCCAGTCGAAAATCCTTTAAAAAATGCTCTGCTTCATCAGCTTTCTGACATGGCTCAGTTGGTCACATGACTGCCCAGGATCAAGTCATGTGACAAGGAGTCTCATTGCATTTGTGGTGCAGTGACATATTCAACAGTCTATTGGCTGTGTAGGTCTTTTTTGTATCTTCACGTTTCACAATCAATGGAATAAATTAAATTTTAAATTATACATGTATTCTATTTTCCAGATGCACAAACCAGGAGGACATAGATTGGTTCCTGGATTGCATAGACAAGACAGTCAAGTCAGACTTGGGAGAGGAGTACCTTCCCCTGGTTGACAAAGAGCCCTATTTTGTGGACTTCTTGAGGGACGCCCCTGAGCCCACAGGAGAAGAAGGCGATGAAGCTGACTTGGAAGCACCAAAAGTTTATGAAAAGGTTTGTTGTGCAATAATACTGTTGTGTAATAATAGCTAATAATACTGTTTAATCCCAAATAAGCAAAGAAAGAGTTGATTGCCCTTACTTTCAAATGCCTCTTCTTACCTCAGAAATTCTGCAAAACATAAACCAACCTAGTTATTTTCTATCTGCATGTAATATAATGTAATGTGTACTATACAGTTATCGCACCGTAGCTCGTGCCATATTAGTCACCGAGGTGCCATAAAAACTGATATTGCACGAGGTGCTGTGCAATAACTGTTATATCATATGGTTTTTTTTGTGGTAAAGGCAAAGAAATGTGAAGTTCTGATGTCTAAACTTTGTTTGTGTTTCTTTTGACCCACGCATTTAAAATGTATCTCGTCATTAATCAATAAGTATTTCATGGACAAAATTTTTTTTCACATTTTTGGAATGCACAAATGATACACTTGATGATGGGTCTTTTTAAAAAAAAATTTCTGAAACCTTGTAGCAGACTTTTGACCTCTTAACAAATCAATGTCACTGACAAATCGTGAAAAACGCCGTTTTTCGGCCACTTAATGCTTTATCCTGATGTCAAAAATAATATAAGCAGCACAAAAAAATCTTCCTATCTGCCTCCCTTGCTGTGCAATGAATTTTTTACTAAAACCGAAAAAACACAACATTTTTGTTTGCTTGTGGCTGCAGCAGCATCAAAATATGGTGCTTCCTCTCAGGTCCATCCAATCTCTTACATGTTAAAATGAGCGTGCAATAACATGCATGCAATATCGTAGAATATGGCACGACTGTCGGCCAATGAGCAGTGAGTATTTTGGCTTACCATATGATATTATAACAAAACAACCCAAGTCAGGTTCACTGAGTAACAATATCACTCGCTGTCGTGTGAATTAATATCACTCTCGCCCTCGGACTCGAGTGATATTAATTCCTGACGCGTGGTTGTTTTGTTTTTATCACCTGGTTTTACCTCAAATTTTTAGTTATAAAGAGAGACTATTTTCTGCCATTACAAAAATGTAACGTCACCATGGAACAACAATGGATATGACGTCACAATCCTATTGTTTTGGCCATTGTTTGGTTTGTGACGTCATCAGGCAGCTGAAAGACTATTTCACAATAAATACCACAAGTTCTGGCCATGCCATTTATTTATCTTCTGCTCATTCACACTACAGGTACCAGATCTGGCCACCTTGAAAGAACGCCTCCAGACCTTTATGCTGGCTTATAACGATTCAGTCAGAGGGGCCTCTATTGATCTGGTCTTCTTTAAGGATGCCATGACCCATTTGATGAAAGTTTCTCGCATCATTAGCACCCCTAGGGGTAATGCCCTTCTGGTCGGAGTTGGAGGGTCCGGAAAACAGTCCCTGACAAGATTATCAACCTTCATCGCCGGCTACAAGATCTTCCAGATCACTCTAACAAGGTTTGTAGCCGTTTTGAAACTTTTGATTCAATTGAATCTAATATTTTGTCATATGTTCTGCTAACAGCAAACACCTCGGATGATTCAGCTAAAGGTTGCAACCTCTAGCAAAGAGCTAAGGTGTTTGGGTGCTTCACACAGCTGAGATCAGAGAGGGAGTGCACAGGGCAGTGACCTATTTATAGACACACTGCACAGCAGGTTGTCACAACAAGCCCCTGATGGGAATCCACATGATAATTTTGGTTTTGATTGCTGTATTTGGGAATTAACATTCCTGACACCTTAGAAACTATCAATCTGTTTTCCAAGATGGACCTACAAAGGTTTGGATAAAACAAGACATTAAATGTGCCTGTTTCTGACTTCTATGGGGCCGACTAAGGGTGTAAAGGTTCTATGAAATTCTCTTTCTCTGATTCGTTTCCTTCTCTACAAAACCCTTGCGAGCATCAAGAGGCTCAGAAGAGCTTGAGCTTCACTTTACAATGTATGGTATCTGGGAGTCTCAGACTGGCCTTCTTGCTCCAAAAACAGATCTTTAAAATTTCAGCATTAATTTTGACTCGGTGCATCAACCTGCAGTTGTAAATTTCTGATTACTTTTACTTACAGATCGTACAACCAGAGCAACCTGATGGACGACTTGAAGCACTTGTACAGAGTAGCAGGACAAGAGGGAAAAGGCATCACGTTTGTGTTCACAGACAATGAAATCAAGGACGAGGCATTCTTGGAGTACCTGAATAACGTCCTAAGCTCTGGAGAAGTGAGTATAGTTCTGCAAGGGTCTCAGAAGATTTGTAGTTGATTGCAATTTGGCTTATATCATTGACTAAGAAGTCCAATTTGAAACATATCAAGTTGTATTAATAGCTTTTGCCGGACAAAAATATACCTATGTATCGCATTTTATTGTCACTTCAACCGACTTGCAACCAAATACAGAAGTAACAGAACTTAGAACTTCCTTACATTCAAAGGGAAAAGCTTTGTTTTTTCAAGTCCAATATAAGTTCTACAATTGTGCAGTTGATCCAATTTCTTCAGCAAGTGAATATTTTGTGCACTGTGCACATAAAGTGAAACTAGAATACATATTTCTGTAAAAAACAACAAAACTTTAAATTCGCACCGTCCTTTGATAACTCCATGTCTTTCAGAGAAGTAATTTTACAATTATGTTTTATTTTGTCACATTTATAGGTGTCGAACTTGTTTGCAAAAGACGAATTGGACGAGATAACTGGGGAGCTGTTTAATGTGATGAAGAAAGAGCAACCAAAAAAAGCTCCAACTGCCGAGAACCTTTATGATTTCTTCATCTCCCGCTCAAGAAACAACTTGCATTGTGTTCTCTGCTTTTCGCCAGTGAGTATTCACGACTATTATTGGTGTGGTCCTAGGTTCAATTCCTGCTCTTGGCCATGTAAAGGGCAAATTGTTTACCTCTTACCTATCTTGGAATCTACCTTAGTGGTAAGGTGCTATGCTGCTGCCCTTTTGGACCAGGTTCAATGGGAGAGTTCTCAGTGGCTGGTGGTGGCGCTACTGTACTAGAGAGTCATTGTGACGTCCATTGTCACAATGATTGATGTCACAACTGCAACAATGACACAATTGATGACATCACCATTGTTTACTCACTATTTAATGATGCATTGAAGTCCCCCATTCATTGAGTTTGCCTTTTAGAGCTGGGGCCATTCTATACTGTGCTGTTACACCTTTGCTTTTCCTGCGACCAAAATGTGACCAACGCAATTAGCCACAAAGGCCAATTTTCAGTGAAACAGTGAAATACACGGATGTGTGGCTAATTTGCATGCAAATATGCAATTGTCATTAGCCACATGTAAGATACGTTAGCCAATGCTAATGTGACTTATGGCTAGGAAAAGCACTGCCAGTGTTAGTGCTCCTCTGGTGATTCTTGTGTAAACGCTTTGTACACACAAGTGAAAAATCGTAATTACGATATGAAGCTCTAACCATACGTGACACATCTAAATACTTGTCAATGTCATGGTGTCTATTTTAAATATTTTCTAGGTAGGTGAAAAATTCCGCAATCGTTCGCTGAAGTTCCCTGGCCTGATTTCTGGTTGTACAATGGATTGGTTCAGCAAGTGGCCAAGAGACGCTCTGGTTGCCGTGGCTAGTCATTTCCTGATGAGCTACAACATGGTAGCAACACAAGAGGTCAAGGAACAGCTTGTACAGACTATGGGGGTAGTACATGATAATGTATCACAGACTTGTGTGGATTACTTCAACAGGTAAGTTATACGAATGTACATGTGTGACGGCATTGTAAATATTATGTCACAATGCTTCAGTCTCTGAAACATGGATGGATGGATGATTGGGGCTTTACGTCCTGTATTTATGCACTTGGTAGGCTAATTATAGGACAGGGGGAGGACACAGTCTCTGAAACAATTTCAGTTTATATGAGAAGTGATGATGAGCATCAGACCATGTCAATTTCGGCATGATGCCAAGAGGCTCAGATACACTGTGTAAATACTGTCATGTAAAATGTCTACTTTCATCCTCTTAAAGACACTGTGAGGAATAAAACTGCAAAATAGTCCATATGAAAAGGTTACTGCCTCCTGCTGGCTTCATTTCCATAAACTACATTGAAATTTGACAAAACGCTTGTGGCCATTGTCTTTGCTGAGAACTACAATACATTTTTAAGCATCAGCTACTTCAGTAGCAGATCGCTTATTACAATCGTGCGTTTCCATGCCGGCAGGCAGTTTTTCCTATCGCCGATGATTTCTCTGTCAATCTACCAAGTAAACCAACCAAAATCCTCCCGAGTCTTTATTAGCACCTGACCACAAGACAGGGTTATATTTCGGACATACCGAGTGCCTATTTCCTCTGATTCAAGACATTTTATTTCACTCCTCATCGCGCACAACCTTCTTCGTCCGCCATTTTTTCCTGACTGGATGCGGACGATGTCGGGCAACTTCGGCATCTGACGAAAACACCCGAAGTATCAAATGCTCCTTTTTTGCGGTTCTCATTTGCCAATTTTAAATATTTTGTCTTTGACACATTAACTATACACCTACTACGAGCCATTTACACTACTGTTTTCGTAATTTGTCATCATTTATTGAAAAAAAAAAAAAAGTGATCAGCCAATCAGGTCGCGTCATTTCTCTGGATTCCAATATGGCGGACGAGAGGAACAACAATTCATGTTTGCTGACAAGTTTCGGCTGGATTGATAATATATGGCCGTACACGTGACTGTCAGGTATTTAAACTTATGAAGTTAGGCGTAATTGACATTGTACCACAGAAAAATATTTTTTCAAAGCAACTTTGGGTCTATTCAGCCTTGATTTGTCATTGTTCTATAATATCGCTCAAGCGTAGATCGCGAAAATGCACGTTAGCGGTCGCGGTAAAAAGTGCGTAAATCATCTGCAAACTCAATCTATGCGGTTAAATGACAACAGTGATACAGCTGTTAGGTGTACAGAAAGGACAGACCCCATTTTCGAAAGCTCAGGTGAATATCTGTTTTCTGGGGACTATTTAGTTGTTGTTTTCCTTCTTCTTCTTCTTCTTTGCAACACTAAAGAAGACCAACTCGGACACAAGCCATCTCATTTTTAGGTCCTTCACTTCTCCAGCCTATGTCAATATACTTAGCAAATTTGGTGACAATGCATAAATTTGAAATTCCTGAGTATCCTGCCACAATGGATAGTGTAAAGTCCGTTAGATAGAAGAGGCAACCATAGGCTTGGGCGGATGTTGACAACTGGTCTTTATTACGCATGCGTAGAACAGAGACATCTAGCGTATAATACAGACATCACACCTCCTTTACAAGATATATTTTATATCAAACCTTCACCGTAATTTGAACAAACATTTTTTTTGGTTTCCTAATCTAATTCTGATTCCCAAACACCCTTAAGTATTTTACTTGATTAATGCTAAGAACCTCTAATACCATAACATGAATAAACATGATTTAATCCATTTTAAGGATCAAACTACTAATCTAATAATAGCATCTTTATAGTATTTTATCAACTCATTTATAATAGAGAAATTATGATTATTTCTTAGCTCTAGGTTATACAAACAGGAGAGTATATCTGTGTAAATATGACTTAATCATCTACTGTAAAACAATATAAGTATAGTTTGTTTATCCTGGTAACTTTCTATACTATTCTATATCTTCACACATTGGGTAATAAATCATATCTACTTCTTCCCTCTTATAAAGCATAATACCATTCTATTCTAAATCTCTGAATACAGTAAACATGCAATATACATTGACATCAATATTTTGAAATACCAATCATTAGTCAAATATTTACTAAATTTTTTTTGATCTGAGGCATGAGAGACAAGTAATAATAAACATCACTTAACTATATATATTGATCATAAAATTTTTGCAATTACAACATAATATTAATGTAAATCAGTTATTGATTAATCTTGTAAGGAATTTCTTTTACAATTATAAACAAATTGATTTTATCATGATAAACAATTTCAATTTCACAACAGAGAAATGAGTGTCAGTGGAAAGTCAATCAGGTTACAAAGTCAATAGACCATTATAGGTCGACTCGTCGAGTTTTACTGGCTTGTTGATTCGCCGACCGCTTCTTGATGTTTTTGGGGGCACGATTTTCGGGGCGGTTTGGTCAGGTGCACGGGACGGGGACTTTGGGATAATGATTTCAGTCGGGGGCTCAATTGTAGCATTGAGATTTTGTGCACGACCTTGACCTTGGGGAACATTCACTTGGGGCACATTCACTTGGGGCACCGGGGGATCGAAATTACGTGGGGGCGGTCTGAGTGTGAAGTTCTCCTTGGTGGGGAAAATGTGCTTTCGATTCCTGCGCAGCACATTTTGTTGGTCTGTCTGTAGGTGGTAACTTCGGGGCACACCATCAACAGCATTTCTCACGACAGCAGGGATCCAATGGCCACGCAGTGATTTAAATCGGACGGTCTCTCCGACTTCTAGCTTTCTCTTGTCTACACTGGCGTGTCGGTCAAAGTACTTTTTCTGTTTCTGCTGTCGGACTTTCAATCGATTGTGTACTTCTTTGGGTCGAGATGTCACGGGACGAAGTAACACGGGTTTGATGGGGAGTTGGCTGTTCAGCCTGCGAGACATGAGGAGTTGTGCGGGTGATAATCCAACGCCTTCAAGTGGGGTGTTTCGATATCCCAACAAACATAAGTTCAAATCACCTCTGCTAGATTCAGCTTTCTTTAGCAGATTCTTGATCGTCTGGATGTGGCGTTCAGCTTGACCGTTGGCTTGCGCATATCCAGGGCTGGAAGTGGAATGTTTGAATTCGTACTTCCTCGAAAACGATCGAAATTCTCGACTTGAAATTGTGGGCCGTTATCGCTCATTACTTCAGCTGGAATTCCGAAACGAGCGAAGATCGTTTTCAGTGCCGACACCAGAGTGCTGGTAGTTGTGTCTGGCAAATAGGCAATTTCAGGGAATTTCGAGTGATAATCCACGCAAAGTACATATTCGCGCTGCTTAAAGTGGAATAGATCGACTGCCACTTTGTTCCATGGTAACTCTGGGATCTTCTGAGTTTGAAGTGGTTCCTTTGCTTGGTTCTTTCTCGTGCTTTGGCACGATGCACATTGTGCGATTACGTCCTCCAGCTGACTGGATAGACCAGGCCAGAAAATCGCTTCTCGGGCCAAGGCTTTGCTCTTCACAATGCCTAAATGTGCTGAGTGTACTTTGTCCAACATTTCCTTTTGGAGAATCTTGGGGATTATCAATTTGTTTCCCTTCAATAGTAATCCATGTTCTTCCGAGATGTCATCTCGGTAAGAAAAATATAGTTTCACTTCAGGAGGTATCTTAGTATCTGTTGGCCGTCCTTCCCGAGTGAATCGCTTTACAGCTTGTAAAGTGTCGTCTTTCTTGGTCGCTTCTCGGAGCTCCCACAGCTTGTCGTCCGATGCATTGATGGCATTGACCTCTATTTCCTCATCGAACAGTTCAATGGCTTCTGTTCTCGACAGGTTTCTGATTGGGGCCCTTGAGAGAGTATCCGCAATGAACATCAACTTTCCGGGTTTGTGGGACACATCTAGGTCGTATCGTTGGAGACGAAGTCTCATCCTTTGCATACGAGCTGTGATTGCGTGCATTGGTTTGGCTAAGATTCCCAATAATGGCTTGTGGTCAGTCTCAACCTTGATTGTTTTCCCATACACGTATTGGTGAAATTTCTGTGTCGCAAAGCAGATCGCTAATAATTCTCGCTCAATCACTGCATAATTTTGCTGGGTTTTGTCGAGCGACCTGGATGCATACAAAACTGGCTGTTCATCCTGCAATAATGCAGCGCCAAGGCCATATTTGCTGCTATCCACTTGTAATGTCACAGTCTTCTTGGGGTCGAATAGTTTCAACACTGGAGCCTCTGTGACGTCTTTCTTCAATTGTTGGAAGCTGTCCTCGTGCTGTTTCTCCCAATGAAATTCAACCTCCTTCTCTAGGAGTTGTCGGAGTGGTTTCGACTTTTCTGATAGAGCTGGTAGAAATTTCTGCAAATATCCAACGAGTGCAAGAAATCTACGCACTTCTTCTTTCTTGGTTGGCACCTCCATTTTTAACACGGGGTCAATGTGGTCTGCGCTGGGTTTCATACCTTCAGCACTCAGTATATGTCCACAATACTTCACTTCATGTTGTCTGAACTTACTTTTCTCCTTGTTCAGAGTTAGGCCTACTTCTTGGGCTCGCTTGAGAAAGGATTTCACACGGTCATCGTGTTCTTGGATCGTCTGTCCATGTATCAGTATGTCATCCACGATAATGCTGACGCCTTCGAGATCACCAAATAAAGTAGTCATCACTTGGTTGAACGCATCGCCACTCGTGGTTACTCCAAAAGGCAGTCTCTTGAACCTGTACCTTCCCCAGGGGGTTTGAAACGTGCACATCTTGGAGCTTGTTGTATCCAATGATATCTGCCAGTATCCTGAGTTAGCATCAAAGGTCGAAAAGTACTTGGCATCTGGCATGTGGGCTGCCACCTCTTCGACAGTCTTAGTCGGATAATGGGCACGCTTAACAGCTTTGTTAAGCTTAGTTGGATCAATACAAATGCGGACCTTCCCATTTGGTTTAGTCACTACAGTCATACTGCTTACCCATGGTGTGGGCTCATTTTCTTTCGTAATCACATTAAGTTTCTCCATTCCATCCAATTCTTGTTTCACTTTGTCTTGAACTGCATGCGGTATCCTTCTTGGTGGATCCACACTAGGTAAGACACTTTTATCCACACTCAATTTGTAATTGGACTCGATGCATCCGAGTCCTGTGAACACTTCCTTGTATTCCTTTGCAAAGTCTTCGAGACTGATTGGCTGTGCCGTCTTCATTTTCTCTTTTGGCTTGTTCGCCTCTTTCTTGCTTTCCTGCTTCTTGTCTGCTTTCGGCTTGCTTTCTTTTGTTTCTTCTTGTAGTGGTTTCACATCCTTCAAGTGGGTTCTCTGAATCAACCCCAGCGATTGGCATGCTTCTTTGCCTAAGATCGCCTCGCCTTTCTTGACTACTTGAAATGTCAGTTTCTGGCCTTTTAATTTCAACACAGTTTTTCCCAATGGCACCATTCGATCACCACCATAGACTCGAAGTACCACTGATGTTGGGGTCAATTTGCATTCAGCCGGGACAAGCTTTTCTGGCAGGGTGTTAACTTGACTTCCTGTGTCCAATTTAAAATCAATGTCATTGATGCACTCCATCCATGGTTTGTTGGAGATTTCATACACTTCACATTCCAGTTCAATAGAACCTAAGAATAGTTCATCATCACTGCTTGATGGTTCCTCATCAATTTCGTGTAATTTCCTTGATCGTTGCTTCTTTTTCCCCTTCTGTTTCGAGTAACATAGATCCGTGTAATGGCCTTTCTTGTTACATTTGGCACATGTAGAATAATACGCAGGGCACTTAAATTTGGCATGTGACTTGCCACAGTTCTTGCAATCCGACTCCTGGCTTGAACTAGCTCCATCAAACTTGTAACTGTTGCGTTTCTGAAATGGGCGACCACGTGCGCTTCCGAACCTCCGATTGATGGCTTTTACGTCCACCTGTTCGGATTTTAGGTCAGTGGCATTTAGCTCTGACACACGGCACATGTCGATACATTTTGTCAATTTCAGTTCATCAGCTTGGAGTAACTTTTCCCTTACATTGTCATCTCTTAATCCACAAATTATGCGGTCAATCATGAGTGAATCTCGTAAGTCTCCATAGTCACAGTCTTCGATTTTGTTCTGTAGGTCAATAAACCACGTGTCGAACGATTGCCCTTCAGTCTGGTTAGATGTGTTAAATCTGTACCTGGTGACTGTTATATTCTTCTTTCCATCGCAGTGAGCCTTCAGTTTTGCCTTGAGGGGTGCAAGCTTGCCTGTTTCTGCTTCAGTATACTTGAAAGTCTTTGCGATTTTCTGAGCTGCCGGTCCAGCCACGTGTAGATACACGCCGCATTGTGTGCTTTCTGTCTTCTCAGTAATACCAGCCGCGACGGCGTATATTTCGTACTGGCCGATCCAATCTAAATATTCCTCTTGTAAGTTGCCTGTCAGGACGAGATGCTTAGGGGGTTTTAAGCCTGTAGCCATCGTGGATTCGTCTGATAAATCCCGATTATGACACCATGTAAAGTCCGTTAGATAGAAGAGGCAACCATAGGCTTGGGCGGATGTTGACAACTGGTCTTTATTACGCATGCGTAGAATAGAGACATCTAGCGTATAATTCAGACATCACAGACAGTGATACTCCTATCATTTTATTTAAGGGGAGGTATGGGTGAGAAATTCCGCAAAAATGTGTAAGCTTCGCAAATTCAGTTTATGCCATATCTTTGACCTGCACCAATTCAGGCAACCAGTCCAAGTTTTAATTATATCAAAATATGTCTCTATCATCACTTAAAACCATGTTAAATACAAAATTGTCGCCAAATTTTAGTAAGTAAATAGTGGCGTTGTGTCATTTCAAAGATGTCCACACAAAAATGCAGTTGTCATGGAAACATGGAATTTACCTTGGTGAAACATAGCAATGATACCTAAATCTTGGCAAAATTTCGTACCTGTAGCTTCATTAGATTTGGATAAATTGCCACGGATATGTTATACAGTGGTCAATTGCCTAAAATGACGGTTACGTCACATTTTTGCCATTTTCCGCAATGTGCGAAAACAGACTTTTACCCTCCACGGGATGTGAAAAATCTTGACAACCGTTCATCATAGGAACTTGTGGGATACATCAACGGAATCCTTGCAAAATTGTCTTGAAAAGTATAGAGGGGATTTTAAAATTTTTTTTTGGTTACAAAATTATTTGAGATTGAAGCCGTAGAAGCCAGCAATTTTCCCCGAAAAATGACTTTAGTACACTTGACCCAAATTTCTGGCACTATTAAAAGGAATTTTTAAAAATCCCTCTATACTTTTCTTCATTTTGCTTTTCTTCATTTGTCAACATTTTCGAAATTTTTCTACCATGTCTGTAACTTCAGAAATTTCACATCCCGTGAGCAGTAAAAATCAGCCTTTTTTGCCTTTTAAACTGGTTACCATGGCAACCATTCATCGCAAAAACGCAAAATGACCTGAAATCATCTAATTTAGCAAAAGCCTATCTTTTGATACCAAACATGGGCCATTATTCCTAAAATTACAGAAAAATACCCTTCTTACCTATACCTCCTCTTAAAAAATTAACATATCAGATCATTTACATTTTAAGCAATGTTTATTTCTACAGCTGATGCTTTACATGCTTTGCATGGTATTTTTAATAGGTCAGGTAATCCCATGCATGTCAAAAGTCATGGAAATTGTGATCTTGAGTCACTGGCTATGCTATCACTGACTAACTAAAAAATCCCCAAAAGCCGATTTAATTCTACTGCCGTGATGTACCATGTATACCTTGTCTGTTCCCAGGTTCCGTCGTCAGACCCACGTCACTCCCAAATCCTACTTATCCTTCTTGGAAGGCTACAAAAAGATCTACTCTGAGCAACTCGGACATATTGGAGAGCTAGCAGAGAGGATGAACACTGGCTTGGAGAAGCTGATTGAGGCAACTGTGTCCGTGGATGAATTGTCCAAAGAGTTGGTGGTCAAGGAGAAAGAATTGGAGGTCGCCAACAAGAAGGCTGATGCTGTGAGTATTCTTTTGTCATACAGCCAATGCTGCCATGCAGCATCCTTTGCTGGTCCCACAGTCAGAAACGGCTCTCTGGCACTTCTACTCTTTGCACTTCAGCAATTTTTTATTCATTATTTTCCTGACTTTGATCTTAATCCTAATATGATTTCTTCTCATTGACTGACTCTGTCAGAACTTACAAGTATAATATTATATATAAATAAAAAATACAAATTTTTTCATGTGAAGAATATTTCAATTTATAATATCTAAAGTTTACTTTTCATAATTAGCAGTCAGAATATATTTAACCTTTTACTCATGCTTTTGTCATTGTGCAGTATCCTTGAATGCAAAGGGTAAGCTCAGTGTAGCGTGCTGGGCTGCCAATTGCTGGTTGTAATTTGCCTACCAAGTGCCTAATACAGGACGTAAAAAGGTTCCCCAAATATCCAATACTCATACCATACACTAGCAATTGTGCAACGTACGAATTACGTACGTAAAACGTACGTTTTACGTACGTAAATTTTACGTACGAAACTCACAAGAAAGAGCCGATCCGTAGTTCGTACGTACATTTTCGTACGAATTTCATACGTATTTCGTACGTATTACGTATAGGCACTTTTCGTACGAATTTCATACGTTAAATCTATTATTTTAGGCATTGGAATTTAGCTTATTAATCAGGTCTATTACATTTAGAAATTTTGTAATTTAATGGTGGGTAGAACAACACAGTGATATGAAATTAAAATATTTATTGGTACAATTAAGCTTATACAGTATACAGGTATAAATTCAATGAAATTTAATTTGGTTTCAATTGCAATTGCCCTTTTTTTCCCCGCTTTTTTTTCTTTATGCTTCGTTTTCAACCACGATTATTGCGATAGATACTGTTTATTTTGTATTTGAGTCAATAGTCTATATTTTCAATAATTTTTCTTCTGCTTCTCCACATTTTATTCCAATGTGTCACCCAGCTTCAGACAAACGTAAAACAAATCCAAAATGTCTTGCTGAGCATGGCTTCTCCGTCAACATGAGACTGCAGACATTCATCATTACGCTGTCTCTGAAAAATAGATAATTTAAATAATATTAGATTAAGTCTAAATACAATTTCATAGTTATGGGGCTTAACGGACGAAAACATTTTCAAAAAGTAATGTTTGGTAACAATGTTGAGGAAATAGTGATGATGGAGAATGCAAAGTTCAGTGTCGAGTCGGCCAGAAGTAAAGACCGCAGAATGCTCTTTTGAAAAGATTTTCATCACAGTATCTGGAACATGTACAGTTGCTCTCCGAAGTAAGTAAACCACTCAGTGATTTGCAGTGCTGGGCACTTCCGCAAACACTTCCGCAAACCGCAACCCCCGCAAATTGCGGAAGTGTCTTTTCGTTTGCATTTTGCACTGATTGCCAATTAAATTTGCGCTTTGCGTTTGCAGAACTAAAATCAACCAACTTGCGCAAATGCAAACTATCAAACTGCATCACCAATGGCCAGATGGACAATATATAAGCAACAACAGATCAATCTTTGGGTCACAATGTATTCCCACTTTCATTCATCATTACAGTGGTCCAACAAGACTTGGAAAGGTTAAGTTTCAGTAAAAGAGTGTGGCATGAAAGGCAATATAATTTGGTATACCTTGGAACTTCATATTACCTTCAGATAATAAATAAGAATAATTTTTACAAAGGTCATGTTAAAGATTGGTATAGATGGCGCCACATGTGGAATGCCAGCATCAATACAGCATTAAGCACAGCATAAAGAACAGCATGAAGCACAGGCTGCACAGCAGTCAAGACATATTTAATTTAACTGCCAGGCTTTATATATAGGGTGTTATAACCTATATATTTTTTGATTTTTGTTGTAAAGAGCAATTATATATTGATGAACAGTATAGATATTTTTGCAAATGTCAAATTTTTAAGCCTAGTCAAATAATTGGCCAATGTCAAACGCCTATAACCATCTCTCATATTTAACTAAATTTATGTCTGTAGCTACACTTAGGCCCATTTATCGCGATTATGGTTTGCGTTTGTGTTTGCGTTTGCGTTTGCACCAGCTATTGTAAAATTTCAAAAAGTTTGCGGATTTGCGTTTGTGGAAGTTGTGGATCAGGTTTGCTGATTTGCATTTGTGGAAGTCCAATTTTGTTTGCGTTGCCCAGCACTGGTGATTTGCCATTGAACTCCCCAATGGCATTTTAAACTTGTCTTGCGGTAATGGCTAGGCCATAGCAGCACTAATAACTGCATCATCAATATGATGATTGATTAACACCATTGAAGATTCTTACTATATCTATTAGCATGGTCATTGAATATGTACCAGGGGTCTTTATGCCAGAGAGGTTATCGATGGTGAAAGTGCAAAACCTCGTATGTCAAAATTTTGCTATTTTTAGATTTTTGCTGGAATGACTATTTTAATATCCAATACACGTTGTCAGTTGATTACCTTGCCAGTTTGCTATTTTTGGAAGCTGTAACACACTGGTAACAGAATGATTTCACCAAACCTTGTATGTCGATATGTTTCAAAAAGTGAAAGTGCAAAACCTTGTAACTCAAATCAGAACTTTGAAGCAGATATTGTGGGATATTTCAACTTTTTTTGAAAAACAATTACTGTGTTACTTTTTTATGACTCCCAGCAAGTTTCCTGATTGAAAAAATTTTACCTCCCTATATTTGCTTTGGTGATGTAGGCTACTGAAAAAGGGCATGCACGAAAATTTGAAAAAATTGTCATTTTCCTCATTCTTGCCATTGTAGCCACTCAATAAAATTTGTTATTGCAATCTGTCATAGGCAAATTATAATTTTCACTGTATATACATAGATTGAAAGTATATTCAATGCTGTAAGTTGCTTTAAAGTGTGATAAATGGTAGAGTTACAAGGTTTTGCACAGGTAGAAAGTGAAAGTGCAAAACCTCGTAAGTCGACATTTTCAATCACATCTGATTGTAACATCAATGCAAGGGGTAAACGACCTCAGACAAAAAAATTGCTACAACAGGGTGTCACTTTCTATGAATCTAGTTGGCCATAACTCACTTATTAATAAACATTACCATAAAAGAAGACACTTGACAGTAGGGCTGTGCCGATGCGACGATTATCGCCGACAATCGTCGCCAAAAGTTTCGATTTCGATCATCTCCACAAAATAACTAAAAATCGATTTTCAGCTGAATGAAGAATTCATGATACATGGCTGTATTTGGTATCGTTTTGAAGCTTTTGAGGAGCTGAACACCATCGTGCTATCTGTGATGTTCTTATCTGTGCATATGCCACACTGCCAGCCATGAAAGATATTTCATAAATTAGAAATTAAGTTTTACTGCTACAGGTCTGCATGCATGTTGAATTTATAGACTTCGGAGACAGAACTTTATCTAATACACATCTGTTATTTATTTACAACTGTACTGCTCTGCATGCAGGAGATGCATGGTTTTAAAGAAGTCAGCTTTATCAGCAGTTACATTGAATCAATGCATTATAGTTATGAATAACATTAAGTTAATCAAATTAATTCATATACTTTATTTCCTTTTTCCTTCCTGCAAAAAGTCTGTTGGTCCTGCTCATTGTAATTTTAACACCATGGATATTCGTCGAGAGTCAAGGAATTCATATGATTATGCTGATCTTGACATTCGAAGTAAAAATCGATTTAAAATCGATAATCGAATCGAAATACAAGTCGATTAATCGATTTCAGAAAATGTTTCGATTGCACAGCCCTACTTGACAGTTTTTTTCAATTTCTGAAAAACAGCTTTTTTTGACTTACGAGGTTTTGCACTTTCACCATCGTTATAATCTTGCAAAAGTAAGTACATCCTCTCCTATCTTTTGGCATTGGGCTAGGGGTGTACTTCCTTTTGCGAGATTATAACCCCGATCTAGCACAAAGGCCCCATGTGCAAATTAAATGGCCAGGGATGTTAATGTAATAGGAAAACTCAATGGTGTGATACAAAAATTGTTGCAAAAATTATTTGTGTAATATTAGTCAAAACCGGGAGCCAACTTAAACATAGTCTTCAATGGCAAATCATTGAAGGGTGTACTTACTTGCAAGAGTAACTGTATGACATTTAGGCTATGTACCTCTTATATATCGATGGTGAAAGTGCAAAACCTCATATGTCAAAATTTTGCTATTTTTAGATTTTTGGTGGAATGACTATTTTAATATCCAATACACGTTGTCAGTTGATTACCTTGCCAGTTTGCTATTTTTGGAAGCTGTAACACACTGGTAACAGAATGACTTCACCAAACCTTGTATGTCGATATGTTTCAAAAAGTGAAAGTGCAAAACCTTGTAATTCAAATCAGAACTTCGAAGAACATATTGTGGGATATTTCGACTTTTTTTGAAAAACAATTACTGTGTTACTTTCTTATGACTCCCAGCAAGTTTCCTGATTAAAAAAATTTTACCTCCCTATATTTGTTTTGGTGATGTAGGCTATTGCAAAAGAGAGGGCACGAAAATTTGAAAAAATTGTCATTTTCCTCATTCTTGCCATTGTAGCCACTCAAAAAATTTTGTTATTGCAATCTGTCGTAGGCAAATTATAATTTTCACTGTATATACATAGATTGAAAGTATATTCAATGTTGCAAGTTGCTTTAAAGTGTGATAAATAATTGAGTTACAAGGTTTTGCACGGGTAGAAAGTGAAAGTGCAAAACCTTGTAAGTCGATATTTTCAATCACATCTGATGGTAACATCAATGCAAGGGGTAAACGACCGCTGACAAAAAATTTGCTACAACAGGGTGTCACTTTCTATGTATCTAGTTGGCCATAACTCCCTTATTAATAAACATTACCATAAAAAAAGACACTTGACAGTTTTTTTCAATTTCTGAAAAACAGCTTTTTTTGACTTACGAGGTTTTGCACTTTCACCATCGATATATTGGTTAGGCCTACCTGAACATGTAATAATTGTAATTTATGTTAAACTATGATCTGTGTAAGTAAGTTGAAGTGAACATAATTAATGCTTACCAAAAGAACAGTGAAGGCTTCTCGAATGGCAACCAGAGAGGTGTCTCTCTAAATTAGGGAGTGGCTGACCTTGTCTTGTGAAAAAGAGCTGAAATCGAATAGAACAAAAATTATGGGTGGTGTATCGCTGGACTGAAATATGCTGGCGGGATCAAGACTTTGTTTTGAGTCAGCCTTTGTAGGACTAGTGTATCGCAGTAGACAGAGTACTCCAGGTTTACCAAATGAGCCTGCTGTTCACAAGACAAATTTTATAAAGGAATATTATGAGATTTGGAGTAAAAATTTCGAAGGACCCCTATTGAAAAAGGACGTGTCCATAAAGAAGTCATTTAAAACATTATAGCCCGTGAATGAATTAGCTGTGATTGCAAAATAAAACTGGACAGAAAGTATTAAAACTATAGTGATGCAAAAATTTTTCATTGGCAGCTTTAAAAAAAGAATTACTCTCACCAAATAAATTTGGTAATCCAATATGGCGTAGCTTGATTAGTCAATTCATCATCACTCTGCTCTAGGCACTGCCCGCACTGCAAACAGAAAAACACAGACATTAGGGAGAGTACGCCTATGGTAGGATGTTATTATGTCTACTCAAGTTTGCAAAGCACTGACAAAATTTTTTGACTTCATCTCTCAAACTTTAAGTCGACATAATAACTGAATGTTTAAATCGTTTCTTCGAGGATAACTTAAAACAGCCCTTGGAAAACTTTTTTTTTGGTGATATGTGCTACCTCAAGACTTCAGAGCCGATATTCCACAATGGCCAGTGAAGTTCAGGCAAAAAACCATGTGATTCACAGCATGTGGTTCATCGTTGTGAACTACATACATATTGTCATGGAAGCAAGGGGGGGGGGGGGGTTGTGAAGTGATGACGTCACAATGTTTTGAGGCTCTGGTTAGTCTTAGGGCCATTCAAATAAAATAGTGCCTCTTGAAAAGTTGAAATTATTAATAGTTTTGAGAGGGGGTCTATTACTTTTTGACTGTGGGATATTAATAAAATATAAATATAAATTCATGTCATGTGTGCTGCAGAATAAACAATCGTCCTACAGACTTGTGCTGTAGGCTATTCCCCTGCGACATGACATTCATTAGATTCATTGCTCATTGTTGTGAACCACACTCTCATTAAGTTCTATCATAGTGCCACTGCGAGTCTGAGACGAAACAATATTAAACTGAATTTTACAACATTAATACTTACCTAAAGTGTATGGAAGACCTGAGGCTTCTGGAATGGCGACCATAGAGATGTATCTCTCTGATTCAGGGAAGGGCATTCCTTTTCCTTGTGAAGAAGACCTGACACGGAAAATAAAATTATTTCCAGCTGTATTACTGTTTACTATAAGAGCTTCATGACAAAAATACTGTGTTGGTGGCAATAGCCTATATCTGTACTTTTTTTTAAACCCAGTTAATTTGTTTTTAAAATCAGTTAAAAATCCAATTAAAAAAAGAAATGTCTTGTAATTGCCAAATATGCGTAAATAACATCCAAGTCAACAGAAAACAACACAAGAAAAGTAATGGGAATACCAGTGCTTTTCCTAGCCATTAGCCACATTAGCATTGGCTAATGCATCCTCCTTGTGGCTAATGAATATCACATATTTTGCATGCAAATTAGCCACACATGCATGCATTTCACTCAAAATTGGCCTTTGAGGCTAATTGCATTTTTGTCCTAGGAAAAGCACTGGAATACCATGGCTTTGAAAGATATTATAAATCTCATTTTTGAAAATAATGAGATTTCAGGGCTCGTCATCGGGGATTTACATAAAAAATATGGGCTATGTGACACCTCTCAATATTAGGGCTGGACATCGTTCAATGTTTAACATTATGATATGTCACGATAAATTTGTCAGTGTTCCAGCTAGGCCATTTGAGCATGGTGCCGCGCCATGCCCGACCCTCGTCTGCCATGCCAAAAAAAAAAGACAAAAAATTTTTTTTTCAAAATTTTTGGAAAAAAAACCTACTTTTTTTTTAGAAGTTCCCTCATTTCTACAAAATTGTATGCCCGAATCAAATCCTAGCTGGAACACGGTTTGTATAATAATGCACAATATTAATCGCCATGATTGAGTAGCGTCAATCATGCAAAATATCAAGTGTCTGACGTAAAATTTAACGCTGTCAAAATTGTAGTTCTTCCATCAAAATATGTTATCAAATTTCCTGAAGAAGCGATGAACATTGCTGTGCTATTCGTGTTGCAAAAAAAGTTGTGGCGCCAATCCCACCAATGGGCCACCATAACATCGAAGTACAGATAAAATTCTGAAATTGCTTTAGATTAGTACCTTTCTTTGTATGTTTGCAGCAGCAGATTTAGCATTTAATTTCCCTTTTCAGCCTCGAAATTTGTGTTCCTTACAATGAAGTAAGACATGGCTTCCTTCAGTTCCCTGAAATACAAAATACGAATCAGTTAGCCTATAGATGTTATTCCAATTTTAATATAGGCTAAGTTAAAATTCTATGGAGCTTTTGCGTCTGATACCTCTTCAAAAATGGTCTCAATCCACCCATAAAGTCATGACATAAACCCCTTGGGAAAAAAGAAACAATTCTGTGCTTGTGACGTCATCAGGGACAACAGCAGATTTTAGGGACATAAATGGCCCTTCAGGCAGTAAGCTGGGGATGCACATAAATGTCCCTTTAGTCCAGTAAGGGTTAATTAAATGATATAAATTAATCCTAGTTAAATTGAGGAATTGAGGACGTTATTATTTTATTTCAAAAACCGAGTAAAAAAAATTATCAATCTAAAAAAACCCCCCCCCCCGGACATGGATATTATTAAATGGTCACCCCCTAAGTCATAAAGGACCCCACCTGAAGGTGGGAGCGCCTTTTTTTTAAAATTTTCATTAATTAACCCTAGATCAGCAGATCTTGTGCAATTGCTGCATCAATGACGCAGCACGCTCTGGAGGCCTTAATATCGGACGCGGCACCTTCTAAGTGGTACCAATGTAGAAATTTAATTTCCTACATTTTGAGCTGAGTTTCGGTACAACCATTCTTTCTATGTTAAAAGTGCGTCCGAAGCACTCGAGGTTGATGTCCGAAGTTTTGTTTACATGCTATATTCATAATTTACTGTCATCTCTACATAAATCGGCCTCATAAAAATATTTCAAGAATACAGTGTGTTTTCTAAAGATAAAAGGTAGATGATGCTAGTATTTTTTTTAGATTTTTCAAAGACACAAATCACCCCAAAACCAGGTCCTGCAGGGTACCCACCGAAATTTGGCGAGCAAATTCCCTGTATTTTCCCTGATTTTTCCCTGCTTCACCGTATGTTTTCCCTGACGTTATTTGGGCTTATCTTCGTGTTATCGCTGCATTATTGTCGCAAATCGGAAACCAAAAACTATTACTTTTATGGATTTTTACTTAAAATAGAGGGCTTGTTGCACGCATTAACACATATCAAAAGTAGTTCACTGTATTTTCCCTGAATTTGAGATCAAAGTCAAATTCCCTGATTTTTCCCTGCAGGGGATTTTTTTTTCACCATTTTCCCTGTTTTCCCTGTTTTCCCTGTCCGGTGGGGACCCTGTCCTGAAGATTCTGTTATTTCACCCAAGCAAAGATGGCGTTGGCCCAGACCTGTGTTTCCAGACCTAAATTAACCCTTACTGGACTTAGCTCAAGTGTTTGTAAACTCCGCACAAGTGATAAAATTAATAGACCTGAGTAATGCCATTTAAAAAGCCACAACATCAAGTTGAAAAATGACAACACAATGATAATCTCAGGAAAAAATTCCCAGCAGTAGGGCCTACCATATGGTAGCTTTAAACTGAATTTAATCATAAATTTGAGCACCAGTAGAGCTATTGATCAGTTGAGTATATTCTGAAGCACTAACCTTTTGAGTTTTGTGTGTTTTGTCGATGATTCTTTTGTAGACACAACAATAAATTCTCTAAACATTTTTGATGAGCTTTCCTGCCTGGCCTGTCAGTCCACCGAAGATCAACATTCCAATGACGTCACAAGCACCTTGCCTATTGTGATGTCATCAACAATCACCTTGGTGAACAGTGACTGGTGACGTCATCTGGTGGAAATGTCTTCACAGCAGAAGAAACAACAACAAAAATGAAGAAGCAGAAGACAGCCAATAATGCAATACTGCTGGGCTCCATGTTCATTCATCAGTGTCATCACAGGCTGGAATTAGTTGGAAAGACTACATGCCAACAAAATCAGAGATCTCTCCTTGGAAGGTAGGCCTATCTGGTAAGTTTTTTGTGTGTGATGACTGATGGGACTACTAAAGTTTCAAGTCATGAAAATTTCCAAGCTTGCGAGAATTTATGTGTATTTTAATCAGATTCAGAAACATTAATGACCAGTAAGGCCTACTGACTGTCCCTGATTTTCTTGTTTAGGCTTGGACTGTGCTGGCCCCAGTAAAGTGGCCATAGGCGTATCGGAGGGGGGGGGGGGCAGGGGGGCGATCGCCCCCCAAAAGTTTGGGAAACAGTAAGATTCGGGCAAAAAGGCTAAAAAGTTCGGGCAAATAATTAAATAAAAACTACCGAAAATTATTGATTTCCAGGCAATTTAATTTGAAATGTTTATAAATTTAGATTGTGAAATACGCCTATGAAAGCGGCTGCTCTTCTGATGGCTTTGGGGCCGACCAGTCTGTAACCAGATGATCTGTTGCCAAGTCTTGGGGGGGGGGGGCTATGGACTTTTGGTGTAAAAAAAAGTTTGTTTCCCACTAGATACTGGAAAAAAAGTTTGCTCAGCACATGGAAATTTAATTGTTGAGAGTCCGCATGTGAAAAAAAATTTTCGTTGACGCACCGCGAAGGAAAAAAAAGTTCTTTGTGGGAGTAAAGTCCATAGCCACCCGAACAATCGTCTAGACCAACCCTTGCTGTACGGACAGGAGCTAGGATTGATGCCCAACCACTTTTTTGCCAAAAAAAGGGTAAAAAAATTCAGAGCTTTCGTAGCTCTCCTGTGCCCACGCAAAAAATTTTAAAAAGTTGTAAATGCGCCACCACTTTATTTTGAAAATGACACTAGTGAAGAATACAGTTAGAATTAGATCTGATAATTAATACTCTGGTTGGCCTATCTATAGACATTTGCCCAGAGGGTCAGCGCATAGTGGGGGTTATAACCACCATAAACAAAATTCTAGTTATGGCATGGCACCTCCTGGATATGGTCCGCAAGGACATGCAGAATAATTGCGGATTACATTTATAACTGAAAGTGAGAAAAAAATTTGTTGGGAAATTTCAGAGAAAAAATTAATTTTTATGTTGCAGCCACACAGTAAAAAATTTTCTCACAAATTTCCCAACAGATTTTTTTCCAATTTTCAATTATGCAATATGAATGTCATTGTGTACCATATCCAGCAGGTGCCATGCCATTAGAATCTTTCTAACTTGACGGTGGTTGAAATCCACTGTGAGAGGGGAGCCCCTCCCCTGCCCCCTGACAAAGGGAGAAATTTCAGGGCAAATTAGCGACAGCCTCCCCTCTGCGAAACGGCCACCTGTACGCCTATGTCTATATTATCCCATTAACATTTGAGCTAAAACTCAGGTCACATGGTCAACCCAGTTGCCAGCTATATACACCTCCCACAGGCATGTCACTCAACCAAACTATCCCCCTATCCTTCTTTTTTGGCCTCATACTTCATATGGGAGCCCACAATCGTGTAACTCCCCTCTCATTTCTGTTTCCCTACTCCATCACTCATCTCCCACCAGGAGTGCATGAAACTGCCTATTCTCATATTTAACTCCTCCACAGAGGGAGCCACTTCCTATAACCATTTTCCCACGGGTGGCAGCACCTTACGCAACAGGCACATTGTCCCTATGTTATCATTGATCCGATAACCTGCCAACCTGGCTATAATACATGTCTGATTGCCCTGCATAATCCAGCAAACATTTCACTCCCATCTACAGGAGCATGTCAACAATTACCCATTTACAATTTTAAAGCCTTTTCAACTTTAAACACCTACAACTCACTCTAACTACCAGGTGTCCTTAAAATATTTCCCTACTTTAATGACAGCCTCAACAGCATCACTTCACCATAATGCATTGCCAGACTTATTTATTTCACTAATGGGCATTTTCTAGTATATATATATTAGAATTATAAATGCTTGGCCAAGGCCAAGGCAAACGAGGGCAGCAGCCAGGCAAGGTAGATCAACATAGTTTCCAGACCAAGGAGTAGCAGCCTGAAGCGATAACATAAAGTAAGGCTATAAGAAATGATGAAGCAACTATTTTCCAATTTAAAAAAAGCTACTGTAGGGCTAGACTAACTTATAGAAGAAATCTGTGGATCCATGAATAATTTGTCTCGCTTGAGATAATAACATGTCAATGAACAGAAAATTGAATCAAGATAGGAAAAAATATTTTGCTCCCTTGTGTTATTTCAGAAAAGTTAATTTCACATAGTGGTCACACCTTCATGGAAGATGTCAGGGAAAATTATAATTTTTTTGAGTGGTGGTGCAAATGGCCCACCAGCCCCATTTACACTGACGCCACTGAGCAAACCTTGAGTGGAGCATCCAGCTACATAAACTCTAAGCAGGTTCCCTCAACCGATAGGCCTTGTTAGTGGAATTCTCCTTTATCCAGCTCTCTGACGTTTTGGCGCACAAATTAACTTTTTCCGGGAACATCCGCCATTTTGTAGGCCCGTACAATGCAATGGGGCCGGGTTTTACGAGGTCCATAACGTAGTTAAAATTAATCAGCTTGACAACTATGGATTAGCCCAACCGAGTGTACTTCTGGGTCTAATCCTTGGATCCCGCCACTTTTACAAGACATACCTGTGATTAATCCGGATATTTCGCTCAATCAAGTCCATCAGGCCGACTCCCGCCACATTTTTCCATCTTGGTCGGGCCGTAACAGAAGATACAAGTTGTCAATCGACTGGATGATGGCGGAATCCATGGTAAACATTCCATTTAAGACTCGGCGATACAATCCGTAGTGTTTTAGTGCTTTTACAATTGTCCTGGAGTCTGGAATCCAAGCGTCCATCTACTTTGCAATGATACAAAATGGCGGCGTGTTCCCGGAAAAAGTTTATTTCTGCGCCGAGACGCCAGAGAGCAGATAAAAGGAGAGTTCCACTAACGCGGCCTATTAGTCACTCATTCATGCCAGTGGCGTCCCTATGGGGGGGCACGGGGGGCACGTACCCCCCCCCCATATTGGACCTGTGCGCCCCCAGGTGCCCCCATATGAACTTTCCAACTCTGGCTATGATATACAAATAGTATAGTGGGTGCCCCCCCAGAGAATCGCAAGCCCCCCCAGGTGCCCCCCCATTCGAGAACCCCTAGTTACGCCACTGATTCATGCATTTGTCAATCTAAAGACAAATTTATCTTTTGACTTTGTAAGATATTGGGATTGACAGTTAAAAATGGGTTCCGTTACTGAGATAAATTTCCCATGAATATCACTTTTTTTAATCATGCAATGATAGTTATGGATTTTCAATTTTCAAATGTCACTTTTTTTTAAATTCCAGGTAGAGTGACCACAACGAACAAGGATCTAACTTCAGAAGAGATGGATGGATGGATGATTATGTCCAGGACGTATTTATGCATTCGGTAGCCTAATTACAACAGGAAGAAGACACAGCAATGATGCAAAGGATGACTGACCCAGCCTTCCTACATAGGCCCTGGTGAACTGGCAAGAGCTGGATTCGAACCCTCGATCCAGTGATTGGCTGCCTAGCATGCTACCACTAGACCAACCCTCCCCCCTACTTCAGGAGTTCAGAACTTAATATGAACAAACTTGTGTAATATCATGAACAGTGGGCTGTACCAGTTAGGCCTTAGATTGGATTTTCAAGTATTTCCCCAATCAGTTTATTTATGGATATATTTATGATGTGTTTAATTGTATTATTTACATGTACGTACAATGTACATGCTTGCTGTTCATTGATTATCAGTACCTCCCAACAATTGACTACACAAATTCAAAGAATGAACTGTCAGTTTAATAGTAACATTAATGAATAATGATTATATTTTTGAAAGCCTTCTTAAAGCAATAAGGTCAGTCGGTTGGACGAAAAATATAAGCTGTAATGTTTTTTGTGTCAACCAAGTAAGTAACATCATGGGTATGTAAATCAGTTGTTTCAGTAGGTCAGAGAAGGTAAGAATCAGTAAATTACTGTTATGTCTGGCCTAACGGGAAATAACCCTCTGATCATTGGTCATGTCAGCCACACCATGCTTGTTATAGGGCTATAATGATAAAATACATTGTATCTAAGGTTACAAAATAAAGAAATGAAAAAAAACAAAGCTATGTCTTCGAATGATTTTTCTAGATTTCAGTATATTTTGAGGTCATTTACTTTGGTCCTTTCAGTGCAGTGGTTACCGGGATGGGCTTAAGTTTAGACGTACCTAAAATAACTTAAAAAAATCAGCGAACAAAGCAAATCATAGTCCAAAGACCAGTAATTAATGTTGAGAATCTAATGTTTATTTGTTTGTCAAAAAATTTCATGGTTATCGCCTCAATTTCATAGAAACAGAGTCACTTCCAAACTTTGAGGTAGGCCCATAGGCCCACTGGCCTAGTTGGAATGAGAATGTCGTAAAATATCAGAATTTTTCTAAGTCTAGAAAACGTATGGTTTTCGTACGTAATTCATACGATTTTCATGCGTAAAATTAACGTATGAATTACGTACGTCAACACGTACGAAATTCGTACGAAAATCTACGTACGTTTCACGTACGTAAATTTTCGTACGTATTACGTACGTGAAATCAGGCTATTTACGTACGAAATACGCATAAAAGAGCTTTCGTACGTTTTACGTACGCTGCACAAGTGGCCATGTAATGTAGACACATTTTCATAAATCTATAATTCAATTTCACATCAGGTGTTGATAGAGGTGACGCAAAGCGCCCAGGCGGCCGAGAAGGTGAAGGCAGGGGTGCAGAAGGTGAAGGACAAGGCCCAGGCCATTGTGGACGAGATCAATGTGGAGAAGGAATATGCCGAGGTTAAACTAGCCGCTGCTGCCCCCGCTCTGGCTGAAGCAGAAGCCGCTTTGCAGGTAGGCTTAGAGGGGTGCACTTACCATATCTATCTATCTATCTATCTATCTGTCTACATTGTTGTCTTAGTAAGATATCTAAGCTCGTAGTATAGTGCGGAGTCATAAACTTGTATGATATCAATATCCGATGTGCATCAAAAATTAACTAACTTCCTTTCGGATTACATATGACTCTGCACAAGTTTATTGTGTTCAGATATTCGAGCTATACTGGTGAATATTGTGCAGCGATTATTAATCTACTCACTCTGAATTGTGACCTATTTTTCACAATTTGATTTGAAGTATTTACTATTTAGCTTGAAAAGATATCCCTGCTTATAGATTTGTATTGAGCAGCAATTATACTCCTACCATTCTCTTTACCAAGGTACTCTCTCTTCCCAAGGGCGGCATCTTTTACTTGCCTCAGTAATGAACACTAGCTTAACCATCTCATTTCAGACCATCAAAGCTGCCCACATATCAACAGTGAGGAAATTGGCCAAGCCCCCTCACCTCATTATGAGGATCATGGACGCTTGTCTGTTGCTGTTTCAAAGGAAATTGGAGCAGGTCCAACAAGACCCTGAAAGACCCTGTGTCAAACCATCCTGGGGTGATGCACTCAAGGTAAATGTCTTTATTTTACTATCAACTGGGGGACAAAAATCGTAATATAATTATCTGCGCACAGCTATGCTGTAGGGGATTCAGTTTTGATATGAAATCTTGTCCATCCAAAATTACAAACACCACACCATGCATGCTTGTCATAACGAGTGAAAATGCAGCAGTCCGAGCCAGACTAGCGTGCCACCTGGAATGCATTCTTTCGGTGCACAAACTAGCTACCTCACTCACTAAAATATTTTCAGGAGACTTTTCTCAAAAATTAACTGTTCAGAAGTTAATCTGCCTGTGGTGCTGATGGGTTTCCTGTAGGCAAATCTGGGGATTTTGTTTTTCTGCTAATTCATCTGTGTGGGAGAACCTCATATTATCAACATTATCTTTGTTCTTGTAGTTAATGGGTTCATCAGGGTTCCTCACAAGCTTGCAAACCTTCCCGAAAGACAGCATCAACGGGGAAACGGTGGAGTTGCTAGCACCCTACTTAAACATGGAGGACTACACGTTTGAATCTGCCAAGAAAGTTTGTGGTGATGTGGCTGGATTACTCTCTTGGACAAGAGCTATGTCCTTCTTCTACGGCATCAATAAAGAAGTTCTTCCACTGAAGGTATCTGGGTTTATTTAATTAGCAGGTAAAAGAGATTTCTGATCTTTGTCTGGGCACTGGTGAATGAACTTTAGTCTTCAGTGGAGGGGTCTCTTATTTTGTGGTTCTATACAGATCTATTTGTAAGTTTGTGTCGAGTAATTCTCAATCATTGACCCGTACTGGGCCTTGTGGTGCTCATTCCGGGCTTGATCGAGCGTGTCATTCACTCAATATATTAGTTAAATTTGTGCAAAACCCACCAGATCTCACGTTTACAATCCATTACCACCTTCATATCGTGCCTGTTTCAATATGGTAGACAGCGATGCAAATTAAATTTTGATGAAAAATTTGTGGTTTTTTTGGCCGAATTTGGTTGCCAAAAGAAAGTTTGGAAACTAGCTTCAGTCGAGCTTTTTTGTCTGAAATGTTGAGATTGTTTTTTTTTGTCATCGATAACAAGCCTTTCTCTTCGCATAGTAACCGATTCTGCATTACATGGATTGATACTTTCCACAAATAAATCTCTTGTCTGTTTTGCTATACATGTATTATGTTTCTTATACCATTCAACACCTCTGTCTTCCAATCTCATGCCAGTATTGCAGGGAAATAATTCCCATATTCTTTGTTGTCCAGTTATCCTCTCATATGTTTGACTGTTTGAGTGTTTGTCTCATGGTATAAGCCAGTTATTCACCATGGGATCAGGAATATGTGTTTATCACACCTCGGGCTAAAGCCCTCGGGTGATAAATCACATATTCCCTCTCCCGTAGTGAATAACCTATACTTGTGTTTCTCAGGCTAACCTGGCAGTGCAAGAAGTGAGGCTAAACGTAGCTACAGCCGAGTTGAATGCTGCACAGGCCACCCTGGATGAGAAACAGAGGGAGCTGGACAAAGTGCAAGCCATGTACGATGCAGCCATGTCAGAGAAACAGGTGTGTATGAATGGGTGGCTGTGATAATATGTCCAAAAATTGGACAAAAACAGCATCAAAACATCACAAAATATGATGAACAAATTACAAATTAGCTCATCTACCAGTGAGTATGTTTTTTTCTAAGTAAGTACTATGTGACCTGTAGATGCTGAGCAATCTGGCCAAACACCAGTTCACATATTGACAGGACAAAGTGTAATCAGATTTTAACATTTCAGTTGCATCAAACTTATTCCAACCCAGTAGTGTAAATTTTCTTTTTAGATGCAAAATCTTGAAGCATGGAGCATTAATCATAATTCAAATCAAATAAGCTTCATCCTACCTGAATAAAGATATTTCAAATGTAAGTATCCTTGCAGGCTCTGTTAGATGACGCAGAAGCATGTCGTCGCAAAATGCAGGCAGCCTCAGCTTTGATTGGTGGATTATCAGGCGAGAAGATTCGTTGGACCCAGCAAAGTAAGGAGTTCAAATCTCAAATTGAAAGGTAAGAGAACTACTTCTAGTTGGATCAGTGGTTACAAGTTAAAATTAAGTTATATTGCTGCGATGTCTGAAACCATATTTTTTCCTGAAAGCCAAAAAAAAAATTGCAATGAACAGCGCATTGTCGATACATGACGTGTTTTCTTGATAAAGGAAATATTTTCATCAAAATGCGATCATTTACTTCGTATCATTAGTGGCTCATTCCTTGATCAATGTTTTTTCTTCACTGTACGCTTTCTTTTTTCAGCCGATAAACGGTAAAGTAACCAGATTAGTTTGTTATTTTAACACTGGTGTTGGGTCGCAACTCGGGTGTGCTTTTAGATAACCAGCATGAAATGCCAAATAACATCAATATCCACACTGCTTTTGAATTCATACAACTTAGAAGTGTGCCACACTCCCTCTTTATTAATTTGTTTCTAATATGTTCTCACGCATGGTTTCCCAGCACAACACAATCAGCCAAAGGGCAATTAATCTTATGAAAGAGTTTGGGTCGAGTACAGCTTGAGTACCAGTAATTTTTGTTTTCCATGGGTGCAATGTACTTGTGCTTTTACTGTGCTTCACAGAGGTCGGAATATTATTCAAGTAGAGTGTATATTCCTTTCAAACTCACCCTGCATGACCTTGTTATCAGCAATTGTAGCAACAATATGACATGAGTTGACACTGAGCTTTATTTTTTTGGCCGCACCTGCTGCACTCGTACACTGGTTACAAATCATTGATGTCTAAAACTTTTGCTCTAACTGACACTAAATTTATAGCATCTATAGGGCCGATTTTGTGCATGCTACTTCTCAGCAATAAAACCTGGGAATGATAATAATTTAGTGTGGTTGCTCCAGAATGCTGGAGTATTATATATCCAGGGTATCCACTATCCACGGACAGAGAAAAGGGAAAGTGACGAAAAAATATGGGAATTCGAAATTTGGCTTTAATTTCAGGAAAACAGAGGGAAGTATTTTTCATCTGTGGAAATACTTGATAAAAGCCCTCTATTTTTGTCCAAAATCTTCCAAAGTCATACTTTTTAGATTTAGACTACAAAACAATGTGTCTAAATTAGGTCAAGCAAAAGGTGCAGTAAAACAGCAAAAATTATGGGAAATTACAAAGAATTTGCTCCTAAAATCTCAGAGGATGCCCTGTATAAAATGCGCAATAAAAATACAAACTAAGGCTCAAATTTTTCCCCGACCAGATTGATAGGAGACATCTTGCTATGCACTGGTTTCTTGTCCTACTCTGGACCCTTCAACCAAGAGTTCAGGAGCCGCCTACAGACAGATTGGCAAGCTGAAATGAAAACCAGGAAGATCCCTTACAGCACTAACATCAACATTGCCGCTATGCTGGTCGACAATGCCACTGTAAGTTCCTAAACATCTTTGAATGGTTTTCCACTGTTCTTGTGGACCAACAGTGTAAGATCAATAATGCAATAATCTATTCATGGTATATTGAATCTACTGGCTGTCACTTTTAATAATATGTCCGTTGATTGTGCTTTTGCAAAGGAAAGATGAACAACTTGTTCAAACTTCACAGTTTAGCTGATCATCTTACTCCAACCAGTGAAATTCTGGTTGGTTTTGGAATCTCTTTTGGAGAGGTGGTAACCTTGGTTAAAACTTGAATTATAGTGTAATGTTTTCATAACCTTAGCACCTTCCCATATTTTCTCTACACAGATTGGAGAATGGAACCTGCAAGGTCTACCGACAGATGATCTCTCGATCCAGAACGGCATCATCACCACTAAGGCATCCAGGTACCCGCTATTAATAGATCCCCAGGGACAGGGCAAGAACTGGATCAGGAACAGGGAGAAGGATGCACAACTTCAGGTAATACTCTATTTCATAATTTGCAAAGCTTCAATTATCTTTCCTGTAGAGCACTGATCTTATAGTTTCCCGTTATATTTTGGATGAATAATTGCCTTTCTGGAGCCAAAGTTGTCAAGGTAAATACTTGAGTATAGAAATTGGAAAGATATAATAATACTGTTTCTCAGGGCAGTCATCAGTTCATCTCAATAAGAATCTTGAGAAAACCTGGATGCCAACAATCACTCACGTTAGGGTGCATCAGTTGCCCCAACATTAACTGATCAAGCTGTACCTTGGTCCATAGTTGGGTTTTACCATGTAAAATAAGATACTAAAATTTTAGCTTGATCGATGCATATTTAGGGGTGCCTCCGAAAGCATATTTCTTTTGAATTTTTCAGGAAAAGTTACGTTTCCGTAGGATCGCGGTTTGCGATAACTTGACAAATATAAAAGATAGAAAAAAACTAATGACATATTTGGATTCTGCAGAAAATTACCTTCAAAATGAATACCTGGAAGCTATGTTTCCATCAATCTTATAGTGATCATGTACTGCAAGATCTGCTTTTACTTCATTTGTTATGTATGACGTCACTTATATACACAAATTTCAATTTATATGACTGTATGGTACTTAGTCTTTTCTTTTTTCTTTTCATATAAATCATGTTTCATAAATATCAGCAATAATTTTCTCAGTATTCCATTTTATCTCTTGATCAGAGCTATTTCAATTATTCCTGATGATCTCAATAAACGTTTTATGACTATAAAGAGAAAAAAACAAGCTTGCTATGCTATGTGTTGATAAGTCCCATTTTATTTTAACCTTGTGAAAAACTAGCCCTAACACTTTTTGTGCACAAGGAGATGGTTCAATTTATCACATGTGCATTAAGGTACATCAGCTGTCCTATGAATAACAAAAAATAGAGCCAGGAAGTCGTATCATGGCTTGAGTTTGTGTTGTGGTATAGTTAGAGGAACACAAGTACTGCTCATCTTTCTTTCTCCTTGTTGCATTTGAAATGATATGCTATTTCTTCATTACTAATTCAATAAAATATCTTAAACTTAAAATGACTATTCTTAACACCTACAGGATGATTGGTTTTAATCTGATTACATTTATATAAAATTTATGAAAATATCCTCTCAAAAGGCCTATCTACTTTTGCCTCTCAATTCTCAAATACTTTTATCCAAGGTCACACAGTATAGCATCTGAAACATTTATGCAGATATCACACATTCCTAATATAATGGAATGTAAGTACACTAATGTGCAAGGTTTGTACCCTTCTGCATGAGACGGCAAATAATTAATACCCTTTTTAAAACGCCATGTAAGTTTGAGTGAAAATGTTCAATAAATATTACACTTATTCAATTGATTCTATTCTTGACATGGAATTGTGACTATAGATTAAATCTATGATATAAATCCTCCTTGGACCTTGCCATCCATTTAGTGTAGGATATACAGATTATGTATATTGACAGTCTTGGTGAACTTAGTCATTGATTTAGGCCTACTCTAAAAATTTTGGTTTGACGCTTAATGTGGCCTCAGAAAATTACTTCCAGAATATATACAATGTGCAGACAATAATTGTATTTAATTTGCAGAATATGAATGGTTGATTACAATATTATGTACAATTGTACATGGACCCATCTTCTTGTGCACTGTAAAATCAGGCAAGATTTTCTTAGTGTTAAAACAGATAATGACTAGTCAATGTATGGCATTATTTAGCATATGAGTAAGGTTGTTTCTTTATTGTCACACAGTCGTAAAACTTCAATCAAGATCAGCTTTGAGAGCCAAAAAAATAGCAAATTATGAATCACATGTATCAAACATAATAAAAATATCAAAGGAACAATTAAAGACAAAGTATCTTGCAGTCGTTTAAAGAACAATTTTTGTATATCGGTGAAGTCGTATAAAATATTCAAAGTAAAAACACATCCTGCAGTGCGGCATCAACATTTTTTCAAATAAAGTATAGGTTCCAGGTATTCATTTTAAAGGAAATTTTCTGCAGAATCCAAATATGTTATTACTTTTCTTCTATCTTTTATATTAGCTAAGATATCGCAAACCGCGATTCTACGGAAACATAACTTTTCCTGAAAATTTCTTAGGAAATATGCTTCCGGAGGCACCCCTAAATATTCTTTGATCAGGCTGATTTTTTAGTATGTTCATCTGGCTACCAAAACACAACTTCATGCCAAGGTACAGATGCCTAGCTCTATTTTTTACTTTTCATGGGGCGGCTGATGCACCCTAACTCACGTACAGCCTGTGAAATGGTCACAGACCAAGGGAGGCATTATAATATTATTGCTTTACTTTATAAAACAGGTGACGTCGCTTAACCACAAATGGTTCAGAACACACTTGGAGGATGCCCTCTCCCTCGGCAGACCTTTACTACTGGAAGATATTGAGGAGGAACTGGACCCTGCCCTGGATAACATCCTGGAGAAGAACTTCATCAAGTCCGGCTCAACTTACAAGGTGTGTTTGTCTTATTTTTGGTGATTAATCAATATAACATAATTGAAAAGCTATCAGCATTTTTTTGCCTGAAATACCCAGGTTGTCTGTGAAAGTTTGTTTCAGTTGTCTTTGCTATTTCAAGTGCTTTGAGAACCTTATTACTTCAAAAAGACTTATTAAATTGACATGTCCAAGCTGAAGTTGATACCCTGAACCTCATCAAAACTGAGCTGAAATAGCATGGACTTCACTGACACCAAGATCTGAGGGGGAATCAACTTTATCATCAGCTTGATCTGTTTGTACTTCCAGGTCAAAGTGGGAGACAAAGAATGTGATGTGATGGAAACATTTTACTTGTACATCACAACTAAACTGCCCAACCCTCGTTACACCCCGGAGATCAGCGCTAAGACATCTATCATTGACTTCACTGTCACTGCCATGGGTCTGGAGGATCAGTTGCTCGGAAGGGTCATCTTGACGGAAAAACAGGTGAGCAAGACATATTTGGTGTTGTCAAGTTTCCTTCTACATTCCACACTAGCTTTACCCATTTTGGAAAAGTTATGTTTGATGATGAAATTGTATGTTTGAAACTGGAACTGTTATTTCCACCAAATTTATGAATAATTACCTTGTGTGAATAGAAACCTGATGTTGATCTTGTGTCGCCGGTATACTCACACCCACACAATCTTGTGTGTTCATACTACTAACTCCTTGCATAAAACTATCTTTGAACATTTTGCAGAAATGAGCAACTTCATTTGCTTTAGAAATTCAAAGCGAATTTAACAATCACAAACTTTGGTATGATTTGTAGGAACTGGAAGCAGAAAGAACAGCTTTAGTGGAGGATGTGACGGCAAACAAGAGAAAGATGCAAGAATTGGAGGACAACCTGCTCTACAAGTTGACGTCAACTCAAGGAAGTCTCGTGGAGGATGAGAGTTTGATTGAGGTAAGTATGACTCCTGTAGACAAATAGGAGCAGAGTTTTTGACTGGCACTGCTCTATGGGAGAAAAATATGCAAATTTTGACACAAGAATCAACTATGTTCAGCCATTCCTGGAAAATATGTCTGATACCACCAAAGCTACATGTACATGAACAATATTTGGGACCAATGTTTGCATCTCCTCCTGGGAACCAATCAGAACGCCTGTGAGGCTGTGACCGAGGAGTGATAGAACTTATATTTTTTATTCAATGAGATGTCTCACCCGGGCTTAATTCATGCGAATCAGCAAAACTGTTTTACTCGCATTTTCTAATTCGGCAAGCAATCGACTGATTTTACTTTGACCCTATTAAATATTGTATTTATTTCTACCAGGTGCTGGCAACCACCAAAAAGACAGCTGGGGAGGTCAGTGAGAAACTGGCAGTCGCAGCAGACACAGAGATCAAAATCAACAATGCCAGAGAGGAGTTCAGACCTGGTCGGTATTTAATAGTTTTTCATATGGATGGATGTTTTATAATGCTGACTTGTGTCACCACTACATGACTTATTCACTACAACCTTCAGATAATAACTCCGCAACATTGAATATAAACTACAGGGTTCCCACAATTACCGGGAATTATGGCAAACCGGGAATTTTGGGTATTGCTTTTCCCTAGCCTGGAAAAATCTGTTTTTGCCCCCGAAGACTGGAAAAGACCCAAGTAAATACTAAAATTAGGCCAGGAGGAGGAGACGGCAATGAGACAAAGGATGGTTGCTAACATAGGTTCTAGATGAACCCCATCCCGTAATACCTGTCAAACTGACATCAAGTACTGAAGTAGTTTTTCATACAAATGATTATACAGTTGATTCATTTTCTTATTCAGTGGCGTCAAGAGGGAGCATCCTGTATTTCTTGATCTGCGAGATGAGCATGGTCAACTGCATGTACCAGACCTCTTTGAACCAGTTCCTCTGCGTGTTTGATCTCTCTATGGCAAAGTAAGTCAAAATTATTACTGTTACAGTTTTGGTATATTGGGATATTGGGAGTTGTGATTTTCAAATAAGATCACATTCTTCATGATTGGTCAAATAACATGACTGCACGTGGTTTTCTCTAGGGATGTACCGTACGATAGGACCACGGTTCCACTCTGAAATATAGTGGTACCTCCGATCCAGAAACGATATTGCTATTTGGTGCTGGTACACTGCTACAGCACTGCTGGATCGGCACCTACGTATACCGATACTTGGAATCGGTACACAGAATCGGATCTACGCATCCCTGGTTTTCTCTCACTCATTTAGCTATGCATGGTCATTATGAATGAATGTTTCTGTCACTGTATAAAGTGTCTTGACCCTATTCATGCAGCCCTTCTGTATGTAATTGAATATGTCTGTTTGATTTCAGATCAGAGAAATCTCCAGTGAATGCCAAGAGAATCCACAACATCATAGAATACCTGACTTACGAGATATTCAGATACACTTGCAGAGGATTGTACGAGACCCACAAGTTTCTTTTCACCCTGCTATTGACTTTGAAGATCGATCTCCAGAGATCTGTCATCCAGCATTCTGACTTCCAAGTTCTGATTAAAGGTGCGTGTGACTAACCAAGGCCTTGATGAATAATATTCAATAATAATTTAAAGTCCACTATTTTGTGTATGTTCTTCTGAATTCTATATTTTATTTTGGCTTTTAATGGTAGATAGTCTAATTTTATGAAAAGTTTACCGTTCTAATATCCACCTGATCATCCCTCTCATAAGATTTACTCAAGAGTTCCTAGGAGACACCACTGCATATTTGCCAGATAACTTGACATTGTTTGTCTTTGTTAATCTCACTAAAATAACAGCAGTGGATTCACAAAATCAATCCATTCCATAGGAATGGTCCATATTAGACTCCTGTTTGACCCTATAATCCTTCAAATTCCTTCTGCATGTCATTCAAGCTGTAAAAAATAATGGCATGGTAAGATTTTGTAAGGAATCAGCCACCTCAAAAACAGCAAAGTGTGTATTGTCTTCTATGCATGCTTCCTATGCTTTCAACTTCATCTCATTCTTTTTCAACAGGTGGAGCTGCTTTAGATCTCAATGCAGTCCAACCCAAACCTTGCAAATGGATTCTTGACATGACTTGGCTCAATTTGGTGGAATTGAGCAAGCTCTCGGTGTTCAGTGACATTCTTAATCAGGTGAGAGTTTTCTTCGCAAACTATCATCTGTCTTTGGCTTAGCAATATGAATATGCTATTTGTTCATTCCTTTAGTCAATTATTTATAAATTATAGACTAAAGGAACGAACGAATAGTGATGTGAGGATCCATTGGAAGACCTCGGACGTCAACAGCTCTGTGGCTGTTCCACAGTCTTCTGCCTCCCTCACTCCCTCAGTCCACTGGAGATCTTGGGGAAGTGTGCTGTTGAACAATGAACTAAGTTACTTTATATTAATCCCCCCCCCCCCCCGGATGGAGTTGGAACTAAATAAAGGCAGTCTACTGAAGTAGAATGGACCGTAAAAGGACATATTATCAATGTGAATGACATACTACTGTGTATAATGTGCCCTGAGCAAATACTAATAAATGTTTCCTTAGGCCACACTGTATAAAAAAACGTACAACATAAATAGTGAAACTGCTGTTATTGTTTTAATTGTGATAGGGTAATGTTCTTTGAGTCGGACAGTTGGCTTCAAGCCATTTTAGAAAGTGATATCTAGCCAGGTTAAAGGGTTATAGATAATATTAACCAGGGTATCAAATTGAACGTTTTCCGGAAATCTATTAAAAAATTGACAATTTGCATAATTGGAACACTGTGTATTGGGTTATTTTTGGGACTTTAAAAAAAGAGAGGGGGTACCTTGAGTCGGGCAGTTACAAGGCATTGAAGTACATTTGTTTAAGATCCTTCCAATCCATTAATAGATGCCATATTAGAGCAGAAAATACATTGAGCTCAGTACTAACCATTTTGATGACAATCTGAGGTCAAATCAATACCATAGACCTGAATAAAACCCTTCAATCTGGAGACATTTTACTAAAATACTCAATTTCTGATCAAACAGAAAAGTGAAAAACAGAGTTTTTACTCCATTTTCAGGGTCATGAAAAACTCACTATACTTGTTTGTATCATGCTGAAACTTTTTGAACAGATAAAAGAGGTCTTAAGCTAAAGATTGGTACCAAATACATAGGTATAGGAGCTCTCAATTGGTCAATACAGCCCAACAAAAAGTGTCCGACTCAAGGTAACACCCTCTAAGTGTCCGACTCAAAGAGCATTACCCTACTTGACTACTTAAATTTGGTCTCTTGCACCAAATTTCAATCACATCAGATTCCTCGAAATGAAAAGTCGTGGAAAGCATGGTTTGATACGGACGCTCCAGAAGAAGAAACAATCCCCGATGGGTACAGCTCCAAACTGGATACCTTCAAGACTCTGCTGCTCATCAGGTAAGCATTATATTTATATTTCGTGCAGCTGGTGATTACTGACACAGCTGGACAAATGTTAAAAGTCTCATTATCAATAAATGGCATAAAGCACAGATCCGCTACCAAATTGACCCAATGAAAAAATTCACAACTGTCTTTAATAACTCTGCTGCCCAGCACCCGGCCTAGTACAATGCCGACTTATCCCTGCCGGGTATATTATCGAAAAATCATGGGTGACATGCTCACCCCTGCAACAGCTAAAAACGTCTTCCCCAAGTATCCTACTCACCTGAACTATCCACCTATCCTTCTTTGCCTGTCCTATCCTTCTGACACATACATATTTACGTGTCAATTCTGTCTAATTTAGGTCTGCACCTTCGACCGTCAGGATTCCCAGCATCGTATATCTCATGCTACCCTTTCAATCAGGCACAGGGTGCGCTGTAGCCAGTTTTGGGGATCCACAGATGAGATCCAGCATTTTCGCGCCGTTTCATGCATTTACTTAGCGGCAACCACACTGTAACAAGCCATTTGCTTCCTGTCTATTTCTGTGTCTTAGCCCAATTAGGCCTAATGGCCATTTCTTTTGTTCTATGATATTAGGCTATACATTGACTGAATGCCACTTCATGTGTCACTCTGTCAAGTGCAATTTCACTTCACACCTCTCAATACACAATCAAACTGGCAGCTCAATCAGAGAGTTACCAATTAATCATCCCTTTGACCTTCACTATCTTTTCTTATGTATTGCACTTTGCATTACATGAATGGTGAATCTGTTGATGCCTATAACTAAATGAACAGATAAACAAAATAGATGGAAGCTCCATACGTACACATAGACAGCTACATTTCCTTCTTTCTTTTTGATTTCACAAATATTTTACAAGGGTAGTTCGTTGGATGCATACATAGATATATAGGGGGTGGGCTGGGCTATGCAGCAGGGTGGCAGCTGCCATACGCCCATCTACTCAGGGGAGCCTATGAAACATGTAAAAACAAAATTCAAGATAAAAACCAAAACTCCAACAACTATGCCATATCTTACATGATGCACCTGAATTAACTGAATATGACAGGACCATTTCATGGCTTGGCCCCGAGCCCCTATACCAATGACAATTTTACAAATTACAATAACACTACAGAATTTAGCTTTCTCTTTTTAAATAATGCCAATGGCAAGGACTTAGGCCCCATTGATTTCTTTTGCCACAGGCCCCGATATCTCGCAAGTCTGCCCCTGGATAGATATATAGATAGACAGATAGATGGATAGCCACAGATACATAGCCATAGATACACATACATGGACAGATAGATAGATAAAAAATCGATTGACTGATACATAAAAAAGACAGACAGATACATAAAAATATATATCCCTGGCTATACATACATCAATATCCATAGATAGACAGATCAGACTTCACTTTCTTAACTCTCTCTCAGGGCCCACCTCCCCCTCAACTTTTTCAAGGAAAAGCCCCTCCCCACAACTTACAGGCCTATGCCTTCACTTTGGTAGTGTGTTGCACTGCTGGAAACTTTTCCTCATATACCATAGATCTGCAGCAGGACACTACATTTAACAATGCTATGTTCGTCCCTGCCTTCAACCCCACAATGCAGCCCCCCTAAACAAAAAAATTAAAAATTTACAATTACACTCCTCCTCCTTAACTCATTTATCACTGGGTAATTCTAGTAATCAATAAGTTCTTCCATCTTGAAAGGAGGAAAAACAAGCAATACTTATTGGGTCTCTGTAAATTTTTACAGGTCGTGGTGTCCAGACAGAACTATGGCCCAGGCACGCAAGTACATAGGTGACTCAATGGGCAAGCGTTACGCTGATGCAGTGCTACTCGACCTGGAAGCAACATGGGGAGAGAGCACCCAAAGGATTCCTCTTATTTGCTTCTTGTCCATGGGTTCTGATCCAACCAACCAGATTGACGCACTCGCTAAGAAACATCAGCTTGGTGAGGAGATTTTGTTGATATACACTGAAAGACAAAAGTTATGCATATGCTGTGCAGCCAAGATGCTCAGGAGGTATGGTTAATATGATGGTTCCATGGTGTAAATTATCCAAAAACAGGGTCACAAACAATAAATCACAGAACCGAGAAAAAATTTTGTTTTACAAAATGGCTGACAAAGGGCTCTTTTCAGAAAACACATTTTTTGCTGTTGACCAATATCAGTAGCAGATATGCTGTTTAATATGAGCTTAAATCAATCCTGAAACATGCAAGCACACAATTCTTTGACAATTGAATTCAGTGTGTCCCCAATACCACAGTATGAAAGGGATAAATCTTTTGGCGTGGCACAGGTGGGAAAAACTGGCTTAAGGTTGTAGAGTGACTGATGTCCATCTGTTAAGTGTATCAATGAAATCTGCCTGTCACAGGGAGCCAGGGTAAACCAGGAATAAACAAAAAGGTGCTAGACCCAGAAAAACAACCAGAGCTCAAGATACCCATCATTGTGATGAAAGAATGTTTCTTGATGTTGTGGGTGATGCTCCAGATGACAGGACGTTGCAACCTTGCAATGAACCCCAGGACCATTATCTTTAGTGTTTATAGTTAATTTTAAGTCAAGCTTTTGTTGGGTAGTACCTTACATTGAGCCCACAGATGAGATTCTTGAGTGCACGACATATGCATAACTTTTGTCTTTCAGTGTAAGAATCATTTCATAGCCTTGTCATTTTATGAGCGATCAAATTAGCCTTCATAATTATCCGTTTAATAATTTTTAATGGCACGAAGTGCAAGCTCTTCCTGAAGAAATTTTGCCAAAACTTACGCCCCTCTGACCAATCTCATTCAAATTTCTCATACAGCCTCATCAATATTTTAACTAGCGTTGAAAAGATTGTGATGGCCAACCATAACCAAGACTTGATAAAGAAAGTCAATGGGCTGACTTTCACGAGTCAAATATCATCTTACAGAGTTGGTACAGGGCCAATTATTCAACGAAGTGCACTTGCAATTTCAACTCTGAGGAGCATTGGTACTTAGAATGCGTCGAAATTAAGCACTGCTTGAATTGCTTGCACATTATTTTGTTATATTCTCTCAGTATTTTTCTGTGAAATCAAATCAAAAGATGTCACAGTATGTCATGCACAAGTAAATTATTCTGTCAAGCCTAAATTATTTAGTCTTTATAGCTTATAGAGAGTTTTTAACTCCCTTTCTGAAGTTTCTGTTGCTTAACTTTCAGAATGTCGGGCTATATCCATGGGACAAGGACAAGAAGTCCACGCAAGAAAACTCCTTAATACCTTCATGGCATCTGTGAGTATTGAGTAACATGATTATAATTTATTTGAACATAAAGCAATGCATGTCTGATGAAGTATGAGGCAAATTATTCTTATGAAACTCGTGGCAAGCACGGTAGTGAAACGTTTAAGCTTATATTTCGAGTCCAAGGCAGTAGGTAAACATTAGGCCTATATCGCACTTGCTCTCAGCACTGGTATTGATAACAGACACATGGTTTTCTGATATTTTCTGTTTTTTTTTATCAGGGCACTAATGTGACAGTTTTGTTTTACTATCATGCAGAATACCCTTTTAAGTGCCTTGTGCAGTGAATGTGCACATAATTTTTTCTTCTCCTTTTCAGGGAGGTTGGGTCCTCCTTCAGAACTGCCATCTTGGTCTCAACTTCTTGGAAGAAATGTTAGAGACGATTCAGACGGCAGACAGTCCTCACGATACTTTCAGGGTTTGGATCACAACTGAGGTCCATCCACAGTTCCCCATCAGTCTCTTGCAGGTACATTTCATTATCTGGACGCGTCCAGATACTGTTGCACAACGCGCTACTTCCTGTCTTTTCCCGTGTGTTTCAGTTTCCTGTTGGCTCAACATTACACATAGTGATGTGCACAGTAAAATCATCAAACTTACTTTATGTTGCACACACGTGATCCCAATGGATCAAACTGATGTAGCAAACAGATAGTGGATAGATCTACAGATATCGCCTGGTGAATTGGTCTTTAACACAGAGAATAGCTGGAAATCTGTGTTGCAATCATGGAATATTGACTGGATTCTAAATAGGACAATGTACTAGAATTATAACTGATATACTGTCTCTATAGCACACCAGGGAGGGGGGACCAGTCTGCCAGAACTGGAGATGCTTCAGCGCACACCCATCGTCACCACATGGTAGCCACCTAGCATGCAAAATACGCACTAGTGCTATTGGTTGAGAGAGTCATATAGATTTGCAGGTGTTCAACAACTAGATCATTAGATTGAAACTAGCATGCATGCAGGTCTATAGTATGGCTTGTCTGGAATGAATTCTGAGCTATGAGAAATGCACATAATTATATAGTAAAAACAAAATCTGTCAACAGTTTGATGTCTCACGCTGAGTTTAAATTATAGATCACAGGCCTCACAAGCATTCTGCAGAAACCCCCATTTCCAATGCCTGCATTTAGACCCCGAAGTCGACTAGTGAAGTCATAGTTAGCTTTCCAAGCAGCAAGTCAATGTTATGTTAGTCAAATCAGAGTTGAGACACCTAAAGTCAAGTCATTGTTGCATAACTTTGTCAATTTTTACCTCACAGAAATGGTTTTGGTACCATTTTCAATGGCATAAAGAGCACAACATGTATATCACACTCTTTTAGGACATTTGGAAAATCAATGCATCATAAAAACTCCCTAAATTTCTGACATATTTGTATCCTGCACAGTTTTTTCAGAGAGCAAAAATTCAGAAATTTCTGAAGTTTAATATAATGTACTGTTGATACTTTTTAAAGGAAGGACCCTAAGAATTTGCATTAGTCAGCTGAAGTTAGTTGAAGTCAAGTGAAGTCAGAGTTTGACAACTTAGCTGACTAGTCAGTTGGAGTTCTTGCCAAGCAAGTCAGAGTTTTAACTCTGACTGACATCGGGGTCTACCTGCCTTTATAACTATTACTCTCTCTTTAGGCCCATTGGGCATTATGCCCTGATAACTTCTGACTACTGCTATTATAATTCAACCTACCAGACTACCACACCAATATTATGTTACAATGTTCTGGTCAATTATCAGCGTCCAGATATGCAAATTGCAATTTGCCTTCTAGTTCAACTTGCAGTCTGTTGAGATAAATATTCTGTTACCTGGGAAGTACAGAGGTGTGTCTGAATTAACTTTTTTTTAAACTAGTAAAATTTTAGCTATTATTCTATAGTTCTATTCTGAGCATTAGTGTGAGTGGTTTTATCAACTGGAAGAGAGATCGGGAGTCCTCAAAATGTTAAATTTGATTTGTCTGAACATCTGAATGCAGGGTTCCAACAAAAATTTTTCAACCAAATTTCCATGACTTTCCATTACCAAATTTTGGAATTTCCATGATTTATTGAGGTCAATTTACAGCAAGAAACAAATTCACGAGAGGACCTCATCCCTCCTGGTCACATGCCCCACTAACTTGAAGCGCCATAACGTCGAAAAATTCTTAATGTATTAGCGTGAATCGAAGTTAAAAATCGAAGTCAAAATTTAAACTTTCCATGACTTATGAGAATTTTCTGCTTGTCTGGACTTTTACATGATTTTGCATGACATTTCCCAGACTCTCCAAGACTAGGAATCATATGAATGAAACTCTTAGCCTGTCTCAAGTTCTCAACTGGTTCTTCCTTTGATTTCCATTCCAGTCAGCCATCAAATTCACCAACGAACCACCCCAAGGGATCAAGGCCGGACTGAAGAGGACTTACGTGGACATCTCTCAGGATTTCTTGGACATCACCAATGCTCCCCAGTGGAAGGTCATGCTGTATGGAGTGTCATTCATGCACACTGTTGTGCAGGTAACCTCTCTCAATTTGTTAACATATATCCATAACTTTTCATACTTACATACAGATAATCTGATGTTACACCATAGCAAAGGGCAAAGGTATCTTAAACATATTACTTTACTAACATGTTTCAAAATCAGGGATGTACCAATCCCAGTGATATCGGCACCCAAAAATCAGCATCGATATCGGATTGGGGACACTGCTCCATATAAATTTAACCAATGGTATCAGTATCTAATAGGAGTAGTTTCGGCAAATATACAGTATCGGTATCAGATCAGAGGTGAAAAAGTGGTATCGGTGCATCCCTGTTCAAAACAGAGGCAACCATTAAAAGCCTATGACATAACTACAGTAAAAATCCCCCTTCCGTAAGTTTTCCAACATCTTATAACTTTCAAAAGTATGAAGTTCCTGTGGTTTGCTTACAGGAAAGGAGGAAGTTTGGCCCTCTGGGCTGGAATATCCCGTACGAATTCAACTCCTCCGATTGGTATGCCAGCGTCCAGTTTTGCCAGAACCATCTGGACGACATGGACCAGAAAAGGGTAAGTCTTGGCTAATATGGTTTCGGATATGATTTTTCAAATGATTGACATAAATATGTCTTGTTTTATGCAGTACACAATGTATGCAGATGGAACTTCGGAAAGTATCAAGTCTATTTGAAATAGCTCTCAACAGGGGCGGACTGGCCTATTTTGTAGAGTGGCAGCTGCCACAGTCCCAACCACTCAGCTTGATGTACATGTAGTTGGGCCGAAAATAGAAATGTGGCTTTCAGTCCCACTCATTCCCCTGAAATGTTTCAGCTGCTTGTCTCTACGGCGACATAAAGTGATTCTGATGACATTGTGCATAACTTGTTTCAAATTTCAGGGAGTTTCATGGAGCACAGTGCGTTATATGTTGGGAGAAGTGCAGTACGGAGGGAGAGTGACTGACGATTATGATAAGAGGTTGTTGAACACCTTTGCAAGGGTAAGCAAGTCATCTGCTGAAATTCATGTGAAATTAAATACTTTGAATGTGTTTACTGACAAAAATAAAATACTTTGATCCATGCATGCTTCTGGTGCCAACAGTTACTGTTGATAAAAATTATAAGATGATACGTGAACTCTATGTTCCCACCACCTTGAAGTGCCTTGCAACTGAGAATATAAAGTAGTCAATGAATGGAGCGGTGAGCTGAAAAGTGATTTATTTGTGTTCTAATGTAATGCTTTGCACCTACACTACTGTGTATTGTATACTGATTCATTCATCTTTTTCTTTTTTTTTTAAACTTAATTCTTTCTTGATCTTTCCAGGTATGGTTTGGCGAACACATGTTCCTTGACACCTTTGAGTTCTACAAAGGCTACAAGATACCCAGATGTGTCAAGATTGAGGACTATCTCGCCTACATCCAAGACATGCCTTTGGTCGACAGTCCTCAGGCATTTGGTCTACACGGCAATGCTGACATCACATACCAAAGCAATGTGGCCGCAGACGTCTTGGAGTCCATCATGAACATCCAGCCTAAAGATAGCGGAGGAGGGGGAGGAGAAACGAGGGAGACAGTCGTCTACAAGATGGCAGATGAAATGTTGTCCAAGCTGCCACCTGACTATGTGGCCCACGAGGTGAGATGACAGCTAAAGTCAAAAGGACTGATTCTTTGACCAATCAAAGGCCCTGAGAAATGACCACCACAAGCACCTGAGTTTAGCTGAAATCAATCCTTTTGTCTCTAGCTGTAATAATAATGATAGATCTTTTTACAAGCGAAATCCAATCCAATTGAAATCCAAACAAAATTGTAATCTAAGAAGCAATGTTCAACAAAATACTCTTAAATTAACCGACATCTTTCAATAAAAACATATTTATAGACAAGAGCCTTTTCATATTTTGGCCTTCACATCTCCCAGATAATGTCAATAACTTGACTATGCTTTAATGTTACAAGAGACAATCATTTCAGTGCCTTTTAAAATTACGAAGCTTCATTTCGAAACTAATGCCGTTGTGGCACTCTTAGAAAATTTTATTTCTTATTACAGGTGAGAACACGCCTCCAAAAGATGGGTCACTTGCAGCCCTTGAATATTTTCCTGAGACAGGAGCTTGACCGCATGCAGAGGGTCATCAAGAATGTGAGGTCCACTCTGACTGACCTGAAACTGGCCATCGATGGAACCATCATCATGAATGAGGTATGTGCTAGAAATTATGAAAAATATTCATGATTCCATTTGGCCAAAAATATTCCCAAGGATTAACTATAAGTTGTAAAACCGATGGTGATGGATATTTGACAGAAGCTAATGTAGCTCAGCCAAGCTCTGTGACTTTCAATCGTCTTTATATGGCTTTAGGAACTGGTCAGGCTGGACATCGTAATCGTTTAATGTGGATTAAACAGTAATAATATCACGATAAATTTGTAATGATACACAATATCTATCGCGATACCTAAGCAGTAAATCACGTAAATTGGAAATTTATATTTAATAAATGCTGACTGGAACACATTCTCTTTAAAGTTACTGTTCAAAGTCACCCCGGAATACGGTATGTGAACTGATGATATAATTATCACAATAATCAATCCAGCTCTAGGAACCAGAACCTATATTTATTGAATGATTGTTATCAGAAAATCCCAGCGGACGCAAAACACAATACATCAATATGAAAGAGTATTTATTTTTATCACAGAACCTGCGCAATGCCCTGGACAATATGTTTGATGCCAGGATTCCTGCATTGTGGCGCAAGATCTCCTGGGCCTCTTCAACTCTCGGATTCTGGTTCACAGAACTCCTCGAGAGGAACGACCAATTTAGTAAATGGATATTCACTGCTAGACCCACAGTGTTCTGGATGACAGGATTCTTCAATCCTCAGGGTAAGTAGGAAACAAAATATGTTCATTTCAAGGAACCAATTCAAACAACTTCACTTTGGTGTTGGCTTAGTGCCTGGTTGATACCTTTTAGACATTGTTGAGTTTTACCCAAAACAATGGATACCAAGACAGCTATTTGTCAATAACCATACGAGCAAAAGCCAACTGTAAACCAAGAATATTATTATAAACAATGGGACTTCTCACTAGTTTTGCTGTAGTGGAGTGCGACTTTTATTGTGTCTTTACTCTTTTCATGGTAAAGCTTTTCTGGTTAATTAAGGAGCCAGTTACCTGTGGCCAAGAAGTCCAGATTTTGGGGAGGGGATAGGCTAGGCCATGTACCATCAGGCTGTAGTCCCTTCTGAACAAAATTAATGTTTCTTACTTGCCGGACAGACGACCTTCAGACTCCCCCATTTTGACAATTTTTGGAGGCTAATTTAGGGCATTGCAGTTGCATGATTGTATTGCCTTAACTTTTGCAGGATGATAATTTATATCTTATACGTTTTTCAACAGGATTCTTGACAGCAATGAGACAAGAAGTGACCCGTGCCCACAAAGGATGGTCCCTTGACTCTGTGTCACTGTGCAACGAGGTCACCAAGAACTTCAAAGAGGACATCACCACAGCTCCTAATGTGAGTGCAAATGGTTAAACTGTTATTGTAAAGAAAAATTGATTGGACTTAACATGAATCATTATGTTATCTTATAACACGAAATGCAAAAAATATCAAGAGGGTTGATTGTAAATATGAGTAAATTGTAAATGGCCAATTAATTTGAAGTTGAATTGAGGGTAAATTGTAAATATGAGTAATGGCCAATTAATTTGAAGTGGAATTGATGTGAGAGAGAGCAAGAGTCTTCAACTTATCATATATTATTACCCCATGTGAGGAAGTTTTACTACAGAGCACATAATACAAGGGAGCAACAATTCAACATCTCATCCAAATGACACCTAGCCAAGATGTTACTCATAGAGGTCTACCGATTTAATTGTTCCCAGTAATCTCTGACCTTGTAACCGTAGTTTCAAGTAAAATTAGGGCCCAATGTGTGCTTTTTAATCTGTCTCTCACAAATGACATCCCATTTTCAGGAAGGTGTGTACATCCAAGGCTTGTACTTGGACGGGGCTGCCTGGGATCGCAAGAACGGCCGGCTGATGGAATCTACTCCAAAGGTAGAAAAATTTTCTTAAGCATGTTAAGATTTCATAATCACTCTAGAACTCATGAGTATGTATGAATAACAGAATTAATTGGCAATATATCATGAATTTACAATGGTATGGTACACTCTTCCCACACAAGGAGCATCATGATATGCTTTAGCCTTCCAATATGAATGTCTTAACCTTACACAGTTATATCAATTGGCAGATGAAAATTAAACGCATTTTCCACAAATTACATGCAGTTATAATTGGAGTATATTCCAGCCACAGAGAGCCTGCCTAAAGTATCAAAATACTTCAAACATAACCCGTTTTATCTTGTCACATGCAAATATACATGAAAGAAGCTTTGTATTCGCGTTTTTGGCCTTGCAAAGTGGTGAATACACAAAAACGAAATCATACATCGGTCATTTTGAAGAGGCGGAAAAAGTGCTCTTGATTGTCTAATGCTTTTAATCGTAATTTTATTCCAGGTTCTGTTTGTCCCTCTACCAGTCGTCCACATGTACGCCCAACAAGCTCTCGTACGGGACCCCAAACTGTACCAATGTCCAGTGTACAAGAAACCAAACAGGACTGATCTCAATTACATCACGTTTATCACTCTGAAGACAAGCCTTAGTCCCGACCACTGGATTCTGAGAGGAGTCGCAGCTCTCTGCGATATCAAATAAGTGATAAATCCTCTCTAAATTGAATCCATAGTAAACTTTTGGATTCTTCCAACTCACCAATTCAATTTTATAATTTTATGGATTTTTTTGCCTAATATTGTGAATTTCATGTTCTGCCGTCTCAGTATTTTCTCTATTTTGATGTTTTATTTATGTTTTTATTTATTGTAAATTATACAATGTTACTCTCTTGAAAACTTGAAAGTTTGTTATATCTTTGTATTCAAAGAGCCGAAAAATTACAATAAAAGTTTTTACGATTATTTCGTCTTTTTGTTCTTTTATTCTTTGGAAAATATCTTTTTGCTCTAAAATTAATCATGTCCAGTGAGTGGTCATTTTGTTGAGAGAATTTTTTCTTATGAAAATAATCAATATTTAAGCAAAGTTATCAATCGTTTTGTTGCAAAAAGCATTCGCATGCAGTAAAAGGACGTCTAAGTACATTCAGTGGCCTGTTTGTTAAGGCACAAGATGAGAATGAAGTGACTTTTTTGAAGATTCAGAATTTTACAGCCTGACAGTTAAGTCGGGCCCGTACTGTCGAAATCAAAGGTGGATCTGACAGGCATAGCAGTCTGGCGCAACCATTCTATTTCATGATTTGCTATCACACACAAATCCAGAGACGTATATCAAGATTTGCTATCACAGACAGAAATCCATTGTGTATTTGCAATTCCTTATCCGGAGTTTGTAATGGGGTTGGTGAGACTTCGGACTCCTTGGCCTGGTCGAAACTCCAATTTCAAGCAGATACACACTAATGGAATAAGATAGATACAGAAAGTGCAGCCCTCTAAGCCCGGTTCTCTGCACTCATGGGGTTGATTGATGAGATGAGAGAGAGAGAGAGAGAGACAGTGAAAGGCAGCAATCCAGAGAGATGTATTCGCATTTACATCCACAGCTGGAAAGTGAAGTCTTTGCACATGTTTATAGAATGGACTGTCATGTCATATAATATATATATATGCCTCTGACATGACAGGCCTACGCTTTAGGTGATTTTATTTGTGGATCTTTGGGACTGACTTGCCCAACTCGAGACTCCTTGGATCAATCTGAGCTCCATGGTCAATGAATTACTACCTTAGGTAGCACTATGAATATAAGGACGATAATAAGGTGTCAACGAATGTCACGATTGTGACCGACATCAAATTTTTTTTGCAAATTTTTGGTATAAGTTAAAATCGTGACAGTCGTCGCCAACACAGTGAAATGGCCGACTTCCTCCAGATTTTTGACACATTGAACTGCTTGAAGTGTTGCAACGACCCAAACATAACCCAGCGATATTCATAGTGGGTAGCTAGTAGGCCTACCGATATCTGTGATCTGATTGGCTGAGAAAACAATGAGATCAATTTCCCTTGGACGACTACGGACTCGGCCTCCACTGAAATTACTGAACTCCATGACTCTCGACCCAAATTCACAATTTTAAGCCTAGACCTGGATTAGGCCTAGTTTGCATTGTTCAATTTAATCACAAACAAGTAAAATCAGGGTTAAATAATAATTTTTATTTTCTTTGGTGCATTTTGGTGAAGTTTCAACATACCGATAAATTGCTATGAAATATGACAAAGTGATATACATTATATAGAAATTGGTTAATCATATATATGGCCAAATTGAAACCATGAAAGTCAATGTATTTAATTAGCCATAAGTTTAAACTGACAATGCAGGTAGAAATATATTATGAGACATAAAAGATGCAACAAGATTTCAATAATAACTTTTTTTTAATAGATATTCAAGTAGGCCCATGTCAAATCGCAATTCATTCAACCAACATTAAACAAACTTCATAAATTTATATATCATTCTGCTGGGATCTTCAGGGATGCATAGATATCTGGATTTTACCCGATATTGGATATTTGTGCAGCTCTGGATGGGGTTTTGTGTCTCCATGTCCCTCGGCCATTTAACTTTCGAATTCCCTGTCCATTTGCAATTTTTCTAACTGGATTTTGAATTCGTGTCCTCAGCTCTGAATTGGGTTTTATGTCCTTCATTTCCCTTGGCCATTTTACTTCTGTTCCCTCATAACCCCCCATCCTCCATCCTCAGCCTCATTTGTTAACTATTTAATTAGAGATATGTTCAAATTGATCACACAGTAGCCTACTATTTATTAAACATAATTCAAGATGTAACAAGATATCGAGTATCTTGCATCCCTATGAGAATCCCAGTTAACCAATCATCCAGTTTCAAACCGATCACCGGCATCCTCAGTCACACATATTCTCCTACTGACATAGAAATAAACTGGTTATCGGCTATCACTCGCAGTTTATCTTTTTGCCCATCTATTATCACATAAATTGATATAAATCATAATCCTAATATCTCTAAAAAGATCACTGTAAAAACACAGCAATACTGTCAACAAATGATATCAATTTGAAGTTAAATAGAGATCAAATGAATTAACCGGGAGCATTCGTTCATAACGGTTTACAATCATAGATGTTTATTTATATTCTATTGTTAAATTCATGGATATTCAACTGACATTATTATACTGGTTTAAAAACAATGTTAGTCATAAATTGAAGCATGTTTTGTAAGCTTTTTTAAAACATAGTTTTAGTTATAAATTGGAGCATTTTTTGTGAGCTGTTATGTAACCTTCTAACACAGTTCTCAAATAATACCTGCTACAATTTTTAAATTTGTCAAAAAAAACAAACTTCGATGTTTTGAGGAGACAGGACTATCAAAGGTCTTTCAAATTCTTAAGCTTACTAAAACGGTACTTTTCTTCACAAAGAAGTGTTTTTCTCCATTATCGAGAATATACCAGATATGGCACACAAGCACAAAGCATATATAATATCTTGTTCTAATTTTAATGGAACTTCAATTCGGTATAGGTCCATTTTGTGCCCATATTTAAAATTTTTGTGCCCACATTTTAAATCATAGACACTTAATATATTCAAACCAATGTAGGACGGAAAAATTAATTTCTCCTTAAAGTGTATTTTAGGTTTATGGATTACGTTAGTGGTGACAACCTTCAGAATCGGTAATAAAATATGCATAGTGAACACGGTGATTGTAAATATATTGTGTATTGGTTATATTTTTATATGATTTTTTTTAGAAGCAAAAATTATTTATTCTACAATAGAATATATTCATGATATTTGGAACTTTCGAAATTGACATTATGCCAGGCAACCATTAACAACAATTGAGACATTTATCAACTGGGACTTAACATAATTTTACTGGTCAGCAAGTCAATTAGATTCAATGTAACAGTTTATAACATGATCATTCATAAGGAATAATAGTCCATACCAGGTCTACAAAAGGTCTATTTTTCACTCACAAGGTAGCTTTCGTTCTTAAGCCTTCTGCTACTGCTCAGGGGTCACATGACCAACTACGGTCAGGTCATGTTACAGGAGACCAGTCCTGTCACCAGAAAAACTCTGAAGAAGTCCTTGAGAAAAGGACGAAAGCTCCCTTTTGACAAATTAGACCTTTGGTAGTATGGAATATCTAATCATAATAATAGTCATAGCAGGAATCTCATCTCACTCATAAGGCTTTTTTCTCTCAATCCATAACATCTTAAATTATACTCCTGAGCCTGTCAATTCATCTGAAGTTCCCGATAGGGCAAATTTTACCTATCAACATTCATTATTTCCATAGTTACACAAATATATCTTGGGAATTTGCTACAAAAAACACGTTTTTTCACTTAAATACATCTCACCTGTACATTTAACTGCCACAACAAGCACTGTAAAGCATTTAATATTAAAGACCATTAAATTCCGCATCTTTTGATATGCAGACTGATCTTCTAGGGCCAATATATCTACCCAGTTACCAGATATTCCTGTTGGGAGTTTGACAAAAAACATATTTTCAACATACAAATCTGGACGCTATATATTTCTCTGCCACATCAAGACCAGTAATGCATATTATATTGCAGGCCACTAAATTCCGCATCTTTTTCCACACTGATTGAACTTCTATGTCCAATATAACTTCCCAGCTCCCAGAACTCAAATTGCGTCATGTATTTAGAAAATCATATTTTCCAACAACTCCAGTCTCTCAGTGTTTGTAGTGATGTACACCATGCTGTAGTAGTTCCAAACAATCCACCTTACTTCATCTACAACTGAAAGCTCACTGGAACCTGCAAATAGGACCTGCCTTCACATTACTCTAACCTGGGAAGAACCTGGAACTCGGTGCATTTTTGAAAAGCAAGAAACCCTAACGGGTGAACAGCTAGTATACCTTATTTATTTCCAAATGTCAGGACCTAACACACATGACCATTCATATTATAGTAAAGATGAAATATGTCTTATGACAATGTGTATCGGTTTATGCAATAGAATTTGAATTGTGTTATATAATTGTTTCTATTGAACTGTGAATATTCATACCAAACTTGACTGAATTCCAAGATTTAGAAAAAAATTTAATTGTGTTAAGTTGAACCAAAGATGTAAAATCCTTAATTTGCAAATTTACAATACATACTGAACGCAAAGTACATATATTTAGGATATATTTCGGTCAATCTCCAAAATTTCTTAAATTGTAATAAACAACGCAGGTTCGGATAATAATATTGGAAAGTGATATGGCACAACTACTTGTAAAGAGAAGGTACAAAGAGTCAGATGAATAAATAGGCCTAAACAATTTAAGATATCGTAAAATATACCAATAAATATTATATTGTAGTGATATTATAAACAATATCTATAAATGTAAAGTAAATATTATATTACCTAACAAGCTGTGATTGTGTACTGCTGTGAGACTATATATGAGTAAATATCGCCCTCAGCTTCACCTTGTCAAACAGAGTAAAATTTCGGGCTGTGAACAATTTTACACTCTCTTAGAGAGCAATCATTTTTATGCTAACTTAAAACAGAAATATAAATTTAAACAAAAAAAAATAACAAATCCCTTACACCTATAAGGCTATAACCTATAGCATAATAGCATTGTCAGTACATAATAATAAATAACAGATACATAAAATAACATATATATATAAATAACCAGACTAAATAAAACTTTCTTCTGAGACCAACATTAAATAAGCACATTGAAATATAATCTACCGATGAATAACGATAATTTAAATCAAATAAACATTCCAATCACCATCAAATAATCAAATAGCCTAATTGCCTAATAAATATAAACATATACATTGTAACAGTACGCGGTACAAAAATCAACATACAAAACAAATATGTCGTAGGCCCATGTAGCATAATAATTTGTTGTCCTAGTATCAAAGGATATTAAAGTGTCAATCATTTAGACATTGATGGACAATGCTCGATGAAAAATTGATTATCTCAAGACATAAATCTCATTTGGTCTAACAACATGTATAGCTACATTAATTCAATTTATATATTATATAAATAAAATATGTATAAAATGGCAGAGAATTGGTGCTAAATCCACCAGGTGGTTCTTATAGTTCAACAATTAACACTAGGTGGAAATTTGAATTGTATATTTGAACTGGTTAGACCTATCGATGTTGCAAATAAGCAACTCGGCTTACACTAGTAGTGTACTCAATTTCTGAAGACTGCGGATTACTTCATTGCCAGTTTAGGTTCTATAGAATTCCTTGAATTTGAAATACAAGTGATGCCCAAGAGAACATTTCTCCGATCAGATTGTGAGAGGATCATTTGTATTATAACTCGTCAGAGAACTCTTTCCCAACCAAAGCTTGGCTCAGCAAAACACAATCTTTACACCAGGCCCTCCTAGGTCACAATCAACGTCATAAATTCAAAGTATCAACAATCTTAGGCCTACAATTAAACCACTAGGTGGCATATTCCAGTCATACGTACTTTAAGTAAACGCCACATGGTGGCTCCTTGTTTTGAATCAATTTCAAATCACTAAAAATAGTGATTAACTAGAAAAGCACATGGAATGTGCACCTCCAGAGCTGGATAGTTGGGTTGGCCCTGGCCAGGGGCGGACTGGCGTATGTGGCAGAGTGGCAGCTGCCATGGGCCCATCCTCTCAGGGGGGCCCACGCAAGATATAAAAAAAAATACATATATAATTGTACATGTGATGTGACCAAATTAACCAAATAAGACAGGGCAGGAGAGGGTAGGAAAGAGCTAGGAATGTCTGGGAGAAGACGCAAAGAGGGAAATGTCAAAAATGTATAGGCTAGGCAAGAGTTGAGAAGGAGGCAGGGTAGCCGATGGCAGACAGAGACAAAAACTTATAAGTTAGAGGTTTTTAGAATTTGATGTGGATTATCAGATAATTAGTCATGAGTCGAATTTATTCCATTCCATGATAAAGGCATGTTCTCAAAAATATTGGCCCCGCTGTGACTTATGTTAATGTGTGTATGTATTAATTTGATACAAATAAAAGTTCGAAGTTCAAAGCCTTGCCTTCCATGCTGGAATCAGAGTTCCATATTGCACAGAAAGAATCTCCAGCCCTCTGGATATCGTTGGCTTCTGGTGGCCTATAGCGGCGTCCAGACCCCCTGCCTCATTGTGCCTCCCCCTCTCCCAAAATCCTAGTTACGGCCCTGGTAGCACACAAATAAACTTTTTCCGGGAACCTCAGACATTTTGTAGGCCTGTACAATGCGATGGGACCGGATTTTTCCGAGGTCCGTAATACTGTTTAATCATCCTGGGATTAACCAAAATGATTCGAGTTCTGTACCTAATCAATGGATTGCGCCAGTGTTACGAAACATACTAAGGCTTTGCGAACATCATCCGGCATCTGTCAGACATTCAGTCTGACAAACAGGCACCTCTTGTCAGACTGAAAGGATTCTTGTGAGACCAGAAAATTTCATTGCTGCATTAATATAAAAGGGACAGAATTATTGATTGTCGAGCTTTCAAAAAGAAAATTATTGATTGTCTGAATTGGGCCTAAATGGAAAAAAATAACAATAGGCCTAAATGGAATTATTTTCATATAAACTTTAACACTCCAATTATGGACTGGGAAACCAGAGATAAGCAATTATCCATGCAAAATCACAGCTGTACAATTGCCATATGTATTGGACAACTGTCCCAGAGGTCCACAGACCAAGCATGGGTCATGGGTGCAGAGTTTTGAGGCGTGGCATAAAATTTCATAGATTTTTAACTCCTCAAATGTTTATTATGGCACAGAGAACACAATTGTGCTCCACTCATCAAGAGCTTTAAATCGATAGAAATACATGTATGTATGAATCTTTATTGAGTACATCCCAGGGCTACTGTTGATAAGTTTTGGTTTTGGTGTTTAATAAAAAATTCTTGTTTTCATCACAGAAAATATGTAGGCCCTTCCCCAAATTTATTTCCACTGCTGCTTCCTAATACCCCCCCCTTCCCCAAATGACAGTATCAGACATGTATATATGTCATTTGTGAATTTGTAAAATGTCAAATGCGTGTTTAACACAGATAAAAATGTTCTTAATTAATCAAGATATTTTTTAATTAAAATCTTCATTCAGGGGGGGGGGGGGTTAGTTTAACCCCCCCCCCCCCCCAACCTCTACCTTTCTCAATCGGCAACTGCATAATTAAATGCATTAGTATCATAATTATTTTCAGTTGATACCAGACAAAAAACAACAACACATAATCATGCCTTATGCATTCCTCTTTCTATTCTGCCTTTTGGTGCAATTCTTGCAACGCACAGATTCTTGTTATAGATGAAATATTTTTGCATTAGTGATTTCACACTACAGACGTAAAATTGTTGATATATCTGGCAATGTAACAAAATGTAACCATTTTTGCGCAATGTAAATGGGGCATTGTGCATCAATAGATTTTGATAAAATTCCATAGTTAGGCAGTTTGTTATGTAAATGAACTAATCTGATGGGTTTTATTCATCTAGTGGTATTTCATGGTATGGTGAGGGCTTTAAATCCAAGTTTTTTTTCGGCAAAAGACACATAACCGTACACCGATGATTTGGCTTCACAATCCACATGGGGCTGGTTGGGGGATTCCCGTGAGGCTGTATGACGCCACCTCCAGATGAGGTCACCAAATCCGCCATATTGGAACTGCCCTGAGACATGATGTCACAATGACGTCACAGTCTGGTAGAACCATAGAAATACATAGAAGGGACATGAGGCTCTGGCAGATGAAGCAACCAAATCCACCATCTTGGAACTGCCCTGAATATTGGCACAATGGACCGTGACGTCATCAATAACTGTGATGTCACTTATAACAATGGCATGACGTCACATCATAAAAATACCGTGCAAGCACGTAAACCGCCTCGCTTGCAGGTGCATGTGCAGATAAAAAATACCGTGCAAGGCACATGAACCCCTCGGATAGATACACACACTTACAGAAATATTATGTCTTAAAAATGCAAGCAACATCACTGAACATGTGTAGTTTGGGTTATATTCATGCAATAACTATGAAGTTGCCTGACTAAGTGAGGTTGGGTAACTAAAATAATTAATGAAGATTGTAAATATGTGGGATATTCGGTAAAATTAAAGAACTGCTCCCTCAACTGACTGCTCCCTGCGCCCACCAGTGGGAACCCGCGCCTCAGTAGGTCAGATCGTGTCAGGGAGAACTGCATGCAGCAGCATGCTTCGGTTTTGCCAGAAGTTCTTGTTAATTTTGTCAATTCTGGTCGGATTTTCATGAAATAAACGTTAAAATGTTTCTAATTTAATGGTTTGGCACCTTTCGCCACCTTCTACAGACGTTTAATGGCCATCTTTGCCGCCGAAACGGCATTCGGCGGCCCCAAAAAGTGGGTTGTATTTTGACAATTTGTGAAAATAATGATATCGTGAATATCATTTGTTACTATGATCACTGCAGCTGAAATTCGTCAGCAATCATTAAGGCCTACAAACATTGCCAAAATTAATAAAATGTTCGATTTTGACGCCAAAATGTTCTTTATTAGGCGCTCGGGTGGCTTCGGGCACCTTCACCACCGCTCGGCCTCATTAAGTATGCATACTTAGAACATCCGGGCACTTCGCCTTGTCAGATGAAAACATGTCGGAGAGGAGAGCATTGTCAAATGGAAACGCATAACGAAATATGCTATTGACCATGGTTAACAGATGCGCACATGGTTGAAAGCATGTCATTACCGAGTTTAGTCCACAATAAAGGGCCTTGTGTAATTTTGAGAGGGAAAAGCGGTTCACACAAGAAGTTGTGCAACATGAAAGAGAGACCAGACACGTAACCGAATGGGTAAAGTGACAGATTTTGGCTCGTGCAGCACAGTAAGACTCGCCTCTGCGAGGCGGTAAAAAGTCTATTGTGACGTCATGTCTCAGGGCAGTTCCAATATGGCGGATTTTGTGACCTCATCTTGAGTTGGTATCATACAGCCTCAAGTCCGTTCTATGTATTTCTATGGGTAGAACCTCATGTCCATTCTATGTATTTCTATTTCTATGGTATCAAACATTTATAAAGTAAACAACTAGTGCTGCCACACCTGGAATTATTTTCTGCTTCAGGATGGTGCTGCCATCTAGTGTCTATATAACTTAGCAGCCAGACGACTTCGACCAATCAGATCGCTTCATTTCGGCAGGAAGCTGTCAGCTATATGCAGGCTCGGCTGTCAGCCTGTGCTGACCAATCACATTGCTGCATTCCGATTTTGGGTTAGGGACAGGCAGGGGTAGCCATTGTGGTTTGGTCAAAACGCATCAGAAAAATCTCAATTTCTGACTATTCTCGGCATTGCAGGCATCTATTTACACACGCTACAGATAGATCTATCCCTTATCTATCAGCCACATCACTCTGACTCATTAGGAAGGCGTGTGTACAGAGGTGGAGGAGAAAATAGAGTTGAGTTGAGTAAATCACTATATGTCATGTGTACCGAAAGCAGGAAATGAAGCCTGACGGATCAGCTAGCACTGCCATGCAGGCCTCCGAGCTGCAAGCAGCTCTGGAGGAATAATTTGAAACTCTTAGATAGATAAGTTTTATAGAATTAATTATTATACACGAAAAGTGCAGTGTTCAGAGGCCAGTTCTGTTATTTTCAATACAATTTCATACAATAGGCCAATATTCAAGATGGCAGAGTTTTCAAATAATTTAAAAAGATTTTTTACAATTTCCCACCATCTCTACTTGTAGTAGTGGATAACAGTGTCGTCAGGAATAACACTCTGGGCTTGGTATTTCTTGAACATTCGCATAAAAGACGGCAGAATTGGCTCGTTGCAAGTGCGGACGAGTTCAGGAAAGTTCTTACGGAAATGTGTCGTGGCTTCTTCCAGGTGGTAGTGGGGAATGTGGGTGAACATGTGGTGCATCTGAAAATGAGATGTTGAAAATCAAGAAAATGTATAGATCTACATGTACGCAGCTACTAAGCTGGCTATATTGTTGAACAGGTCCAGACACCAGAAATTGTCATTTAAAAGGATTGGTTACCAAGTTGCAATTTAAGACGTTCCAGCAATTTTGAGGAAGGAGGGAGGGAAGGAAAAGAGGAAGAGAGAGAATTAAGGAAGCAAGGGAGAGAGGGATTAAACTTACTAAAGAACTAAGGGATTAAGGGAGGGAAGGAGGGAGGGAAATTTTAAAGGAATTAAGGGAGGAAGGCAGGATGGAAGAGAGGGAGTGACTAAAGGACTAGAGGAAGAGGGAGTATAAGGGAAGAGAGGGATGAAGGAAAGGGAGGGAAAATATGAGATATTACAGAAGGGTATGTAAACTTCTTGAAATGTGACAAAATTCAATTAGATGATAATCTTGTAAAATTTTATAATTTTGACTTTTAAGGTTGATTTGTAAGTGTTCAGCATGCAATGCACTGGTTTAATAATAATATTAGGATTTTTTAAAGGTAAAATTAGCCTATGGTTATTTCAACTGTTGAGATGAGAGAAATTGATCATTTTGCATTGGGGTATGTAAACTTTTGAGCACATCAATAGTAGACAGACAGATAGATAGATAGATTATGGTAAGTGCAGCCCTCTAAGCCCACTATATAGTACCCCAACCTACCTGATGAGTTCCAATTGAGTGGATGATGTAGTGAACTGGTCCGTAATCTCTGTCGATCGTTGAGAGCTGCCCTTTAACGAAATCCCATTGACCATCGCTATACCACGGAGTATTGACCTCCGAGTGATGGAGAAATGTTATAACGACCATGTAGGAAGAAAAGATAAAGAGGGGCACGAAGTAGTAGTTAAACCAGGCCCAGAAACCGTAAGTACACGCGTAAGAGTAAAGGACGGTTGCCCAAACGGTTAAGCCTGCGGAAATAACAAGGTGGTGTAAGAATACTTGAAGACATTTTATATTAATATCATACACAAGATTTTTGAACCTACACACCCAGAACACTGTTGCTATAATCTTAGCAACTGTGTAAAAACAGACATATATATATATATTATTATCATTTTATAAAGTTTAAATGTGAAACTTGGGTGCCAATATTTAATTACTGTTAGTACAAACAAATAATAAAAGTAATTCTTAATCTTATCATGCAAAAAAACATTGAAACGGAACAATAACATTGTTAATAGTGCTTTTAAAGTTTAAATATTCGACATAATCAAGAAACTGCTCCTTGTGGCCTGCAAATGCCACAATTGCCCACAAAAGACTGAAACGTGAGCATGTTTACAAAAAACTTAAATAGCACTACTTTTCATTCATTATAGCTTATTTTTCAAGCTTGTTTCTTTATGCTTATTTCTTTTCACACATTTAGTTCACAGGCCAGTTTCACAAGTTGATTTCCCAGGCTCTTTCAAGATTATGCCAAATAATTTAAACTTGAAAAAAGAATTCTACTTACCAACAACAGACAAGACGCAAGGAAAAATATGATTTATGAAAAACGGATGTTGAAGATTGAAATGGTTAACTTTTCTCTTCTCTGGGCCGTAGCCAACGAATAAATAGGCCAACCATCCCATGCCAAAACCAAAGCCAGGCACTGTCTGTAAAGAGAATAGGGGAATATAGATTAGATTAAGATAGATCATGGATTACTGCAATGAAGCTTTTGTAGAACTTTATTTAACAAGAATCTGATGATTCAATAGGTGGCAACAACAGCTGCAAAGAGTTTTGATGAGCTTTATCATCATGTGGAAAAGCAGAACATTAATTAACCATACTAAGAAACACAAGTTTCAGCAAAAGCCTGAGGAAAATGAGTTTGATAAGAGATGGTGAAAATAAAGAGAATACATCTTTACTTTTAAAGCATCAGTCCTCACACAATTTTTTTTTCTCTCCATTTTGCCTAACTGGAAAATAGCAGATGATTGCATAGGCCTCTTTTTTATTAATTACTCAAAGTAATGGACTTACCACTGATTAACAATAGCATGACCATGAACACAATAGAAGTTTTACGAATTTACGACTATAGAAGGTCTCATATCACCCCTTTAATAGGCCTATACACAAATAAAACTTTCCAAAAACGCTCAATGTAAACTTACCGTTCCAGGAGTATTTTCGGACTCCTTGACAGGATAGAACACTTCATCCTTGTCGAAGTTTGCGTTATTCTGGTGATGGTGCCGATGCGAGAGCTTCCACATGTAGAAGGGACAGAGCAAGAACGAGTGCATGATGTTGCCGACCACATCATTTAGAGATCTGTAATTTGAGAAAGAGTCGTGGCCGCAATCGTGACCTATGACAAATATGGAGGTGAAAAATGTTCCCTGGACGGCCCAGTACATGAGCAAACATGGCCACCAGACCCACGGGTTCTCATATTTGTGAGCGTATAGGATGCAAATAAATGTCACAGCGACTAACAACAAGTCTTTGATAGCGTAGTACATAGAAGTGGGGACGTCAGGCTCGAAGCAATGTTTCGGAAGTTTCTTCTTGATGTCGATCACAGACGGTAGTTCTTTTGGTAAGCTGTCTTGGTGAGTGATGCCGATTCCTTTCGGCCCTTCCTTCAGCGGAACCTAGAATGAAAATGTTCCAAAGAAATCATAGTCAAAATCACAGGCTGCCCAATCTCTTCCCCTGATACAACAGTCTCCCATCCCTCACTGAGTGTTTATACATGTATGAAGAGCATTGGAAGGGGCAGGGGCAGGCTTGCAGGGAAGAGATTGAGGGGCCTGTGGTCAAAATTTCAAAATAGGTCTAAACTTTTGAAAAATTTCAAATTTCTCACCTTGTCATCTTTGAGGTACTCGTACAAGGCTCGCACAAAGGAACGAGTGAAGAAGATCGTGCCCACGGCAAACTTGATGGGTTCCGTGACAACCATGGTGGCGTCTGAGGTGGAGGTGGCTCACCTGAAGAAAATAGAATATCCTGTTAGAATTTGCGATGGATAGACAGGTGATTGTGGTTGTACGTCCTGTACTTATCTTATTTTATGCACTTTGGTAGGTTAATTGCTAGTAGGCCTAATTAGGACAGGAGGATGACACAGCAATGAGGCAAAGGATGATTGAAACTGATGTCCAACATTGAACATGGGTCCAGTAACTTGACCAGAACTGACTTGGCCAAATGTTATAAATCTATTATCTTTTTCTAGCTGCAAAGGAAAACAGGCAAAAGTTATTCGGCTTATCTCTCTTTTTCTGATTGAAAGGTACTTATAAGAGCCAAAAGTAATGTGTTTCTTTTTTTTTCACTATTAGATAATAGCTCCTCTTTATCATTTTTATCCACCACTGTTTGCTTGTATAAGACTATCCTACAGCACAAGAAAAAGTCACAATCATAAATTAAGTTTGCATGCTATAAAATCCTATCCATAAAAAAAACAAAATTCACCTATCCTAATCTAAATGATACCATTACAAACTCATAAAATTTCAAACTTAAGCAAACAAACTTTAAAAACCTCAATGAAATCCTCTCATAGATCTAAAATGAAACATTATTCACTATATTTCATATTTCATAATCTAAATGATATAGTGTAACAAACTTAAAAAGATTTCTAACTTAGGCGAACAAACTTTCGAAAAACCTCAGTTCAATTCTGTTATCTATAATAAAACTAACTTTGTTGTAATCTAATAATAAATCTATTATAGTTATTTACTAAATGGCACAACAAAACACTTACGTAATAATTAAATAAAGTATGGCACACAAATTCCAAAAAACTTAAAAACGATCATTTGTCTATCAAGTTTAGGAAACTAGTAGACCTGCTCCTAACAACGACAGTCCGATATCCCTACCTGCTCCAAGATGATTCTCAAGTTAATCTCAACACAACTTGAGTTCCGCGAACCACTTTATAAGATGACTAATCTTAAACAGACAAAAAATCTATGACAGTTACTTATATTGTCTTTTCTTTTATCTTTTTATCTTCTTTATCTATCACTCAGCAGTCACTACGTGAAATGATGGTGTGTTAAAAGTAGGGAGGGACGGAGATGGGACCTTCGACTGAGAAAAGGGGGGGGGAGGGGAGAGAGAAAAGGGGGGGGAGGGGAGAGAGAAAAGGGGGGGGAGGGGGGGAAAGAAAGTGAGCAGGATCAAGTCCATGGCAGTAGTGTGCAATTGGTCAAATCATTGAAATGAGAAATAGCTCTCTGAGGATGGACAGCCAGGGCTTTGGAGTCCGTTCACTTACTACCTGACTCTTTTGGCTTTCTGAAAAGCGACTACAACTAATTACTAGTCATTAGGTCTCGTAAATTACGACTCTTAACTCCCGACTCCACTTATCGGCATTATTGCACACAAATATTACTTGGATTTAAACAGGCGAGAAAAATGTATTCTACAATGTTTAAATAGGATTGTGGACAAGATCATTTGTTCATTTGTGTAAAATTTGTGATACATTTCACACTTTTGTAACAGTTTTCTTGTAAATCACATTAATTTAATTTTTGACTCTGACTCTGATTCCTAATAAAAATCAAATTTCGACTCGGACTCCAGCTGCACCAAAAAACCTCTGACTCCTGACTCCACCATATTCCCTGTTTTCCCTGTACGGTGGGGGATCCATTTGTAGAGCCCCAGTAGAACATAGGCATCTGCCCCCTCCCCCAATTTAATTCTTTAGATCTGCCACTGCAGCTCACTGTAGAGGTTAAAATTAAAACTACATTGGCTATACAAAGACCAACGGCTCTCTGCCAAGAAATGGTGACTTGAACCCCAAATTATGCCCACATTGCTGTTCAGAGCACTGAATGAACTAAGAAGGCCATCAAACCTATTGAATATAAATTGAACTTGGTACCTCTTTCGATGTTTCTAAAACAATGCGAAATGACAACACCAACTTGCAATTTGACCTTAATATAAATACACATAGTATGGAGTCATTTGTATTCTGGGCCCCTTTGCTTTTGTCGCCAAGTGAAACTTGAGCACAATGAAATCATGCAAATTTGTTTTGCATTGATGCACAGCCCTTTGCAGTATATAAATAGGCTTAGTGATTCTCAGATCAGCAGATCAGTATCCATGCAATATTTTTTTCAAAGAAGCAGCACGCCATACCACCTTTTAATATGCAGTGCCGTGTGTAATTTTGTGAAACAGGAGATCCTATGCCATTGGGTCAATGCTAAACATCCTCAACTAAACTGCTTGTGGAAACATGAATTCTCATCCGATGAGAGGAAAACATCTTGGACGGGTCATAAAGGATCATATTTGAGGCATGTGGGATAACAGTAGTCAGTAGCTGACAATTTTCTTTACTGGTCCGGAGCTAGGTATGGGTCAGAATCTTTGATAAGTACAAGTGAAACACAAGCCCAATGTTATTTCAATGGGAAGGGTGGTTCACTTACTTAGCAAAGACTTTAACCCATACCTAAGATACGGCGATCACCTGTCTCGATATAGCCAACTAAGGAGCTGCAGAGGTGTAAAAAACAAAAACACACAAACAAGCAAACAAACCCATACCTAAGTACAGCAAAAAGAATTGGCAGCCATTGTTATACATTCCTCAAATATCGGCTTTTATGACCCGATATTTTTTCATCGCATTGGATGAAAATTCATGCTCTGACAAGCAGTTTGTTTGAGGATGTTAAACATGTTACTTGCAGGCGACACTGTTAGGTGCATCATTTTCCAAATGGTATCAATATCTCGGGAAATTTCATTCCTGGGACTGCATTTTGATGTCAGTTTCATCTCTGTAGGACAATTATTTCTATGGGATTTGTTTGTTTGTTTGTGTTTTAAGCCTCTGAAGCACCTTAGTGGGCTATATCGAGGCAGGCGATCGCCGTAGGATGATGAGATGAGAAGACTACGAGTCTGGCACCTTATTAATTCAGGGATGCCCAGGGTCTTTCAGTTGCCCCAGCATAGAATACTGGATACAATCCGCCTCCATTTAATGTCCCATGGGCTCGGACTAAAGTGTGTTCCCGGGGTGAGATTTGAACCCACGCCCTCAAAGCCAGTTGACAAGCGCACTTACCAATTAGGCCACGGGGGAACATATATTTCTATGGGAAAGCAGCATCCGAAAAGTCTGAATTCAATGGCCAGTTTGTTTACTTGTCATGTTTCCTGCTATTAAATGTTTTAGTAAAACAACTCAAGCAAAACCTTGAGAAGGGTCACCATTCCAAGAATTGTATGGCCTGGACTCAAACTTGCTTCCTTGTCTATCTTACTTCTTCGATACGCCAAACAACATGTGAGTAATAACAAATAAATTAACTCCTTTTAATCGCTTTATAAATAATAATTATCTTTTTGGGAAATCTCTAATGTAGTTAAAGTCATCAAAATTTTGAAGAGAATGGCTGCAATTTATCAGGGTCTTCAACGATCAAATCAATCTTTGAAATGGGTTCTTTATCAAATTCAATGAAAATGCCAACCCGTGATCTGAACGGCATGCCCAAAAAAATACTGCTGTCAATTGATTGTGGAAAATGACCCGGGAGTCAAGTGTCCGCATTCTCAAAAGAATGAAGTCTCGGATAAGAGAGTTTATTAAAGGGTGGTGACTGGCACAACCCAACCTTGTTTCCAATTGACCAAGTTATTGAGATCGAAGTTAAGTCTCTTGGGCATTATTTTTGTACCTTTGACTTTAACCTGTGTACTGTGTATACTACTGAAATGGACTCGAAGAGTCAAAGGACTCCTGATTGGAAAATTACCTGACATTTTGCCCTGGACTTTGGAGCCAAATATTTGGTTGATTAAACATTTCTAAGGTGAAGTTGTTCTAAAAATGTTTTCTCTATCACCTGTCAGAAATGCTTGTATAAAAATTTTACACGTGAATGTACATGTGTAAAAGACTACCGCACTACCAGTCCCTTTCCTATGGAAACCCATAGGGCCTGATAGTAGAACTCTCCTCTTTCAAGCTCACCGGCATCCACGTGCACAAAAAAAAACACAAACTTTTTTCCAGAAACATTGGCGTCCATTAGGCTTGTACAATGTACATTGTCAATGGCGCCGCTTTTTCAAAGGTCCATAACACACTTTAATCTGCCTGACAATGCTGGATTAGCCCAACCGAGTCAACTCCTGAACCTAATCCCTGGATCCCACGAGTTTGATGATACCTGTAGATTTATAAGTGTTCTGGAGCCCAGAATGCCAGCTCCATCGACTCAGCAATGGTGCAAAATGGCGGCTTGTTTACAGAAATAGTTAATTTGTGCGCAGGGATGTCGGAGAGCTGCAAAAAGGAGAGTTCCACTATCAAGCCCTATTGAACCATTGGGCCCAACAATAACTTTCTTGCAGAACTATGCAAAACCTAGTGAATTTCACAAACAAGAATCCGCGGATTCAAAGCCTGGCTCAAGTGGCAGTGATGACGGCAAAATATGTAGCAATGCTGGTGAAATAGTTTAGTCTACTTTATGGTTTGGAAATGGCAGAGAAAGGTGGTTCTGAATTGCGGCAAGTGAAGTGTTGTTATTGTAGTTGTTCCATGTACAAAATAATATCCAAATAACCACGAAAAGAATGAGTACGATTTTTTCAAATCGTGAAGTCGCCCAATTTCCTCCTTTGAAAAAAATGGCGAAATTGAAAAAAATTTGGAAGAAAAAAAGTTTTTTTTTAATTTAGGAAAAAAAATTGTAAATCTTGGCACAAAAAATTTTTAAATTTGAAAAAGAGATGTTGCCTGATTTCCTCTTTTTGAAAAAAAATAAAAATAATGAAAAAAAAGTTGAAATTTTTTTTTTTTTTTCAAATCTTGAAGAAAAAAAAATGTTGGGAAAAAAAAAATTTTTTTAATTGAAAAAAAAAAGTAATTTCCATACATCTAGCTACCCTAACAAACCAATAAAACACAAAAACAGATATATTGAACCTATAGTTATTGAACAGTAGAGTTGACAGACAATATTTTCAGACCATTACACCTGAATTAGCCTGGTGAGCCAGGCTAAAAATACACAACATTTTTGCAAGAACATGCAAAATTTCACAAATTTATATTAAGTTGTCCAAAAAAATAAATCCTGCGGCACAGACTGATAATTTTTGAGGTAATTTCCACCAACCTTTCCAAAATCCTTCTTTTTTTTCTTTTTTTTGCCGAAATTTAAAAGCAAAAGAATTGGTGTCCCTCATGAGCTTTATATTTGTTTGCTAAAATATTATTAATCAGACAAGAAACTTCTGATTTTATTCGCGGAACAACAATTATGTCCAGGTAAAATGATTATTTTTGTCATTTTTTGATCAACCTTTACACATAAAATAAATCTCTCACTCATTTTTACTTCCTATCTTGGCACCAGTTTATGTGTCCCAAATTCAATTTTGTCACATATTTTCATTCAAGTTTTCACAATTAACATCATGCACTTACATAACATTTTAATCAAAAGGACCAAAAAATAATAATCTTCTGTTACATAGTTTATCAACATCATTTTTACAGTAGGCCTAATAAAAAATTTATCTCAAAGTGAGGAGAATACCTATGACAAAATTAGACATGTTCTAGTAATGCTGACATCATGGAGAATTAAGCCTGGATACCAGATATTTCAGGATATTATCTTTTATTATCACCTAAAGTGTAAAAAATATATTAAATATATTATCATCTTAATGTCTAGAGATGCATTTACAGCACTTTTTGACTTCCAATAGGCCTAACTGATCCGAGTACAGCATTTTCAATTCCCAATCCAATCCCAGAACCGGTCAGATTTGCTGAACCAATTGCTGATCCGAATCACACCATTTTAAATGAAAAATTCGGATTTAACACACTATTTCATTGTTATGATTTTCTCAACTCATCATGACTAAAACCATTAATAAAACATTTGGAATTTGTGGATCAACATATTCTGAAGATAGAGCAGATTCTGCTGAAGTATTTTGGTACTTTAGGTGGGTAACCAGGCCCCATTTAAGCATGTAACTCCCAAACGGAGTCTCCATTTGGGACTTCAGGGAGTTACGGGAGTTGACAGGAGTTGCCGTGAGTTGTGGGAGTTAGCAGGAGTTACCAGCAGTTACGGGAGTTAGCAGGAGTTAGTGGGAGTTATAGGAGTTGACAGGGATTACCAGGAGTTGTGGGATTTACTAGGAGTTAGTGGGAGTTACGGGAGTTAGCAGGAGTTAGTGGGAGTTACAGGAGCTAGTGGGAGTTACAGGAGCTAGTGGGAGTTAGTGGGAGTTACGGGAGTTAGCAGGAGTTAGTGGGAGTTAGCAGGAGTTAGTGGGAGTTAGCAGGAGTTAGTGGGAGCTAGCGGTAGTTAGCAGGAGTTGTGGGACTTCCAGGAGTTCCGGGAGTTACATGCTTAAATGGGGCCTGTAACCAGGGGCGTTTTTCATTTTTGTAGAGGGGGATGATTTGGGCAAACGCAAATTTTGTGCGTGGCCCAACGGGCCGAAAGTAGAGTGGTGGGGGATTTTGTAAATATTGCCATGTCACTTTTAACAAACAAAATTTAAAATTTTGCTCTTACAGAACTTTATGCAAGTTATATACACAGCAGCAGATTAAATTACGGTAATATCTCTTTCGTCTCAAGATCTCACCATAGCCACTACAAGATAATCGTCATGATAGACAATCGTTTTATCAAGATAAAAAAATTATTCTTTCTCATCTGTTATCTTTTTATCACGTAGTACCTCCTTCTTTTGTGAGGTCAGCTAAATATAAGCCATCAAAGTGTCATAATATGGTGTCTCTGCCAGGAACGAATTTTCGGTCAAGTGAATTGTTTTTGGGACGAAGAGCGGTGGCCTGAGAGGCCGCTATGTGTGTTGCAAGGTGAGCGCATGCAAATTCATAAAAAAATTATCAATAAAGCAGCATGAGACAAATCAGTACAGTCACGATTCGTTATTGTTATGTAATACAGTAAGGCCAAACAAAATTGATTTTTAGCGTCAAGGATCTTTTCGAGGTATCTTTTCTGAGGTTGGTCCATACAATAGAACTTTGTAATTTAAATTTTTTATCAAATATTGTCAATTGAAGAAAAATCATGGCCAAGCTCAACTTATTTTTTTCGTAGGATGAAAATCTGTTGGGTCAGTCGATCCGAGAAGCTAAAAATTTATTATGACGGGCCTAATAGTGCACAATTGAACACTGACGTGGCTTGGGCTGCGGGTCAAAGACAAAGTTAGCCAAAATATTTTGGACTCTGCTTACCAGGACCGTATATTTCACTCCGATAGTAACGACTATCACTCTAATGCCTTTGTGAGGGTAGCAAAAGAAAAGATGGACAAGAGAGTAGAGACCAAAGGAACATGGATGGATGATTGGAGCTTTATGTCCTGTATTCTTGCACTTGGTTGGCTAATTAGGGCAAGAAGAGGACAGGGCAATGATCAAAGGATGATTGAAACAGCCGTCCCACATCGGCCCAGGTGACCTTGTAAAGGCTGGATTCGAACCCAAGACCCAGCAATTGGCAGCCCAGCACACTACCACTGAGCTAATCCTCCCCCCCCCCCCCCCGAGACCAAAGGAGGAGATCATAGCAAGAGAAGAGGAGATATACAAATCATACGAGGAGACTGGAGGAGATGATAGGAAGAGAAGAAGAAGAGATATACAAGAAATAGGAGATTAAATGAGATGACAGGACATGATAGCAAGAGGAGATGACAAGAAGAGAGGAGATTTACAAGAGATTAGAGGAGACTAAAGGAGGAGATGATAGGAAGAGAAAAAGAGGAGATCTAGAAATAGGAGATTAAATGAGTTCACAGGACATGATAGCATGAGGTGATGACAACAAGAGAAGAGGAGATTTACAAGAGATTAGTTGAGACGAAAGGAGGAGATGATAGGAAGAGAAGAAGAGGAGATCTACAAGAAATATGTGATTATAAGAGAACAGGACATGATAGCAAGAGGAGAAGACAAGAACAGAAGAGGAGATTTACAAGAGATTAGAGGAAACTAAAGGAGGAGATGATAGGAAGAGAAAAAGAGGAGATCTACAAGAAAGAGGTGATTTAAAGAGGAGCTGGCCAGACATTATAGCAAGAGGAGATGACAAGAAGAGAAAAGGAGATTTACAAGAGATTAGAGGAGACCAAAGGAGGAGATGATAGGAAGAGAAAAAGAGGAGATCTACTAGAAATAGGAGATTAAAGGAGGAGTTCACAGGACATGATAGCATGAGGTGATGAACACAGGAGAAGAGGAGATTTACAAGAGATTAGAGGAGACCAAAGGAGGAGATGATAGGAAGAGAAAAAGAGGAGATCTACTAGAAATAGGAGATTAAAGGAGGAGTTCACAGGACATGATAGCATGAGGTGATGACAAGAAGAGAAGAGGAGATTTTTAAGAGATTAGTTGAGACGAAAGGAGGAGATGATAGGAAGAGGAGATCTACAAGAAATATGTGATTATAAGAGAACAGGACATGATAGCAAGAGGAGAAGACAAGAACAGAAGAGGAGATTTACAAGAGATTAGAGGAGACCAAAGGAGGAGATGATAGGAAGAGAAAAAGAGGAGATCTACAAATAGGAGATTAAACGAGGAGTTCACAGGACATGATAGCATGAGGTGATAACAAGAAGAGAAGAGGAGATTTTTAAGAGATTAGAGGAGACCAAAGAAGAAGATCACAGGAAGAGAAGAAGAGATCTGCAAGAAATAGTCCTGAGATTAAAGGAGGAGATGACAGGACATGATAGCAAGAGGAGATGACAAGAAGAGAGGAGATTTACAAGAGATAGAGACCAAAGGAAGAGATGACAGGATGAGGAGAAGAGGAGATATACAAGAAATAGGAGATTAAAGGAGAGAACAAGAAGTGATAGCGGGGGGAGATGATAAGAAGAGAAGAGGAGATTTACAAGAGATTAGAGGAGACCAAAGACGATAGGAAGATGAGAAGAGGAGACCTTCAAGAAATAATTGATTATGACAGGAAATGATAGCAAGAGGAGACGACAGGAAGAGATGAGGAGATTTAAAAGAGATGATTAGAGATTAGAGAAGACCAACGGAGGAGATGATAGGAACAGAAGAGGAGATTACCCAGAAATAGGAGATTAAAGGAGGAGTTTATAACAGGACATGATAGAAAGAGGAGATGACAGGAAGAGACGAGGAGATTGACAACAGATTAGAGGAGACCAAAGGAGATGATAGAGAGGAGAAAGGAGATCCACAAGAGATTGGAGATCAAAAGAGATGACAGCCCATTATGGTAGCAAGAGGCAATGATAGGAAGAGAAGAGGAGATGTACAAGATATTTGAGGAATTCAAAGGAGATGACAGGAAAGTATAGCAGGAGGAAATGATAAGAAGAGGAGACAATAGGTAGAGGAGTTCTAAGAAGATACATTCAAGAGACTGAAAAAGATCAAAGGAGAAGATGAAGAGAGGAGAATAAGTCAAAGAGATTAGAGGAATTCAAATGAGGAGAAGACCGGACATGCAAGATAGCAGAGCTCTAGGAGATGAGAGGAAGAGCTAGAAGAAAAGGAGACATGTAGTCTCAACAAGCAAGAGATCAAAGGAGGAGATGACATACAAGGCAGAGAAGGTACAATCAAAACAACCACGTGGCAGGGTTTTGCATACAAAATTACTGACTGTTCAGATTTTTGGAGCAATTTGGGTACATAGTATTTACATGGTATAAATTTTGCCCCCCCCCCCTCCCCAAAAAAGGGCCTAGAGGCCTACCAAATATAGGCATGTATAGAAACCTCCTTAAACCTGTGTAGCATTTTTAAGGCCTCATTGACTCCCACCTAAACTAAATACTTGATACCATGCTGCACATATATCTACTGTAGTTCCAAATAGAAGCTATTCTATGTCAACTTACAAATGACATTCCTGTTCCAAGAAATCGATTTCATCACATCAAAGTCAATCATGTCTGGTCTAAAATTGCCAATAATTTTATCAAACCACCTTGCCTGCTGTTGCAAATTGCAGAACACGTTCTACACAAACAATTAAACGTTTCTAAACCAAGAAATGTGACAATACACAATTAATTTCTTGAAAATTAAGGGAATCCTAGACACTCTCACCTTGTCCAAGTTCGGCTGCTGCACTGACTGACCCAGTGAGCATGCGCAGTGGTTGAAAACATCAGCCCATGGCTGCTCAGCCTACCACGTGTTTCTGGGAGCCCATGAAATTAAAAGCAAAATGCATGACCTGTCATCACTGCCTTCCCGGTACACGTGCACTAAAAAGGTTTCATTTAATAGACTACCTGGTCTGCCCAGTCCATCAGTGGCTGGAGTCTCTCCCTATATATTGCATCAGGTAATTTTTGACACTGTCACTTTAAAAAATTTAATCACATACATGTGTGTTAGGCCTATTAGAATGTTTTAAAGGAGCCTATGAAAGGAGCCTATTAATAAACTTACAAATTTACAACTAACAAAGGTTTGCCATTCCTTTTGATCTGTTGAGCTGTCTATCTAGAGGTCTATAGATATGTCTATTGGTATCAATCTCAATCTAAAATATCTCTTTCCTGTCTTCCAATTCTATCATCCATTTATATATCTTAAATTGAAATTTCTATCCATTTCTCATTTTCTATTCATTCTTTTCAATCCATTTCTTATATATAATATTCTCCCAATTCATCCATTTCCAAACATCCATTTCCATGCTTAGGACATATATATCATATATCCAATTTCTATCCATCCATTCCAGTCCATATCTTATTCATTTCTATCCATCCATGTCTTTCCATTTCTATCAACACATTTCTTTGAATTATTTCCACACATTTCTATTCATTCCTATCCATAAGATTCCATTGGCAATGATCGCCATTGCCCTTTATGTTGATTTATCCATGTCTATCCATTTAGGCCTAAATATCATTGACAGGCTGTCATTCTGTCAGTTTTGAGACAACTAAGTGAAGAAGAAAATCTTTGCAATCACTGTGATATCTACAGGAGTTTGCTGAAGCTATCCTAGGTATTTTAAATTAAGATTCTCTGGGTGAGGTATCAATTAATTGGTAGGTATTCAAATCATAAACTGGATTTTTATTTAATTCGGATCTATGCCAAATGATACTTTGAATGGGATACTTTAAATCCAGGATAGAGCAAAATTTATAATAGTTGTGGAACAAGAACCCGCGGGTTGCCCCAATGCAGGTGGCTTCTTTTAAAACAATTAATGATGTAATGATGCCTATCTGGTTTGTAAATTTCTATATGTGGGCAAATTGGCTTAAAATAGGTTAGAGAAAGCTTTCTTTTTTATCAGCTGCCAGATCGAACCCAATTTTTTTCTGTGTTTTTGCTGCGACTTAAAATATTAATGTTTAATTGCCCTCAACTGGTTATATTACTGCTTGGGCCAATAAAACTCAATATTGGTTTCCTCACCATCCACTATCTATATAATACATTATGTGTTAGTTTAAAACTACCATTTGGTGTAACAAAGGAACTCAATTTCTCTGTCAAAGGTTTATTATGAATATTTACAATAATATTTACAATAATAATAAATTGGTTATCAATGCCATTTAAAAATTGTACAGAATCGAAAATGTATGAAATTATCACCTGCTTTATAAGTGCTATAAGCAGTGTTAATTAATTGTTAATATGCAGATATACAGTAAAAATACTTTAATGTGCAACAATCATTCGAACAACAATCATTCGAGCAATCCATTACTTTGGTCATTGAAGTAATAGACCTATACTACATGGAACAATGAGTTATAATATCACAAAGTGCTTTTTACTTCAATCCTTTCAAATCCAAAGTTCTAACAACTCTCCCAATCAACATTGAACGCTCAAACTTTTTAAAATTTAACCCTTTATACTGGACTGAAGGGCAGAGAATTTTCTAAGGATTTTCGACTGGGAGACCGACGGGTCTACATTACGACATTATTTGTAGCGACATTATTAGTAGCACAGCGGTGAGTAAGCTGGGAAGGCACATAAATGTCCCCTCAGCAATGCATTTTTTAACATAGTGACTGGGAGGCCAAAATTGTCTCCCAGTCATTGCCAGATTGGTGTCACTTTTAGACAAACTTTTTTTCCAGGGACTTTTATTAATTACACACTTGGTTGTCTGACTTGTCTTAATTCTTTTTTGCAAGCTGTAAATGTCGCGGCCCGCTGGGTTTTTTATGCTGCTGAAAGATTGTTGCCCTGGTAAATTGTTTTGTTGGAACTGCCCAGTCTGGCCAGGGTTAATTAGTTAAACTGTTAACTAGTGCTGTTGTCAAAACCAGTAAATTCACAAAGATCTACTGAGTACTGATTTCAAAATATTACATAGGCCTATAGGCCTAAGCGTATCTCTCATTTCTTTAAGGACAATTTCAAATTTTCAATATTATTTGATGGAAAGTGAAATACAAAGTCATTACGGATGAATCAAGTGCAAATAAACACCTTCATTCAAAAATTAATTAATGGTGTGTAATACTCTCTGATTTGCTAAAACGTAATACCTTCATTGATTGGTCAATTCAAATGCGTTTAACAGTCTCTTAAATTTTGAAGAGCATATTTTCAGCATGATGATGATTATTTAAAGAATAATATTTAATACAAAGATTGCCATGTGCAATTTAGACATCATCATGGCATCAGACTAAATCAAATGCCTTCAAAATGCAGGCTATCATGCTTTGTCTATGTGACTCTGATTGGCTTAGAAGATGTGCCACTTCCTCTGATTGGTCTGTGGTCTGTCCTAATTTATTACAGGACTGAGCTTCTTTTCTTTACATTGTCAGCCTCGATGTACCCTATAAAAACTTGATTAACTAAATTAATTATTTAATATATTTTAATATATATCACAAGATTGGTAAGGCATAACTCCTTCAAGATGTGTGCAGTGTGGCTGTCTCTGATTGGTCCAGAGATTGTGTCACCACCTCTGATTGGTCAGTCCAGAAATGACTGAAAAGGCTCCATTTGAGGAGCGATTTTTGCATTTTTTTTTTTACCTGTAGGGTTAGAATTATAAAATGAGTTTCATGGATAAAGGTTCATTAGATTCTCTGGCTCTTTTTGATTGGCTCAGAGCTTGTTACATCGTCACTGTTGCTGTGATAAGAGTTATAGACATAGACAATAGACATAGACAAAATTTATTTGAATTCGGCATTTACTGTACAACATGATAACATTAGTTTAAACAAACTAGTGTAACCGAAATAAACTGGTGTAACCGAAATTTTTTAAACAAAGTAATTAAATAAAACAATTTAAATTAAAATTAAGGTAAAAACAATAAGAGTAAACAACAGATGATAAAAATAAATTAATTGAGGATAATAAAAACGAAGTGATAAAAACGAAATGAACAGGAGGTATTATAAATAGAGTTTCACATCTTTTAACTTGAGAAACAACTGTAATTATGAAATTCCTGGTGAGAAACTATAGTTCAATTACAAAATTAGAGTCACTGGCAAAGCATCACTGGATTCATCAAGCGTAACTCCTGCAAGATGCGTCGCTCTCTCTGATTGGCTTAGAAGTTGTGTTGGCCTCTCTGATTGGTCAGCTCTGATTTTTGCTGGACTGAGTTTCATTTGAGGAGCTGCAGGTGGTAGCACTAGTATTCCTTTTGGAACTTTTGGCCTTTCAATGTCTTGATACAAAGCTTCATTTACTTGTTCAGTCTTGACATGAGGATTGAAATGTTGGTAGTAAACTTGGTATCTCGGGTCATCTGTTTGGGGACTCCATGTTTGGTTGCTAGGCAACGGGTCATGGTAAGGCGAAGAATGCTCCAACCAGTGATCGACATGTTCCAAGTTTTTTCCTTTCTTATTCGTTGGCTTATTTTTACTGGTTGGCATCGTCTCGTAATGATGAACTTGAGGGGATACATTTTGGAATGCTGACACCACTTGCGGGGTTCCATTTGGTCCAGTTTGGAACTTGCAATCAGTATGTTCTCTTGGCGAGTTTCGAGAAATCTTTGGCTTCGGCTTAACTGGAGGTCCTTGGCTAACAGTTTTTGAAGGATTGTTTTTTACGATCTCAACATTTTGTTGAAAATTCTGCACGATATTCGATGATTTTGGAAACGATCTCCGGTCAAGACTTCCTTGCTTCTCACTGTCCCACACAGTGTTGATGTAATCTTTGTTTGAGTGATAATCATCAGGATAAATATTAGGAAAGTTTTGTTGCATGTTTGACGTCATGATGCCATCTCTGTGAACTGCAGTATCGAGGGGTGCAGTATTCTCGTAACTCGAGTAACTCACTGAAGTTGGGGTGAACATCTGGTCATAACTTCGTCCAAATTCCAATTGAGAAGGCAAGGTTTCGAACCCACGATTATAGAAACCCTGGTGTCCGTGTAATTCATACGAGTCAGAGGATGTCGTTAGTGACCTCTCTTCGCTACTTCTACTACTACTGCTTTTATCCAGCACCATCTTCCTAACTTCTCCTAATATCTTGTAATCATCTTCAAAGAATGAATTTTTACCATTTAGGCTATTAGGACTGTACGCTCCTTTATTTGTATTTTGCACATTGCTTTTTGGCTTGAAATTGCTTCCATAAATGGCACTATTATAATCATCCAATGCCTTATTTGAGAATGTCGATTTGCTCGATACATCAGATCTGTTGCTATAGATACTAGACATGGTCTTAGTGCTGTTAACTGACACTCTTCTTGCCCTACCGACTTTGGGTGGCAACGGTGGAACTACTGGTAAATCTCCATTTAATCCATAGATGGAGCCAGTGTTGTATAGTTCATTGCTAATCCCATAGAGGACAGCAGCATCCAGTGCCACATTCTCCCCACTTTTAATAACATTGCTAGAACTGGCTAGCGATTGATAAGGCACATTAGGTTGAAATCCTTGGTATAACGGGTTAGTAATGGTGAAAGGATCCGGGTGATGAAAATGGGTTAAATGCTGCAAAGAAAAATATTTAAAACTATTGAAATTTAACCAATTAAAATTTTCAAGATATTTAATTGGTTGACAATGTTTCAATTTATATTTGCTTTTGACAAGATATCCGGACACCAGACAAGAAAGACTAAATTGTCAGTTGTCTAGACATTTTCACATGTCTGCAACACTGTCTACAAACTAGCACAGTATCTCCTCATTGGATACTGCTATAAATGTCTATTATAAATAAAAGGTCTTTTTGTATTCAACTCTCAATACTATTAATTAACCAGAGAATTTCTTAGGGTCATTCCAAAAAACAGTAATCATTCTTGAAACATTTCCTAGCTGTGAAAATACACCATATAAAACAAGTTACGACACTTAGTAACCAGTGCAAACAAATTACCATCATCACAAACAGAAAAACAGTAAAACACAAGACATTACTTTTGTATAAAAAATGTACAATTTATTCAACGTACAAAATCACATAACTCAGAATCAGATCTCAGCGCAACATTTTTACAAGGTAAATACTTCACAAAGGAATTTTCAACATAATCTGTGTAGTGAACACAAAATTAGGCCGCACATATTTCAATTTTAGCTTCTCGGATCGACTGATGCAACAGATTTTCTGCCTACGGACAAAAAAATTGATCTTATTCACAATTTTTTTTAAATTAACAAATATTATGATTTCAGTTTTTTTCTCTCGACCGAACGACCCTAGAAAAAGTGCCTCGAGAAGATCCGAGAAGCTAAAGATCAATTATGCCCAGCCTTACTGTGGTCCTGTTTAACATAGATGGACAATTATTGTGACAAATAGTTGACGGATGTAAATTTTGTCTACATCTAATGGAGATTAGATTTAGTAAATATGTCAGTCAAATTTAAAGAGCTTTGAACCAAGTTTCCATAACTGACTAAAACATACCAATATTCATTAACAAACTCAGTGTACGTAGCAAAATAAGCATTGCTGTGAAAAAATTTGTTAAAATGCATACATCCTTAACGGTAGCACAATCTGAAATTTTACTAAATTATTTTTCAAACTTCTTATATTTCTATGCAAGAATTCAGAATCATTCAAAAAGCTTAAATAAATTTTCAACTGTAACTCTTAGCCTAATAGCAACAAGAAATTTCAAAACTTGAAATATTGGAGATTAATATGCATGACAGTTAAACTTTAGTATATAATCTTAATAGCTTAACTCTATGAACTTGAAAACCACAAGATATCTTGAAATAAATACTAGAACAAGTCCAACGAAATACCAGAATTAGTTTTAGACTCAATTAAAAGGATTAATATAATAAGAGTTATAACCGTTCATTCAAGCAAAAGTTCATCAAATGAATACTTCAGAAAATTGTGTAAATATTCATCTTATGTCAAATAGTCAATTGGAAGCCGAAAAAGTCCAGCTCCAAAAGTTTTTAAAAATTTACATTTCTTTGTTATTACCACTTGCTCAACCTTCCTCATGCTTCTGTAATACAATAACTTTTTACATATTTACATTTAATACATCCTTGGTTATTTACAAATGCAATTAAATAAAGACTGTACATATGCATTCATGTACATAGAGTTGATATGCAATACTTGTATATGCAGGGACATTGCTATTACCCTAACTACTCGATTAGAGGCCCCCCTACCCCTTATATATTTTTTTCACAAGGGTTTCCAGCAGGGCCTGTATTTGAGGTGGACCTGAAGTAATGCTTAGTAAAACTAAGATATAATAGGTAAATCTCTGATATTGAGGTCAATTTACAAGAATAATATACTCAAAAAGGCCATTATTCGAAAGAGGCCTTAATTTGTTGAAAGGCACCTATCCTGCGCATCAATATGGGGTGGCCTTCTATTTGAGGGGGGCCTTTAACCGAGTATATACGGTACTCGTACTACTATCAGATTAACTATCAATATCTTGAGATCAGGTTGTTAAATTTTACATCAGTGTTAAAATGAATTTTACAAATTACAATACACTACATATTGGCAGTGGATATAACTGTGTTATTTTTCCTCTGATAGGTGCTGCCCCTACTGGATATAAAGAAACTACGAGAGATGTCTCTCGATTCATTGTAAATTATATTTGACATATTGATTACGAAATGCGAAATTGTTCCTTTTTTGTTGATCCATTTGATAGGTTTAAATTTGAGAAAATTAAAATATCTGTTTGCTTTGAATATGACACTTAGTCGAAATATTCAAAAACAATCGTCAACATTGATACAGCTTAGCTCCAAAAATCATGAATATGTGAAAAATTTCTTTGCATAGATACATTTCTGAATATATTATAAGGGCACTTTGTCTTATACCTCTCAATATTAAAGTTAATTTACAGATATTTGTAACCTGATAATTTTTACTACATGTGAAAGAGATCGATTGAGCATTTTACAATCTAACATTATTTACAGCATAGATCCATTTTACAAATCCAGCTGTAAAATTGGCGTAACAAGGAGACCATATACATTCGTTGAAGAGTATTTCTGGTGTAAATTGTACAAATATGGAAGCGTTGTCATGGTAACCATATGGGCGGATTATGATTCATCACTTTTAAAGATAATCAAGTGGAACCCGTCAAATTCACAAAATTATTGAAAATACAATCATCATGGTGCCTGTCTAACTTATGGAAGTTTTGGTGATTGAGACGTACATGTAAATAACTTAAAATCGTTAAAAATTCTAAAATCATTTCCAATAAAATTTATTTTGTTGAAGGGACTACCAAATATTCTATGATTATGAATAACTTATAACTTAGTTTAATTTAACATGACTGTAAAAGTATTCTCTACATCAAAAGATTTACATCTTTTAATTGAATGGTTTCTTGGTCCGATATTAACACTATCTGTTTCTGCTTTGCTATCCTTGGTGTACAGGCAGACAAAAAGTTCTAAACTATGTCCCTAACTAAAATTGGTCTACCATTCAGAAACATGCACATAATCACACATACAATTGTTACACATTTCAAAAATAATTTAGCACCATTTTTGATTAACATTTCAATTAAGAGTAAGCTGCTGATGACAATTACATATATATTTTTAAAAAGACGGATACAGATATATGTAAATAAATCACCATGCAATTGTCTTTCTTACACATAATCGTGTTTAAAACATAATTGTGTTTACGCAACACAATGGTGTAGGAGTCATGTGACCATCACAAAAAGTTTGATCGTTGCTAAGGCAGTTGCTAGGGTGTTTTCCATAGCAACAGTGTCATTGTTCTGAGGCTTAATCGACAGTAAAATCATCCATTGAGTATCCAGCTTAACATGCAAATGACATGCAAATGAGACAGATATGGGAAACAGTTGAACACCAAATAAGGACGATAAAAGTTCCGTCAATTAATTCAGACACGAATAACTGTTCCGTGGACGCAGTACAAGATGTGCATCACGACACGGAAAAACTGTAGCTGACGATTCGACAAAATATTACAAATAATCCATGGATGATAACGAGATGCAGTGCAAACGATGTCGGACGTACACAGTGACATTATAAGCTTTTTGACATTCTTGGGGCTTATTTTGACGTTCATTTTGGACGATTTTGACCACATAACGTTCAAGTACGATGTCACAATACACAGCGAGTGTCACAGACATAGCAACAGCAGCACTTTCGGTTGCTATGGCAACTGGGGTGTCACCATAGCAACCATCACAGTCAACACAATTGGCAGCGTGTAACAGTCAGGTCATAAATAGGTCAAATAATTGTGTCAAAGTTCATCATACGACAACTTCATAAATGACCTTTTTGGGTTTAGCTGGGTCCGGTGTGGAAACTCCACTATCCCCACTGCTGTTATTCATGCCAGGATGGAGATGATGGTCTGAAAATAAATCACAAAAACATACAATTAGTTAAAACACAAGGCTATAGTTACTCTTCTCTGTGCTGTGTAAGTATATTTCGCACTGGCCGACCAATAACTTTTTTTTCAGAGTCAACAGCTAAAGGTTAATTTTGAACGCAATATTAAATTGAATTCCAAATCCTCATTCAAAGCCAAATACATTGACTGAATTGATGCTTAATTGCCGACAAAGCATTTAAAAGCATCTTTGTTTTCAAAAAGCTATCCAGATTTTTACAAACCAAAAATAGTAAATAGGCATATTTGTTTCTTTTCTAACTTACCTGGTTGAGATTTACTCTTCATAGGAATATAATCTGGACCGTCGTGAATTCTTAACCCTCCTTTATCAACACTGTCATAACTTGGAGGGTCCTCCCCGTTCCGCTTATTCCACTGTGGTCCGCCGTTTACAGGGTACCCATTATTCACATGACCATTAGGGGGTGACCTGCGATCTCCGTAACCATAACTGTTATCTGTGAAGACAAAAAGTTTTCAATGAGCTGATGAGTTTGAGAATTAAAGGGTGAGTTTGTTTAAAGAGGAATAAGTTTGACTGGTTGCTGAGGCAGTTGCTAAGATGGTTCCCATAGCAACTCATCATTCCAACAACAAGGATAGAGCAGTTGCTAAGATGGTTCTCAAAGCAACCGGTAATTCCAAGGATAGGGCAGTTGCTAAGATGGTTCCAACAGAAACCAGCAATTTTGAGGCTTAACATGCTTAATCAACAGTAAAATCATTCTTAAAATATCCAGCGATATGGTATGCAAGCCATATGGTTCTCTGCTAGTCCTTTCATTAAGTACTTATAACTTGACATTGAAAGCATTTAGTTCATTTCAATATTCAGCTTACATTTTTCTATATATTTCTTTTGACATTTTTTCTTTTACTTACTTGCTACAGATGAAGAATTAGTGCTGAATACAGGGGATCTGATGGGGTCATCCGTATCACCCCCTCCTAGCACTGGGTTGTCTATACCTTTTTTGGACTTTTCTCTATTAGCAGCATTCTGTTCTATGTGACTGTAATGGAAAATGTAACATTTAGATACAAGCTTGAGAACAAATGCCGCATATGGCTTTTTTTAAACATATATTATCAGAATGATGATATAGACAAAGGAAATACTTACTTTGAATCTGTTTCTTTTTCTGAAAAAATAAATAGGGAAAGTTAAAATACATGGAAATAATCAGTCAAGTTATGGTAATGTGAATTTAAGAAAATTAAAAGAATAAGGCACATTCTGAGGTCTTACGTCTTCATATTTTCAATACAAAAATGTAAAAATATCATTGTCATTACAAAATGCAACAATATTCATTCTTAGTGCATATTTCTTCAAAAGCAATATCTATGATAATTCATAAATAAATAGGCCCAACAACATTTTATATGAAAAGATTGCAAAAACGTCCAAACATTCCAATACTTACGTTTATATTTTTGTCGTCTGCAGCAGAGAACAATGAGAACGATTAGAAGGGCCAAGACAATAGTCCCGCAGACAACGGCAACAATGATTATTGTGTAGGGGGGTAGGTCTTCGTTTCCTCCAGACACTGAAAGTAGAAGAAGAAAAATGTAAAATATTTAGCAAAAACGGTAATTTCATAAACAAGAAAGGATCATTTCATATGCCATGGACCACAAATAAATTCACATACATACATTTATGTTATAAGATACGGTTGGGAATATTGGAAAGACGATTAAGATTATTTTGTTGAAGGTTTTACTCCAAGATCATATTTGGGGTATACATAAATTTGAGGTATATTCCATCACAATAGGCCTATTTAATGAAGAGTGCTAGGGCTAGGTAAGAAGTTCCACTGATCTTTTTTCAAAGACAAAAGAAATCACTTTACATAATGAGAAATCAATCCAAATATACAAATCACATTTTAAGAAAGACAGGAGTCTACCCTGGGGAATCTAACATATTTACCAAGTTTCTACTCGTATTGAGCTCCTATTTTGGAGGAAGTTTCTCTTTAAAGAGATACGGTATTTACACAGACTCAAGCTGTGATCAAAACAGGCTGAACTGGAGATTAAAGAGAACAGTCTCAAGATCCAGTTTGACACTTTCCAGACCTGCTGACCCACTAAGGTTCTTCCAGTCTACTTGGCTCAAGTGCACAATTCGGATCAACAAGAAATAACAACAGTCAAATCAGAATCAGATGTGGTAACCAATAAATCGCAAAGGAGCACAATAGACTCTTTGTACATTTGTTATAAGCAGATCTGAGTAATTCACAAAAGCATCAATTATGTACTGTCATTTAGATATCAATTAATTGCTGTATTCAAACCAAAATTGTGATTTGAAATTTGAAATCACTAGATTTTTAGCTGAAGATGCAATTTAAATGAAAAGTCACATTTCTCACAAACTCTTAACAAGAAACAAACTCTGGTCAACTTGAAATAAAGAGCCACGTGAACCTGATTGAATATTTCTATAATCATACTATCCAAATGGCTTTCTCCAAGTTAGCACGCTTAGTTTGTTGTTAAATAATATTTTCACAAACTTACTGTTTAAATGTGGCAAATCCTACAAATACTTCATCGTTACAGCTCATTATCAGATATCCATGTTACCCCGCCTATTCAATACCAAAGAATGAATCCACCCACCCTTTTCTATTTGTCATGTTTATCATGAGCCATCTTTTTTGGGGAATCTTTTGCCAGTAAATATTGAAACAATAAATTGCTATTTGTTTATTTTATGCACAAGCCAACCTATAAATAACTCATCATAATAACCAAAGGATCCAGGTGTTCGATCCAGGGTGAAGTTCTAGGGTAATTAGCATTTACCCCATCACCATGGTGACGCCATGCTGAGGTCACAGGTCACAGTTTCTCATGGTTACCATGACAACCAGACAGCTGTTGTTAAGATAAATGTCTCCATGGATACCACCAACTGTTATTTTCTTGCATTTATTTGTGTCACTGTAGTGAATGTACCCCATGTCAATATGGACTATGAACATGATGTAGAATCTTTGGTTACCATGGAAACCAACATGGCTGACAAAAAAACAATAGCTGTGACAGGTAACATTTGGTTGCTAATTATATTGGTAGGCCTAGTTTGGTTAGTTGTGAGTGATTTTGTGTTTTACGCCCCATCAGCACCATAAGAAGGGTCTATTCTGTCCTGTAAAATAAAATATTGCAATTCATGATCTTTTAGATAAAATAGACAGACATAGATGAATCCATGTTGGCTGCCTTTACTGAACAACTAAGGCGAACAAGTAATTTTCCAGAGAAATTTATTCTCTTTCACAACGACAACCAATCTCTGAATTTCTATTTATAATATCAATGATCAGCTTTTCGTAATGCCAATACCATTTGTCGATTTGTATGCGAATAGCACTATTTAATATTTGAACTGGAAGTTTTGTATTGGGAATCTTGTTTTAGAGCAGCAAATTTACCCTCAAATCAAAGTCCGAGGCAGCAAATTTACTCAGGGGAAGAAATGAAGTGATCTAGTCAATTTCAAACACAACTCACAACTGCATTTCCAAATATATTCAAAATATACTGTACTAAACCAGTTGGTATTTTCCTTATTTGTTTATTTTGGAATGCAAGAGCAAATTCAACTGACCTCAAATGGCCTATATCGCTCAGGGGTCAAATCATTTCTGATCTCCAAAGGAATAAGGGTTTCTTTAAGGAATACATTTTCAGAAGAGCAGTTTTAAAATTTTACACAACATATTTTGAATATATTTTCAGGTCTATGGTGTGACGAAATGGCCTGATTATTGGCTTTTATAAAATTACATTCCAGAGTGGTTACCATAATACCAAAAGGCAGATTACCATTTTGATAATACTGAAAGAGGTAAAACACCTCTAAAACATAATATTCTTACAGTAAAGTACTCTGTACGGCAAAAATTCTGTGTCCATCCATACCAGCTGACATGGATTTCATATGAATCCAGTAGCAATCCAGAAGGAATCCGAAGGAATCCCAAAGGAATCCAGAAGGATCCAGACTTCAAAGGGCCCTGACTCAAACATGTCAGCAAGTATGTCAAGAAACATGCCAGAAATGGGTGGAAGTGTGTCAAGTGTGGCTTCAATCTCACTTCTGGCAATGACTGGCATGCCAAAAGTAATTGCTGATTGATCATGTAGATAAGACTGATGAACTGACAGCTATGGTCTGTGAATGATCATGCCTCAAAGACTCGAAGAGGTAGGTTTGTTGTTTGTTGTATTCAGGTACATGGGTGGATCAGTGGGCTCTATGTGCAATTTTTTCGACTGATCGAACCACAGAACTGTACAACTATGATCAAACATTATTCAATCCAGCGCGGGTCTTCTAGGCCTCATACAGCCTCCAAAATATTGAAAATATCACTGCCATAGAACATTCCATTACCTACTTCTTTTAGAGATAAATTCTACTTTGCGATACTATCCTCTGCATAACCATGACAACAAATGCAATATTCAGTATTTGATTGTAACTTCACTGTCAATTAACATTTTGTGTCTTTAGGATCTTAAAACATTTTTCTCAGCTGTAACTAACAACAGTGAAGCATGTTTATGTTCCTCTTTTTGTCATTTGGGTTAGAAAATTACTCAAGTATGAAATTACAAAAAACTCAAAATACCAGTTCTAGTTTCACAGATTTTTCTAACATGCTATGAACAGTTGAACTTTTTTTAAAGGCCAATTTTTGTCAATTTTTGGGGTAATTTAGCTCTGTTTAAGAATTTTCTTTACAGATATTTTTAAGTTACATGATTTTTTTCTTTCGCCATTGCATGTTAATATGTTATATTTCTCACGAATAACAGAAAATATGTCTGTGGTCAGACTATGACTGTGTGAAAATATGTCAGAATATTGTTACTGCTACTTTACCAAATTGTCAAATAACAGAAACATTTTTGTCATCCACATACATGCTTATATATGTATAGGCCAAGAAATATTTTAGTCTTTCACTCCTGTATATATGATATATGCTATGAGCCCATCAGATAATTTGGAAACATTTTTGCAGTCCAAATTTACGCTATCTATCTATTCATTAATCCATCAGACTAACCAATTATACATTTATTTTGGTTACAATATTCATTAAAAAAATCCAAATAATATTAATTAAAAAAATAATTTCATTGAAAAGTTCACCCCATTCAATAATTTTACACAAGGTCAGGTACATAAATAATCACCCCATCTATTTTTTAATACAATTCTTTTCACAAATTACAGCATTTCTTATTTCAAAGACCTTTTCTGAGGTGTAAACTACCAAACCAGCAAAACTGTATCATATGCATACAATTATACTTTTTCTCTCATTTCACTCCAGTTTTCTAAGCAAAATATAAATGACAAAAAAACTAAACTAAAATAAAAATCACTTTCACTCGGCTATATATACAAAATTCCCACGACCTTCTATAACATTATGCAAAGGATCAAAATCTATTAATAGATTGGAACTTTCTCATTCTATCAACTGCCTTAACAAATTCACATGCTATGTCAAACATATCATAAGAAGCATACATGTACAGGTTGTTAAGGTGACTCGAGCGTGGTACACTGCACATACTTTTGAGCAGCCTGGTTGCCTAGCAACATAGCGTCACAACTGCTGCAGGCCCTGAAAAAGTTGTGACGTCACCATTTTCTGCTCTCTTTTTTTTAACAGCATGGCAGCCAGTAATTTGCTATTTAAATAAATGAGATCTAATGCAGCTAGAAGCATAATTATTTTTTTATTGAATGCAGTAACATCTACTCTATGCTAGTTCAAAGTTTCAGCTTCTCATCTTTATCCAAAGAATTTTCTAAACTAATTTCAGTCAACTGTGTCTAAAATTGTCTTTATTTCTTTAAATTGACATTGGCATAGTCATGGTACTGCAGTTAAAAAACGACTCGGTGAATTTTTTTTATTTTTGGCCATTTGTTTGACAATAACTTGTTTATGATATATGCAAATTTTTTTTAAAATCTGTATGATCGTTTTCCTAAAATTTGATTACTGCCAAAATTGATGCATACAAAATCAGCAATTAATTTGTGTATTGGTGCCCTTTGAGCTCTTACAGAAAAAAGTATTTTAACCTTTTTCTTCAAATTTGTGGCAAATGTATTGGTTTACATACATGGGAAGACATTTCTGACGTTTTTGTGTGACAAATGCATGTAATGCTTTATTCTGTGGTACATAACTAAAAACTCAATTTATGACTTTTAAGCAGTCATCAGGCCAAACATACTGTTGCCATGGCAACAAAACGACTCGGTGAAATTTTTTTGTTTTTCATTTTTGGAATGTATGGGTCCCATAGAGTACCTGTGCAAAATTTTAGAAAAATCTGTATGATCAAACCACCATGCTCGAGTCACCTTAAAGCATGAAAACCATGCAATTACTACACAGTTAATGTAGAGGCATGGATAATTATGTGACCAAGCATGAAGACATGGGAAAAAGCATTACCAAATATCTTAAAGAGATATTGCTACATACTAATTATGATGTATTATTTATACACTGCAGTGTATTGATGGATGATTGGGCTTTATGTCCAGTATCTTAGCAGTTTGGCAGGCTAATTGACAGAAGCAGGACACAGCAATGCAGCGAAGGACGATAGAAGCTGCTGTCCAACATCATAGGTCCAGGTGACCAGGCGAAAGCTGGATTTGAACCCTGGACCCAGCGGTTGGAAGCCCATCAACTAAGCTAACTGCCTCATCAGGTCACAGTTCCCTTCCACCTGCCTTCCTTCATACTTAAAGTGTCTACATTTAAGCTGGCCTTCATGCCCAGAATCTAGTCCGACAAAGACTGACCAACAACAACGAAGATAGAATTCTTCCATCTACCTAGAACGCGTAGAACCACATGCAAAACAAACCTATAAAAAGAGCTACTTATCCATTTATTTACCATTTACATTGAAAATTTTCCTTCCCTTTAAAACTAATACAACTTTTAAAATTTTCAAACCCATTTTAGGGCAAGTCTAGACCAACCATTTCAGACATACTTATAAACACATAAAGGAAAATAGACCTATATTGCAACACAAAAGATTGGACATAAAATTTCAAACATAAAGCACCAAATAGAAGCTTTATAGTTGCCATGACAACAGTGCAGACACCACCTACAGGGAGGCCATTGAACTGGGCATCAAATTTCATGGAGACTTACAAATTTCTAACATGTTGAAGGGTTCAGATGAAATTCAATCTGAAATATACTGTCAGAGGCCCATACAACATAATAAGACACAGGATTTAGAATTTTACTGGGATGTAAAGACTTTTCTTTCTTTTTGTGTCATTTTGTAGAAAAGAGAATTAAGTAATACAGAAACATTAAGGATATTTTCTTAATGCCTAATCGGTCATCTGTTTGCGCTGCCAACTGCTTAAGATCTATTTTAATCATTTTGAAAAAATCACATGACATTAAGACTTATTACTACAAGAGCACACTTCTCAGTATTCCAAACACTAATATCATGGCCATGCACATAGTTCTTCCGAGTGTTAAAAATTTTAAATGTAATATATCCAGGTCAGTTTTAAGTATGAAACGACCTCCCAACATGTATTAAATCTTAATAAGATTTGAGCATCATTGTACATAGTTGTAAGAGGCTTATAAATGACCCTTGGCAATAACTAAGTTGTATGGACTACAACTTGGATAAAAAGTTATGGCCACTCTAATATGGGAGAGGGAGGCATCTATCTATCTATCTATCTATCTACCTATCTATCTACCTATCTACCTATCTACCTATCTATCTATCTATCTATCTATCTATCTTTCTGTCTATTGAGTCAGCTATTATGCTAATACATGTACTAACACCAAATATGGGCATAGGTCTTCTTAATATGATGTAATAAAGGATTTCCCTTCTTTGACATTCTTTTGGAGGCTAATCCAGCTCTCCTATTGGTCAACATGCCCCCCATGTTTATTTATGCAAATTATGCTAAAGTTCAGTATTTTTCAACTGCTTTTGGCTTCTAAACTGCTAAAGTGTATTAATGCTAGTGAAACAGAAATCTGAGATAGACAGATATAGTGAAACTGGACGGACAGAGCAGACAGAAGATAGATAGATAGATAGGCAGATAGACAGATAGATATAGTACAAAAAAGTGTCTATGACGGGTAAATATCTTAAGATATCTATAAATCTACATGATCTAGCGGCTATGCAAAGACACACACACATATTAATAAAGGCTATTTTTAGTATTTATTTTTATAAAACAAAAATTCCAGGATAGCACCTCCCCCAACTCAATTTCTCTTTATAAATGCTCAGAAATGCCCCAGTGCTATATGCTCCATGACACATTGTAGATCCTGGAGTATAACATAATAGTAAGTTGTAGACCTCACAATTTTGAAGCATTCAATTCATCAAATGCATAAATAGCATTGCCACTTATAAAGCTGTTGGATAAGAGGGTTGGAAAATAGGAACTTTAACTTAAAATTCATGGAAAAAATAGAAATTTTGCACAATCATCAATTGATATAATTTTGCATTTGGTGATGTGGAAGGAAGAAAATTATGGGCTAGACCCAGATAGTTGTGGGGTTCTGGTAGAAAATTGAACACACTTTAATCACATTTGCCATATTTTGACACTTATGCTAATATGCTACAGTGCAAGTTTGGAAAAACCATTAAGATATTACCCAAAGTTTCAGCCTGTCTTTTAACAGACCCGCAGACACAACTTTTCGATATCATCCAGAGATCATAACTTATTTATATCTAGGCCTGTATAAAACACAGTAACAACCAATTAAAGTTCTAATTTAATTCCAGTCATCAATATCACAGTATAGTATTACTTTTTTTAAAGACCAGCTTTCTTAAAATTGCTAGGAACTATTTCTTCAAGAGCTTTTGGCACAAAATATGAGGTGAATGATTATTTAGTTCTTCCTACCTGGCCCTACCTGGTTGTTAGTAATGCTTTAGTAAATTTGGTATTTCCACAGCTATAAATATTGCCCAAATGATGTGGTTTTTCTTGGCGACTTCAATGTCCTGCCTTTTGTGGTCATTTTATTGACTCTCCCAAGGTTTTTCACAGACTCAATATCCTTCATTGTTATTTCAACAGGTAGAAGGCAGACACAGACAAGTCTATAACATTGAAGGAAATAGTTTGACCTTCACTGTTTAATTGTTCAACTTCATCAAAATCACTAACTTAACAAAAATTTTCAAGGTTACTTTTAAAACTCTAATTAAACTTCTCACAAACACCTATTGTATTTTTGAACTGGGGTAATTAAAACATCAACTGAAGTATATCTGTTACAATTGGAAAACTAACAGTGAGTTAACCAGGCTGAAATGAGCAAAATCTTTAATGAATACATGCACCTTAATTAGGCCCAAGCTACTTTGAGTCCTAAATCCTTAAATAAACCATTTTAAATGCATAAATTCTGATCTTTATACCTGCAGTCAGGCATTAAAATGGGTTTTTCTTACATTTTCTACTCCAACAATAAGAGACTAAACATTGAACAGGTGACATTGAAATTTAAGTCGATTTTGAAACTGTTTCGTTCAGCCATGCACAATGTAGTCAGTCAAACACGAATTCACTGATTCATGACAGACACAATAGACACACACAGGTCTGAGACAGACAGAAATCGACCCGGAATGACCTGCACATTTATTGTTATATTTCTGAAGACTTTGTTTAAAGAGCAAACGTCATCATCTGCCATTGTTGACTTGTTTAAACATTTCTGTTAAAGTTTGTTCCCTCCAAAAGTGGAGAGTTCTTCAGCAGACAATATTTTGATCTTGAAAAATGTTAAAACTGTCACTTTACTGATTTTACCAGGCACAATGGCACATTGAAAACAATGTTGAGTAAATAGACCAATTTCAAAGAAGTTTCCCTAAATGGACACAAGGTGGCTAGCGCTATGATACTACAATCCCATTGGATGACAGGTTTCCCGTCCTTGCCTGTGATTGGTCCAGTCAATGTGCCACCAAGCTTCAGTATTTAAAGTGCAGTTTAATGTAACTTCAAGGCTTTATATCATCGTATATCGTTATCGTTATATAAATTAAATAGCAGATTAAATTAAGAAAGTAGAACCAAACTTTCTTCATTACTGAAGTTTATCAAACTTATCAAATCGAGGAAACAATAAACCAATATCAGCGGAATATCAAATGTTTTAGAATAACAAACTGGATATATATACGGGTATGGATTTTTATATAGATTTTTTCTCGATTTTATAGCCATTTATCATCAATTCTCTCCTGAAGTCTTGTATAAACTGTTCACTGATCCCCTAGCTTTTGTTAAAGAGCACGAAATAAACTTGTCCAGGTGTTGTACTGGTCAGAAAAATGGCAGTTTGTCAATAGCAGCCATTAAATGGCCTAAAATGGACACAAATGTCATTGAATAGCTGCAAAAAGGCATAGAAATGACATAGAAATGGCATTGCAGTGCCATTGAAAGGAAATAAAGCAACTTTTCATGGTCAAATACCACTGAATACAGACCATAGTTACTTTAGCTGGTGGATAAGTACTTTTCACAGTAAACTATTCATGGTTAAGCTCCTGACAATGTTTTCATGGTGGCTTTTGTTAAGAGTCACAACACTGGACTATAGTCACTGGTTGGCATAGAAATAGTACAATGTGGGATTTAAGGAGAAATCATTATTCCAAAACCAAACTGCAACCATGCAATATCTGTAGAATCGAATGTTTTAGAATCAATACTACTGTTTGATATATGAAATAGAGCCACTAAAGCAAGCAGCCAAGTTTAATCTACATGTACTTAATAAGTAAAAAGATATTTTCTTAATTTCTGGCGCACAGAAATCTACAATTTACATGATTTAGGCTAACTTGTTTCAGCAGAATAATTTCAGATTTTAAGTCTAAAGTTATCTTAACAGAACAAATACAATAAGATGTCCCATAAAGAAAACCCATCTAAAAAAGTTAACTTAAAAAGAGAGAAACAACCCCAAAAAGAAACAAAAGCAACTAAATACACATAAACTTTCTTTCTATTCTGTAAGTCTCTAAACATCTCTCGGAGTCTCTATCTGCAGTCAAGAGACTTTTTTCAATGAGGTTTCTTAGTGTGACTTTTTTGTGATTTTTTAATGTGACTTTTCGATGCAGACTCCTCTCTTTTCTGCATTTTTCTCTAAACACTGCAGTTTTTTGAAAAAAAAAAATTTAATTCTTTTTTTTAGATTTTTTTGACAATTTTAAGTCCTTTTTGACACGTTTTTGAGACTTTTTAGACCACTTTGAGATAACTTTTTGACAATTTTCTGAGACTTTTTAGTTAGTATTTTGCTACATTCGCAACAGCTGTTGTGTCTGGAATTCTCTACACAGAAAGGCTATAGCTGTCAAGTTTCTGTTGAGTTTTTCTTGAGCTTTCTCTTAATACAACAGGAGTTTTATTGTGAATAAAAAGCACCATGTTCCAATAGAGGGATTATCTTCTTTTTGCAAGATTTGAGTAAGATTTTTTCTTTATATTTGCATATTTTTTGTTGGATTATGCGTATACGACTGTAGGTATCTGTCTTTCAAGATGTCAACACCACAAGCTAGGGGATCTCCCTTCTTGAAGTACATCCCATTGAAATCAAATGTTTGTAGAATACGTATGACTCTTTGTCGACTTCAAAAGCAAAATATGACCATGAATTTCATTAAATGAAATAACTATCCTCTGAAACTTAGCTACTAATTCTAGTATGTTCGGACAAATACACGACAATTGATTTCTCAAATGAATCATTTGGCTTCAGAAAAACGATGAATACATTATACATTATAATGAATTATTATTTCTAAAATTTGAGATTTCAACCATTACAATTACTGTCCATCCAGGATATAAGCCCTATAATATTCTTCACTCTCGCCTTACTTCCAAATTTCTTATGTTGTGAAACTGACGACAACAATAAATAGTTTAACAAATCTAACATACACTTTTCTTTCAATTTTCTTGCAACACATATTATCAAGATTATAAATTATGTTTTGAGTTTATATCTTGCTTTCTAAAATTGATGCGAAAAGTATAAAGTAACAAAGTTTGAACAAATTCTTTGGAAGGAAATACATGCATATTAAGCATCTAAAACACTAAAAAAACTCCAAAAACCTGTTGGCCTGAAATACAATGCACAAAAATATACAACAAAATACACAATAGAACACTGACAATATCTTGAGGGCATATATATGTCTCTAGACATGTGGCTTGTATGTCTAACAATATACAACTTTGTCACAAAAATATTTATGACTTAGCATAACTTTAACTCATAAACAACAATAAACATGAAGTTATAATGATACAATAATTGCGCTCATGTTCTGTGGGTATTTATACACTGAGAAATGTAAGAAAAGGTAGAAAAGTATGGTTATTTTAATGTTTCCATTTGAGAAAGGTTTGAACAATATAATAGTGGCAAGCTTTGCTTTAGATATTTTAAAAAGTTTAGAAGAAACCTAAAGATCATATTTGTGAAAAGTTTCAACACAGCTAATATATTTCTCTCTCTTCCTACCTTGACTACAGAGGATCATTTTTTCTCCTAATCGATTATCCTTAATTTCGCTTTCCACACAGAAGTAATTATATGGAAGCTACTGTGAAAGACTACAAGGAACACACTCCCACTACAACAACAAACTAAAAAAAGCTGCATTAGCTCAACTTGAAAAGCTGTGTTCCATCTTTTAAAACAAACATCCCAGCTCCAACTTTCTGCTTTCTTCCGCTTTCCAAAATATACTCCAAACCTTCTCAAAGTTTGCGCCAACATTGGCGGCACTGCAGGTCTTTCAAAGATTCAGCGCCACCTGGGTGTAAATTAAGTTGGACTGTGCTGCCACATGGAGGATAATGTTCGAGAAGTCTTTCAGCAGACTACACTCTCCCAACACAGTCCTGAAGAGACAAACATCACAATAATCACATGACCTGTCAATAGGTTGTCACACCCGCACCTTGAGAACAATAAATGTCATGCAGCTGTCATATATCCCAGCCACATTTCTTTCTTGTTATTGTCATATTATAGAACATGTCATTCATGTCATTTTGAGGTTACTCACATGTCACTGTCATGAGCCTCCTGTCACATCCATGTCAAGTGCATGTCATTTTCACGTCAATTTCATGTCAGCGTTCACATGTTTCGTGTGTAATAGAAATGATTAGGACTTCTCATGTGGACCACAGCCAGCTTGGCCGAGTAAGGTGATCCTTTGGTCAGATCACCAGTTCAGTTCAACATGGTTGTCAAAGAATGAATGGTCAATGGTCATTCTTGTTTCAGTGCAGAATATGACCAGATGATTGCTGACCTTGACATGTTGTGGACATGTATACATCAAGTATAATACATGCACACTGCACTCTTGTTAAAATTTTTAAAAGACCGGATATGGTGATTTAAATTGGTCGATTTGAGATGAAACAATCCAGCGGATTGCAATTACACATACTAATCGAACAAAATAACTTTCACATGTGGTAATGCCGCTTATATGCGGAGCAACACAGAACACTGCCAAAGAAGCACTAAATCCACAATACAAGCAAAAATGCCTTGCACTTTTGGCTTTACAACTTCTGGACTAGTTTTCCATCTCACACCATCTACATGATCTATCTCATAAACCGACAAACGTCTACATTTGAATTTCAACCACCATTATAAATAGCTACAGAATTTACTTCATTTATTAGCCTAATATTTACTACTGACTATTTACTATTGGCGTCCAGATGTTTTTCCAATCAAGATATTAGCAGGATCATTGGATCAATCGGCTATCAGTTCAGCTCAGTTTCCACTAACATGTTAAAACCAGCTGTTTTCATCATTAATCTTACTACAACTAAATGCTACTCAATATAATTGGGACTATTTTCACCAAGAGGTCATCTGTGTTTGACCTTAGCAAGACTTAAACAGGTGAAGGTCAAAATGGAGGTCAACTTGGTCACATGACACAAGAACCAGGTCATGTGACCCCATTCATCAACTCCTATTGGCCAGAGGGGTTTCTGGCAGCTGATAGACAACTTATACAGAGGGTAGCTAAGTTAAACTGAACATGCTTAAGATCCACTTTTAAGTTTTAAGGGTGTTTTCAACTATAGGTCTCTCAAATACAATACTAACAAAAGAAAGGACATGTCAGTCAAAAAACTGTCAACTTACTTTGTCAAATGCTTGTCAAAAGTTAAAGAGAGAAGTTAGATAACATTCATGCCAATATACTTATGATATACAAGTCATGCAAGTAGTAAGCCTAACTGAAACTGCATTTATTCTGCATAGGCTGTTCTTATTTCATAACTAAATTATCTGGACTCAAATAGTTAAACATACTGAGCTTCTTTTGGGAAAATTAAATTGTTTCATAGACCCCGGACCCAACACCGAAGACGTACTTAATTCACTGCACCATTCTACCAACCTGACAGATCATCATACAAATTTTCTCATTACCCGTCCATAACAATCATTTTTGAAATATTTATGATATCGTCAACGCTTTATTGTCAATTCAACTCAATTTCATTCTAAATGTGCTCATTATTATGCAATAGAACATTGTTGGAATATTTTACGACATGCAAACAGACGACAATGACGTAACCATTAAAGACACGTGCTGCTGCAAATTGCATTTTTACGACATCCCTTGGTAAACAGAGCATGCTGGGAAAAGACAATGGATTGAATGGAATGTTTTTTTGCAGACAATTTGTAAATTTCGTGCCTACTGATCAAAATCTGTTTTTTTCCCCTTTTTTTGCAAACCCATTTGTAAATATTCATGTCGGCCAATTATCAAATTTTCATGTCCACTTGATCAAATGGAATAGTTAATCAGCGCAATTTGAAGCGGTGGGTCTCCCAATGATTTCTGCTGTCATGATTTATGCAAGTTCAAGAATAATCATCAAGTAACATACACTTGGGTAGGAGAGATCCTCCATCTAAAACATTCTGTCAAATACATTAGCATTATTTGATTAGTTAAATGTTCCCGGAGTGAAGTAACCGACACAACACAACTTTCTGGAAAACACTCCTTTGGCTCATCTGATACAGAATCTAAACTCTTTCAGTTCAAATGTTAATGAATCAAAGCTCCTTTAGCTCAAATGACACAGAGTCAAATCTCTTTCAGCTCAAATGACAAATAATCAAGACTCATTCAGCTCCACTGATACAGAATGAAAACTTCTTTATCTCAATAACAGAGGATCAAAGCTACTTCAGCTCAACTCATGGATGATCAAAACTCATTTAGCAGTGTTTAGCTCAACTGCTGATACATAATCAAAAGCTCAAAACTCCTACAGCTGAAATGAGAGAGAATCAAAACTGATTTAGCTCAAATGAAGATCTCTCATTTTTCTTAAACTGAGTGAGCGTCTGTGCTTAAAGGGAAAATACCTGGTGTAATACCACAACACCTACTGTTTGGCAGCCTTAGCATAACCACTACATTCAAGCTTCGCCACACTGGCTGTTGATTGATTTTAATTGCGGTTTGACAGACCCTTGATTGACAACTTCCATGATTACTTTGTAACAATTCATCAATCATTGATTGGCTGACCAAGATCACGTGACTGCACAATCTAATTTTATTGCATGAGCCCTGAACAATATAATGAAATAGTAGAACTGTGCTTTAATATTGATTTGGGGCTCACCATGCTACAGTTTCCATCAATAATAAATAACTAACATAACATTAGCCTAATTCAATGCTAATTGTGGGGAACTGAGCCCAGCATCACATTATCCAATCATGACCAGTATTTACCTCAAGTTAACCAATATTATCTGACATGTAAAGAAACTCAAAAATTATTTTAAAATTCTATCTTGTTTGTCAAATTGTCCAATGATTTCAGACTTTTCGTGAATAGTCTTGATAAATAGATCGGCCTTCGACGTAAGATAGATAGGAAATACATAGATATATACATGTATTAATTATTTAATTCAAATTAAATCCTCTAGGATCACCCTCCCCTCCCCAGATATTATAAAACACTAAATTATAGCTTGTTGGCATGTTACCAAAATAGATGAGATTTTAAATACCCCAAATATTATGGTTATGAATTGAACCTGTCAAATCAGTGATAAAATATTCAAAATTGAACTTTTTTGAAATTCAAATTTCAACTGCCCCTTGACACCTATTCCATTGTAATGCTGCCAAAGCAGGCTAAAGCAGGTGCATAGGAAAATGCATTAGGAAATGTCAGGCAAAGCTGATGCATTAGCACCTTGATAATGCACCTGTCCATATTGTGACAGGGCGGTTTTTTAACATGGCTATAAAACTATCAGTCAGTAATAGAATCCGAATTGAGTAGGCCAAGCTGGCATCATTGAATGACATTGGTTTATTACTGTTTATTGTTTGTTAACATGGTCAAATTGGGAATAAACTGATTTTGACAATTAGATGCTAATTAAATGCACAATGAAGCTCTAATAATTTCGAAAACCCCACATGCTTTTTGTCGCCTAACATGGAATACCGGGTAATATAGACAGGTTTTCTGTTTTGTTTCTATCCATTTCCATTTATCAGTTTTTATCCGTCCGTACCAATCAATCGATCCATTTCAATCTATCTGTCCATCTTCCACAAAACCTACCTATCAGCAGATCAGAAACAGTACAAACCAAATAGGCCAACCTCATACAATTATTAGTATTCAAGCATAAAGAAAGTCCTGAATCATAACTTTAAGTATTTTATGTTATTATGATTTTTCTTTCATCCATGAGTCGCACAATTCTCAGCTGGCACCCCCCCTCAATTCCTGATCTTTTAAGGGCTTTTTGGGGTCACAGGGTGTATATACTTGGGGTGTTCAACCTTTTGTAGAATTCTCTGCATGAGGTGTCCAGAAAATTACCCCATTTCTAAAATTTCTGAAGGAGATATTTATACAGAATTTGAGAAGTACTTTTTGAAAAGATTTACCGAACGTTCAACATTAAGCTAATAGCAAGTGAGAATTCACAAGTAATATAAGAAACATGACATTATAAAGGGTAAACATTCTGGTAAAAAAACATTCACAATATGCGAGATCTTCGAGCACGTTTCAGAATTGAATAAAGAACTTAAGAAAAAAATTCTGCAACCCAAATACACGATAGAATAAATGTTGCATGTAAAGGGTAGATAAATATTAAGAAATGACTAAAGAGTGCCTTAATTAACTTCTTCACATATTTGGGTTAATAACTTGATACAATGAAATGTTTAAAAGTTTTTGCAAACTTCTACACCATGATTCTCTACACTAAACCTATATTCTTCAATATCTGTATGCCTACCCACATTACCTAGACAGTAAACATAGTTTCGTCTAATGCTCCTGTTTAATTAGCACTAATTTCTATGAAATATCACCCTGTTTGGAAACTTGACATAATTATCACACCCTTGGAATGTTAATGACCATTTAAGGGCATAATTATGATGTCATAGTGTCATGCCAAGTAACTGTAGATTAGCACCTCATTAATGGATGCATATTAATTAGAATGTATTAAATCACTTTAGATTGGACTACTCTGAAATGAGATTGGAGCACAAAATTAATTTCACATAGATTATACACATGAATGGATAGATTACTGAATAGATAGCTAGCTAGAGAGATAGATAGATAGATAGATAGATAGATAGATAGATAGATAGATCTTTGAAATACATCTTGCATGTCTGGATTTTAAAGACCCGAAGTAGTAAGAACCCCATTAAGTTGTAAAACCTATAAAATATCCTTTTGTTAAAGCTGACAATATATAAAATATTCAAGAAGTCTCTTTTTGTTGAATGTCTTTGTAAAGTCCTTTTTCAAAACTTTTTTCTTCATTTATTTTTTCATTATTTTTTTTTTGTCCTAAAGTCAGAAATACTACCTAAAGCATAACATTCTTCAACAAGAATTGCCCTGAGGGCGAAATTCATGTTAAAACCTCTATTCCCAAGTTATTGCTGGACAAAATATAACTGTGCCAACATGAAGTACAATCAGTTGATACTGTAAAACTTTGGTGACGTTTTCGCAATATTAGCCACAGAAAATGGCAAAAAGAACAGATACATATAGTTGTCACATAAAACTATTACAAGGACTACTCCTTAATTTTAGGATTCATTCTGATACCAAAAATGGCAGCAATCATTACATTGCAAGAAAAACATCATTTAATTTGCAATAACCACTACTTAATAGGCCTATACATTCAGCCAAATTACAGAAAATTCTTCATTGTGACATTAACAGCAAAGCTATCCACAGTGCATATTATAAATTAAGTTCCCCAGACCATGTCAAAACTTCAACCATTGAAAACTGTTCAAGACATAGTTGACATGAAATTACTGTTATTCTCATACTATCCCTTGCTATAGACAGATACAATGCACCTATAGGCAAGAGGCGTGGACATGGAACTGCCCCAGCATAGGGACAAAAGAATTTGGCATTCGCACAATTTATAGCAAATAACTGATTGTTAACAACAAGTGCAAACCTAACCAGCTAACAATGAGGAATGTTATGGAACTAATGATGGCCAAACATAAATCAAACATTCTTAAAACATTCCATTTGCATATTTGCCTATAATGCTCTATGTGTTGACTGAATTATAGATGGTATCGATTATAGAATAGGTATTTCACGGAACATAGGTGATGGAATGGATAGGATAAGATTAAATACGGCTATAGACAGATAGATAGATAGATATCATATAGATAGATAGATGGATATAACCAATATAGATAGATCGATCTTGAAAAAGACTTCCAAGGATAGACAAAATCTACAGATCGATAAATTGACACATGAATAGAATCTATTCCTAAACTGATAGATAGATAGCGATGGAGATACATTGTAGATAGATAGATAGACCATGTCAACGGACAGAAAGAAAGATGGGCAGAAAGGTGATAGACAAATATTCAGTGATACGTATTTGGAAGGAACACAAGACAGATCCAAAATATTTATTACTGCATTTGCATCAATTTGAAATGATCAATGAAATGATCGAATAAATAAACATATTTGCTGTAAGCATTATCCCTTTCTGTTTAAATATTTATAAACAATTCATCATGTCCATAGCCCCATAGGCCTACACGGCCTGGCACCTCCATCACAATTATGTCAAATACTAGCCACATTTAAATGCCACAGTCGTTTAACCAATCAATACCAACATAGTAAATATACTAAATTAGTAAATACATGTCTACAATGATAGATCCATATATATGTATGCATTATGCATTTAATATTTTATGGCAAAACTCATCGAATTACCTCAGTGACAAAACATGTATAGATAATTACATTAATATCTAGGCATCTATTATCATTACCAAAAGGCTTTATAGATAGATATCTAGGCATCAATTTATACTCAATTAACAAATGGCTTGTACCTGCATAAAGTGCATGATATTGTATTGGCTGATGTCTGTGGAATATTTTACCTGTCAAAGGTAGAACTCAATATTTGTCCTCATAATAAATTTGTTATAGACCATATGAGGACATCCTTCTATATATATATGAATATAGAGATCGAATGCAAACATAAATATATAGAATCTAGGCTATACAGGTGGCCAAAGTAGGTTTATAAGTATAATTGTATGATTGTGTAATGTCATAATAAATCAATCATGTATAATTAAAGTAATACACTGTATACCTAAAGATCCAAATTGATTTCCTTTGGGTGTGAATAAATAATTTTGCAGATAACCGGGCGATAAAATATAATATCATCTGTATTTTTGTTTTAGAACTTTATGCGTTTAAATAAAAAGTGACATTAAAACAATGTAGACCCTGAAACTGTTATTTAAAGATGACCAAATAAGTTGACATCATGTCAGGTTGTTTCTATACAATAATGCAATACATCACATATATGATTGTACAGAAAATGTAATTTCAAAATATACAGATGTGCTGTCAAACAAAAATTGACAATTTACCTGTAACCACAACATCTCATACTGTGAGTCACAGCATGCCATATTCAATATAATCAAAATCCTTTAGCTAAGCACATTTAATAAATGTCATTTCATATTTGTAATATCAAAATTTGATGAACCTGACATTAAATATGACAACCAAAGAAATCTACTTCTTGACTAAAATGTATTATTCACCTGTATTGAATTCAACCCATAACAACTCATAATACCAATGTCATCAAGCTCTAACATATTTGTCTCTAGAATCTAAACACATTGATAAACATAATCATTCATATTTACAATATTAAATTTGCTAAATCTAACCTTAAATTTGACAACCCAGGTAAATTTACCTCTTGACAACAAAAATGCATTGAAGCTTCATGAAGTTCACCTGGCACACCTGGCTATATTGGCTGGGCAGGTAAAAACAGATCAAAGGTGAGGTTACCTGGTAATCTAAAACACCTTTAAAGTATGATTACTCACTGTTTATAGGTAAATCCTTATGTATATGACTCCCAGGTATTGTCAAGACTTCATAGAAGTTGAATTTTCATATCATAACCCAGGTATAGGAGTTATATCCATGAATCCATGCAGCACACTTCAGAATACACTCTCTTCACCAAGCTAGCATGTGTCATTGTGTTCAACATGGTCTAAGTAGGTCAAGCAGATCTCGCCCACTCTCGATGCACATGAGATATGGCGAGAATGCTACCCCTTTACCCCCCCCCCCATGTTAATGTCAAAATGGCCTAGGGGTTGCCATGGAAACTGCTAAATAAAACAACAGTGTTCAAAGGTAAATTATTAATTAAAATTATGATAATAAATTTGAGGAGTTCATGAAATTTCTGCTCAATTTAATTAGTAAACCCTACTTATAGAAAATTTATAATTTCTTCAGAAGCTTATCTGAGAATTCATTATCTAATCTGCTCACTAACAAGCTCAGATAAGCTAAGATAAGCAATAGATTAAGATAAGAAGTTAGATAACAACTTCAGGAAGACTCACCATCAAATTTCTTGTTGGAAATATTATTTATTTAATTTATTCCATGCATGATGCAGATGTTCTTATTCATTAAGTGGACATGGAAAATCATTAATTTACATTTTCGAGTTTTCCAAAAAATAATTAGAAGAGCACAATTTCAAGTTAGGAAGTCTTCTTGCTCCTACCTCTTTTCAAAACAAATTTTCAATAAATTACAACTAAATAGCTCAAACGAGCAATGGAATTAATGAAATTGTTATTCAACAAATTCTGTCAATCTTTTAAAATTTTTAAAAAATATTTGTTTAATGAAACAACTTATCACAAAGTTCAGCAACATCTCCCTCTTATAACTTGAGTAGTTTTCAGACACTTTTTCACTCCAGCTGACTCAGTATGGGGCAAATGAAAGTACCCCCCCCCCTCCCCATCAAGACATAAAGCATCCACCAATGCCCCAGGCTGTTTACACCAAGAAACAGATAATTCAACTGAATCAAGAAGTGCAACTAAATAAAATCTCGAGGTATATAGGTGCTATATAATTGGTTTATAGAACACTACATTGTATGTTTTATGGTTTATAGTACACTATTTTCATGGTTAATTCTATTATATGAACTGGACACATGTACATATTCATTTTACCTGATTTTATAATGTGCAATTTTATACTTGTTATTTAAGTTTTTTTTGCACTCTTCCTTCAGAGGAAAAATAAATCTATATTATTTCACCCCATTTCCACGTTCGTGGGGTATTTTTTTAATTATACCTTGGAGAAACTAGCTAGTTACTCCATAGTCTAATACTCCAAGGTAATACATTTTAACAAAATTTAATTTAATATTGAACAGTCCTGTCAATTAATAGATTAATCAATCCATCTATCTGGAAGCATTCAAGTCTATCTATCTGCAAGATAAGTGATCAGATATTTTCATTTTGCATCAATTCATGAGAATCAAACAAATTAATGCAACACCCATATTGGACATTGCTTCACCAAACTAACTCTAATTTTAGAAGCATTTAATAGAAGCATTTAAACCAACAAAAGCTGAAGACAATTAATTGTGTTATTTCAGTCACCCCTTTAATGCTAGATTAAACACAATCTAATGTTTGCACTAACCCTTATAAATTATATCATAACTAGGCCTATGTCAATAACTATAATTAGCTGCTTTCTAATTGTTCATATTGTACCAAGGACAGTGCAATGATAGACTATAAATAGATCAAAGTGATTAATGTTATGTAATGCATGTAAATAAATTACTCAGATGTAACAGATTGGGATCATTTAAGTTTGCATACTTATTTGGAAATTAGGAGTAATTAATTGATCAAAGAAATTTAGAGTATACTGGACAAAAAACATCCAAAATAATAAAACAATGAAATAATTATCTCAATAATAAATTGCCTTGCCACAAAAATACATAGATCTGGGTTTTATCTATCTGCTGTGCAATTTTACCTCTTTTCACAAAGAATAACTTGTTGCTAGAGGGCACCACACACAATGGCATGGGCCCCTGGTGATATTACATGGAACTACAGAGGTCCTCAGTCCTTACCAAAAAATAACTTTTCACCCAAAAACGGATGAAAAAAACCCATATTAAATGTGACCTTGTCTGAAAACATCACAGCCACTCATGTCAAGGGCTTTGCGACTTACAACATTTTAAAGCATTTTCAATAAGACAACTCCCAGAAAACTGTGCCTATCCTGGCAACCCAAGAGTAAACCCAGAAAATTTAAATGCACAGGAAACTTAAATTCCAGTTGAACCATGGAAGTTGGTGTGCTGTCGTTAGCTTAGCTGTACTCCTGACGCAATGAGGAATAAAAGCCAACAGACAAATTTTACTCAATAAAATTTCCACTTCCGCCAGATTTCCCTCCACCTCTTGGTGGTGTTCCATTAAAAACTCCTGACCCATTTAACAGTAAGCCCTAGTGTCCAGAGATTTGTCCAATAAAATTGTTAGCGCAGTAGTGATTGTCGAAAATATTGTCGATAATCATCGCCACTCTCAACATCGATTTCATGTTTTTTCAAAAACTCAAAATTGAGTTTTGTCTTTTCGAAATTGTATGCAAACTATTTGCTCCACAGAGAGCTATCACTCACCATCTTGAAGCTCTCAAAGGGATCTATCTACCATGGGAATCGTATGGCTGTATTGTGTTATATTGCAATAATTGTCAAGATTGAGGTAATTTCTCATCGAGAAAAATAATCGATTTAGAATCGATTATCGAATAAGAATGGTCATCCGATGATAGATGTTGAAAATCAGGCCACTTCCCATCACTAGGGCCTACACCTTTACAATGACATCACAAAGTAATCACTCCTCTTTCATCAACTGTAAATAATGTTTAACAAAATAATTAAAACACCCTACCTGCTTCTGCCACGACAGCTTCACTACAGATGTCCTGCCTCCTCTGCAAACATAGGGCCACCCGTATCTCTTTCACATGGACTTGCTCAGCGACCTTGATTTTGCTCCCAGAGGAATTCGCACACTGTTCGTAAAGTCTCCACTGTCTGCCGTCAAAGTTTTCCACTCGTCCGCAATAGTTAGAACTTGGTGATTTAAATGTGAGAGTTCTGTCACTCTTATGGTATAAGACGTCCAGCGGAGGGTCAATGGAAAATGCTGAAAATGAATGGGTTTTTATAATTTAATTTAATTTGATCGAATGTTGCAACTGAGGCTGAATTTGCATATATTAAAAGAAGAACTAGAGAGCTATGTCATTTATAGATGTGAACATTCTTTATCATGAGCTACCATAGGCCCACCAGGTTGGATCCACCAGCTTTGATAGTCAAGATGAACTTTCCACAATCACATAGCTCTGCTTTGCAGGTAAAAAGTTACAAGAAACAGTTGCTATGGTACGACTGTCAAATTTTTGGATTCCCTCCAGATTTTTCATATGACAGGTCAAGTTTAAATTCAGTAATAACAAGTTCAGGCAGTTCCTAATGCACACAACAGGGGCAGTACAGTCTGACTAGACTACCAATCCCTCTAGTGTGGAAATTATAACTTCCAAATTCTAACACCAGCTGGCACACAATTGATATTGAAACCCCCTGGTGTAAATAAAATCAACTAAAGGGGTCTCCAGTCTCCACCAAGTATTAACTTACCAGAAGTTGTCATGGTAACACTTTTGGAATAATCTCCACCTCCTAATTCATTTTCTCCAAATATCCTAAAAGTGTAGTTTGTATCTGGGTATAATCCTGAAAGAAACAACAAAAACATTTAATATCACATACAATTTAGTTGAAGTCCTGAAAACTTTTATAGAATATTTGCAACTGCAGAAAAAATGTTCCATTTCGTAAAAGAAAATAAATCTATTATGGAATAATAAATTACAGTTTAGGTGTAGGCGTTTAATTGATAAAACTTTTCAATTAAGTACCAATAATTCATACAACTTGATATAATATTCGCAGCATAAAAAAATGTATACATATATTGCATTTTAATAATAATAGTTCTTACAGGACAGAGGTATATACATGTGAAGCTTTTCAAGACTTCAAATAATTCTCAAATATTACAGTCTGCTGTCTGACCAATTAGTGATGAGCACAATTCAGCACTGTGCAATTCAATTCAATCGGCTAATCGGGTATCAGTGCCAATTCAATTCAATTCACTTGTTTCTTGGAATGAGGTCAATTCAATTCAATTCATAGGGCTAGTCAGTTCAATTCAATTTAATACAAACCTGTAACATTGAAGATAGTAGCATGGGGTGGGGTGACTCTGACTCTGTTTCTGGAATGATGCGATGACTCAAAAGCCACAATGAAATGTTGACTGTATCCTCCATCAAAAGCAGCCTGCCATTGCAGCTCTACTGACTCCCATGTACGAGCGAGGGCGTTCAGGTTGGAAGGGGGGTCTGGAATTGCTGAAAATTAAATTGGTATGATTAGACATATGAAATTCATGAATTTTCAGCAAAAAAGTTTAGAATGTTTCAAAACTTTTTCACAGAAAATAATTTTTGAGATGGAGACTTAAGCACACTATGATTGCTCTGAAGAAGATATTTTATTACGTGAATACTGAATAGATTAATCACTAGAAAATTATCATCATCAAAATATGGTTCCGCATCAAGTAAATTAACATTATAAGTCTATTAACTTTGAAATGATAGCAGAATTTTTTCTCTGTTTTAAAACATGTTCAAAGTTCTCCGTCTCCGCTTGAACTGTTAGTGTTAGATACTTGGTAAAACAGCATTGTAGTCTGGTAGGCTTGTGCTTAGTTCTCTCTGAAATATATGTAACCAAGGGGGCCATTTGCTAGCAACCATGGTCTTAAAATGTCCTCCTGCCTTAATACTAAAAATTTGTAAATTTCTATTAACTTAATTTTGTCACAGAATACCTAATGGAATTTTTTTCTGCAGGCAAATATAAGTATCTTGAGTCTTGTTCACTAAAAATAATGTTTGTCAAAGAGATGGGGATTTATGCATATCAAAATACATAAATCTGCCATTAAATACACCTTATCGACAAAGGTTACTTATAAATCAGTCACTTTATACTTACTTCTGACGACAAGCTGGATACTGAAACTATTCTGCCCAATGGCATTTATAGCCTCGCACCGATACGACGCCAGATCACTCATTACGACATCTTGAATGGACAAGGTCGTCCTGTAGGGGAAGGCACTCGGAACCATCGCTTCCATTATGCTCATTCTTCCACCAGGGGTCAGCACCTGACTGCCCCTGTACCAAGTGAAGTTAGAGGGCGGCACGCTATGAGCTTGGCAATTCAAAATGGCCGTTTGGTTGATGTCAATGGCCACTTTGTCCATGCTGATGTTGATCACAGGGGGATCTGGAAAAGAAACATTTTGTAAGATGGCAACAAGGTATTATACTGTACACAAGGGAAGAAACTCCAATATTTTAAACTTTATAATATCCATTATTGGCGAAGTTTCAACAAAGTTTTGTCATCATAGTACTAGTCAGAGATGGGAGTCAGAGCAGGGTTCAAATCAGTCTGCTAGTCCATCCCTCCTAGATCTTTTGAGTAAATCATTGATTATTAATAAAACATTGCAGAATTTTTTACGAAAGACACAGTTTCCTTACATTGTATATTGAGCCTCATCTCCTGACTGAGCACGTCCTGGCTTATTTCGCTGCTCGCCCTGCAACTGTACGTTCCTGCATCTGCTATTCGTAAGGAGTCCAACTCTGGTGTTCTTGATGGACCTACGAGGAAAATTAAGTATATTTTACATAATAACCAAGGAAATAGGAATTAAGATGATACTTCTGCTTCATAAAATAGCAGTTGTCTTTCGCTGCTTAGAAAACGGAACTTCAGGCTGTCTTCAGCAGACATGCATGACAGCTATGAAATACTTCAATCAAATAAGAAGTTAATTTACCTTACAGATCCATTAACAGTCGATTTAAAAATGCCAATCACTGCATGTTAATGCCAATCTTATTTGAAATATATATCAACAATTAAGGTATTACAAAAACTTCCAACCACTAATGTCTTAAACGTAATTTCCAAAATATTAAAGTTATTAGAAAATTGAGGCAAATGTACTGAAATTACATAGAAGATTATTTTATGGATATGACGAAAATAATTTGAATTTGGATTTTTAATGAATACACTGCAATCATACTTCAATGCAATATTAACAAATTAATACATTACCTTTCCAATATAGTGTGCTGGTAACATTCCAGCTGTGGGTATCAACCGGTCTTGTGGTCGTCTCAATTTTGTAGAACCCGTCTAATTCAGTGAGGGCGTTGTTGTCCTTGTACCATGTGATCCTTGGTTCAGGGCGCCCTCTAGCTTTACATGTTAATACCAACCCCCTCTGGTGGATTTGGACGGTTTTTGTGGCGGGGAATTCGGTTGGCACAAATTCAGGTATTTCTGAAACAATAAAAATACAAAAAAAAGTTAATAACAGATTTTTGAAAGTTATAGCTGGCACTGGTCTTCAGCAGATGCAAGTGACTTTGTGTTCTGAATAGGCAAAATCAAATGTTTATCGATATCGAAAAAACTCTATCTTATTCAAGTATGGCGCAGTTAATCATTGTTGTTGAGCAGCTTTTATCAGACTAGCTGAGATCATTAGACACAACTACTTCAAGAAGAAAGAAAGTAATTTTTTTGTAAATCACAAGTAGAATGTAAATCAACCCAACAAAACCCAGGAGCAATTCTGTGAAACACAAGTTCAATTTGTAAGCGAGCAGTTGCCCAGGGCAGTTAAAAATGTCTGAAGGCTAAAAAAAAGACTCTTCCTGCTCATCTGCTCATCTTCAAGGTCCAAGATGACCTTTTGCTATCTAAGATGACAAGGTCGGGAAGGTCAAAATAATGAACTCAAACTGCTCGATGTGATGGACTTCACAATTAAGTAACCTGTTTGCTCGGATTCAAAATTTTATATTCTGCAAAAATGCAAAATTATCTAATACTTATAGTAAAGGCTGATGATCTTTGCTAATAGATATTGGGAATTTTGGAAGTCACCAATGATTAGCCTACTTCAATTTAGTTTGTCAATAAATCAATATTTATCTCTGTGAATCATTGCAATGTGATCGTATAAAGAAACACAATGATAATATACACTTAGTGCTTTCCTTTTTATATAAAAAATAATAATTTGATAATTAATTATTATATTTGTTACACTTTCTTAGACTGGAAAAAAAATAAAAATGTGCATGAGCTTTAGCACATCTTACTGCTTGTAATATGAATTGGCCAATAAATTGTCATTATGCTATGCACATGAAGGGGGCTGTCAACACAATATGCTAATTAAAGCACACCTGCAGCCCCACAGGGCACAGGCATATAATGCACCCCCTTCTTTTTGGAACCAACAGACCTTAACTTGTGGTTCATGAGTTTTATACTAGGGGGCAGAGTATTTCATATCTACTAGCTGGTGTAGCCATCTAGTGGGACTTTCAGATCCTTGGCTTGCTTCAGTGTCATCTCCAGATATCTGGGGTGGGTTAATTGCAGCCCTCTATAAAGGTTTCTAGTGGCTAATTGAAGCAGTGCAAAATGTGCAAAATGTACAAATGATTGAAACAAATTGTCTAAAAGAAAAATTAAAAGATCATGCATTCTTTTATAGGTGACTCTTTTAAAAGTCAACCAACAATATTTTAATCTAATAAAATCATGTAGCCTCGTGAACAAAGACACATTTTTCATGTTTCCTTCTCCGTCTTTTTTCTAAAGCGAATAAAATTGATGACACAAAGATGAGCAGTAGCGTGCAGAGAGATAACCCTTAAGTCCTTCACCCCAACATGTCTGTTTGTCATTCACCATCCTAAATGAAATGCAACTTTTCATAATTCACTATTTCATGTCAAACTCTTCCAATTTTTAACAAATAAAATAATTTTTAGAAACATACTGATGCATAGGCCTAAAAAGTTACAAAGACTTATTGTGTGCCAAAGTGACATTGCAAGAAAGGTGAAATTGCAGTGAATCGATTTTATTGAAACATTTCGCGCCTTCAATGTTCCACAGATATAACCTGAAGTAGACATGACTTTTGAATAACTGAATCAAAATTTGTCAAAATAGCCATCCAAATTTATATATAGACCTATAGCGCTCTACACACCAGCCTGGGCTACAACACAGAAGCTGACAATGGCAATTTGAAAAGTGACTATAGGCAGCACAAGTTTAGTTATGTCACTACATACACACAACACAAGTCATATATAGCTAGTATTAACACCACAAAATATCCTACCCCTGTAAGAATACATTGAATAGGGAATTTCTTTATTTTCCCAATTCTTTTGACACGAGGAAAGCCTTTGACAGGGTGACTTTATTAAATCTATTATAAGTTACATCTCCAGCTGTGAGGTTTTCAAAAAAGCCATAAAGCTTCAACAAAATGCTTTTTGGAACGTCAGCCTACACAATGAAACTGTCATCGCCACGGTCCGCACCCCTTTTGCATGGTAAATGTGTCCAAGACAGTATACGTCCAACGTCTTACTTTAGAATTTATTCTCTAACTTTTTATGACATCTACAATTTTGTAATTTTTTATGACTCATTTTAAATGTAATTTTTTTTACAATGTGTATTTTTATGATATTATATTCCAATCTTTATTTTTGGTGTCATTAACGTTCAACTGTAATACAAAATAGACCAACTTGACATAGCCTAATAAAAACATTTTTGTGCTATTTTTAAGTGTTTTTTTTTGGTGTCATTTTCTGTAATGAATTCAATACTCTTTGGTTATATTCATTCTTGTTTACTTTGATTTTTCGAAAGTTAAAGATGAAACTTCTTTTGGAAATTTTTCTGAAAATTCAATTCACATTTATACGGCTACTATTCTAGTCATTGGCCCATCAAATTTTCAAAATCTGTCGAGTGTCACCTGTCGACAAAACTTTCAATAAAAAGAAAGAAAGCACGTTCCTAAAGTCACAACTTTGGCGTATTTTGTAACTTTTTTCTTTCTTTTTTTCTTATACATCTTGGGAACCCATCATTTCAACATAAAACAGCATTATCCAATGCATTAAATGTTGACACCTGTCAGTCACCACTGAGTGGAGTTTCCATTAAGTTAGTAAAGTTACACAAAAAAGGTGTCAAACCGATGTCTTATTTTGTAAATTTTTCTTTCATAAAATTACACAAAAAGGATGTCAAGTGATTAAACTTATTTTGTTCGGCTACCCCTGGTGTAAGAATTTGACAAAGCCTCAAAATTTAGCAATTCAGTGTAAAAAATAATGTAATGCGGCAAATTGGGGGGGGGGGCAATATATAGTCAAACATATCTTATTTAGCTATAAAATTACCAGTAAATCCATATAAACCTCCCTCATTTAATGAACTCTATTACACCTTTTACTTTTTGACTCTTAAAAAGCAGCTGAATGTCTAAAATTTTGCTAGAGGGCATTTTTGAAATACACACCCATATTTTGAAAAGTAACACCAACTTCAGAATGAAACACCTAAATTAGACTACTTTTAGACACCTAGCATTTCACAAAACTGTCCTAACTCTTGAATTGGACCTTTTTGAGGTCATTGGTGCACAGGTATGACCTTCTAGGCCCTTTTGGCCATAAGACACCTTTTTCTACTCAGTTGCTGACATTGCCACTAGGGGTCTGCTAATTTTGTCAACCCCCTGCAGAGGGCAGATAATAGCCCCCCTGGTGGGAGCCAGACAAAGCACAAAAAACACACTGAAACTGTCCAGTTACCATAGAAACTATCATAGAAATAAGTCAGAAGTAGGATTTAAAGTGAGAAGCCGTCCAACTGAGGAAGCATTTAGCTTGACTGTGACAATTTCTTAAGTTTCAACATCATAATTCAAGCATGAGGCAAAGCTATCCTTCGGTATCCCATAATTTAGCTCTTTTTGTACCTATTTTCCCCAACGCCACTCCGGGGGTTCCAGCCATGAAATATATCTTGTCCCAATAAACTGACTAAAGCGGAGTGCCGCTGTAACTTTAAACCGGTAGTCAGTGCAAAACAGTGGCGTAACTGGGCAGTCTCGAATGGGGGGGCACCTGGGGGGGCACGCGATTCTCTGGGGGGGGCACCCACTATACTAATTGTATATTTAGCCGGAGTTGGAAAGTTCATATGGGGGGGCACCTGGGGGGGCACAGGTCCAATATGGGGGGGCACGTGCCCCCCTGTGCCCCCCCATAGGGACGCCACTGGTGCAGAAAATGCATTTGCTGTGTGCTGTAAATATCCTATAGTTGCAATGATACAGTCATGACTACCTTTGCAAAAGTTTGGACACACATTAGAAGATTGACACATTTTGATTAAATTTTACATGGATAATTACTTGATAGAGCAAATGAAAGAAATCTATGAAATGTGGCATGCTAAAGAACCTCTCTTTAGTGCAGGTGACAGAAGGTCTTCAAAATAGGGAGAAAAAGGTTGCACACAGTACAGAAGCCACTTTCGAAAAGGATGTTCGTTAGATGTATCCAAGCCATCATTCAACGCTAGCTAGCACTCCAGTTTTTCCCTCATTTTTGAAAAATTTCACTTACCGTTAACAATAAGCCTGTATGTATCGGGCGCTCCATCACCAACTTCATTTCTTGGAGTGCAAATGTAATCATCATTATCATAAAGGGAAACTGGGTCAAAGGTCAAAGTTGATCCCTCCCTGATGACCTCGTTTGACCCAAATTTGGTCCACTGTAAAGATGCTGTTGGTAGACCTGGAAAAAGAAAACAGAAACATATTATCATTTCAATTAAAATCATATAAATAATTTACACATAAAGAAGATTCTCCTTAATTTTCAGTACAAAATATGCAAGTTTTTAGTAACTAAATATTCTCCTAATATGTAATAGGCATGAACATCACTTTTATGATAAGTTTTATTAAAAAAATTCAACTGACTGCAATGTTTAAATAATTCAAAGAAAGTCTTTTCAAAATAGAATATGAAATAGGCATACAAAATTACTTTTATTTGATAAGATAGACTTAGAGTAAAAATCTAGCTATTGCTCTGCTGGCCTTCCAACTGGCACTGTTCACAAAATCACTCTCAAAAAAAACTTCCAAGTCGCCTGTCTCTCCTGTGCCAGTAAGTGGGGAGCCCCAAGGAGCAAAAGTCAACCACTGCCAGTTTCCAGCAAAGCCTTTGCCAGTCACGGACCAGTGAGCAGACAGGTAAACAGCCTTGGTCCTGGTCTGGTGCCCACAGACATGATCTGGGCAGTTTATTCTACACTAAGAGAAATTCTCAATCACAATTTCCAGTATTTTAGTAATAATATTTTGAAAATTTTAATAACAACTAATTCCTAATTTCTCTATTTTACAAACTTTTTTTTTTTTCAATATTTACATAATTTCATGAAGATGAACCCAAGCTCTGACATAATCTGGGTTTACATTTTATCATGACAGATAGACAATAATAAGGCAGATAGATAGATCTATAGATAGATAGATAGTTAGATAGATAGAAAGATAGATAGATAGAAAGACAGATCGAAAGACAGATCAAAAGACAGGTCGAAAGACAGATCGAAAGACAGATCAAAAGACAGATCAAAAGACAGATCAAAAGACAGATCGATAGATGATATGGGCTTGGCTTTAGGTCCTGTATTTATGCGCTTGTTTGGCTAAATAGAACAGGAGGACACAACAATGAGGCGAAGGATGATTGAAACTGCAGTCCAAAATTAGTCCAGGCGACCTGGTAAGAGTTGGATTCGAACCCAGGACAGATAGATAGATAGATAGATAGATAGATAGATAGATAGATAGATAGATAGATAGATAGATAGATAGATAGATAGATAGATAGATATAAAGATAATCTCACAGCCACACAAACAGATCTATAGATGTAGCACATAATAAATATATATAAACAGGTTAATGAGTTTTTTGGATTGATCTCTCATCTTCTTGACCTGGCTGGCTTTAATAATAAAACAAGGACTCCTAAAATACACAGCCTGACAAAGGCATTGTCTGAAAGCCAAACAAATGAATTGGCTAACCATATTGTATTCTGTTAATTCCAGTGCCACAAAAACAATCAATTGGTTTTCCGATACAATCAAATAGAAAAGTTTATGTGAGGACAGACTGCAGCTTGTAGCATTATTGAGCAGTTGACTCCCTAACCTATTTCCCTAACCTATTAGGACCTAGGGCTTAATTAAGGGGTAATTATGGAATCCATATTTCAATTATTTAAGAAGGGTCAAGCCTTAATTGTCATGCAATAGGTGGCCAATAGGAAGGCAATATGAGGTGCAATAATAGTGATATTGCAGGCCACAGAGGGCAATATGGCCTATTTGTTGTCCTATGCTGAGTAGCCAAGTGTGGTCATCTGTATCATTTCTTTTTGGCTTCCAACCTCAAATGGGTTCGCCTCATGTAACCCACAGATACTCATAATGAATTAATGAATTCTGAAAATGAGGTCCTATATTTCTTAATTGCCTACATGGTAACTAGAAAAGCAACAATAGTCGTAACAAGTTAGCTAATTTGAGGGTTCTGGCTTCGAACTTTGAATTCTATTAAATTCCATTATCGTCGATAGATGGATAGATAGATGAATGGATGGATGGATGGATGGATGGATGACGGGGCTGTATGTCTTGCATTTATGCACTTGGTAGACTAACTAAAAATTAGGACAAGAGGAGAACACAGCAATGAGGTGAAGGATGATTGACCAGCCGTCCAACATAGGTCCAGATGACCTAGCAAGAGCTGGATTCGAACCCTGGACGCAGCGATTGGCAGCCCAGCCCCTAACTAAGCTAAAACCCCCCTCTCGATAGATAGATAGATAGACAGATAGATAGATGATAGATAGATAGATGATAGATAGATAGATAGATAGATATATAGATAGCATTCTGAACTTACCAGGATCATTAATTTTGCAGACTAACGTTGATGATTGTCCTTTTAATCCAAAATCCGGTCCTGAAACTTCTGCTGCCCCTGGTGAATCTGAAAAGAAAATCAAAATTTTATCTTTCTTGTTTGATACAAATTTTTCCCAATATTATACAAGATTATATAAGATATACAAGAACCCAGGGGTTCAAAATGGAGGTGGTGTAGTGACTAATTTCGCATACCATGAATCCAGCAGATCATTCATCCTGCACTGCGATGACTACTCCGATAGATTTATAGATATATTTATTTGCATATAGATTAGACATCCAGCATTATGTATATATAGATATACAGATAGATAGCTAATAGATAGATAGATATACACGAGTGCTGCCCTTTAAGAGCAGTAGTTGCTCACAGTGATTGATCAATGAGATGGCAGATAGAACACAAGTTCTCTACATGTTGCACATTTACCCCATTTGAAAATTATCAAAAGGGACACCAATTTAACATCTCACCTGAATGAAACACATTTGGGATTTTGATCTTGAAATTCCACTGAAAATATTCTAAATTGACTTACTCACTAATATGCTGCACTATATATATGTCAATCTTCCTACCACTGCCAGCTAACTTGTGGACTGCCAAATTGACCAAATGGTTAAGAGGGCTTGTCTGGCTACCACTGGCGCTGAGGGAGTGTGGGTTCAAATCTCACCCCAGGAACTCACTTCAGTCCGAGCCCATGGGACCTTAAACGGAGGCGGGTTGTATCCAGTATTCTACGCTGGGGCAACTCAAAGACCCTGGGCAGCCCTGAATTAATAGATTTATTAATTTGCGTCACCTAACCGTATTTCAATATTGTCATTGATACTATCTTCTTCTTTTTTTTTTTAAATCCAATACTAAATTTTATGTTTCTTATTATATCATACTTCATTAACTAGATGCAGCATATGCTAAGGGATTGTCTGGCCCATGGATTGCTGTCCAACAGGGACGAAATGTCGGCCAAATAATTGAAGTGATTTACAAAAATAAGTAATAATTTCCTGCTGAGACCCCCCCCCCAAGTCCCCCTGATTATTAAATAGTTGCCCCTAGCTTAGAAACACCAGGCTGTTAAATGTATCCCCATGATTTATTTCAGGATCAGACTGTTCAGAAAGAATTTGTATCATCAGAAGTGAGCAAGAAATTATTTACTAAAAAAAAAAAATCCAAGCCCTCCCCCTCCCTGGATATGAAATGGTCACCCCCTTACACCAGGAATTATGTATTTGAAGACCAGACTGTTCAGAAAGAATTTGTTTCATCAAAAGTGAGCCAGAAATTGACTGAAAAAAAAACTGGAACGGAGTGCATGAGATGCACAAACGTAGCTCTGCTACCAGTGCACGACATCGCATTAAAATACTGTGCAACCACTTGGTAAACATTACACCCATTGGCAACATTACACCCATTGGCAAAATTACCTCAACTGGCAACATTAGACCCACAGGTAACATTACACCCATTGCAACATTACACCCATTGGCAACATTACACCCAGTGGCAACATTACACCCGTTGGCAACATTACATCCACTGGCAACGTTACACCCATTGGCAACATTACACCCATTGGCAACATTACATCCTTGGCAACAGTACACCCCCTGGCAACATTACACCCATTGGCAACATTACGCCCATTGGTAACATCACACAATTGGCAACATTACACCCATTGGCAACATTACACCCATTGGCAACATTACACCCATTGGCAACATTACACCCATAGGCAACATTACACCAATAGGCAACATTACACCCATTGGCAACATTACACCCTTGGCAACATTACACCCATTGGCAACATTACACCCATTGGCAACATAACAACCATAGGCAACATCACACAATTGGCAACATTACACCAATTGGCAATGTTACACACATTGGCAACACTACACCCATTGGCAACATTACACCCATTGGCAACATTACACCCAATGGCAATATTACACGCAATGGCAACATTACACCCATTGGCAACATTACGCCCATTGACAACATTACACCCATTGGCAACATTACACCCAATGGCAACATTACACCCATTGGCAACATTACACCCATTGGCAACATTACACCATTGGCAACATTACACCCGTTGGCAACATTACATCCATTGGCAACATTACACCCGTTGGCAACATTACATCCATTGGCAATATTACACCCGTTGGCAACATTACATCCATTGGCAACATTACACCCATTACACCCATTGGCAACATTACACCCATTGGCAACATTACACCCAGTGGCAACATTACACCCATTGGCAACATTACACCCAGTGGCAACATTACACCCATTGGCAACATTACACCCATTGGCAACATAACACCCATTGGCAACATTACACCCATTGGCAACATTACACCCAGTGGCAACATTACACCCATTGGCAACATTACACCCATTGGCAACATTACACCCATTGGCAACATTACATCCATTGGCAACATTACACCCGTTGGAAACATTACATCCATTGGCAACATTACACCCATTACACCCATTGGCAACATTACACCCATTGGCAACATTACACCCATTGGCAACATTACATCCATTGGCAACATTACACCCATTACACCCATTGGCAACATTACACCCAGTGGCAACATTACACCCATTGGCAAAATTACCCCCATTAGCAACATTACACCCATTGGCAACATTACACCCGTGGCAACATTACACCCGTGGCAACATTACACCCATTGGCAACATTACACCATTGGCAACATTACACCCTCGGCAACATTACACCTGTTGGCAACATTACACCAATTGCCAACATTGCACCAATTGGCAACATTACACCCATAGGCAACATTACACCGATTGGCAACATTACACCCATTGGCAACATTACACCCATTGGCAACATTACACCCGATGGCAACATTACACCCGTTGGCAACATTACACCCGTTGGCAACATTACACCCTTGGCAACATTACACCTGTTGGCAACATAACACCCGTTGGCAACATTACACCAATTGGCAACATTACACCAATTGGCAACATTACACCCATAGGCAGCATTACATCCATTGGCAACATTACACCCATTGGCAACATTACACCCATTGGCAACATTACATCCATTGGCAACATTACATCCATTGGCAACATTACACCATTGGAAACATTACACCCATTGGCAACATTAGACCCTTTGGCAAAATTACACCCAATGGCAACATTACACCCATTGGCAACATTACACCCATTGGCAACATTACGCCATTGGCAACATTTCACCCATAGGCAACATCACACAATTGGCAACATCACACCCATTGGCAACATTACACCAATTGGCAACATTAAACCCATTGGCAACATCACACAATTGCCAACCTCACACAATTGGCAACATTACACCCATTGGCAACATTACACCATTGGAAACACTAAACCCATAGGCAACATTACACCCATTGGCAACATTACACCATTGGCAACATTACACCCTTGGCAACATAACACCCATTGGCAACATTACACCCATTGCCAACATTACACCCATTGCCAACATTACACCCATTGGTAACTTTACAACCATTGGCAACATTACATCCATGGGTGTAGAGCTAATTCCAAGCCCCCCCCCCCTCCCTGGATATGAAATGGTCACCCCCTACTGCTGATTCTTCATACAATGTAAATTCAGGCCACCGGAACCTAAGTTACAGTACATTAAAGAAACTGGAATGGCATTATAGGGTGTTAACAGTGTGGTTTTGACAGAAATGCCTGGACAAAAATCCTTTCTACAACGTGACAGGCTCACCACAGAGTCGGCCCCTATATTACATATAGGCCTACTAAAAATTTTTATGTATACATATCTTTTGGCATCAAAGGCCCCAGCTAGATAAGCCTCGGCTTTTTCTGGAGCCTATTAATAAATTTACAAACAAACAAACAATAGGGTATGCGCCAGACTCACAGTCTTCTCATCACTCATTATCACACGGCAGTCACCAATACTGGAGAATGCCGATGGCATGGGAACCTTTGGTAATGTTCCCTTAATCGCAGCTCATGGGCACTGCTCTGCGGCTGCCCTGAGCTGTATCATGTGGAAGGCTCACCAGAAATTTCTTGAACCCCATGCGGAACATGACCAGTAATGGTTACGATTAAAGTTAAAATTACAACTGCATCAATAAATCTATAAATCCAGAATTTGAAAATAGCTCTGATAGCTTAAATGAAGTGAAATCTCATGTCGGATAGGCATGAATATTATAGAAAGATGGATAGATGATTGGGGCTATATGTCCAGTATTTATGCATTTTGTAAGCTAATTAGGAGGAGGACATTGCAATGAGGCGAAGGATGATTGAAACTGCTGTCCTAGTTGACCCGGTGAGAGCGTTAATCAGACCCTGGAGTCCAAGACCCAGCGAACCAGGCTGCAATTGACAACTCAGTGTGCTACAACTGAGCTAACCCTACCGGCCTACCCTACCCCCATCTCCCAGACATTTTTGATCATGTCACAAATGGTTTGAAGTACCAAATTGCAACCTATTACTCTGGCTTACCAAACCCTTTTGATAAAACTGCATAATATAACTAATCTGTGTAATCTATCTATTTGATCAATATAATCTATCCTTCACATTAATGCAATCAGATCTATCTAATACACCCTTTTAAAAGTCCCTTATCTATCTATCTATCTATCTATCTATCTATCTATCTATCGATCTATCTACCCATCCATATATATATCTGACTAAAATAGTTGGAGATATATGAAACTATCGAAATCTCATCTCTTGTGACCTAGTATTATGTTGACATCAATCTCCAGGTCAGAAAAATGACCAATACACATCCTAATGTCACCATGACATAGTTCCAGGTCAGCTCATTTGCATCACAAAACACAATACACATAATTTTCAAAATGGTGGACAGCTCATTTGCATACACTCAACACAATACACATTATTTTCAAAATGGTGGACTGTAAGACCAAAAAAAAACTCCAAACAAAAAACTGATGAAAGGAGTACTTAGAATTATTTTAGGTTAATAAAAGTAAGCTGCAATATTAGCCCTGAACCTGTAGTTTTGGGCAATTTAACTATTAGTAGATAATTTGAAACATACAAAGAGTAATTTCAGATTTTCTTCTCCAATTTCAAATTTCCCGCCTAAATCTTACAGTCTTACACTCTCTTACACACTCTCTTACCCCCCCCCCCTTCTCACCAACTACATAAATGGCGGTGTGTAAACACCTCCATTAAAAACGTGTGATCGATATAGTCAAATTTTTCAATCAAAAAACTAAAACTTCTTTGACAGCTTTCCACCTGCTACATAATTAATGAGAAGGTATTCATATTTGATGCTAAACGTTCAGAGGTCATTTTTACCCCCTTTTGTGGACCGTGACCTGTAATACAACCCTCAACGATCACAGAGTTGTTGAAAAGTAACTGTTGAAATTATTTAATGACTTTTAATTGAACCATGTGGTGGGCCAACAAAATGATCAAGGAGAAATCATGCACTCATTATTAATTCATGGTCTGACAAAAGATTCTGATGTTTCAGTCAGCTATTGGTCAATTTAGTCAGTTCAGAAGTTTTCAATGAATTCTGAGGGGTAATCTTTTTTAATTCTTTTTCAGAATTGCAGAAAAAGATATTATATATAAGACTGGATGGATGACTTATCTGTACGCTTGCCAGATGATAGGTACAGGAGACGGACACAGCAATGAGGCGAAGGATGTTTGAAATGGCTGTCCAACAAAGGTTCAAGTTACCCGGTCAGAGCAAGAACCAAACTCAGGATCCAATGTTTTGAAGCCCTGAGTCTTACCAACTGAACTAAACCCTCCCTGAATCCATTCAAACAATTTTATCTGACTAAATTAAAATAAGAACAGTTATTTGGTTAAATAACAAACAAATTAAATTTTGTTAAAAAAAGTAAAATTTTACTTCATTCTGTTGACCTTCTGACTCATCATGTTCCATGTATTCATACAATCTTTATCAAATATCATTCCATTATTTATCTGTTGCTATTGGATCCCCCCCCCAAAAAAAAAAGAAATCCAATCATCCAAATTTTACCATCTTTTTTAACAATATTCAATGGCTATAAATTCTATGCATGAGACACCATCGACCCAAATGCATACAATTACAGGTCAGAGGTCAGGGTTGATTATGTAATCATGCCATAAATATTTCAGTAGAACTGAGAATCCTTTAAACTGAACAAGAATCCGAGGATTCAAACCCTGGGTTCTGTTGGGAATTAGCAAATTAAGCATAAGATCCGTGGATATAAGATCAAAGTAGCACTGCACTGCGAAGTGCAATCAGCTTTGACACCTGTCAGATTGACTTCAAGTGCTGTTTCTCAATGGCAATTTGTTAAACTGAGGGTGAAAAAATGCTTTAGAACTTGCAGAATTGCAATTAGCATTGTAAGACTGCTTCTGAGAATATATATGCACTGCAAAAAGCAATTGCCAAATGCATTATAATGTCACGTGGCGACATAATAATGTGCAAAGTCAGCTTGAAAACAGCCCCTCAAGACTCAAACGATCTATTACACAACAAAGTACTAAAAAAAAAAAAAAAAAAATTTAAAAAAAAAAAAAAAAACCACAACAAAGTTAACCATCCCGAATTCCACAACGCATTTTAGTTCACCTCTATATGAACACAAAATGGCCCAATTGACCACATCCACACCTGTATTAAGGCTGGGAAAACTTTTTTCCAAAAATCTCTCAGACTGGTTTTTAGATAAAATCACCCTGGGGGAACCCAGGGGAACAAAACCAGCAATTTAAATAATTATCTAACTCATCACGCAAGACATTTTTGCTTCATTCCGACAAAGGGATGCGCAGCGAAAGTAAAATCAGAATCTGTGATTTTTAAATTAAAATAGATTTATTAATAAATTAAATTACGATACGACTAAGGAAGCTAGAAAGTAACCGCGAAAAAAAGCTAAAATCTCATATTGTATAACGAGTCAACTTTATTTAAACATTCATCATATTCCATCCACATTAATAATTTTTCACAACCTTTACTCAATTTCCAGAGTTCCCAGCACTATTGTAGGGTCCACTCTACAACCCATAAATTCTGATTGATAGCCCATACATCTTAACCTCTGGCCCCTTTTTCCACCCCAGTAACTTATTGTTTTAATCCATGCTGAGCAATTCTAATCACCACGTGACAATTTGTTGCTAAGCAACCAGAGTAAACATTCCAAATTGACAGCTCTAGGCTGCCAGTCCTGAGCAGACGACAGAAATTATGGAATTATGAGTTGGTTTGGTTACCACTTGGCATGGTTACTAGTTGACCTGTATTCAATTATGAATTTATGTCAAGAATGCTCATGGTCAAAGTTTAAGCCGAGGATTTGACAAACTGACTGACAAAATTAGGCCTAGAGACTGGCTAAACTGACTGACTGACTGATCTGAACTGATAATGATTGAATTGAGAATGGGAGCTAACTTAGATCCAATCAATCAATCAATCAATCAATCAATCAATCGACCTTTCTATCTATCTATCTATCTATCTATCTATCTATCTATCTATCTATCTATCTATCTATCTATCTATCTACCTACCTAACCTATAGATCTGTCTATCTACTGTTCAATTAATCAATCCGTCTATCTGCCATGATCAACTAATATAGGGTTTTGTGATTCATTTTTCACATCCCTACTGTGTGGGGAAAGTGACAACAAATACCTGGTTCAATTAAGCTCTGAATTCCATAACTGGGCTAATAAGTAATTCCATACTCCTAATTAGGCCTTAACAAACCAATTTGTGTTGTTAATGATGAGTATATCAATTTCATGCTGTATAAAAAGTGAAAATGGTGCAAATTAGCAATTAAAATTTCTTCCCAAGGTATCTGTGTGGGATATTAGTCATAATTTGGTTATCTGGGTGGGTATTCTACGTTTCTAGCTTGGAATTTGAACCCCATGTCCTGAAGCTGACAACCAAATACCTCCACCATAAACCATGGTTTATGCCTCAATCATGGAGCTTCATTTTACAGTAAATTTATACCATTTTCATTGTACTATAGATCTTCAAATACATTCAGCTATGTAATGAGTTGCTACTCATTGAAACTCTACAATGCCCAGATTAATGATAAACAGACATTCAAATAAAGGGAAAACATTTTTAATCTCAAGCACAATTTCATGAATTCAAGAAACTAGCCAACCAGAAACAAGCAGAAGTATCACGTGACCAATTGTTTAATTGTTCCCTATACAAAGACATAATTGTTCCCAACGTGTGAATAAATAGCAATAATGCACCCCCTTTCTTGTGCACCATTGTCTTATTGGTCATGCAAAGGTGCAATAACTCACTAGTGGACCTTTAGAAATTTTGAATTTCTGATATGCTTGGTGTCATTTTAATAATTTTGTAATCATGATAATATGCACATGGGTAAGCCCTGAATTATCATTAGCATCAATATTCATAAAATCATTGAAATTATAAGTTCCTCATTTTAAAATTTTTAGAACTTTTCTTCTTGAATCTTCAATAATCAATATACTGGTCACAAATTCAGGAAACAAGTCTGAGAAGAACTCTTTTTTTTCCCTATTAATTTGATGGATGGATAGATGGATGATTGGGACTTTACCCCCAGTATTTATGAACTTGGTAGGTTTATTAGGAGAGGAGGACACGGCAATGGGGCGAAGGATGATTGAAACTGCAGTCCAACATAAGCCCAGGTGACCCGGTAAGAGCTTGATTCGAACCGCGGACTCAGCAATTTGCCTTTCCCTCCATTAATTTTGAAAAATTCATTGGCCAAAATGAAAGAAACTAAAATTGTGATTATTTCATCGGTTACAACCACCTATTCTATTCAATTAACCTCCACAGAAAAACACAATAGATCCAAACTTATCAATAATTTAAGACAAATGTATATTTGTAAGACAGAAAATTATTGTATTACACACATCCTCTATTTTTTTCTTTAACATCTTACAGTTGCTAAGCAACATCTTTAAAATATACCATCCCAATGTCTTCCTTCCTTTTGATGTTTTTTTGCCCAAATTTAAGGACAACTTTCTCATGTGAAGAATTTGGGAGGGATTCAGGGCATTGACCTTTGACCTGACAAGAGTAACATTGACCTAGTTATGACTTCCTGTGACCTAATTCTCATGCAAGTTGCAACGGATAAATGTTTTCATCCTGTGACATGGTTTTTACACTTTTTTTCTCAATTTTTTTTTATTTATTTTTTTTTTTCATAATCTTTTTTCCCCCATTTTCTTGCTTCATGTCCCAGCCCAGCATCTCAATCTGTTTACTAAGTGTTTAGCATGTCAAACTTTTGTTTTTGTGTTTAGTTTTTCATTAAACTTGTGTTTTTCTGTTTGCTTTTTCAGTAAAAGTTTTGTTTTTCTTGAAACATATCTATCAGCAGTTTACTACAAATGGCTAAAACAGGCATTTGTAGAGATATCCATGGCAACTGGAATTCCAACTTTACAAATTTGAAATCCTTCAGTAACTGCTATCAGGTGAATTATTATTCCTGATAATAATGGAAACTTGTACGATATGATCCGACATGATACGTATTTATTGCCACAAAATGAAATTTGTTTCAGCATTTTTCAGGATAGCAAGATTATTCGGACAAATGCCAATAATATACTGAACTTTTTTTCATCCATAAAATTCACTATAAGAAATACTTCTGGGCACCTAAACATTTTTCAATAGCTTCAAATCAGTTCATCAATTTAATATCTCATATCCAGTAGCCTACATTTGTATCATTAAAATTACATAAATATGAAATATCCAACTAAATATATGATTAAATACGATGATTTTAAAAATTTTGAATCTAAATTTTCAAAATATTCAAATTCACCTTCAGGATCAGGCTTTATTTCAACATTGTTCAACATGGTAACAAGCCAACAACTACACACAAACCTAAGTTTTCATATCTGCCTCATGAGCAAAATTTTGAACGAATGTGCGAAATTCAGAAACGCATGTCAGTGACTAATTATTCCATGGTTACCACCAGGTGGACGCGAGTAGACAATTGGCGTATTGTTGAAATTATTCGCACCCCAGTGAGTTAGGGTATCATGGTTAATAAACATGCCATAGGTGCCTTTGTTGCATGGGCATGGGAAAATATGAAAAAGTCTAAAAGAGCAAACTTGCATGTTAGGGTAGATAGATACTGTGTGGAAACCTGATAGATTGCTTGATATTTTATACAGGGAGTTTTGCAATCACGATTTGAAATTTTTGGTAGCACAACAATTAATTTGCATCGCAAGACTTGAAGTGGGAGTTTGATTTTGCAGAAAAACTAAAAAAGTTATACTTGATAAACAAGTAACAACATAAACTGTTGAGGGCAGACATGTATTTATCATGATATGTTTTGATAGACAAATAATTCATCGATCAAATTAACTTTGGTTATGCTGACCAATTTATAAAAATCTGCTTAAAGTTTTAAGTGGAACAATATATCTGACAATGAATATTATAAATTTATGTGAGAAATCTTTTATAAAAAGTATTTCACCCTTACTAAATGGAAAGAAATCAATTAAGTGTTAAATGTTAAGTAATTGGAAAGAAATCAATCAGGTAACATTTTAAACTATTTCGATACAATGTATAAAATATATCATCTGACCTTTTTAAAACCAAAATATGCCTACTGTCCAAAAACCTACAAAATTTGACAAAATCTACAAAAATACACTGCATAGCAACAGAGTGCATGTTACGTTTGCCATAGCAATGACCTTTTGACCTGGGCCCATGACCTCTAGCAAGTCACGTGACTCCACAGATTGACCTTTGAGTGTGTAACTACAGGAGTAAGGATCTAACATTGGTTTTAAATCACCTATGAGGTCACATGGTGAAGTTACGCTCTCTGAGGGCACACAATCTGAAGTCACGCTATTTCACAATCAAAATATTAATATTATGTTCACAAATTTTCAAATTCCTCTTATACTTCTTCTTTTTTTTTGAAAATTTTTATGAAGTGAATTTCAAACATGTTGAAATGACCCTAATGACATTTTATTAGCTTTTATTCTTAAATGACATTTAGCTCTTTCAATAGACTCTAAACATTTAATTTTTAAAAATTCTTAGCCACACTAGAATATTGCAACATCAAACAATGGTTAAGCTACAGTTGCAACTTTTAAATACTTTTTTATTTGAAGTCAGTTGTTAAATGACCTTTAAAAGTTTTGAAATTTATATGAAAACTTGCTTCTACTTGGCACTGGAATATTGAAACATTTCATGATTTTTGAACTGGGTGCCAGAAGCACTGTTTGATTTGATACAATTTTTTTTTTCAAACAGGTTACCTTTGGTGTTGTAACTGTTTGAAATAAATCATGTGACCAATTTTGATTCTTTGAAGGCTTTATTGCCAGATTTTCTAGTACAATTTGGCAATAAGTACAATGCGAAGTTATTCAATTGTTTAACATAATACATCAGAGATTTTGGGGTAACTTAGATCTTGCAATTATACTCAGTTTTTAGTGTAAAGACTTCAGGCACCCATCCATCAAATAAGTTGAAATACTGATCATACATTAAAATTTGGTATTATCTTGATTCACAATTTTCAATATAATTTTACTTTAAATCAAAATTTTCAATATACCGTAATTGAGGGTATTATCAGCAGGGGGGGTATTATCAGCACCCCTGGCAGTTTTTGCTTGTTTACAACTTAGTCAAGCACGCATGTCTTGGTGCCGAAACTCATAAATTTTCATGAAGCAATTCTTAAAGAATTTTGGTAGTCATCACAACCTATAAGGGCCTAACTGGCCTCAGATCACATGTTTCTGCACAAGAAATAACACCTCATTGTTTAAAACGTAATTTTTAACTCCTGGATAAAAGGACGTTTTGTTGTGTTGACTGTCCCAATTAGCTGAAACAGGAAGAAGGGCTCTGGAAATGGGTCCCAAAATTAGCTCCTATCCCTGTCAAGGAATTAGGCCCATTTTTGAGTTATTACATTTCACCGTCCAAATGGGGGAGGGGTGTTGAAAATGTAACATGTAAAAGTAGAATGGAGGGTATTATCAGCACCTACCCTGGGCCTCTATTTGAGGGGGGCCTGTATTCGAGGGGGGCCCTTTATTTGAGTATATAAGGCAAATGCATTGGAACGGTATTGGCATTTTGGTATCTTACCCCTTACAATTGCATTAAATTCTCACAAGAATGTTACACCATATATTTAGTTTTACTTGAATAAATTCCACATTTCTGTCTTATTAGCAGCACAATCAGACCTGTGGCCTGAGCTGTGCCTTGACAAGGTATGGGTGACAGGGCACCTCGCGTGGTGAGAGAATGATTCTTCTCACAACGGGTCCATTGGCTGCACTATCTAGCACTTTTAACAATGCTACTAAGCACCAAACTGTATAACATACCATCCATGTGCTGATAATACCCTCACTATGCTGATAATACCCTCCAATGACTGCATCTACATTTACGTCCCCACCGATACCGGAACTAGATTGACTGGGGTTGTTGTCTGATTGGATTTTGCAAAATGGTTATGCTGGTTCCCAGAATACTTGTATGGTAGCATTTGACCTAATTTTGGTACTTCCCAAACCTCCTTTTGCTTAAGGTGCTGATAATACCCTCAAGTACGGTAATCTTGAATCAAAATTTTCAGTATAATCTTCGATCAAAATTTTCTGCATAATCTTGAATCAAAATTGTCAATAAAAATTTTAATAAAAATCTTTTATGTAATCTTATTCAAGACAAAATCAAAATATACAATATAATCTTGAAACTAAAAAATATCAGTACTTACATTGCACAAGTATCTCGAGCGTTGTACTTCCCGTCTGTTGTAAGGATGGTCTGCCAGAGGGCGTTAGCGTATTCCGTGCCCTACACGAGTAATTCCCAGCATTCATCCGACTCACGGACTCAATTATGTAAGAGGGTCCGTAAGAAATCACAGGTCCGTAATTATACGTCCATTCTATGTCGCCAGATATTTTTGGGTTGGCGTCTACGACACACGTTAAGTTAATCCTCTGACCTTCGTTTATTGTTAATGACCTTGACCCAATTACAGAATTAGACATGCGCAGCGCCACCTTTGGGGCATCTGAAAGTAAATGGATATGAAGATAAGGAACTTTTGGGAGATGATATTTTTTTGAAAACACAATATAGAGACTCCAATTTCCAAAATTTTAAGCCACCTTATAAATACTGAAATACAAATTTTTAGTTAGAACAATAATATTTTTTGTGGTTTATGTGAATATACATTATACATGGTATATCAATTTCATTTACTCAGTGCTCATAAGATAATAATAATTATAGAAAGGCCAGATTTTCAGTAGTTCACTTGTGAGTCACACAAAATACTGAGAAAAATTTCAGTTAATCCATTCAGAAGGTTTTCCCATAATGACAAATAAGCACATATAAGGCAACAAAATCATATAACTTTTTAATTACATGATGTTCTCTAATTAAGAAACTTACATTGCACATGTAACGTCACATTCTCCCGCTTGGTCCCGATGGAATTGCCTGCTTGGCAGGAAAAAATTCCAGAATTTGCTTTTTGAATGGAAGGAAACATGTACTCCACTCCCGTTCCTGCAAAGACAAAGAGAGAAAAATTAGGATAACAACTTGAGGATCATTAACCGAACAGTTGCAACACAGTAAATATTATGGTTTTCACAATCGATACAGTCATTCACAAAATATTCACTGAAATAGTACAGTTCTGCTTCGACCAGTGACAACTATACTGATCAGTCGGCGACAACAAACCTCCTTAAAGGCTTTTAACGTTCTTCGATCAGCGAGGCCAGTAAAGTGTCATACATTTATACAGAGAAGATTTCACACATAACATTTTTTGAAGTCTCAGGACTTCTCCCAACATCATGAACCTCTTTCACTCTCTAATCACTCTGAGAATCAAGTGACTCTAATGGACGTAATGGTACATAATAATACACCACCATTAGAAAAATACATGCACAGCAAAAACACAAAATAACACTCGGTTCCATAAAATACAATAAGTCACAAAGCTCCAGAGAAATTCACACTTGATTTTCAGGCCAAAAATATGAGGGAAAAAGTTCCTCAGTACATTTTTGGTATCTTTAAATTAACCATCGCATTGTAATACAATTCCTCCGGACTTGTTCACACCGACATAAACCGAAAAACGAAACAATTTTTCTTCAATTTTGTCTGATTTAGATAAAAGTTAATGGTTGCTATGGTTACGCTTGACTTATTTTTCAAGAAGATCGTCTGCTTTTTCAGAAATGTTTGTTTTTCTGATCCAGTGCTTTCAGACTTCTTTGTAAATCACTGTGAAAAATTTGCTAAGATTTCGGGCAATTTTGAGCTATGGAATTATAATTGCAGATGGATGGATTTTTGTCGCTTCGAGATCTGTGCTTCTGTCGTAAGTTACGACTCGTAACATAATCCAAACTTTTACTCCAACAACACATGATTCGTCAATTTACAATTAAAAGTTGACCGGTCCAAGTAGAGAATTTTTCACAGTGACGTTTAATAACAAAACTACATTTTACTGCTATATTCATCTTTACAATGTTAAATTACCCTTTTTTACACAATATTTTTACAGTGACATACATCTTTAGACATTCCTGCATTTACCTTATGTTCAATGATATCATTCTTTATACTTTAGCCTTTTCTACCTCCCTTCTCCTCTTTTTACCTCTCTTCCCCTCTTTTTTATCTCTTTTTGCCTCTTTTTGTCCTATCTTTTTCCTCACTTTGCCCCTTTCACCTCCAGCATACATTTAATCCAAAGATCTCATTTATGCTCTCCCAACAGAGTAACCCTAGCCATCTGTAAAGTTAGTTTCTTTCTGAAACATTTCCTAAACCAAACAGAAAGTTAATACTTTAATTACTGCCAGAAATGGCCCTAAAATATTTCGCCATTAAATTTGTGCTTCTTTTACAAATCTAAAATTTAAAGATTGTTATTTATGTCGTGCAAAAAGGCAGAGTACAAAATATCAAATTTGTATTTGTCCAAATTGAAACGAGATGTTTTGAAAGATGTGGAAAAAATTATGAGAAATGGAGAAGTTTTTTACGTGCTAAAATAAAAGTCTATGTCGCAATAAGAGTGGTCGAGCTCAGTTGACAGCGCTTCCAATTCGTGGAGATAATGTTCGATTCAGCTCTGGTCGGGTCTTCTGGACCTACTTTGGATGGCAGTTTCATCATTCTTTGCCTCATTGCTATTTCCTGCCCTGATTAGCCTACCAAGTGTTAAAATACAGAATGTGCAGCGCCAAACATTCTTCCATCAGACGATATATTTAAAAGATACATTCCCAAATCTAAGCCTTCTCGGTTGAAAATTTGATTAATTACACCTTTAAAACCACATTATATAATTAATCATTCTGAAACCAACAAACAAACAAGAGTGAAACCAACAAACAAACAGGAGTGCCAAGCCTTTTGAGTTGTGGTTGGATCAGGAACCACAATTGGGCATACCTCTAACCAATGAGGTGATTGATTAGAGCAAGGATCTTAAAATTACAAATTGTAGTTTGTTCGCTCATCCAGGAAGATTAATTGATTGACAAATTATTCCGAGGATGAATGATTGGGGCTTACCGTACTATGTTTATTCACTTCAAAGCAATCGTAGGCCAATTATATTAGGATTTAGGACAGGAGGGGAACACAGCAACAAGGCGAAGGACAATTGAAACTGCTCTCCAACATAGGTCCAAGTGACCTGGCCGGAGCTGGAATCGAATCCAGGACCCAGTGTTTGGAAGCCAAGAATACATGTACTACCAACTGACCCAACCCTCTCCTATAATGTTGCATAATAAAGCTAATTAGTTTTTACCAATAATCAAGAACGACTCATAGATCTTTAAATAACAAAAAAAAATCCCCCTTTGTTGTGTCGTTCAAACTAACTAATTCCATAAAGAACATTGGAACAATTTTGGAACAATTTTGGAACAATTTTGGAACAATTACAAAGTGGTTGCTGAAGTCCACAATTCTTAGAGATACTATTTTGTAAAATGATATCAGTGAATTATTTTCCTGCACTGAACACCCATCAGACCACCCCTAAAACTTGTTAAAAGATTTTATCAGCAATCTTTTAAAGCTTATCAATATCAAATCTGTTCACCTGGCATTTGCTGGCACTTTTAAGTATCTTGGGGTATTACAGAAATTTACACAAACTGAAATCGAATACCTTTTGGAATGGATAGAATGGAAGTCTGTAAGGTACAATAATGACCTATTGGACCTGTTGGAGGGCAATAATTGTCTCTAAAGGACCTTTGAGTAGTCTAATGCCCCATAGGTGAAATTTAAGATTTTCTGTACCTTTGGCCCTCAGATTCTAAGCTTTACAGTGATACTTGAATGATACCTGATACACAAAGGCATCTATTTTTACTCATCTGTTTCTCTATCTTTGACAAAATCTACTCTATCTGTGTTTTATATCTGATTATCTGTCTATCTTTAACTTGATCAGTTTTTAGTGCCTAAGCTTTAGTGTTCATACTCTGGTCCTTTTGTAAAAAGAGCAATTATTTTATTTTCAAAATGAACTTTTTCAAGTAGTTCATTAGTACCACAAGGGCCCTGCAGACTGCAGGGACCTACGACAAAAGAAAAGGACATAGACCTGAGAGAAATAAATTTGAAAGTATTTTGCCACCAGATGACAGGAGAAGTAATGATGACCTGAAAAACGTGGGAATCACCAAGGATAGATAGATCGATAAACAGAATCACCAAGGATAGATAGATCGATAAATAGATAAATAAATAAGATGGACATAGGACAGATAGATAGGATAGACAGTCAGAGGAACAGATAGATAGAATCGATGACTCCGAGAGATACTTTAAGACAAAGATTCTGAAGGCGCACTATATTAGACCACCCGCCAACAGTTTTCACCAATACAATCCGATTTTACCAAATTCTTCTCTAAATAGTTCCTGTTTGTTGAATACCTCAATATCAAAGAAACGTCCAGTACAAAATTATGGTGCCAAGTTTGGTTTATAATTTTGATGGATGTATGCTGTTCCAAGATTTTTGTATTAAATCTAAGTGAACTTCAGTGAAGATCCTTCTAATAATAGCAACCATTCCAATTTTTTCCAAAGCATATCCTGAACCATTCATCAATGTCATTTCAAACCTGACAACATCTTTAAATTTTTACTTTTTGAATCAAAATGTCCTGATACCATACCATGATAACATGCAAGCATTGTTGAATACCAGGAAAAGAATATCAAAACATTTTTTTGCAATAAATCTTGCACATCTGACTTATGGAGTCATGGTTGCTCAGATGCAGATATACTTTTTGATTTGAAAAATTAATTAATAAGCCTACAATGGGACCAAGAAATTGATATTTTAGAATATCAAGATCCTCATAAATGGATTTATATTTTTTCGATTATATTTCCTCATCATGTAATACATTTTGAAATGTAAAAGCCATTAAAATATTATTCTAAAAAAATGTTAATTTCTCCGTTAGGAATATATATTTTCTGATTTATCTTATTTATAAATATGTCATGGAACAACATGCACCATATTTGTGGCTCCTGAAAATACTTCTTCTTTTGAATAAGTCAAATACTTCAAATTAGACTTTTATATACAATGTATCTATAGAAAGTTCAGAAACCCATATAAACTCTAGACATACCCTTTTAGAGAATCCACATCAAACCAACCAAAATCCTGAGGATACAACCCATGTCAACATACTATCTTGACAAGTGACAGTGGGGAATCCACCTGAGAGGATCTTTAATTTAAAATTTCACTTTTTGATTGAAAGGTCATTAATCACTGTAGAGGGACTCCACAAGGTGAGGATGTGGAGTACTTGAGAAAGGCTCAAGCATGTCCAGCTAGGGCTGATCACAATAAGACCTGTCAATGCTGAATTAATGAGGTCAGCTCCTCTTTGGATCATTGTTAGACCGTCACTTTTATGATTAATGGGAAAATGTTGGGAATTTCCTAAAGTTAACTAATACTAAAGTAAGAGAGTAAAGCAAACAAATTCAGAACCTCACACATAGTTTGAAATACTTTGAATTGTTTAATCTAGAAATTCAAATATTCAACGATTACACAACTAAACACACACAAAAACTTTTAAATCTAACAAGAACAGAAATTGATTAAATTAATTTTAGTTTTTCTTTGATTTGTTTCCTTTAATTTTTTACATTTTATAAGTTTTCCAGTAGTCAAGAGTGACTCAACACAAAATATTTGTCACTATAGACACAATGAACTTTTTTCCGTAGAAACCATTCGAAACTTCAGAAATTAAGATCGTATCAAAATAATACTTCTTTCGATCTGCCTCACTTGTACCTTAGGTAATAAGAAATTTCTTATTCCCCAAGCTTGTACCATTGTGCATTAGGTCCGACTGTAGGTAACTTGTTATGCATACATGTATACTTGATGAAAACATAATTAAAATACTATGGCTCCATGATGAAAATGCAACTGCCCAAGTGTCATATTTGAGCAGAGTCATCCGGAATGAAATGCCAAACATCATCAAAGGTCACTCCAGCAAAATATTTCACTAAGTACAATACAATACAATACAATGCACATGCAATACCACCATAAACAATCAATTTTAAGTCAATTGAGACTTTTGACACTGGGAAGAAAATTGACTCACAAATGACACAAATTGACTCAACATTGTTATCATTTCATGTCAGGAGTCTTCTGACAGATGTTTTGAAGCACTTGGCAGGATATACATGTTTTAAAACATGTGTATGACAAGATATGACATGGTAACATTGGAATAATATATGTATGCAAGGCTGCATGGCCACTTGAGGCTGTTTTTTCCTTCTTACAAAATGCATGACATAAGTTTTGACAACAAAGTTTGACTTTGGGGTAATGAAAAGTACTTTGGGAGTTCTTGAAAGTTCTTCAAAATTGAGTAAATTTACTAAAGGCATTTAGTAAAAGCCTTTGCTGGGAAAGTGAACAGGTGGTGCTAATGATGATTTGTATTGTGAGAAACACGAACTCAAGTTGGTCTAGTGCACCCCTCCTTATGCTCATCTTCCCCATCCCACCCAGAGAATCTCATTCTCCTACCACAGAGCTTGACCTTACTTGGTAAGGATGGATGGATGGATGATTAGGGCTTTACGTCCTGTATTTATATAAATGCACTTGGGAGGCTAATTTGGACACGAGGAGGACACGGCAATGAGGCGAAGGATTTTTGAAACAGCCGTACAACATAGGTCCAGGTGACCCTGCAAGAGCTGGATTCGAACCCTGGACCCAGCGATTGGAAGCTTCGTAAGCTGCCATGAGACCAACTCTCCCTCCTCCTTACTTGGTTAGGATAACTTAGACAGCCCTGAGTCAGTCATGAGGAACTTGGCTTGCAGGAGTGACCATCATCTTGCTTGCTTGCTTGTGTTGTGCTGGTATAGCCCGGATCAGCCGGGGCAGCTCAACCACCATCTTTGTGGAGGGAGCAGCACTTTCATCATTTTTGGTGACCGTCGTATGATGACGAGATGAGAAGACTTTGAGTCTGGACTCTGGAACATACCCTATTAATTCAGGGATGCCCAGGGTCTTTCAGTTGCCCCAGCATAGAATACTGGATACAACCCGCCTCCATTTAATGTCCCATGGGCTCGGACTAAAGTGAGTTCCTGGGGTGAGATTTGAACCCACACCCTCAAAGCCAGTGGACAAGCGTTCTTGACCATTAGGCCACGGGGGAGTGTGGTAGACAATTTTCAGTCTTTCAACGACCTGAAGGATGGAAGTTTTACAGCAGTGTAGTGGTGAGAATCAACCCGAAAGGGCTACGCTTCATTTGATATACATGTGAGATTTCATTTCATTGCTAATTGCAGGGTGGCTTGACGTTGAAAATGGACACAAAACACAAATGGAAGGAAGGAAGCAATGATCGAAAGAAATATTTTGGACGAAGATTCTTAGTAGTGCAGATGTACAGCGTATAGAAATTTGCTGAAATCAATATTTATCAAACAGACATCAAGAACTTTGATGTGAGATAATACACTTCTGAAAAGTCACCATGAGTTATAGATAAGAGATAGGAAATCATTCAATCATCATGAGACAACATTAATCATAAGTTTCACTGGAGGGCATGTTTCACAAATGACATGTAAGGGCTTGAGCTGTGGCTAATTGTCCTAAAGAGGTCATTTTGTCCATTTAGGGGTCATTTTGTCCTTGAAAAGGGCCTTGGAAGGGCCAGCAGTTTGTCCTGAGGTCCTTTGCTGCTATCTGTGAGTAAACAAGGTCCTCTCTTGTCCTTTTCTGTTAAAATCTGGAGGTCATTTTTGGAGCTTCTCAGATTTTCTCTTGAGGACATTGGCACAGAGTTTGCCCTTGAGGGTGTGAACATATTGAAACACACTAGAAATATGGAGCTCTGCATATTGAGAGGGGTGGAAAAACTGAAAAGGAGTAAAACGACCTTGATCTTGTTAATGACAGGTCACGTGACCTTCAAAAGCTTCCATATGACCTTTATACTGGTCACATGACCCACTGAGGTCATTTTTCAGCCTTTTGGGTCATTTTTTAGGTCAATTTCAACTTTCAAGCCCTATAGCGTGGTACAATTGCACAATACTATATATATATAAACTTTTATTAGACAAACTGGATATCAAAAGAGATACATGTGTCAGCAAAATCAATGTCTACACTAATCTACAGACTACAGAGAGTTAAAGTGCAATTAAGTATATAAAATTTTACAATACTGGTCCCAGTTCTAGTGGTTACATCTAGAATACATAACATAAAATGGTAAATTTCTGATACTTTAAAAAGAGTCCCAATTCAGAGTTTCAATATCAAATTACAGATGTCATTTCAGTCAATCTAATTAGTATCAAAATAAAATACAAATGCTACAAACAATTTAATGTATTCTGTAAACATGCCCTACATACACATATATATAGCATTCAGACAGTTACAATATAAAATAAAATATAAAATAATAAAAGGCATTTATATAGTTAATTCACAAGTTCATTCAACAAAATTTCTTTAGCAAATAGTCCAAAGTCAAGGTTCGGAAATTTCTACTCAACATGTAGGGAGGCACAGCAACACACCTAAAATATGTAAAATATACACTTTAAATTTTGAATCATTAATTTCTTAGCTACACTTACATTACTCTATTAAGGTAACGACCTATCGCCTGTATTATCTCCGGTCTTTTATCTGACATCAGTGCAATAAATTGTTCACTTTTATCGAGACTACTTAGGTTGGGCATAAGGCAACTAACGCTGTCAAGAAGCTCTACTCTAGGGATATTGTTATAAGTACAAATTAAGAGACAGTGAATCTCGTCTTCTATACTGTCAGTATTACATTTCTCACACTTTCTCTGTTCTATCGGAATTTTGGGTATGTTATGTCTACCTGTTTCAATTTTTAGATTATGAGAGCTTACTCTGAATCTGGCAATGTTGCTGTATGTTTTCTTTGAGAGGTTTAGATTCAGATACGGTTCTAGACAGTAACTTGTCTTGAAAATTTTATAAGTGCGCAGTTTGGGAAATTTATCTGAGTTATTAATTTCATTCAAAATTCTGGACTGTTCCTCTGAATATAGTTTAAGTTTGATTTCCTTTATAATCTTGCAAGGCTCTTTGGTTAGCCAGGCAATGTTAGCACTATACCTTTCTACACATCTTTGACATAACATAGCAACAATACAATGCTAGTACTACACAAGGACATTTTAAGAAGTAACACTGTCCTAACCAAAGACCATAAGCCAGTTTTAGGTTACAAGACTTCACCCAAGAAGCATTAAAGTCACCCATAATGATTTATTGGCTGCCTGCAAACACTGTTATGTTACATGGACCATTGTTAGTCAACAGACAGTGCCATATTGATGAAGTATAGCCCCACATGGCCTCAGATACATTTCAAAGCAATGCAGAGGTACACAGAAGTATCCCTTACAGCTTTAGTAGCATAATAATGTGTTGCAAGACATTTGCTTCAATTGATTTCATGATAGATGTCCTCTCACCTAGATGAATTAATGTTTCAACAGAATGCGATTGAAGAATATTGGTAAAATTTATGATGTCCAGAGATTGGAAAATAGATAGATAGATAGATAGATAGATAGATAGATAGATAGATAGATAGATAGATAGATAGATAGATAGATAGATAGATAGATAGATAGATAGATAGATAGAGTCACCAAGGAACCATAATCAACTGCAGGTTAGATGAAAGAATCCACAAAAGAGTATTTTAATTCAAGTTACACTAGATGGAGTATCATCCCCAGAATGATGAAGTCCATTATCTAACCTATACTTACACCATTTATAATTGATATTTTCCTTGCATTTTAATTTAATGGATAAGGGATTCAGGGCATCATACGAAATAGAACCGGCAGAGTTAGCAGAGTAGAAATCAGCCATTTCCATTGTAATCAAACCATTCACAGAAATCAAAGTGAACCTGGACATTGTGACATTTATAACAGAAGGCGGTGACAGAAAAATGAGGGGTTTGGGGTTGGTACCCATGTGTCTAAATTCGGGTTGATTGAAGTAACATGTAGCAAAAACAAATTGCCCTTTTTAGGGTTGAGGGGCCAATATATCCCTTATGACCTTTCTGACCTGTGACCTTGAGAGCAAAGCCAAGGTCACCAAAAACATGCATGGACCTTCAGACCTCTGCCAGAAAGCTAGCAGAAGGTCACATGACCTAGGGGTATACCAAAAAGGGCTTTTTGGAGAATTTTGGACCTTCACAAGTGTTAGAATCAAAGAGTAGATTGCAACGCCCTCTTTAGTGGTATTTTTGTGCATGGACCTAACAATGTTTTCCACATGGCTAAGCATATGACCTTCAGATCAAACACATCTAGGCCCTTTTTTCTTGTAGCCTACAAATTTGGATATTTCAAGGGACCAGTATATGGGTTAATCACATCAGTTGGGCTTTCAATAGACCTATTTCACTGAATGGCCTGAACATGGACCTAAATAATTTTTTTGCATTTCAACAATTCTTAGTTTGCTTTTCACACACAGGAGATTTATACACTCTAAATCCAAAAACACAACTTTCAAAATTTAAACCGAAATAATGACCAAGTTATAAAGCCTTGAAGTTGCATTAAAATGCACTAAAAATACTCCAGCTTGGAGACACCTTGGCTGGACCAATCGGAGGCAAGGGCGGGAAAGCTATTAGCCAATGGGATTAAGTATTCACCACTTTTCCCCTAGTGTTAACTGGGAGAACCATCCATGAAATTGGTCTATTATGAAAAGACAATTATGGATTTCACCTGGACTTTCTGAATGTTGAGAGGCCTGATGTTGAATTAAATGGCTTAACCTACATTGAGCAGGCCTAAAGTAACAAACTGATTGTCTGATATGATCTGATGTATTGACAGATAAATCTATTAATAGATTGATGGATGGATGGATTGATAGATTGATTGATTGATTGATTGATTGGTTGACGAGACACTTTTCACAAAAATTTCAATCTGATATCATATGCCTAATCTGGTTCAAATTTTAATCAAACTTTTAAAATTCCCTGCCAGTTACTACAGACTATTGCTACTTCTATCAAGTTCTGTGAGGGGTTCCATGGAAGCCAAAACGTCACGATAGAACACCTGGATGATGTCACTGTGCAAACGTTTGTTGTGGTGTCAGGTTGCTAGGCAACAGCCCGGCGCTGGTCCTAATTGTCCAGGTATTGTTTGTCAGGAATAAGGTGGAATTTGAGCGAAAGTGAGAATTTTGTGGGCTCTTTGTGGGGGCAAATTTGTTCAGGGCGAATTTGAAAGGGTCAGCAAATATCAGGTAGTGGTCAGTTGTCCTAGTATTGGGAGAGTGGACATTAGCTAAGGTCTGAGAGTGGTCACTGAATGGGGGCAAGGTTTGTAGACTAACAACTGGGTGGCCTCTGCTGGGGCATACAAGGTAAGGTTACCCTATTTGCTCATCCCACTTTTCAGTAGCCAAAATAGAAGGAAAGGGCTGCATCTAGTATCTATTTTGTTGTGGAATTGATAGGCCTACCTATTTTGGGCACTAAGGTGATATGGGGTAGCTATAGGCCAGTGATGGAAATGGAAAATTTTTGTCGAGGGAGCTCTAGGCTGATGCAACAGCGACGCACAATTCCAAATTTTAAAAGGAAAAAAATTCTTCCACCAGAGCAGAATTTTGATAACAATACCGGAAGGACTGAAAAAGTGACATGATAATTCAAATTTCACAACCGATCAATTGGGCAGCTGTAACAAGGTACTGCTCCTCCTGTTTTGTTATCAAGGGAGCTCAGCTCCCCCAAGCTCCCCCCTCCCATTTCCATCACTGCTATAGGCCCATTCAGTGGCAGCTGTACCTACTTTTCATTTAATCTACCTCATGTCATGAATCAATCAATCATAACTTTTATAAATCGATCTGTTTATCTCTCCATAATCCATTGCAAAAAATGTAAAATAGTCAGACTTTAAACTGGTCATAGCCAGCTGAATTCTAAGCAAGGACTTGATCTATCAGAATTAGTCCTTTCTCTTCAGTCAGTCTGACTCAGTCAGCGCAGGATAACTCAGGCCTGGACATTGTTAATACTTCCTACCTATGAGCTAGCTGCTACAAGTGGTTAAGGTTCCCGTCTGCTCCACTGAAGGTCTTTGCCAGCATGGGTTGGAACCCCGGGAGGGGAACTCAAAATTTTCAGTGGACCTTCATGGGCAAAATCCCAGCTGGATGTCGTTCGGATGAGACATTAAATTGGCGGCCCCTTGTATCAGTGTCTGTGCTGGGCAAGTAAAAGATCCTTCACATGGGGAAATGTGTAACATGTTGAGGACCCCCGCTCTCTCTCCCATCTCATCAATCAACCCTCGTGAGCACCCAGAACTGGGCTTAGAGAACTGCATTTACCATATCTATCTATTCAAAATTTCAGATCAATCTCAAATCTACAGTTTCCCATATATTTAGCCCATATCATATTCATAAATCAAAATATGAGAGCAAGAGTAACACACCAGTGAATTTTGACATTTTGACTTCAGTCCAACTTTGACAAATGACTTCATGTCCAAAAAGCCACATTTTAAAGATCCTATCTAAAGCTAACAGTTAGCTAAGATCTTTATTGTTAAATTTACTCATAATATTTTCACAGATAAAATCAGGGGGTTGCAATTTCTTGATGTTATCCACAGCTTCAAAGTTTTAGCTGTTGCTAAGAGGGTTGCTAAGGCAAGGCGTCTCGTTGCTATGCACATAGTAATGATGTCATGATTTCTTGCTGACATGCAATGTTAAGAGTAGTTATGATATAGTACTAAGTATTGGCATGGTCTACAAAGATAGCTCCTAAAGTTATTTCAGTTAGACAAACATAATTATATCACATGTTAAGGATATACAGGAAAATAGGTGTAGTTCATATTGCTAAGAAAAAGAAAAGAAAAACAGTTCATGAAAAATTGTATTGAAAAGGCATTAAACAACTTCATGTCATGATATTTTGTTTGAAATCTGAACTTCACATCAAATTGGATTTTTTGTTTCTGTTTTTCATTTAAAGAATGTTGAATTGCTGACTCATAAAATTTTATTGAATTGACAAATATTGTTTTCTGTCATCAAATATCAAAGTTTTAAGGAGTTAAATTTCTTCGTTTGATCCAGCCACTTAAAGTATTAAATACCTATAAATGTAGTACTAAAATGACGTTTAAACTTTTGTCGGTCAGGTCGTCAAGACATCTTAGAAAATTACCTGTCGCAAGTCACCGCATAACAATATGATCTATCTATCTATCTATCTATCTATCTATCTATCTATCTATCTATCTATCTATCTATCTATCTATCTATCTATCTATCTATAAAATCTGACCTATATTCACACACAGAAATGTGGTGTTCATCATCCTGTTGGTTGCTCATAGGCCAAGCCCTCTCCCAATCTACCTTTATAATTGAGTAATTGAGTAGCCTATTCTTGGGGAAATTGCAAAATGATCTCTCCTATTCCCCTCGCAATAAACCCCCTGTCCTAGATAACACCCCCCCCCCAGTAGAAAAAAAAGTCAAATAAAATAAAAATGGAAAAATCCTAGAGCTTTATGAAAAGAATATTCCAATATTTCATGACACCAACTGGTTACCAAGGATAGTTGTGCAGGTCGTCATGGTGACAGACCTCAGCCTCATCACGTGACTAATTGCCATAGCAACAATGGACGCGTGTGTGTTGGCATGTTCAGTGTCTGTGCAGAGCATTTATGAGTGATTTTGCCCCACCCTGCATCATAACTTCAGTAGGCCTACTCCTTATTTAGCATGTCATCTCATGAATTCGAATTAATGGTAATTTAAACTATTTTGAATGAGAGAAAACTGTTTAATTGAGCTATTTCAAAAAGTGGCTCACTTGGTATCATTAGATATCATTAGTTAATTGGACAGGTATCAAAAAATTCATGCTGAGACCTGCAGTCCTAAACACCCCCCCCCCAAATAAATTTGGTGGAAAAAAGTGAAAAATTGGTATAATTGTTATGTTTAATAAGCCTTGTTAAGCAGCTGGATCCATCAATCACCAGTACCCCCCCCCCCGAGGCTCCACCAGATTGGAGAAAAAAAGTGAAATTTCATGATGCCAAAATGCTTAATGATTATTTGCAGTTAAATCCAAGACTTGAAAAAGGCCATTTGCTTCCATAGATTCAGCAAAAAGAGGGGGAAGACTCATATGTAATGCCAGAATGTTAAGATGTGCCATGACCTGTGCATGCAAACCTGTATTGTTCAAATAAATGAACATTTCAAATACCTGAAACAATTAACAACAATACTAAAAAGTTCATTATTTTGAAATTGAAACTTCAAATCCCATCTTTGAGACCTCAATGACAATCAATTTAATGAACATCGACAAAACAACTAGACCTATCATTCAAGTGAAGAGTGATATAAAATAATTCCATGGAATCAATAGAATGACCCAAATATTCCATTGAATGACCTAATTACTGTCATTACAGCCAATCACAGGTCATCTGAGATAAGTAGAGCATCATGGGAAGCATGGACAATCGAATATGTGACGTCATCCATTGTGTAATGTTTGGGTAAACAGAGGAAAACAGGAATTATGTCATTATTCGCATGATGCATGTAAGATCCCGGAGACCAAGAATGGATTATTGACATGTGGGCCTATGCAAGCAGGTATAATCATTGAAATAGAAAGCAAAAATGGCCACCGATATGAAGAATCAAATGAGTGAAATAAATGCCACTACCCGGTATCATCAGAAACAAACTATTTAGTTAATCACGTCAGTAGTACTACCGGTATTCTATTTCGTCAATTTTTCGTTCCAAATTCTTTACGTTACTGCTTGGAATTCCCGAAGTCTTCATAAATTCATCATTAACTTCCGAAATGTTTTACATCAAACGGATTCACTGCTTCAAAAATTTTAAACTCTGCCTCCAAAATTGAATATTTTCACAGAGTACTTGACCTCAAATTTTTTCTGAAGGTGGACAACAAAATTCATGATGCGGAAATCATAAGCAGGTGCATAAAAAAGGTCGTCGGAAGAGAAAAAGAGGATTCGGAATATGAAATTGCATTGAAATTGGGCTGGAATTATGTTGGAATTACGTTGAAATTGCATTGACATTTCATTGACATTGCGTCTAGGTTGCATAGACATCGCATTGAAGTCTCCCAAAATAATAACACATCGCATGCTGATCACAATTTCTATCATCTTGACTTTGCTTCTAAACATGGCAAGGCTCTACGCTGAATAAAACACATATTTAAAGATTTTCCAGAACTCTACTCAAGCGGTGGCGTACATCGAATTAAAGTATAACGTGGTCACGAGGCAGCGAACAGCCTCATGGAGACTAGAGAGGGGTTCTGCAACTCTTAAAGCAGCATTGAGATCCGTCATATTGTGCTCGGCTTCGCATACACCACTTTCTACAAGGATTTATCACCCTCGGGCGCACCAAATCAATCGTTCATGAAATCTTAATCACTTTTTATTCCGTCGATACAAATACATCACTCAAAATCGGCGAAAGAGTCTGAAGAAAAAGTTGTCAAAAATGCATCGGGTCATTGTTAATTTGACAGAATCAGAACGTCAGACATTTCCTTTTTGATTTGATTCTTCGTTTGATTTCATTTTGATTTCTGTTTGATCTGATCGCTTTGGACGTCAAATCTCATATTTTTTATGTCAATTTCAGTATCGATTTGATAAAAAAAGATCAATATCTGATCTCACGGGACTCACGTTCGCAATAGAACCAAACGAAACAAGACGTGATTGTGTTAGAGGATCGAAAAGTATCGAAAAAACTTCAAGAAATGACATGTGGATTGACGCCCAAAATGACAAGTTCCAAAATGGCCGAGATAAAATCGATAAACTTGCCATGTGATATCTGATCGGCCTTCACACTGACGCATGCGAGACATGACTTACAAATGTGCCGAAGCGTTATAATATGGCATAAATGATACATAGAAGGATCGCTGAAAGAACACTTTGTATAGGAGAGCTAGTACTTGAGAAATACAAGATTTGTCACTTCAGATATTTTCGAATATAAAATTTGCACTTCAGATATGATTGACATTAAAATCAGATTCTGTAGACTTAATTAAGTGGGTTAACTATAAAGTGACAAATATAGCAATTAATCAGACATGAGGTCCCAATTGTCAGTATTCACTCCTTATAGAACTTTTAAGCAAGCCATTCAGCCTATCAGTCACAGCCAGTCAGCCAGCCTCTATCTCTACACCAATAGACCAATAGGCCTGGGACTACATATCTATTTGTCTGTCCATCAATATATTTATCTTCTTTTTCCTCAAGTTCAGCTATGCTGTTTCAATCATTGACAAAACAAAATGGCGGCTCGCCTGTCTGGTGTTATACCCGCAGCGACAATTTCTAGAATTTCAAGCCGGGTAAGTTTTTGTTTCAGCTTTGAAACATTTCTTTTGTAAATTTTCAAGAAATAACATATGGCACGTAGTTTTAAGACTGCCTCGAATAGTTAAGATATCAACTTCTTTATAATTTGGTGGTTTGTTCTTGTCTGAAAAATTTAGGAGACAATTAAAACCTTTCTTAAATGATTCCACTCAATTCTTAACATGTCTGTAGTAATTACACAGTATTCGCCTAGCAACCACGCTTAGTTATACATTTCCAAGTTTATTACGGTGGTAACATGTTATTAACATGGTTAGCGTAAAATAGTTCGAAGGACGGGCATTTTTACATGTAAATTTTTGTTGTTTTTGTTTCGACTTGTAGATTTTGAATATAAAAAAAAAGTTTGGGTGGTGAATATTCCTCAATGACACCACTGTTCTCTACCTCTTTGTGTGGAGAGCTGAAGATTCCAAGGCTGCAGAAACTTACTTGATAATAAAGAGTTGAAATTTTGCTAAGTACATTTGAAACATACATTCAGCATAAGAGTGTACAAAAGATAAGTGTTTTAAAGTTTAAACTTTTAGTGACATGGAAGTTCAAGCAAAGCCATAAAGCATTAAAAATCCCATTTAAAGTGTCAGGAAGCATTTTGTCATGCTTATAGCAGCTGTTTAAGAATGTGTAAAAGTGACTAAAATTAGGTGAAAATTGGAGAAAATTTTGAAGAGTTAAAAATTATCATCTTTCAGCCTGAAAAAAACTTGTCTGAGCATTTTTTTCTACACTTTTTAGAACTTTTTTAAAATTCACTTTAAATTCTGCCTTCAGCTAGATGTCTCTCAAGTTATCAGAAGTTAAATGACTCAGAAAATCTCTCCAACTTGCAGAAATCTAATTATTTTTTTTTCTCCTAACTTTCAACATAATCATCTGTCTTACTGTGTATGAAACACTGCGCTGAATTTTAAGTTTCTACTTACTGGTCCTAGCGTACTAAACAATGGCAAAATAATTTCTTTTGCAAAGTTTATAGCTTTTAAATTCTAATGAGAAGATACTTGACACACAATTTACACTATGTCTTAAATCAACTTTATTTTTTGCTTAATTATTCAAATTATTCAGAAAACTGCAAGAGTTAAACCACAAATTCACTGAGTTAATATTATCTATTTTGAAGAAGATTCACAATATTCAATGAAAATTCTCACACATTTTATTCAACACACTATACATATTCAGTTTATTCACAGGGCATTTTTAAAGCCACTCAGCTGCCCCTGTAACCATTTTAATAACATGATAAACTCCATTTCTGACCTTGAATGTACCAAATTGTAAAGAAATTCCCAGCCTAATTGTTTCAAATTGACAGGCATATTGTTAACCTGCCATGACTTTGCCCAGTTTTGCTCATATTATTACCCTCATACAATGCATGTATGCATGACATGAGCAAAACTTGTTGAAGATGATGCACTTGTGACACCTCATTTGCATATTATGCTAATATTCATTACTTTTTGGGTGGTATGCTATTATGATTTTGGTACAATTTATCATAAAAAGGCAATGACATGAGTGTAATATGTGACACATATTCAAAGTGCGAAAATATTTATGTACTTTTTCACCAATTTCAGTATCGGAGAAAATAATGTTGCATTGTATGACGAGCGTTGTGAATAAACATCATGAAATCTAAATAATATTCCATAATAAAATATTCTCAGATGAAATTCTTGACGATACTAAAGGGAATGGAAAGCAGAACAATGCGCATTGTACCGAAACTTTCGAAACTCGACAGTTTCTCCTAGAAATAGCTTTCAAAAAGCCATCAGCATAACAACTGATGCACTAATATCTGACTGAAGAACAAACTAGCTGATTCATTTTGCTTTAGACTTGAATAGTAGGCCTATATGCTTAGTTGAAGCTGGTATCACTAGTTTCTCTGTCAGCGTTGAATCTCAGGAGTCAAGCGTCTCAAAGATTTCTAAACAAAGCAACAAGTGAACTACAACTGGTCTACAAGACAACACCAAGAACATTCTTTGAAATTGAACATTTGCACTTCTTGTAGTTTTGTAGATTGTTTTGTAGATCCCTCCAAGGCATTTGACAATGCTGTTGAAGTGCACACTGTGCACTGCAGAGCCACAGAAGTTCACAGAGGCCCCGCTGGGTTGCCAAGATGTTCAAAAAGAGGCCCCAGTGGGGTGCCCTGGACTTGCAGAGGGTGGTGACATTGGCAATACTAATGGAACTCTTAAACTGCTCTCAAATGGGCACTTCAATGTTTACCAATGACCAGCAAAACTTGCTCTTTCTACTGCCCATTGTTCGGCCATTGTGTGACTTTTTCTTGATTCTTTCTTGGGATTGTATGTACTCCACAGGGGACCTCAATATCACAGTAAATGGCACAATCAATGCCACAAGCTGACTGGGTCTGATGAGGTGGTACCCCAGTCTCTCACACTTATCAAAGCAGAAAAGAGCATACCTAGGAGCATTAAAAAGGTCACTGGACATTAAATTGGTACGGTACTGGACATTAAAAAGGGCAACAAACACAGAAAATACATTAAATAGAGCATCTATGACATTAACAACAATACTGAACTTTGAAAAGACATTGACCTGCAACATTGTCTAGATTTGTCTACACTGTAAAATACAATACAATACTGCCTACATGTAAGGTATACCCCACTGATCTATTCACATTTTCACTCTCACTTGACCAGTTAAACTACAAACAACTGAAAATTAACCACTACTTTCCACAGGTCAATTGCTGCACACTAAAGGAATGTTCTACTTTTAAAAGGCAAATGACCTCTTGTGAAGTTTGAGGAAAGAGTCAAATGCTTGATCAAAGTCAAAAAGGTGTTTAACTGCCACATGGACTATAATTTAAGCAGTACTTTTAGAAAGATTGATCTATAGATGAGTTGAATACTGTTTATTCAAGTAAAACGTGTTTATTAGGCTGTTAACAAAACTTTATTTATGGCTCACATGATAAATTATTTCAAGTAGAGTTTTAGGGGAGCTAAAGTGGTACCATCCTATATCAAATGCTCAGGACTGTAACATCATGAAAACAGACAAGACCTCTGTGTCATTTAGTGATTTCTCAAACAGTAATTTACAAATATCTATTCATGAGAACAATAAATGTGTCACATAATTGTCTATTATCTAATGTACATGTCTGTCGTGGATTCTCCATCAGGTTGATCATTGCCTTTCATGAAGTATTATTCATTGTCAGTGACTTCAATGTTGCAATATACTTACACTCTTCAGATCCTAAAATGTTCAGAGATAAGATTTAGATTCATTTTATTTTTCCCACACCTTGTACATTATTTTACAAGTATAAACACATTTCAAAAACATATTCTGCAATTACAAATTGGTCTGAAAGGGGTTAATATCAATATGACCCCTCCCCCCCTCTTTTAAAAAGAAATAAACATGAAAAACATCTAGTATGTACCCTCTTCAAAGTAGTTTTTACTCACATCAATCACAAACATAAAGCTATGCACTCCTAATATAAATGCCTTTGCAGTCTTTGCAGAAAGCAACACCAATACAGAGTTCCTTATACAGTTCCTCACCCACAATCAAACTTCCATTCCACCCTCATCCATCATAACACTGACATCTAATAGCAGGTCTTTTAAACTTTTAACTTGTTATCAGTCCACCCCATTATTACATCAACACTTTAGTTGGAAGTTAGTTTTAAAGTTTGTCTTTAAAGTTACAAGTGAAATTTAGTGAACTCCCATTGAATGTAGTGACTATTAGTGTTATGGGTGACTTCAATGTCAATAGTCTTTCAAGATTCAAACAGTTATACTTTGCCATTGGTTGTTGCTAATAAGTGACTTTCACCTCATATTAATAGTCTCTTGTATTTCTTTTAGAGATGCACTTTAAACTAAAATGATGGATTACACATGTGTATACAGTTACTACAATAAGCAATTTAAAAGTGTAGTAGCTTATAGTAGTTATGATCCAACTTTATAAACTGTCATTTGGACTTTGATTATCAAATTGGTTTTGAATTTTCAAATTTTATTGCGACAAAGCGCTTTTCACAATAGTCGTATTTTAGACAACTGCATCAAAACACATTCAGAGTCTATAAATTGCATTTTTGCATCTCATAGGAAGTTCATTTTATTTTTTTAATCAAGCATAATGCTTAACAATAAATATTGTGAAAAAAAGTTCAATTTCCTGTTGATGGCTTGCTTGCTGAGCATGTGGCATCTCTAACAACAATACCATTTTATTCAATTTTTTCTCCTTTCAGATCTCAGGTGTTTTGAAAACAAATTTTGTTTAAAATATTCAGAATTTAAGAACATCCTTATCTTTTTTTTTTTCTCACTTGTTAGTTCTTCATATTCACTTCTTCTTTTGCTTCATTTTGTTCTATTCTGATTTCATTCTATCCTCTTCTTCTTCTTCTTCTTCTCTTTGCATATTCCTCACCTTGAGAATGTTGAGCATCCTCCTTTTTTCTGAAATTCTGTCAATCTTCTTCTTATCTCTTAGTCTATTCATTATTATTTTTTCCTACAACTTTTTTGCATCTTCTTCTGCCCCTAAAATTTGTTTGTCAGCCCCAGTCTGCACCCCTATCACCTCTATCACCCAGCAGGGGGGACTGTGAGACCCAGTGACAATTTCACCCCTGGGCAAAAACCCAGTCAACCAATAGCAGAGTGCTTTACCCTTCTCAGATTATTCCTGCTCTATTGCTAGAAATAAGGGTCATCCTAACTTATATATATGGGGTACTGGGTCCCAAGACTGGGTCTTTTTACCTGCCTTTTGCTTGACAGTATGCATGGCATAGACACCGATTCAAGGGACTGCGATATAAGAGTATCATGCGTTTTCACAATGAGGGTGTGTGTACGACGGTACTACGAAGAGTAAAATATCATGCGCTTCAACGCCGCAATATGCATTTTGTAGGATATTCATTTTTATTTAATCTACTGAGTGTCTATCTGTCTGTCTATCTATTTCTCTATCCATCAACTGTTATTATGTTCGAAGATTTCATGAGAAATTACTATTTACATTACACCATATGGTCACACAGGAACTCTTCTGACACCAAAATTAACTGGACTTGCTCCAAAAAGCAGTTGCCAATAAAAGAAGACTGTGGTAAGCCAAGAAAGACACTTCCTTACAACATTGTGCGCTCATATTTCACAACATCGTCATTACATCGACAACACTCTGTAACATATATTATAACCATCACTTTCTCCGGTGTATCACAACCTTATGGTGTAACTCAAAAATATTCAAGTTATGGGCGACTTCAATGTCGTGGTGTTAAAATCGATGGTGTTGTTAAAATTGATGGCGACTTCAATGCTTCACACAGCGTCAGGAAGGTGGTAGAAATCTTGTTCCTTTCTTTACACTCCTTGCCCTGCCCTCCCACAGCTGCGGGTGTCATGAACCTATCACCTCCTCTCTTTTTCAGACTTCGGCACAAATTGCCCAGCAGTTCGCGGTGTAAGATGACACAGTATAAACGACAACTGTGAAGACTTTCCTAGTGCTGTGACACAGTTGAAGAAACATTGCAGTTGCAAGGACGAAACTAAGTCGAAGGCTTTTGTGAGATCAACAATAAATCGAAATTATTACATTTGCAGGCACATTGAGCTAGATAGACTGACAGTATAGACATACAGATAGTACAGGTACAGGACAGACAGCCAGACAAAAATATCAAGTCATCTTCAAAGGCTGGTTTTTGACACTCGCAAGGGGTTTCATTCATGATTGTTTTGATGGAAGAAAGACACATGCAGAAGCCCAAAACTTCTGAAATCTTACACATTTAGCTACTTATAGGCAAGTTGTAGCTGTTGTGGTATCTTTTTACATGCCTATGGCCTAACATAGACACAATCGAAAAGCCAGTCAAAGCGAGATGGCTGAGTGAACAGGGTCCAAAGCTTTTGGTGGATCAAGTAACTGAGAAGTGAACAGAATCAGAAGCTTTGTCTGGGTCCACCATCAATCTAGGGCTGACAAAGGTTGACATTTCAACAGCCATTTCATAGAGTATTGGGGTGACTTTAACATTATATTGTGGCAATGCTATAGTATGGTGTGATGACACAGGGAATAGATATTGTGAATAGACAGTGAAGAGTCTCAATGGTCTTAGAATACACTGAAAAGTACAGTCGCCTCTGAGTTTTGCACGACCATCTGACAAAAGAAGATGGAAAGTAGACTAAAAGGTGAAACCGGGTCAGATTCCTTGAGGAAAGACCATTTTATTACCACAAGAGAGGTGGTTTCTCATAAGAGGTAGTCTCATAATATTGGTACTACTGCAATACATCAATCACAATCACATAATATGAAAACAGATGAAAACAGATGAATACAGGTGAAAGCGATAGCACTCTCGGTCTAACTCCATTCTAACTCGCTTTGTACAAGTCCAACATTTTACAACAACCGACTCGAATGCTTTGCCGCAGTCTTCCTTTGATACAAACATGTGCGCAAGATTTACGAACCCCTGTGACAACAAAAGTTTCACAAAACGGCTTGTGGAGCATTCATAAAACTTTTTAAAAGGGTCTCGAAATATTCAATATCGCTCTCGAAGGCCATGTTTACTCATGCTTCTGCAAATTTTAAGACGCCATACATCATACTCTACATGTTGCCACTTCAAAAAAAAAATTCATAAAGGTGTGTGATATTTCTAGAGTACATTAAATCATTTGCTGCAACACAAATGGTATAACAAACAGACCCCAGAGCATCAAAGGGTATGAACTTGAATATGAACATGGGTAAACTTTTTAATGAATTTTATTGTTGAATTTGTGTGCCAACCAGCCAGTTCAAATTTCATAATGTTGATTTGAATGTATTTAACCTTTCCAAAATTGAAATGCATTCTGAACCAATGTTCTTTTAATTTTGCTCTAAAAATTATAAAGATAATGTTCAAAGAATTCATAATGGGAACGCTTAAAGATTCCCATTAAACTTTCTAAACAAATTATTTCAATGGTACAGATGAAGTAGAATAAATACAAAGAAGCCTATTTTTCCATCAATGCTAATAGGTGATTTCAATATCAGCTTCAAAATTCCAATTACATTAATTTTACTTCAGTGAGAAATGAAGTCAAAAGTAACCAATTTAACAATATGCCAATACATTTGACAATTCCAAATTAATCATTACTGGCAAAAGCCAATTGGCACTGAAGCATGTTATGATTTCTATCAATCCCAATACCAAATCTACCATACTTTATGAGTCCATGTATTTCTGCTAAATGGCATTGGACAAGAAAGTACTTCAATTTTCCATTCATCAACCCTATATATCAGTACAAGAGTCCAGTATGGAGGATTGTAGTCTTCGGAAGGGCAAACGTTATTCGTTCGAGCGACAAATGGGATCATGCCAAGTGTGAAAATCCTTCAAAGATCGGTCACACATGGATTCAGAGACCATAAATCGACAATTCATGACACTTCAAGTGTCCAGTCCACTGCCAATGGACCCTGGTCCTGAGTGGTGTAATTATATACATGAAATACACTATTTAATGCTGGTGACTCTTCACAAGAACTGGACAGAAACTTGGTAAAGCTTGGACTGCACTCTATAAATATCAGGTATACATTGGTAAAGTGTGATTCCAGTTACCAGCAAAAGTTCAAAGATCCTACCAAGGAGTTTGACAGCTCAAATGGTCAATTTCTAATTCTGTTAATGATCAAACTTTTATGAAAATGACAACTCCCTATAAGGGAACTTCTTATTCATCACTAGGCAACTAATATGATGCTCGGTCTCCTCATAAATAAGAGAGATCCTGCCAAAGAGTTTGACTGCTCGAATCGACAACTTTAAATCAGCGACCGACAATAACCTGACAGACAATGTAATTCTACCATATTTCTAAATCATAAACAAGAGCAAAACAATAAATTTATGTGCTTCTATGTTTATATACTATTTCATTATTCAAAAGCAGGAAACTCAAGTAATGTATCGCAGTGTGACACAGCGGGGTGCCCGAAAGGCATTGAAGTCACCTAGAAGTGTGAGTGTATCTGAAACCAGATATTCAAATCAGGTAAAAGATAGATACAACAATGAAGACAGATGCATAGATAGACATATGGATAGATAGATCTGCATATATAGATAAACAGAGATCGATAGATAAACAGGGATCGATAGACAAATAGATCCAACAGATCACAAAAAAGACTAAGTAGCCAAAAATAAAGTCATAAATCACTGCATTTTACTTCCTATTTCCAAAACCAGATCAATTTTAACTGGAAAGTTAGACAGACTACAGTCGATTTATTTCAGTTGACTAGAAATAAAACCAGACAAATTTCCTTCTTAAAATCTTTGCCACAAGCCAACCACACCAAAACCACTGCTAAATGGCCAAAGAAAAGGAGGCTAAAGCTAGGCTAAGGGGTTATTAGCATTCGTGGGAAATTTGTGATATTCAAGTAACCTTGAATAGAGCCATTATAGAAGGGAAAATTCATTATAGATCTATAAAAGGCTTTCGAGTGTGCTGGTTATTGAAGTCACCAGGCATAAAATGCATGTCAACACATGTGGTCCACACACTCAAAAGATAGTGTAGCCAGTTGAGCTATTCACCAAGAAATTCACTAGTGTAGGTAATTTCCCACACACCAAATAACAAACAAATATCATTTTTCTCCCAGATTGAGAACCTATTTAATGTTTTAATTGCATACTAGTGCAGTGTGTAATTGCAAAGCTCCTCTAATAGCCCAGCTTAGCTGCCATGTCCTATCAAAGAGAACACAATCATGACTTGTAAAGAACCATGATAGGTCCTTTAGAGTTAGACCCCAGCAAGGCAGTTGACACAGTTGTAGAAATGTTTCAAAATAGGTAAACAAGGAGCAGATGTCAAAACATAATTGTGTTTCATAACTTAATATTCTTATGCTAGGCCCTCAATAAGTATGATTTATGTTGATTCTCATACAATTCACACAAGATTTTCTAGCTCCTACTTTTTCAAATTTCTTTAAAATGCTGTGCACATCTTTCAAGGATGGTCACCTAACTTTTGTATGTCTGAGCAACATTTACTGAAGTCATGTGTGCTTGACCACAACCTCAAATTTAGAGGACTTTTAGACTTAGTGGACTTTACAGCTTTATAATTCCTTTAGAAGCCCTTTACAAGTCCTTTCCATGGACTACAGGTTCTTTCTGTGACATTCTGTCCTCATGGGGTCTCAAGTGCTCTCATGAGTCCTTGTGGTTCTATTGAGCCTCTCTTCTGCTTCAATTCAGCCTCCTTCTGGTCCTGCTATCTCCTATTGAGCCTCATTTTCAGCTTCCAATTCAGCCTCGATTTCAACAACCTTCAACAGTGCTCAAGAGCATTCCCTTCCCCTACTCCAGGCAACTCTCTGCTAGACTTGAATGGGGCCTTTGACAGCTCCCCACATAATTGGAAATTCACCCACTCGAATGCTCTCTCAATGTCTCATTAAGAATTCCTCCAGCCATTGTTAATCAAATAGACTGCTCACCAGCATACCTGTGCACACAAAGGTGTAATAGAACTGCCATCAAATGAGTTTCAACATTTCCTTTATTGGAGTAAACACTTTAATTTAACTTCAATAAACAAGTAAATAAAAATTAATTGACTTATTAACACACCCAATAACTGTACAATAAGCCCCCACCTTAAGCAAGCATTGAAGTCACTAATTATATAGACAATACAGTTTAATAACAAAATATTTTGCATGAAAGATTTCCATTTGAATTTGAAAACTGTACAGACAGCTGACTGGGAAAGAAAAGAGTTTGAAACCTATCTATCTATCTATTTATCTGTTCATCTGTTCATATAACTATCTACCTTCCCAGATCTATCAATCTAGATCTATCAATCTAGATCTATCAATCTAGATCTATCAATCTAGATCTATCAATCTAGATCTATCAATCTGGATCTATCAATCTAGATCTATCTATCTAAAACCCTACCAACTACAACTACAAGCCAACCAAATGTACCAAAAAACCTTCATCCAAAAACACTCTCTACCACCCCACCCCCTCTCTTTCTCACTCTCTCTTCCCCTATCTAATGCCTAATAGTAACTTTAACTTTGCACACCTCACAGGAGTCACCCTATTAACTTTTACCTTCAAACATTAAGCACCTCTAGACTAAGAACTTTAAAGTGACCACAGTTCAACCTGAGCAAGTTTGGGACATTAAATCTCTTGTAGCTGTGTTTGTTTACACTTGTGAGGGATCTCCCTTGTAATCTGTGAATTATATTTCAGTCTTATCTTAACTGCAATCTGATGCCTCTAACCCAGGCCTTTCTTCTGCCCTTCCCATGCCTTCTCCTGCTAATTTATTGGGGTGCTGGGCCATTCAAGGGCCAGTGACACTCCAAGAGCCCCACCACTTGCCAAGAGGTGTTCAACCAGCAACTAACCGAACTCTAACTTTCAAAGAGTATACTGGTTCAGCCAAAAGTTTCCCTACATCGTTCAAAACTGCTTTAATTGCTGGTCTGCCTTTACTTTCCACAGCAGAAATCAAACAAAAATGGAGAATAGGTACTTTATCAGGTAGCCAAGTTTTTCTAAACTTTAATGCTCTAAAGACTGTCACAGACTTGGAGAAAACTGTTTATCATTATTGTCCTTTTGGTGTTGTGTTTGAGTGCTGGGCTGCCAATTGTTGGGTCCCAGGTTTGCATCTAGTTCTAGCCGGCTCTCCTCCTCCTGTCCTGGTAAGCCTACCAAGTGCATAAATACAGGATGTAAAGCCCCAACCATCGACCTTTCAGTCTCTCCTTGTCAATTTTGCTAGTACAATTTCAAGTCACTGTCATCCTTTGTGATATACACTGTACTGCAAAATACTACCATCCGTGGGGTAATACTGCATGCAGAAAAAGAAGTTCAGGCCCCTGGGTTGGTCCACTGAGAGAAACAATTTCTGCATTTCCAAACTATGATATATTTTAAGCAAATTACACAAGGTTGACAGTTACAGATACCAGGAAAAACAGCTACAGGCTTAGATAAAGGCAACACCCTGGAGAACAACAAGTTACCATATATCTCTCTTGTCTATCTATCCATCTATCTCTTCAACCCCAGGTGAAAACATGATATTCTCCAATCTCAAAAACACTTCTCTGTGAGTCTTTTATAGAGCATTGTTTTGGAGTAGGTTTGTTTAATGATCCTTGTTAAAATCCACTTTATAATACTCTCATTAATACCCCCTTGCCCCCTGGGGGTGAATTCAGGTCACTGAGGTTAACCTTCCATTCTTATTTTACCCTTTTCTACTATTTCACCCCATGTTTTTACTATTTTTACCCCATTTTCTCTATTCACCATGGCAACCAAACCACTCTCAGAAAAATATATGGCCAATGTAATGTTAGAGGCAGCCAATTTGTAATCACCACACAATCATTAGTGAATAAAAAGATAATTGTTTCTCGATTACTATTGTGGGACCTAAACATAAATTCTAATGATGACCACCCCAAGAATTAGTAGAGTATGATAGTTTGTCAGTGATAAGAAGTGGTTTAGCCTGATTTATAGAGACAACCAGATTTGCCTTGTCAAGGATGGCCAGGTGGACAGACAGATAGGAGAATTAGAGGCAGATAGATAGCCACAGGTAGATAGACTATGATATGAGAAGGTTCTGTTAATGACAGTTAAACTTCAGTTGATCTCGAAGAAGAAGGAGAATTCCGAATTTTTCAAAACAACACAACTCTCAGCCTGCGCAGTGATTTTAGGATTGTTTGTGAGCTTTTCAAGAAGTGATATTGTACCATTTGGGAGTTTTTTGTAAAGTGATACTGAAATATTTGGGAGCTCTTGAGAAGCAAGATAGTATTCTTTAAGAGCCTTTCCAAAAAGTAATATCATGCAATTTGGGAGCTTTTTTGAGAAGTGATATTGTATTGTTGGGAGCTTTTTGAGAATTGACATTTTACTATCTGGGAGCTTTTTGAGAAGAGATGTTGTACTATTTGGGAGCTTTTTCAGATGAGATATTGTACTATTTGGGAGCTTTTCGAGAGTGGAATTATATTATTTGAGAGCTATTCAAGAAGTGATAATGTGTTGCTTCTGTGCTTTTTGAGAAGTAAGATATCATCAGGCTTTTGTTAATATAAAATACAAAGCAAAGAGGAATATACTGAAAGTTGTGTGCATTTAGTTTCGGATTCCTTGTGGATTCCTTGTGTGGACTAGCAGGTAGACCAGTCAAAAAGAACAAATTTGGTTTAGTGTCATGTTGCCAGTCTAATGTGACATCACAGCAAGAACTGAGCAACTCCCAGCCTCGTTTTGGGTTTAGAGTTTCAAATAGAGGTCAAATAATCACTGACACATGATGTCATGACAATTGAACAATCAAAACACACGTGACTAGCAAGAGTTAGTGTTTTCTTCAAGTGTTTTTGGAATTGTTTTCTGAGAGGACAGTTTGTGTAGACAGCAGAGTGAAACTACCAAGGTAGTTTCTGAAATTTAATTTCTCAAGGAGATGATGTAGAGTGGAAGTAAAATGAAACTCCATAGCAAATAATTTTGTCGGCAGGAACATAGAGATATTATAAATTTAAGACTCTATGGTAGGAAAGTAGGTGTGGTTCTGCAAAGCCTCCATCTAATCTTATAAATTCTGAGACACTGTTCCATTGTGATCTTGGTGATATTCAAAACCTCCACAAGAGGGCAGTGTTGAAGGGGGCAATGACCTTGAGGTCAAAGGTCAGGGGGTTAAGGATGACATATATGCCCCTATATGGTAAGGGGTGCAATAAAGATGGGATAAGGGGTAAAAAAAAGTGTAATAATATCATTGATGTGGATCTTATGCTGGATCATACCAGATCTTAGCAAGATATTTTCTTACATCCATTTTCCTTTCATTGTGTTTGGTATAATTTTGATGGATTTCTCTCACATCAGGAGTATTTATTCCAAACAACCACAATCAGATATTACCACTAAGTTACTCGTATTTCTGATCATATATTATATTATAGTGCAGTAGCTTAGCATATAATTGTTCACTTTCATGGTAAAAGCACCAAATTTTGCATATAGGTACTTTTGAGTATGCTCTTTCAGGAACAATGGAGTACCAGAAAATATCTGGCCCGGAACGGCCGCCATCTTGGATTTAAAAATGGCCGCCAAAATTTTTCTATTTTCCATTTATCTCAACCATTTCTGGAGATAGAGAGATGATATTTGGCCAAAACATGTATTTAGAGGTATATTTCGATATCATATTCACTTTGTGTAAATACTTCGGCCATATGGCGGCCATGTTGAATATAAAGATGGCCGCCACCATTTTTGCTATTTTCTCTTTATCTCGACCATTTCTGTAGATAGAATGATGAAATTTGGTCAAAACATGTATTTTAAGACATATTTTGATATTATAATAAAATAATGTTAATTATTTCACCATAGTGGCGGCCATTTTGAATTTTTAAATGGCCATCGCTGTTTTGCTAAATTTTCTCTTTATAGATCTCAACTATTTTTAGAGATATAGAGATGATACTTGGCCAAGTCATGTATTTTATGATATATTTTGATATCATGATCACTTTTTGTCAATCATTTTGCTATAATGGTGGCCATGTTGAATTTTAAGATGGCCGCCACCATTTTTGTTACTTTTGCTTTATCTCGACCGTTTCTGCAGAAAGAAAGATGATATTTGGTCAAAACATTTATTTTTGGATATATTTTGATATCATAATCACTTTGTGTTAATACTTCTACCATAGTGGTGGCCATTTTGGATTTTAAAATGGCTGCCAACACTTTTGCTATTCTAGTTTTCCTTAGCTTGACCATTTCTGGAGATAGAGAATTTGTACTTGGCCAAGTACAAACTCTCTAAGTTATATTTTGATATCACAATCATTTCGTATTAGTAAGGGACCGTTCAGAATTTATGACTGGGGGGGGTGGGAGTTTCGGCCGAGGGGGTACTAACTTTTCACACGACTTTCAAGGGGGGGTATTAATTTTTGAAAACACTTCCAAGGGGGGGGTAAGAAATTTAACAAAGAAAAAATGTTAACAAACACGCATAAACTCATATTATTTGGACTTTTTTACGCACAAAAGTCCGGGAAATGACGCGAATCTGTACGCGTGGCCATTTATAACAGTATATAAACTATATATGTGTGTGTATTGCTTTGTATGTCGAGGGGGGGTACCAAAAATACGTGTGAAACCTAAGGGTGGGATACCAAAAATACGCGTGAAACCTAAGGGTGGGGTACTAAAAATCCGCATGAAACTCAAGGGGGGGGTATCAATTTTTGACGGGAAGTTCCAGCAAAACTCCCACCCCCCCCCCCCCCAGTCATAAATTCTGAACGGTCCCCAATTGAACTCAAAGATGATAACCACCATTGCAAATAGTTTATAATGCAGGCTAGTATTTTAATTCTCAGATAAATTATCATAGGCATATGATGGCAGAGATGACCTACTCTGTTTTATTGCTCTGATATGGTTTCAGAATTTTAAATGCTTTAACTCCACCTCTCTGCAACAAAGTAATCTTTAGGGAAGGTCATTTAGCACTTAACATATTGTCAGATATATTTTCAGTGATGGACCTTGACCAATCACATTCATGAGCAATCTAACAAGTTTGTGAAAAATTATGGAGATGCCACGGACTTCTTGATGATATATCAGCATTTCAAAATGGACAGCCATAGGTCTGGAAGTCTTAAGGTCAATTTATGAATTTGAGGAGCTGTCCATGTGCTTAAGATCTGGTCACACTCACTATGAGGAGTCTGTTTATTTGAGACTCTCTTTGTCCTGGATGTCTCTGATTGCTGTTTTCGAAAACATGGGCAATTCATGCCAGCTGTAAGATCATCTACGGACTCTGGTGAGAGACATTATGGGTCGTACGTTTCTAAAATACTGCAGAAAAGGAAACAGCATGTTAGTGAAATCATGAGGAAGACATAAACTAATTGTCCTGCTTAATAAATCCTCTCGCAGAAAAACTGCAAAATCATCCTTGCCACTTGATGCATCCAAGAGAGACCAGACATTTTCTTGTCTTTTTACTGCATGTGAGTCTGGCAAAGATATGAGGAGGTGTATTAAAACCATGGCAATATAAAGCAAGATTAAGACTGACCAAAAAGTCAGACCTAATTTCTTGTTCCAGGCTGCTTTAAAGGAATAAACCATGCAGGGATGTTACACTGATTCATATAAAATTAACAATGAAGAGCAACAATGAAGAGCTGTATATATCTGTTTGTGTCTGAGAAGCTAATGAATATTTATGTAGGTGCACAACAGTAATATGTCACTTCTAGCGACAAAGGACTGATTGCAAAAGGCCTGGAAGTAGGTGACCAGTCTTGCTTGTTTCAACCATAAACACAAGTGGAGGCAGATTCACGCTTGATGCTGCCCATGCACATGATGCAGAAAGGCAGGATCACCAGATGACAGTACTCTGTGTGTGCCTTGGATCCTGATGAAGTTGTGTTGTTAGTTGCCTTTTTCACAAGCTACTAGTGAGAGAGATCGGAGGTTGCATTTGATGGTGCAGTCGATCAGCGAAGTAGAGCCACTTTACTCCTGAGCACTCCTGTTCTTTAACAGCTTCAGATTTGATAAAACATCAGTTTTGGGTAGAGAAATTACTGCATGAGAAACTTACTTTGTGTATTGAGATATAACATCAGTTGTTGTTGCTATTTTTGGTTAGTATGTGTGTTACAAACTCAATATAGGCCTACATGTATGAGGTTTTCGGGCATATTGAGTGTTTTGCTGTTCTTCACTGCTCGAAGACATGAACACTCAAGTCCAGTTGGTAATGAGGCCAAGCAAAGGCTTTTTACCCATGGTTCCTACAAAGAATATGCTAGCACATGTTGTCATCATTCAATATCTTAAAATAGTTTTAAGCGCCAATCCAGTTACGTAATATAGCACCTGAAGAATAGGCCCTACAGATGGACACACAGTGCACAAGGCTGGGCTCCACATTGGACAGATCTGGCCGAAGCTGGGAAGGCATGTTATGGCCTGATATACATTATACGGTGGCTTCAAGAAGCTTGTTGAAAATCTTTGCAAATGCTTCAAAGTTAGTCTCAAGTGTGTATCACAGCGTTCCTGCTTTGGTAGCTATGCTATACGGAAAACAGACCATCTAGTACAGTTTGTGCCTATATTTTTAGGCAGTCAAATTGAATATCTTAAAAATTGACCAGATTTTATTTTTGGAAAACCATATTAACAAACACATGATGTGTTTGAAGATGTGCATTACACCATATTATATATTACTCTAACTACTATTATTCTTATTTAACATGGCTGCCTGTGCATGGCCTAATCAATTAATTATTGAGATTAGAAAAATCATAATTTATAAGGCATAAATGTCATTTTATTAAATGACTTTATTCATAGTAGACCAGCAGCCTCAATATATAGAAACATGGATACTATAATGTAAAATGCACTGATTTGTACAATTTAACAATGAAACATGTTTTGGCCAAGTATAAACAAGCTCAGGAAAATTTGCAAAAGTGTGGCAGCCATGTTAAAATCCAAGATGGACACTTCCATGGCAGAAGTATTAACACAAAGTGATTGTGATATCAAAATATATCTAAAAATACATGTTTTGACCAAATATCATCTTTCTATCTGCAGACACGGTCGAGATAAAGCAAAAATGACAAAAATAGTGGCGGCCATCTTTAAGTCCAACATGGCCACCATTATGGCAAAATGATTGACACAAAGTGATCATGATATCAAAATATATCATAAAATACATGACTTGGCCAAGTATCATCTCTATATCTGTAAAAATAGTTGAGATCTATAAAGAAAAAATTTAGCAAAACAGCGATGGCCACTTTAAAATCCAAGATGGCCGCCACTATGGTGAAAGATTAACATTATTTTATTATAATATCAAAATATATCTCAAAATACATGTTTAGACCAAATTTCATCATTCTATCTACAGAAATGGTCGAGATAAAGAGAAAATAGCAAAAATGGTGGTGGCCATCTTTAAATCCAACATGGCCGCCATATGGCCGAAGTATTTACATAAAGTAAATGTGATATCGAAATATACCTTAAAATACATGTTTTGGCCAAATATCATCTCTCTATCTTCAGAAATGGTTGAGATAAAGGGAAAATAGCAAAATTTTGGCGGCCATTTTTAAATCCAAGATGGCGGCCATTCCGGGCCAGATATCTTTTGGTACTCCATTGTTCCTGAAAGAGCATATTCAAAAGTACCTATATGCAAAATTTGGTGCTTTTACCATAAAAGTGAACAATTGGTTGGTTTTTTGGGGCTAAGCTACTGCACTATTAGATCTTATGCTGGATCTTTGTAAGATATTTGAACTAACAAAACTACTCATTATTTTGGGATGGTATCATGTCAAGAAATTTCTATCAGATCAGGAGTATTTATGCCAATCAATGCTAATGAGATCTTACTACTAAGTTTCTCGTATTTCTGATCATGACACTATACTGACATGTAGATATATATCTAAATCTCCTCATTACTTTACCATGGAAAAGTGAAGTCATATTTCAACATTATTGAAATAAGTTTTCCAGATCACTTAGAACTGAATGTTTTCAATATTGTTTCATTAAGGATGGTAGTGTCTAGGTCAGCTCCAGACACCAAGATGAAGATGGGACTATAGTCCAAATGACAAAATTGTATATCTAGACAGAAATTGAGATATGAAAAGTCTTGAATAGAATAAGAAATATAGTTGAGAAACAGAATGGAGGTACAAACCTCAACATGCAAGCAATCTCCACAGGAGAGCTGTAGAATAGCTTCCAACGCAAGTACATGTATGGGACAGTAAGGCAACAGAATCACTATTGCCATTAATTTTGAAATTTCATCAGCCTAAATCAACCGTCAACCTAATTTGCCCTTACTTTCTCTCACAATTTGTCAGACATGATGCCCTTTTTGAACTTTATATGAAACACAATCCTTAGAAGTACAAACATTTCTGCAAATTTGTCAAAATGTCCCAACTTCCCAACAACTCCCAAGTCCAGTTATACTTATGTTCAAAAAGATTGCTTGGGGCCGTTTTCAAACCCTGTGACTTCAAAAGACCAAGCAAGTCCAAGTTATCTGGACTTATCTCACATTTTAGTGGTTAAAAACTGTTTCTTTGTTAGTAGGCACATTAGGAATTTTGTCTAACACAAAACTATGATCATTATGTGCATTCTGTACTGCAACTGGACACTGCTCCAGGGTAGGGCATTATATCTGAGGGGTAACTTTAAAGGGCAGTGTTATGTAGAGGGTCCATAAGGGGTGAAATGGCATACCCTACACACCCTAAAGGCTTGGATGTAGACCAATAATATAGCCCTAATGTATGTCATAATATAGCAGTTATTACAGACTTATTATAGACTCAAAGATTGTATTAGGTTGAAATAGGTGATAATGATATAATCATTGCCCTTTACGAATCTAATGGCAGTTGTAATGATGAGGTGATGAGTTATAGGATAACATTCCTTTATTAAAATTAAAGATAGTGTCTTTGGCATAATGTTGTCAGACAAAAGCTGTAATCAAAGAGCATTATGACATATTTTGAAGATATCTTGTCCATCTGTGTATTAATCTATCTGCATCTAGTATATATTATATATATATACCAATCTAACTAAATATCTATCTTTCTAGATCTACCTGTCTGGATTTGTCGATCTATCTCAGACTATCTGAAGACTATCTCGGACTCTTTCAGACTATCTATCTATCTATCTATCTGCCTACCTACATATCTACCTTGTTCCTTCTTACATACCTGCATCCCTATCTTACTATCTGTCTAATGTCTACCAGTCATCCTATCCACTTACAGTCACAATTTTGCATTTTAATGACCAGATACACCCCACTATAAGAACATGTAACATTGCATGGCCTTATCTTAACAGGAGATTCCAATGCTCAAGATAGGGGCAAGCTACTTTGGCCTTTCAAATTCAAATCAATTCAAATTGGAATTGACCAGTTCTGAGATAAGCTAATCAATTCTTACACCATTTACAAGTTATGTAATTCAAATCAAATATGCATGATGTAATAGAACTGCTTTAACTAATGTGTGCCTGATATGGTATTTGGCAAATAAATTATAGCTAACAATGAGTTGAAGTACAAAATAGTGACTGGCTTAAAATTTGGAAGGATGCAATGTTCTGTAAAATTATAGATTGCAGAAAACAATTTAATTCCAAAAGCTGATGACAAAAACTTAAGAAGAATCTTGAAAAAAAAGTATGACCATACAATAGGCCTACAATAGGACCAAATAATTTAAGTCTAATACTGAAAAAGAAAATATTGGTATCGTGATGACTTTGTACAATGTACATAACCAGCATTGAATTTCGAAGCAAAATATGACTCAGTCTGACAGGGAAATACCATCAAATACTTTGCGAAGATCACAAAAGATTTGAAAATATTTTGTTGAGAAATACAATATATTCACATTTCACACCTAAGCTTTCAAGCTCTAAAAAACTTAGCAATGAAAAAAGAAAAAAGTTTGAAAAGAACACCTGAAAGACTCAGAAATACACTTCAAGTGTATTATTTCATGAAAAATACATTTGAAATAAAAAGAAAATAAAGCTTTATTGTGTAATAAAGATCTTCTAATTGATATAATTCTATTCTAAGTTCATTTTATCCAGATTTTTTTCACCGGAACAAAGAAGTCACTGTAGTGAAAAATCTGAAGTTGTCAGTACAAAGATGTGCAGATAATGCCTTGAAAAGATCTGCATACATTTGGCAGTACAATTGTACAATAGACAATGCACTTTGTGTTGAATTTTATTTAGTATTAGTACATCTTGACTTAACAAGAACTGAGTTGGGAAAATTCAACTTATTATGCAGCAATGTTGGTATTTCTACACTATCTGTCTATCTGTATATATTTGTGTCTATCTATCTATCTATCTATCTATCTATCTATCTATCTATCTATCTATCTGTCTATCTATCTATCTATCTATCTATCTATCTATCTATATATATATATATATATATATATCTATCTATCTATCCATATATATATCTATCTATCTCCACGACTTGTCCTGTGGTACCAGGTCAAATACTATTCCAATCACTGAAGCAGGTAGGCAATGCATTTCTTTGTCCACCTGCCAAATTCAAAGGCTCACTACTTTAGAAAGTAATAAAATTACTTTCTACCAATCTGCAGACTGCATTGGCTGATAACTTCCATTAGCACAAAACTCTTTGAAATTATGTGCAGACTTGTGTTGGTTGATAAATTTTTATTACTAGTAATTTACTGATATTGTCTGAGGTGTTAAAAGCATTGTGGTACATTTTATTACTGATTCTGCAGATTACAAGTTGCCATGGCAACGGAATACTTTTATTCCATAAGCCTCGTTTCCAATCAGTTAAGTATTGCTGTCCCTACCTGACCTCCATTTAATTACTCTTTACCAAATGTACTTTTGCACCAATAGAATATTTCCCTTTTAGACTAAGATAATTTAATGGAAACATTTTACACTTTTACTTTGATCTTTACTAGAAATATTATATTTCATTAGTTTGAAATCAACCTGGGAATAGGATGATGGGTAATTTACAACAGCAAAATTGTATACAAACTAAAAGATCTCAAGCTAATGGTCAGCAAAAATTCAATTTGATCCTCTAAGTTTCAATCAATTAAAGAGAGGCGTTTCCAGCACTGTTATTTACCTGTCAACCTATCTGCCAATATCAACCAAAACAATCTAAGATATTCAACCAAAACCACCTTTTGGCAAACCAAACTTGCTGATCCAACCAAGATACCAAATGATATCAAATGATAAGCAGTGATATTAATTGAAGCCTTTAAAACTACCATCAATACCTGTCAATTAAACTACAATGGACCAGCATGCTGGGCATGTGGGGATTTCAACTATCAAAAAGGAAGGGCAAATGGAAGAAGATAGGCCTACATAATTTAGACTGTACAAGACAGAGTTGAAAATTGAACTCTAATGAATTGTACCAAGCTTATTTGTACTTTTCTAAGAATCTATCCTATCCTATGGTATGTTTGTTCTCCAACATCTATCTATCTATCAATCTATCAATCTAACAATCAATCAATCAATCAATCAATCAATCTATCAATCTATCAATCTATCTATCTATCTATCTATCTATCTATCTATCAATCAATCTATCTATCTATCAATCTATCAATCTATCAATCTATCTATCTATTTATCTATTTATCTATCTATCTATCTATCTATCTATCTCTTCTATATATCTATCTCTTCTATCTACATGATCTACCAATCTAACTATATTCAATTTATTACTTATCTAAACTGATCCACAGTAAGCCAAACCATCAGTACAATTTCAAGCTACAATTTTCCAACACTATTATTATGGTCAAGTAGAGGAAATACAGGTAGACATACTGTGACATAGGGAGCAGTGGGCTATTTACACCTTTTTGGAGATCAAAGACATGAAGGACATGTGTCACCACACCTAGAATACTATAAACTGTATAAAATCCACTTTACTGACCAAATAAAATATATTCACCCTATAACTTCTGTCCTGGACTACACCTGTACAAAAAACACCCCTCTACAACCCCCCCCCTGCCTTCCTCAAATTGTATACCTCAAAACCCAAAATGGCCAAATGTCCACATGGCCAGTTGACTGCACAGTGGGTAATGGATTCAGTTCCCCCTTCTCAAACTCTCCACTGATCCCCACCCCCTATCTATTCTTTTATTCCCTTTGTAGTCCTTTGTGTGAAGTCTACAATTTTTCTGCTCCGATAGCCAAAAAACTTTTCGCACCTTCACAAGAAGCGAGACACCCATTGTGTCTCAAGGAATCTTCCCCCCTCCAAAAGATTTTGACCATTTGCTTCCAAAGTAAATGGGACTAAGATTTATTTGACAAGATTTTAGCAGTAAATAGAAACATGACTAGTGCTATGATAACCCATAAGCAAACATGATATCTACTATATACTACTCCAAAGTCAGGACAGGGCACAGAACAGCTTTTCACAACCCTAAAATACAACCTCAAATAGTGTTGTCATACTGTAGGAGAACCCTTACAGTATGTCTGCTAAAAGCAGGTTTAAATACTTGCATGCATAATTTATAGGGGCAAACAAGAAAGAAATGATCATAATTTTAAGTTTCATTGGTTCTCATTGGTCCACAGTAGCTACAGCTGTCCTTATAGATAATTTCAATCTATTTGGATAATATATATCTTGCCATTTTATCTATACACTATGTAGGAAAATTATGCATGTATTGTAGATCATTTAATACATTCTTTCTTTCAACAATCTATCTGTCAGTAACTCATCTGGATCTGTCCAAGATCAAGTTGATCAACCTATATCTCTCTACTTCACACTTATCCACAGATCCCCAACCAGAACTGCTGAAGTTGTAAACACAATTTACACTACCATCCTCAATGAAACAACCAGCAAACCTCACAAATCAAAACAGAAGTAACATTGGCAAATGTCTTTTTAGGAGGGCTGCACTTTTACATCTACTTTGAATAGGCCTACTGAAGGCAAGTTTCCCAAATGCATTCAACAAATGTTCAACAGAAAGAAAGATACAGGACTAATTCATCAAAATAATGTTCTTCATTTTAATTCTCTTTTCCTTATCATAAATCATGTTCAACAAACACAATATATGAGACATTCTAACAAACCAATGTTAGCACTAAATATTAAATATAAAGAAAGTTACACAATAACACAAGATATAGTAAGAAATTGCAAAAATACATATCATTTTTCATAGAAAAAGTGATAAAAATAGCTTTTACAATAGACTGAAGACACCCTGCAAGAACAAATATGAAATTTTCTTTTCTTTACACTTTTTTACAGCCTTTGCATATGATTCAACTATTGTAATGATGTTGAAATACAACAAAGAGCATGTAAAAACACCTGCAAAACATCATATTTGGCCATACATTTTGACTGATCTCCAAGAAGACATTCTAAAAAGAATTTACTATTCTGCTCAGTACAATGGTATTTTTAAGACATTCTACTCATATATCAACAAAATGTCTTCAAAAGATTTTCCTTGGGAAAGTTTAACAAAAAATATTGTCTAAGAAGTGCTTTCCATTTCATTGACTAAGAGTATCCCAGCAATTATAAACAAGAACCCAGGGGTTCAAAATGGAGGTGGTGTAGTGGCCTAAGTTGAAGTTCATATGCCCTGAAAATGACCATTTCCCTGAGTGCCCAGTACCAGGTGTTGTTGATATATTGTGTGCTAAATTTCAGAATTTTACAAATAATCCATTGTCAAGCCACACAATGACCATGTGGCAGATGTGATATGGAAAAAGAATATATTCCATAAAAGAACTTGAAAAGAGCTTTAACATGATGCTTGGAAATGTGTGTGATCTGCCAGGTAAAACCTCCTTTTTGTTGAAGGAGCTGCACATTCATTTATTATTAATTTATTTTTCAGCATTTTGGTGAATATCAAACATATGATAAACAATGAGAAGACTGGGAATCTTAGAGTAAGACATATTCTATCCACTAATAGAATTAACTGTCTCAGTATGGAACACTGGATAACAGCTACCTACATCCATTAAAATCCACTGGGCTCTGACAAAACTGAGTTCCAACACAAAATTACACTAAAGTATATATGGCTATAAAAGCCACTAACATGTTTTTGAAACTAAAATATTATTTGAAGTGAGCAATTTATTCATTACCATTAATTTGCAAGAAACCAAAATTTGAGAAAAATATCAGAAATCCTAATATTTTTCCAGTTTTTTTGGTTTTTATGAAAACTTCAAAGGATTGGACCTCCAAATGAGTTTAGTCATTTAAAGAGGTATAATTTAGACACCTAAATACAAAATTTCAGAGGTCTAACTCCAAAATTGACGGAATAATGGAGCATCGAAAAAATAACATTTTTTCATATTTTTGCTGAATTTGCTCTTACTAATTTTTGTAAAGACCTCCGAAAGGCACATCTAGGGTATTTAACACATAATATGGCAGATTTTCATGTTCATAGTAACAACTGTTTTGGAGTTCTGTTCCGGAAAGTTAAAAAAATCATTATTTTAATTTTCAATATTTTACAAAAACTTTACCAATTGCTTAAATATGAACACCAAAAGACACATATACTCTACAAGACCCACTCATGTGCGAAATATCATAAATACAGGTGCAATAGTTTTGGCACAGTGGCCAATACACAATGTGTGATGTTGCCCGTAGTGGATTCAAGCAAGATAAAAACGAAGTCACGTCCAAATAACAATATACCGTCTATTCATTCCCATGTCAGATGCTTGCTCTATAATCAAGCTAAGGTGCATTCTTGATTCCAAACTTCTCAAAACAAAATTGCCAAGTCAGGGCCCAAAAGACATTCTGAAAATGTTCAAATTTCAAATTTCCCGCCAAAACTTTCCATTTTGTCACTGTGACTGCATAAATGGAGATGTGTACACACACCTCCATTAAAAAAATTATTTATCTCATCTCTTGATCTTGCAAAAGCCTTCGACAGTGTTTTAATAATATAATATAATATAATATAATAAAAGACATTTATATAGCGCCAATTCCAGTTTAAAACTGCTCAGTAGCGCTTGTGCATGATGGATTTATTTGTAGAAACTCTCAAACAGATGAGTTTTAAGATTTCTCTTGAAGCCTTCACAAGTTTTTGAGGCCTTGACAATCTCTGGGAGTTGGTTCCATAGTTTTGGAGCACTGTGCGAAAAGGCTCTGTCTTCATATTGTTTTTATTGTAGGAAGTTGGTTCATATAAGAGCATTTTGTTATTGCTTCTCAGATTGAAGTTTCGTTCAGATTTCGGCTGAATCAGATTTTGAATATACAAAGGAGCTTGTCCATTGTCTGCTCTCCAAGTTGTTAACATGAGTTTGAATTGTATTCTAGCTGGAATCGGTAGCGATTTAATATCAACACACTTCAATCCAAAACTAAGACCCCTATACCCATGACCAAAACACCCATCTATCTTCATCTCAATCTTGACCTTCTCAACTAAAAGCAAATAAATATATGGAAATTTCTTGCACACCCCTTAGTTACCAAGTTTACCATAGTTACCAACTGACATCTATTGGGTAACCAAGGATAACCAAAGCAACAGCAACAATAGATGATGACGTCACTGTGCACATCACTACAACAATAGGCATTGTTGCATCACAGCAAAGCCACTTGACAAAATGATAGATGTGCAAAGACCCTTCCTCAAGCCAATTAAGTCAGAATTAATGGCTTAAGTCAACAACACTGACATTTTTCTGTCAACCAAACACATCTGCAGATTACCAATTCAAAATAAGATTGACACCATCTGCAGATAAAATCGGTTGCTCATTTATCATTTGAGCACCAGTGGTCAGGTGAAGAGGTCCACAGGATTGTCTCTTTGCATAAAATTTAGAAAGTTGTAGGCCTAGGCCTATTTCTATTCAAATTCGGTCAGTGGTTTACCCAAAATATTATGAAATTGTTTGGTTAGCCTTGATATGGTGATATCTTGTCAAATAAACTCAAAGTTTGTCTTCAAAAACATGTCAATCATAGGCCAAACATATAGACCTGTCAGAAGTTGCATAGGTCTCCAGATGGGTGATAAATTCCCTGGTAACTTGGTTGGCCTATGGGCTATATTTGGAGCACAGTTGTGATGACAAATTTCCAGAAACTTTTCTTTTTGCTTTTGCAAAGAATCCATGTAATGGTGATCAATAGTCAACAATCAGAAATTACACAAGGAATCACTAACAAATTAAAATTACTTTCAAATCTTCAACAGGCAAGTTCAAGAGAAGAATTCTTAAAGTAAAGAGACCTCTTCAGTCTTCAGCATAAACTAACAAACACAAAGTGCTAAAAGAGGACTTAGTTGGATCTTTATCTTAAAATGCAGAATAGTCATAGGCCTATTGCCTGGGGGAACTTATAAATAGGATTCCCTTTTCTTCTAAACTTCTAAATTCTTGACTTCACCAGGTCTTTGATGCTGTGCTGATCTCAAGATTTCAAACTTCAGTAAAAGTGACTTTTTGTCATTAAGATCCCCCATTATTAACACTCACTGGCAAACAATAGGTTCAGGGCTGTTATATTTCCTGTCTACCTCAGGGTAAAGCAGTTACCTTAAGTTTGTAAAACAGTCTAATGATCACATTACATAACTGGAGGTAACCATGACAATGGAATTGCATAAGGTTTGTTATTAACTTCCTATCAGCTGGTTACCAACTGCTCATTATGACATCATCACTCAATCAGATAGTCATCTCTCTTTAGTAGTTTTAACAAGTGATAATCACTGTGATGTCATCATTTGTTTATGACACAAGCAAAAACCTTCCAATCCTTTAAGATAATGAGATAATGACATCACACAGTTTTTCTAATGATAAAGGCAAAAGCTAATTAGGAATGCCTAAGAAAACACCAAATAATAGATAGGATGATCTATAGATGTGAAGAATAATAGAAAACTGATAATATAGAATACAGTCAATAGGCCCAGCACAGTTTGTTGTTTAGATTCTGAAGATAATAAAGCCTGACACACAAAAAACAGGATGACAATAGGTAATAGCCTCTAATTAAGTGAGCCTCTTTTTCACAACAGCCTCTAAACATCACAATAGGTTCAAAGACCAGTCAAAGGAGAAACCTGTCAACACACATGACCAGTCTAAACATCATGCTGTCATTGAACCAGACTATGCAGGCCACTGACTGACTGGTGTCTTGACTTCTATTAACTCAAGAATGTTCTCACAAATTTCTTTTTAAAAAAAGAACCAGAGCCCTGTTCTTTAATTCTTATAATCAAAAGAATGTTCTTATCTTATGATCAAAAGGATGTTTCTATTAATCAGTTTTCCATCTTTGCTTGCAACTTGGTGTTTTTACTGAAATCTCCATTTTGATTGGGTCTTTCTTTTCTATAAATTCTGAGGTTCCAGTTTCTCAATTAAGATTCAAGAAATTGGATTTTCAGGAATTACAGGTTTAAGATTTCTTGTCAGTGAACTTCCCGATGATTGCTTCGCCTTGGTTTTTGAGAAAAAATCAAATTTGAATTTAGAATTTATCACTGAAAGAAATCTCTTTGCAAACACTTGCGAAAGCATTTGACTATGTTGATCATGGAACAATTTTAAAAGGTGACATAAAACTTGAAGAGTCAAATATTTTCTGAAATAACTCTTTAATAAATTTTCCATAATCAAATTACAGGAAATAATTCCAATAAAGCTTTAAATCTTTTACACAACACAAAGGCATTTGACACAGTAGGTACAGCTGACAATTGTCAGTGTTGATCTTGATAATGTATTCTAAAGAGTGTGAATTTCGAATTTATCTCTTTAATTCTCAATATCTCTGGTCACCACTGACCCGGCATTCATTGATTCCATTGAAATACCCCCAATATTAGTGTTAGGATTTTCTGGTGCTATTCATTGGCAAATATAATGTTATTCTACAGAATTAGACTTTGCATAATTAAAGAGGGTCAGTTTATTGAATTGGGCCCTCACCTGGGCCAAATTGCCCAGAGCTGACCCCTATTGGTGACCCTTATTGTGAATCCAGGTCACTTTGACCAGCAGATGGACAACTGGACATTGCCTATTCTTCTGGTCATCCTCTATTCACCTATTCATTGTCTATTCTTTCATTCACCTATTCTATTGGTCATCTTCACCCTTCGCCTTTTCAGTCTGTTTTGGGGGCTCAGAACTTGAAAAGGCTTATTCCATTCATCTCCAAAAAGTCCCCTGCCTAACAGTTAGTCTCTACTTGTGGTATTATTCACAATTCTAATTCATTCCTTTGTCGAATGCCTGATCAGAGTGCTTTGGCTGGGTTGATCCAATATTTACCCAAAGACTTCAAAACCAATATATTCTTTGAAAAAATAATTTATATTCAACTGCTCAGTGACTTCAATGCAATTGCTCCAGCGAGTCATTGACTTTCTCAAAGCATTTGATTCTGTTCAATTCACAACTCAATGGCTTTTTGAGGCTGTCAAAAGCTTTCAGGATCTCCACACTTGATGGAATTCCAATATATATTCCAATACTGTCCAATGACGCAGAATTAAAATACTCATCAGCAAATGATATTAGTCGGTGATAAGTGTATGTTGACATTGTCAAAAGCTTCTGAAAGTCACCAGAAATTGAATTTGTATTTAAACCTGCCAGTTGAGGTAATTGAAAGTTTTTCGAAGGTCATCAAACAATCATTAATTTGTACTTACAAATTGAACGGTATTAAAGACATATCAGTGCCAGCTGGTGTTATTAAGTCCTTTTGGGTCACAAAACTGATAATACTTTTAATACCTTAGGCTCCTGAAACCTCATTCAAGACTTATTGACTGAAACGATAGTGGGAAGTATTTCCAGATGAACACTTTGAGAAATCTCAACAAAAAAAAAAATCAAGAAACGTTTGTAAAGTTAAAGGGGACTTCAATGTCTGACTTCTGAGCCTCTTCCAGATTTTCTTGAATCTCATCTGTTTTGGATACACTGGGGTATCAAGAGACCTGTCAAACCAGAACCGCAAGCGGTTTCAACGCTCGTCTGTTAATGTGAAATCTATCAATGTGTGCCAGATTATCCCCCACAGGCCAATACCTAATTTCATAACCCTAAGCGATATTTTAAGGTTACAATGGGCAGGTCAAGAATGAAGAAAGATGGCTGGTAAAATGGCCGCCATCTTGGATTTCTCAACATCTGCCAATCGACACCCACAGACCCATACGTGTACCAAATTTCATAACTCTAAGCGAAATATTGAGTTCACAATGGGCAGTTCAAGAAATGGATGTCAAAATGGCCACCATCTTGGATTTCTTGACATGTTCCTGATCCATACGATAAGGCCAATACCTGTACCAAATTTCATAACTGTAAGTGAAATATTAAGGTCACGATGGGCAGTTCAAAAATGAAGAAAGATGGCTGCCAAAATGGCCACCACAATATGGCCGCCATCTTGGATTTCTCAACATGTTCCCAATTGATACCCAGAGGCCCATACCTGTACCAAATTTCATAACTCTAAGCGAAATATTGAGTTCACTATGGGCAGTTCAAGAAATGAAGAAAGATGGCTGCCAAAATGGCCGCCATCTTGGATTTCTCAACATGTTCCTGATCCATACCCACAGGCCAATAGTTGTACCAAATTTCATAACTGTAAGTGAAATTTTAAGGTCACAATGGGCATTTCAAGAATGAAGAAAGATGGCTGCCTAATGGCCGCCACAAAATGGCCGCCATCTTGGATATCTTGACATGTTCCCGATCAATACCCAGAGGCCCATACCTGTACCAAATTTCATAACTCTAAGTGAAATATTAAGGTCACAATGGGCAGTTCAAGAATGAAGAAAGATGGTTGCCAAAATGGCCGCCACAAAATGGCAACCATCTTGGATTTCTCGACATATTCCCGATCCATACCCATAGCCCCATACCTGTGCCAAATTTCATAACTCTAAGTGGAAAACTAAGGTCACAAATGGACAGTTCAAGAATGAAGAAAGATGGCTGCCAAAATGGCCGCCACAAGATTGCTGCCATCTTGGATTTCTTTACATGTTCCCGATCCATACCCAGAGGCCCATACCTGTACCAAATTTCATAACTGTAAGTGAAATATTAAGGTCACAATGGGCAGTTCAAGAATGAAGAAAGATGGCTGCCAAAATGGCCGCCACAAAATGGCAGCCATCTTGGATTTCTCAACATATTCCTGATCCATACCCATAGCCCCATACCTGTACCAAATTTCATAACTCTAAGTGGAAAACTAAGGTCACAAATGGACACTTACAAAAACTTTAACCGGGACAACGAGGACGAGGACGACGACGCCGATCGAGTGACGACAATAGCTCTTCGTTTTCAAAGAAAACAGACGAGCTAAAAATGATTGATTATCAGTAAACCAGTCTGGTACCCACCAAAAAGGGGTGTCACTACACATGTCAGGGTCCTGTCAGGAGTCAGTAAAGAATCCAAAAGCAAAGCAAAAACTGTTTGATCTTCTAAGATGTTTATATAACCAGCCTTTGAGTCAAGTTTGAGATTTTCTTTTTCAAATTTGACCTGCAAATAGCCTGCAAAAGTGGGAGATCCAAAGAAAGTATTAAAAAGAAATGCAATACAGAAAAGTGTACATGAACAGAATATAACGATTATCAAAAACAAATCATGAAATAAATGCATTGGCTAACAAGAGTGCATTTTCATCACCAAAAGAACTGGAAATTTCTTTAATACATAAAATTCTCACCAATAACTGCATTGGCCTTAGAGGACCGCAATATAATTGATATTTTCATAATTTCACAAAATCTGACACAATATTCCCACAGATAACATCATAACAAGTTATAGTAACATACCCTTAATACACATAGAAGCAATATAACATGATAAAATAACTTCTATATGTATAGGGCAGCTTGGAAAGCTCACATTTGGTTAATTTGCACTCATATACCCTTCCAAATATCACACTGGATGACACTGTGTCCAGTTATATGTACTGTTGGATCAAAATTTTCAATGGATTTTGCTTGAAAAGTTGTAATTTTAAGAGCTTTCAATAAATAATTTCTTAACTGCATGCGATATCTATTGTATGATTTGTATAGTAGGCATATAGGCAGGTAATTTCATTGACAACTCCATTTCAGGTTCTGAAGTCTTCATTCTAAGAAATTTTGACAACTGCATGTGAAGTACAAGAGAGTCAGTGCATTTTCAAGTACTACAGTAAACACTGTATCATGTGAACATACCGAGCTATAACAGCTATACATTTGAAGAAATGGCTACAAATCTACAGTACATTTGATTTTAGAAATTCATAACTTCAATTAGGAGACACATTTCTCATTCAGCCATAAGTTTACATGGACTACGATTAATGTTGATCCGTTGCCTCAAAGACACACAAGCATGCGCATGGACTATCGATGTATATTTTGTGTACCATTCAGGTTGCAGATAGGACAGTCTTCTAAACTAAGTTCAAACTTCTGAGGCCAGTTCTAATCAACAAAATGACCAGCTATATTTATTCCAAAATCCGGAATTTCGTAGGCCTATGTTTCACGATAACCTTCAAGGCAATCTTGACTCACTTCTGGGTGTCTTGACTGTATCAACTAACTGCATTGCCTGTCACTTGTGGCAAAATCATTCAAAGCAACTGACTGGCAGTGACTGCCAATTCTTGAAATACACCAAGTATCATTGAAACTGACATATCACACACGTTATCACAATAACTATAGAATTTGCTGCAAAACTTACATCAAAATACTTAAATGGGTTCCAAAATTTATTTTTTGCTATAGATGTCTATTAATTGAGTCAAAATGTAGCAAAATTCTGAGTCATTATGGTCAATCCCTTCTGGAAACTGAAACAATTGATCAAAACAGACACACAGACAGACAAACGTTCTATTGTGGAACTCTCCTGTGTTGAAGGTAGAAATTAGCTCCACGTGGGGTTAGAGGAAGGTAATTGTGATTGGCCAGTCAGGAAATTGACCTGGGGTCACTAAAATAGGGCACAATTGTATTGTATTGGGGGAGGGGGTGCTTGCCTGCCAGGCTTCCTGAGGGTAGTGGTGGGGAGTACTGTTATCGACTTATCAGGGCTTGCATGTGCATAAGGGTGACAGTCAGACAGAAGGGCAGCAGGACAAGTTAGAAAGATAGACAAGAGAAAGACAGGTAGATACAGCAAGACAAGTAGACACAGAGAAACAGAAACAGAGATGGACAGAAAGAGAGAAACAGGCAGAAAGAGAGAAAGAGAGAAAGAGAGAGACACAAAAACAGAGAGACAGAGTTACACATAAAGAGAGAAAAGGAGATATACAGAAAGAGAGAAACAGAGATAGACAGTGAAGAAAGTCACAGACAGACAGAGAAAGACAAGACCATCAGAGAAAGAGACATGTTTTTAGAGAAATAACAAATGCAAGATGAACCTACCAAATGAAGTAACGTTCAGACAAGTTTAATGATTTTAATCTTAACACTGCTCCAGCCTCTATGACCTCCTAGCATTATCTTTATTGGAGATCTCAATATATGCATTGAGAATAGAGAAGCTTTATAAATGTGAATGACATTAATGACTGCTGATTGCTGAAGCTCACACACAACTAATTATAAGAGATCTGTAAGGCAGATAGACAGTTGTTATAATGCAACGATTCAACAAAGAAAATGCAACAATTTAACAAAGGAAATGCAACAAGCTATGTAACAATTTAACAATAGGGAAGCTGGATATTCACTATTGTATTGTTATCAAGGTATTGTTAAGCTAATTGTGCAGTTCTGTTAATATCATGGACCTATTCCTCACAATGGTATCAGCCTCATTATAAGGCCTATTAAAAGAGGGAGGTCAGAGGGGCACCACCTAATAATTAAGAAACAATGATGTAAGAACTGTTAGAATAATCTAAATGCATACCGTAATATGGGGTGAATAGGGACACTGGGGTGAATCGGGACAGAACAGAGAAATGTTTTATTTGCTCAAAAACACCTATTTCTACTAGCCTCAGGTATTTGATTTTTGGTACATCTATAGTATACATACTAGCGCACATTGTGATCGAATTTCGTTGTTCTAACTGCAGGCAGTGAGGAGCTGCAGCATCTTGAACTTGGCACTGCAGAAATGACATTTTACAAGCTGGTAAAAACTTTGCTTGTATCATTTAAAGTATAAATACTAGAGCCAACAAACTTGCAGCAAACTTTAAAATCAGTCTAATATATTTTTAGGGGACCGTAATTAAAGACTGGATATGGGATTGTGTATGTTTGGTCCCATGTTCAGATCCAGGTCAATGACAACATTTTGGGATTAAACCAAATTAACCCTACACATTTTCATTTGCGTGTACTGGCGTGGCTTTTAGATGAATATTATTGAACTTGGCATAATTTAGAGTGGATTTAGTCCAGAATTATCAATTAGTAGAAAAATTAGAAGAAAACTACATTTTTTGATAGTTTTCTGTCATTTATCAAATTTTTAAAAATTAGCATATTATCAATGAAATTGATATCAGATAATCCTCAAAATTATTTTTTGACATTTTGAATGTGTTTTTTAATGTTTATTCACAAGTAGAAGTCACTCAAAGAAGGTAGGGAGTATTGATTGTGGAAATAATTGAGTGTCCCGATTCACCCCAAAGTAAGGGGTGAATTGGGACAGTGGTTTTCTGGGCCTTGAGCATTGGGAATTTAAGATATCATATCAAGCTCCTAGGTGTACTTAGACCTTGTGTTCAGACACAATTTGACACCAAATTTTGATTTCTTGAGTTATTTTTGTCCATGCTATGACAAAAAAAACCGCCAATTCTGTCCCAATTCACCCCATATTACGGTAATAGTTTTGTACGTCCTGTTTTTCTGCACCCAATTAAAACATACATTCAAATGAGGGAGGGCGACAGAGGTGACACCTATCAATTAGTAAACAATGAAACCACCAGGAGACAAACGTAATTGTATCTCTGTTGCAACCCACTAGGAGTATCCAGGGGTTAATGCCTCAGGTGGGACAGATAATAACACCCAGCATAGGTCCCTCACTGAGGGACGTGGACTCCTACAGAGGATGCAAACCCTGATATCAAGAGATAATGTCCCTCACCTGGAGTGTAGAGTTTACCCCCTTGTTATGGGAGGACTCCTGTCTGAGCATCTCTTTGTTTTGAATTGAATTATCAATGTGAGTGGAATCAACAGGACTGAGGGTGGTGTACTACATCTACTGTGTACATGCCAGTCAGTATCTCCTCAAGTCGAAATTTCATTTTTTTTTTTCTGGCAAAATTTCCCTTTTAAATCAGATTCCCCTTTGCACAATTTTTCTACCCAAAGTATCTTTTCTTGGAATCCCTATAACCATTAATTTGTTGTATGATCTATTTTCTAGAAATAATGATGCAGCATCGTTATGCAGAATTAGTAAAAATGCATAAATTAAAATAACTTCTTTGTTTATAGTCACTTTGCAAAGCCATTTGACTTAGTTGCAGGAAAATACCATTCGCCAAAAGAGTTAAACAGCTAAAAATAGAACAGGTAGAAACCTGCAATAGAATGAATGCATGTGGGCATTATCAACCCCAATCTTTATTGACATGATCACAATGGTTGTTATGATAATGGCATAAATTGCTCCTAAATTGACCATTTAACTGTTGTTTCTGTTAGGGTGAATTCTGGGGGTTAGAGGTTTTACCCTGCTCTGCTAGTGCTGCCCCTGACAACTGCAGGGAGGACTGACTCTAGCTTGGGGTAAAATGAAACTGCAGTTCTGGGCTGAGCCAAGAAATTATGCTTCGAATGACAGAATTTCAGTATTCCTTTAAGGATGACACCAAAAAAACATTTATATTTACTACCATCCCAAAAGTAATACATCAACTTTCCAAAAGCAATAACTGAATTTAGTGCTGTGTGACATCATAAGGAGAGATATAACCAATATCACATCAATTCATCAGCAGATTTGCAGCTCAACATGCTCAATATTAGATGCATTTTAAGAAGTGCTACAGAATGATACAATTCAAGAAATGATGCTTCAATAGACAGTATTTCTTTTAGGATGACACCATAAGATATTTGCACTCACTACCACCCTAAAAGAAACCCATCAAGCTTCCAAGCAGCATACTTCAATCTAATGCAGTGCGAGTCATGTCAAGACAGAAGGAGATATATTGGCAATATAAGGATGAACACATTATCATTTTATCAGCAGGTTGGCAGCTTAATGAGAGATAAATTCTGAGAATTGCTGAAGAAAGTCAAGTCAAGAAATTATGCTTAAAATTACAGTATTCCTTTTAGGATGACACTAAAAAGATATTGACATTTTAGCTGCCAACCTAAAAGCAAAACATCAATCTGATCAACAAAATGACCGGTCAATTAAGAACGACACTTCCTTCTAATGAGTAATGCAATCATTTTACAAAGTTACTTTATATCAAGGAAGTTTAGAATAACTACCAAAGTAAATTTTCCTGATAACAGTCGCAAAGGAAGTGCTGTCTTATTCCTCATTATTCACAGAAAAGTTATTCGTCATTATTCACAGAGAAGAAGTTTTTACAAGTATGCAAAGAAGCCATTATATTTATAGATAGCACTAATATAATTAATTTACTATCCCTCCTAAAACAGTAAAGCACACAGTACTGCCAACCCATTACACAATTTGGCAATGAAAAGTGTCTCTTGGCTTCAGCCAAAGCATTTGACACAGTGTCTTGACACAGTGTCACTCCTTGGCCCAAGTTGCATGATCTTAGCTGATAATAAGAAGTCTTGTCTAACATTTCTTTTGGCTTCTGTCCAAAATAACTTAAATTGTACTGGACTTGTGGTCATTATAGATTTGTGGGTGACTTCAATACTAAGTTATAGGCAAGAAAAATTGAAATAGAAGTGCATCAATTTTTCTTTTATATACTATAATGTAATTTATGTGATCCTGTCTTTCCAGTTTCCAAGCATTTGGGGAGAGGGGGGGGGGGTGGCGGTTAGCCAATTGGTGGCACTATATGGCCCGTTGCTGGATCCCAGGTTCGACTCCAGCTCTAGCCAGATCAACATGACCTATGATGTTGAATGGCAGTCTCTATCATATTTCGAATCATAATGTCCTTGCTGTGTCCTGTTCCCGTCCCAATTAGCCCACTAGAGTTCACAAATAACATTTTAACAATAACATTTAACACTGAAATGCATAGAAATACAGGATGTAAAGCCCAAGTCATCCAGACATCCATTTAAAGTTACCTTTTATTTCCTCAACTGTGACACCATACTGGTGACAGTCATACGCTGAGTATAGAGTATTAGCATGGAAGTGCCACCATTAGTATAGAAGCATTAGGGAGTTAGCACTCCTTTGCTTAAACCTGGAGGCAAAAAGGGTATCATAAGCTCTATTTGCTTAAGCATTGCCCGTACTTTTTACCCCAAACTTAAGGTCTTAGCTAGTAGATGTCATTCCAGATATAATACACAGACTAACACAGTTCAATGCACTTTGCTGTGGACCATACAGAAGCCTTCGACTGTCTTGTGAGCCAAGTCTGCTGGAGCTGTCAAATGCTTTATTCTGGGCAGTCATCACTTGTCGTGCACCTTATTTTAACAATTTAGTGCCGTATTTTACTGAATACAACTTTCCTCAATGTTTAAGAGAACTCCACTTAAATGTGGACAGTTCTAATAACCTCCCAAAAGAAACCAATCTAAAAAAATACCATCTACCCCCCCCCAAAAAAAGATAATTTTAAATGAAAGATCATGACCCAAAAATAAGACTGGCTTGATTACTTGAATGAATGACTGGATTAATTAGTACTCCCTGCATTAATACAAACTAATTGCAATCCAAGAAAACAACAACCTAAGATACTCCTCTACAAAGACTACACAAAAACAAAATATTCAATCAGAAAAGTTCCTCTAATCAAATAAATATGGCCTACACAGTCCCTTCAAGTGTGCATATGCTAAAGAGAGACTTCAATTCACATTTAAATCCAAGAGCAACTGCCCTTTCTTATACAACTTGTAGTATTCTGAGTGATTCCAGAAAATGTAATACAACACTTTAAATTTGCAGTCTGTGCAAGATGCAAAACTATTAAAACATGTGTATTTTCGCTTTATAATGGACGTTTGTTGTTTAATAATAGGGCTTTGTCAATAGGGTGAAGTTGAGATTCCTCAAAATTTGACAAACATCTCAGAAAATCCAGTAATTTCTGTGCCCTTTGCTAAATCTTTTGTCAAGCCGAAGGATAAAATTTCTCCAAAATGGTCTGCGAAAGACTCTTTCAAACCCTCCCAGATGATATAACTGATAAGGCGCATTAGAAATGTTTGAGAAACGTCGAAGAAACATCGCAGAAATGTCATAGAAATATCACAGAATCATTTTGTACAAACACATGGTCCAGTGAGTCGATCACGCTAAATTTGAACGATAAATTTCAAAAGGTCGAAATGTCGAAAGGAGAACTTGCACAGAAAATTTTGAAAGCGAAAAGATGGAATTTTACACAAGATGAGCAATAATTCTTAATAATATAAATCAAATCAGAAGTGGATTTAATTCAATTCACTGTCAAAATATTTATTTAGATAAAAGTACTTTTGGACAATACTTACAAATAAAACTCCACATTACAGATGAACTATAAAATGAGACTGCACGGCACAATATATTTCAAAATCATGGATATAGGAAAGCCAACATTAAGATTTCATCAAAAAGCTATCAATCAATCAATATTCATCATACCGGAAGGTTTAAAGGCTTGAGTATAAACTTTAATAAACTAGAAGTTCTCATAAAGGCATTTAAAGATCTCAGAGCTCCACTAAGTATTCATTATATATAAAAGGAACTTATTCAATTTTTTTCGTCATCACAAAGGCACTTATTTAATGTTTTTCTTTTTGATTCAAACCATCTGATAACATCTGTGATCATGTGTTTTCCTGCCTACAGACTAAAACATACTAAACACAGGTGACTTCAATGTTGCCACTGTTAAAGTAGGAGGCGAAGGAACAGATAAATCATGCAGGATGACAGCATGGGCTAGTGTAAAGTAAAAGACATAAAGTAGTACAAAAAATACAAAAAGAGTGAAAAAGTTTGAAAAAAATCAGTAAAAGTATTCAGGGACCCCTTTGATGAAGTGACACTTCCTTTCTAGCAATATTTTACTATCAAGATTTCACTCAACTTGAGCCAAGAAGAGTTCAGTTTCCCCTCTGCTCACAAGGGTACATTCATGGCATATCATACCCTCACATAATGTTTCATGCAAAAAAAAACAGCAACATTCCTAAGGAGTATCTTCTTTAGAAGTTTAGTTTCAAAACAATCTCAACTACAACAAAGTACAAAAGACAATCTATTAGTCTATGCTCGAGTGTCTATTCTGTATAAATCTTGTTGTTAGTGAGTCTATTGTGTCAAAGTAAAATTCTTATACTCAAGAGTGAATTGCTATTCAGGACAAAAAAGTTAAAAACCTGAACTTTTCAACAATCCTTGTCTAAATTGCTAAAAGAGTTCTTGTCATTTCAAATCTCTGTTCTTGACTTTCACAGAGTATTTGAACAAGCATGAGTATGCTGATGACCTCTTTGAAATTCACAAATCAAAAGAGTCCAATAGCAATGTCCAGTGAAAAACAATAGTTTTACTACATTTTAGAAAAAGAAATCTTTATCAATATATATTCATACATATTTATACCAATATTAAGACAAGTAATTATCTTAGCAACAAACTATCAAACCATGACAATATAAATTGTCAATTATTTTGCCATCATCAAAAGCAGATGTACAGATAGGATGACAATTCTTAGTGTCTGTCTGAATACCTTTAAGTCATAAAAGGTAGACAGGGCACTTGTTCAACGTAAAACTTGCCTATGTGTGTTTTAAAATTATGTTACGCTTGTAAATTTTAGTACTCTTTTTTTCTTTTTGACATAATAATTTCAGTTACAATTCGCACTTGGCATGCTTAAGCCCATTACTTGAGGCTTCACATGCTCAAATGTCCACATTTACTTTTAGAAAAACTCCCTAACCGGCTAAATTAGTGGGATCTTTTCTTGTGCACATAATGGCGTTACATTCATAAAGGAAACGCTGTCGAAGATTTATGTGAGCCAAGAATTGGCGTTGGCGCGTTCATGTAGTCACATTGCATGATTCTTGGCAAACTTTGTTGACTTTAAGAAAGCTTTCGATACAGTGCAGCATTCGGAACCACATATAATGACATTTTTACAGTAGTTTTACTATATTTTTACAATTCTAAGACATTCTACATCTCAATAGCATGCTGCAGAACCATAAAATGGTAAAAGTAACAGAAAAAAGAGTTGGATGACACAAAAGAAAGACTTAATGACCCTCCCCACAGGGCATATTAGCAGAATCAACCATAGTTGCCGCCACACACCGTGGTGCACGAAAGATATGCTGACGACTACTCAGGTTGGATCAAGAAACATTTCAACAACTGAGTCCAAAGCTAAGTGAATGGCAGCAAAGTTTCAGTAAAGATGAAATACCAAGATATGAAAGATCGTAATCTCAATATCAAAAGATATGCTGATGACTTCTCTGTGTGGATCATTATACTTTCCAACTGGACCAAAGCTAGATGACTAAGTGAAGATGTGTTTTGATATAGATGCAGAAGATAATGTTTACCATCTTGCATTGGAAAACTTCACACAACCACATAATTTTTTGTACATAGATAAATTGGACTGATCACAAAAAAAAAAACAGAGTCAAATGGTTGGTGTTGATCCAAACATATCTATTGTTTCTTGCGCTTCAATAAAGTCAGCAAACACCTTTCTTTTGGATAACACAGTCAGAATGCTCTGCAAATCATTCCAATGTACTTTGAACAACAGATGTCCTAACAAAGACAGCAGAAGTCAAAATCATCCAAACATCCAAGCTTTTACTTCTAGATGATCCAAGTACATGTAACTCCAAACCATCCAAGTAGTTGCAAGTACCAGAAATCACTCTGGAAAACATTTATCCAAAAAAAAAGTTTTTAGTGACTTACCAATAACGGTGCCATCTTTAATCCATCGGACATCGGTGGCGAGTGGGTTGGCATCTATAACACAGGTCAAGGTGGTCCTCTCCTCTTCTATGACTGTCAACGGATTGTAAGGTCCAAATGAGATAACTGGTGAATCTGGAAAAGGCAAAGAGATACACAATTATCAAAATGTTTTAGCTTTCAAGTCCATTTCAGTTGTGATCAGTAACATTGCAGCACTGGGGAGTTGCTTTCTCATTGGAAAAACAAACCATCAGTCCTTATAGGCAAGCTATTGCCATCTACAACTTCAACAATTTATATTTTGAGCAGAAAATTTGGAAAAGATCAGAATCACTCTTGTGATTCGATTATATTATTCAAAAGGGAAATTGTAGAACCAATTACGTGTTCTACCAGACTGTTCAAATCTATTTTGAGACCTGCAAGTACAATAGAACAGCCTATCATATGCTGTTCTTTCTTTACTAGAAATGTAGTATAGTGAAGAGCTGAAAACATCCAAACTCTGATATAAACACATCTCATAGTTTCATTTTACAAAACTAACACCAGCGTTATATCCCAGCCTTCAAACGCTACATGAGAAATTACACCATCAAAATTTGATAAATTGAGTTTTGCTATTCCGACAGATTCCCCGCAGGGTATGAGAATCTGCCCTGCCTTGTTTGCGAATCAAATTCTTTTTACCCCTTATTATTCAATCTTCATATGTAGTTTTCTCTCCTCCTTTTTTATTCATTCAATCCTTTTATATTTTTAATTTTTTTCACGGATTTTATTTGAATTCTTAATGTTTGTTTTCGGATCACGTTACGATCCCATAGTGTCTCGCTTAAGAAATGTGTATCCCTTAAAAGTTTTCCAATTTTTTCCACATATGTTTTTTGTGATTTTGACAATTTTTTGCCATGTACATTGTACCAACAGAATTTCTACATCTTAACATATATATTCTTACTGACAATTTCACATACAAATAATTTTTTCTGTATTTTTATGGGATTTTTGAATTTTTTGCTTTTTTCGAATTTTTCAAAACACTCCAAATACAGCAACAACCTTCCAATATACCCAGTCTGTATCTACTTCAGCTTTTAAGTATTTTTTGTGTATTTTAGGATTTTCAAGTGCAGGGTAAATGCAGTTTTTCTCCTAAAATCAATATATTCAGAAGGTAGAGGTCCATTTCAAACACAAGTAGCCTACAGGAGGCCAAAGCTCCCTCTATGCTAAACAATCACAGATTCTGTTGTTACTTCCAGTTCACATAAAAAGACATTTTCATCATATTCTCATGTTTCGCAGTATATTTTAGAATTTTGAATTAGAGCTAAAAACTTGAAGAGCCCATGGACATGAATAATCATTGGCAGTCACTGATTTTGAGAAATAATTTCAGAAATGGTCCTTTTTAAAAGATTCCTGTTATGAATATCACAATACCTTCTTGTGCCAGGCTCGTCGTATTTTGTCACTACATATCAGGTGCCATTGTAACAACTCCAGGAGCGGGATTCGAACCTTGGTCGCTGTGCGCAGAAGGAAAGAGCTTTTATTCACCGAATCTTGAGTCATTTGTGGGTACCAGATAGATAGATAGAAATAGATAGATGTAGTAAGTGCAGCCCTCTAAGCCCAGTTCTAGGTGCTCACAAGGGTTGATTTATAAGATTGGAGAGAGGAAGAGCAGGGTTCTCAACATATTACACATCCCCATCACCCCATGTGAGGGATCTTTACTTGCCCAGCACAGACACTGATAAGCTCTGACACAGGCGACTGCCAATTTAAAGTCTCATCCAAACGGCATCCAACTGCGAATTAGCTCATGAAGGTCCACTGAAACACAGCCTCCAACCGAGAACTATAATAGCACAAAACACCTTTTTTGGGGTTTTTTCTTTTCAACTGACTCCTCATAAGTTCAAATTATTCACTATTGTCACTTGTCAGGTCCCATGCCTCCAGTTAATGCTTGCATGCATTCAATTGTATTGAGCTGATAAAATCAAATTACTCCAAACTTCCTGAGATGACTCAGCAATACCTACCAATCAACACATGCTTAAAGTATTGCATCTGACAGTTGTAATCTGTTAGGGTCATTTTTTAGCTCTCAAAGTTGACCTATCTACAGCATTGCATGTGGAGGGTCTATCTTATTGTCAAAATCTGTCAAATCCAGCTTCAATCCTCTGTTTAATATCCCCAGAAGTCCACTCCTCTGCCTAAATATTGACCAATTTGGGCTTTTGTTTGTAGTTTCAACTATTCCCAAGTGCTCTTGAGGCCTTGAAGTACATCAGAGACTCTTCAGAAATCTTCAACCATCTCAAAAATCTTGAAAAATCTTGAAAACTTGACGTCTTGACAGACCATTGTCCACTCGAGAGTCTTCAACTTCTGTTAACAATTGTCCCAACTCACAGTAGCCAAAATAATCATTGTTAAATATAATTGTTGAAGTCCTTTTATTGTGACAATTGTTGCTTTGTTGAAGGCTATTGTTGAAAGACAGGTGCTGCCACCTATGTAATTGAAGTGCTCAAATTGTTCCATAATCCTCAATAATATGTTGCTGATTGGTCAAAATTACACAAGATGAAGCTTTTGGCTGAGATTATTAATCTACTTCTAAATGAGGAACAATGTTCCCAGGTTTTGGAGGGATTTTTGAAGGACTTTTAAAGAAGTCAATCCTGTAGGTAACATTTGAAGTCCCGATTCAGTTTTTTGGAGTGTCACTTTGATGCAATAATTGAACACAATTGATCAATATTATTATTTTTTTTAAAGAAGGGTTCAACAGCAATGTGGTTTAAAGTCCAGTACCTATAATTTAGTGATATTGGCACTCGGACCAATGAGTGACTCTTTGGTCAAATGGTCATATGCTTGCCTTCCGCACCTTGGACTCGGGTTCGATTCCAGCCTGGGCTTCCTCCTCGAAACACTACACGAAGACACCAGAATAAAAGTCTTTCCCAGCTAGCTATTTAACTACATGACCCGTTATGAACCAAACACTACCTCACTACCAACCTTAACCAAGTGTAATTTTTCAAGCTGCATGTGTAACTCCTTTATAACACTTTAGGCTATACATTTACTACTTATATCTTGCTTTTTTCATTCATTTTCTATTTTTTCATTTTTTCTCCCCTTATCTGGTAACAGAAACCATTTGTCAGATAATTGTTGCAGATTAGAGATCGTGGATTTCTCTTGAATAGGCATCCGAGTCCAAAACTGAAATCTGATGCCCAACTCAAGAAAAAACTCCTTCTCAAATTGGGCCCCACTTAAGCAGCTATGATATGGTGGGTTAGGATGTATAGAAAGGGGCGGATTTACTACTTTTTTAGGTTTTCTTGACTTTCTTTACAATGAAAGCCCCCTGTACAGATTTGACAAACAATTTAAAAGACACTTTGAAAGTTTAAACTGTGATATAATGTAATAAAGTGCTGGATCCAGTGGATTATATAGTCAATATTATTTTGGGAGTTTTTTACCAACACTTATCCTATTTGTATAAAACATAGACTTGCAAATCTACTAAGGATGAACCGCTACCACTTTTCACTTCCGATCCAATACCGATACTGGTATTTTGTTGCCTACATCACAATCACATTCTAAAATCTACCAACCAACAAGAATATAACTTGACTGATAAACTTTCAGACAGTTTACATTGACAACAGACTATCACCAAAGAAAAGAATAACATTTCCACTTCTGACACCATTTTGAATCAAACCACCCTCCCCAATTCTGTAAATTCCACCCCTGAAATAAGTCCCAGAGCACACAGTCGGGAGATTAGGGGATAAGCAGGTTATTAAATGTCTCAAAATAGCCAGCTTCACTTTTTCTGTTTATCCTAGACACAGTACTTTATTGTCAGGGAATCAGAACTTCAGAAATATTAGACTAGCATTTCATATTAGGGAAACTCTGCCAAAATGGCAAAACATTCTACTAAAGAACATTGCAGCAATGTTATGCACTTGTTCAACAAATTTCTTGTTTTATAAGGTGCAGGATTAGAAGCGACAGCAGATATAATGATGACAAGGCATGGTAGGCCCCGGCACAGAAAGAGGAGGCATTAAATCTCTGTTGGCCATCTTTTAAGGGTGAAACTTCATTTAGTCTATGTAGATCGATCTGTATACTTGAGAGGAAGATTCAATTGAAGGTCGAACATACTTTCGCCAGGCTTGTATATCATCTTATAGAGGTCATATATGGAGTTTACGAGAGATTGTTACGTAAGTCTCTTCATTCTGGTTACCTCAAACAACCTTCGCGAGCTTACGAACTAACTTTCGGGTTGCTGAATCCCTGATTCAGTTGACCTTCTATCTATCCAAACATCCCCAAATACACCTAATACATTCAATTTTATTTGACCCCATTTGTATTTGCCCCCATTTGCACCTGTCTCCCCCTGGTGGCTTCTTTTGTTGTCATGTTGTCATCTCCATAGCAACAGAACGCCATTCCCATAGCAACATGTGTACATATGCCTATCACGTGACTGTACACACTTTTACACTCGCTGATTGAATAATTCATCATTTCTTGTTTGTTTAGTTTGTTTGTTCAGTTTATTTCTTGTTTGTCATATTTGTTTGTTATGTTTGGTAGCCATATTTAGATGTCTGTTTGCACCCTTCTTAAGTTTCCATAGCAACCCCTAAGGTATCTATTTTCCCTATTTCCATTCCCTTTTCCTATTCACTTTGATTTTACCCCAGAATATGTGATCAGAGATAACTGTTTACTGAATCAGATTCAAACATCTGATCAAACCAAAGATCAAGAAATTGCAAATCATAAAGTAACCAAACACAGCAGGTAAGGATCAAAAGACCAAAATGATAATTGTTATAGAGTTAGCTGACATTTGGCTGGGATATTATTACAAAGAAAGTTGAAATCATTAATTTTCATAGGATTGATTGGATCGAAGCGGACAGGACACAATGAATGATTATTAGAACGACTGACTGACCGACCGACTGACTGAACAACTGACTGTAGCTGACTGACTGACAGACTGACTGGCTGGCTGACTGACCAACATACCAGGCATACGACCTTCTGACTCATTGCTACCTTTGCGGTAACTCTCCTTACACAGTATCACTCACCAAGTCACAGACCATCACTGGGAGACCTTACTCAAAGACTGTCAGTTTAACTGGTTACATTTCAGAGTAAACAGAGTCAAAGACCTTCTCAAATTTGCACAAGTGAACCAGAAGACATTCAAATCTCCATCAGTTCTTTCTTGGCAGCTAAGCTGGGTCCAAGGACATGCCAGAACATAGACACAACACTTTAAGGGCCACAAGTCTTGCATATATTGTTGGTATTAACCAGATTCCTATCTGTAGCTGTATTGTTTCATCAAATGTAAATTTTCATACAAAATGGCCCATACTACTCACTGGGGATTTCAACGTTCAAAGGAATACAACAAATAGAATCAACCGCTGCATCAAATGCTCTGTCTTAGTGCAAGAACACAAGAGTAAACACAAGTATACAAGCTGTACAGTGTATATACATAGTGGAGTGGACATATACATTGCTACTGTGTTGTGTCTGGTCATTGCCCGTTGGTACAATGTTAATATTTTTCAACATTGTGGTTCTCCAGAAGAGGGGAGCCTTATCGTTTTGGGGTTTCGATCACTGGGTCTCAGATTCGATTCACTTTTGCAGGGTAGCCACCTAGCCAGACTATATTGGACAGTAGACTCAATCAGCCTTCGTCTCACTGTAGTGTCCTCCTGACCACTACTACAGCCATTACTCAAATTCAAATGACATTTCAGATCTCCTACAATGTATCCTTTAATACAGACTGCATGGGGCAAGGCTTTATACCTTGCACATACAAACTGATATCATTACACAACTCTGATCACCAAGAATAACAATTATGCCGAGCAAAAACTGTAAGTAATGTGATTTGACACTAATCACCTAATTATCTATTGACAAATCCATAATCATTTTATGACCAATCACTCATGTAACTAAACACCATTAATACAAGCCATTTAACTTGATTTAAGCATATTATCATCATACCATGACTATTGCCAAATGTGTCAAATCAAATGACATCAAATCACATTGTATGTGTGCAACATTATGCATGGATGGATGACTGAATGATGTATAAAATGTATTGTATCAATTTGTATGGTACTTCAGTTTAATGCAGGAGCATTGAGCACTGTATAAGTTACCATGTAAATTGTATGTTAGTGATTGGCTATATTATTCACAGTAATATTGCTATCCCAGCCGAACAAAACATGCTTCATGTTATAGACAGTATAGTGCAGTCAGTGCGTTATGGCGTTGATTATCGTTGATGGATTGTAATTGATGATTGGGGCTTTATGTCCTGTATTTATGCACTTTGTAGGCTAAATAGGACAGGAGGAGGACATGGCAATGAGGCAAAGGATGATTGAAATAGCCATCCAACATAGGCCCAGGTAACCCGGCAAAGATTTGGATTCGAACCCTGGACCCAGCGATTGGTTGCCCACCACGATACCACTGGAGGGAGTCACAGCCATCTACCGATGATTTGCTCACCAACCAGGACTCAAATCCCAGACCTTCAACGAACCAGTCGAGAGACCCTGTCAAATTGACCACTCTTTCTTGAACACACATATATGTTTAGTTTTCACAGCTGCTGTTTTTACAGTGTCTCTCTAAAGTGTACATAAGCTTGAAATAATCTAAGATTGGGCTTATAGATGTGTACCCAGATAGTGATGCCATGTTGAATTTCATGGTGGACTGCTAATACAGCTAATACATTGCATGACTGACTCAGTACTTGTCACAGTCTACAATTCTACCATCAACTGCATCAAATGCTTTGCTTGAATCCATGAAGCAAAATTTTGTGAATGGTTGGTGTAAGCTACACTAACAGTTAAAAGGACACGACCAACATAATTGTAACCTAAATCAATGCTGAATGTTTTGTAATCGAGTATTGACAAGATGTTCAGTATCTCTGAAACTTTCAAAATACAGAAAATGCTTCATTGTTTCCACATCATGCCAAAATGCTACATTATATTAATTTAATGAAGCAAATGTTTTCTCAAAGACAAAAATTTAGAATTTTGGCCACTTTTCACCTGAAGGTCTCACCTTCTGCTTGTTGGAAACATCAACATCATATACATTGTACAATGTGTACTTTCTCCTTTTAGTGTACAGTTTCTCCATGGTCCCATGGTTATTATAGCAATCCAGATACTATTCAGACACATTGTACATTTGGCTCAAATGTCATGATGTGAAATGATTGTGGAAAGATCCCACAGATTACATTGTGGGAGTCTTTTCATGGGGATAAATATCATTTGTCAGTCAAATGCTTTAGTTTGGTCTACAAACCTCACCGGATCATGTTACTGTTTTCAAGTGTTTTGATTCTTTCGAACGGTGTCACAGTCAGAAGAAAAGGAGAATTTCCATTTTCCACATTTACTTTTAAGAAGGTTCAAAACCCAACCAGAAAATCTAATCTTGGCTGAAGTGATAAAACTGCACGCCATGGAAACATCGTAAAAATTACATAATCCATTGAACTGTTATAGATTGAATTGGATTCTGAGAAAACTTTGTCCGTGGACACAATGTCATGGATATTAATGTTTTTAAATTTCTTGATTTCTTTTGCGCAAATGTCAAGAATAAAATTTTATTCTTGTTTGTAGAGTCATAAGGAAATTTTTCGTGTCGTTTTACAAAATATCGATCAAGACGAGTGTAGCAAAATTCGATTATCATGATTCAGGACAGCAATCTGGTAAGAGAAGTTGAATGAAGTTCAGCATAACCTCATAGTTTACCTGACTTCCATCTAATACAGAATGCAGTGCATGTAGCCATCAATCTGCAAGCTCAGTGAAATATTAGTATGCATTTAGCCAAGTCCCTGAATTCAACTTGGTGAAATATATACACAAGCTTAGTGTAGCATTAGTGGTAGGTGAATGCTAAGTGGAAATGACAGACAGACAAGAAAGACAATGGAAGATAGACAGGCACATATATCAGAAATGAAGGAAGGAAAGAACAAATGCACCAAGGAACCAAGAAAGGACGGAACAAATGGAGAAAGAAATGTGCCAAGAAATGAAGGAAGAAGCAATGGAAGGAATGGAAGAACGAACAAAACGATGAAGATTGGGAGAAGAAAGGGAAGAATTAAGAGAGAAGGAAGGAAGAAGGGAAGGAAGGAAGGAAGGAGGAAAAGAAGGAAGGAGGAAAAGAAGGAAGGAGGGAAAGAAGGGAGGAGGGAAAGAAGGAAGGAGGGAAAGAAGGAAGGAGGGAAAGAAGGAAGGAGGGAAAGAAGGAAAGGGGGAAAGAAGGAAGGAAAAAGAAAGGAAGGAAAGGAAGGAAAGATGAAAAGGAAGAAAGGAAGGAAAGAAGGAAGGGCACAAAGAAGGAAGGAATGAGGGGAAGAAGCACAGTGTGGCTTAGAAACACATTTACAGATTCAGAAGGCAATGTTCTGTATACATGAATCAGTTGTTGGTACACCGAAGAATCAGACCAGAACCTGCACAAGGCCACAAGACCACAACAGTCAAAAGCACACTGAGAGTCTATGACATTCTATCCCAACAACCCAAGAATCGCTGTTCTGTTCGACTGCCTTATCAAAGTCAACAATCTCTCCTTTAAAAGTTTAAATATGACCATCCTGTGTTATTATGGGTCATAAGCCACAGGAAGGTTACTACTATCATGATGGAATGACCACATGTTGTCCACAAGCTAAAGTTCAGAAGGCTTGAAAGTTGCTCACAAGCTGAAATTTCGAAGGTTTGAGACTTGTCCAGAATCAAAAGTTAAGACGGTTTGAAAATTGTCCTCAAGCCAACATTTAGAAGGTTTGGAAGTTATCCACAAGCTAAACCTTAGAAGATTTGAAAGTTGTCAACCTTTAAGTTTGGAAGGTTTGAAAGTTGTCCACAAGCTAAAACTTAAAGGGTTTGAGAGTTATTCAGAAGGTGAACTTTTGAAGGTTTGAAAGTTGTCCACAAGCTAAAATTTCAAAGGTTTGAGACTTGTCGACAATCTAAAGCTTAGAAGGTTTAAAGTTGTCCTCAAGCCAACATTTAGAAGGTTTGAAAGTTGTCCACAAGCAAAGTTCAGGAGCTAAATTTAGTGGCTTTAAAAGTTCTTCACAAGTTAAAGTTTAGAAGGTTTAAAAGTTGTCCACAAGGTAAAGTTTGGAAGGTTTGAAAGTTGTCCACAAGCTAAAGTTGAGAAGGTTTGGAAGTTGTCCACAAGCTGTTGAAAGTTTAGGTTTGAAAAAAAAAAGTTCCCAATGTTCCCGAACAATTGGAAACCCAACAGTAACAGAATATTAACAGAATATTGTATACCACACATGCATGTGTCTAACGCTTTCCCAGAGTCAACGCAACAAATGCATGACACCAATGCTTCCTGAACAATGCCACAACAACCAACAGCAAGCCAAGGCACATGCATGAAGCAGTGTGCCAATGTCATGTGTCAGTGCCAGTCATGTGCATCAAGCATTTCATGCACCTCATGTGTCTATACCACTCTCTGGCCTTTTGGCATGCCAACTGGATGCTGCCAAGACCTGTCAGGCTTAACAATGTCCATGTGTCATGTCACAGGGGTGGGTGGGTTGGTGACACTGTAAAAAGTGTTTTTGTAAATTTCTTCCTCATTTATTTCCTTATTTTGTCATTTTTTTATTCAAGAGAAACTTGTGTAAGATAACCTAAATCGATGACATTGCAATTCTTACACTGTGATACGCAGAAACAAATTTTTTTTAACTAGTTGAGGTTTTTTCTACTATACAGAAAATTTATAAACCTCTGCGTACTATCATTCTCTGACAATTTGTTCAAATTAATATACTGTACAACAGAAAATACTTTTATAGTTCCATCACAAGGGTATAAAAGGAGTACTACAAACCAAACCATAATGAAGAAATCAGCCAAATAAGCTTTTATAAATTATCCACTAAATGCCATGCATCCACAGCAGAGTTTTACAATGTGAGCTTAGTGTCACAGGAGATTTCAATGGCAAATGTCAGCACAGAATGCAGAGTTGTTGTACACTATCAAATGCTTTGGGGTGACCTCTTAGGTCCAAGCTCAGAAAGCTGCTTGTGCTGGTTGAATGCTGAAGAATAGACTGACAGCTTATTGGCACCAAGTGCAATCTCAACAATTAAATGAATATCTCAACAATTAAATGAATATCTGTGTGTATCTAAGTAGGATAGAGTGATCTACAGTATGATCTAAGGACTAAGGCTACAGGTTTAATCACCTTAAAGTTGTCTGAATTAGTGGTAATTATGAGTTTATGAAATTTGATGCTTATCGCTATCGGTGTCGTTATGTGGTGTATATCAAATACGAAAACATCGACAGGGGACAATTTTTAAAAATACTCCGAGAGACAATAATAATGAAGAATTCTCTGAAAAATTTCTGAATTGTAACTTCTGGAAACTTAATGAAATAATATTTAGTTATTTTGGAATTTTTGTCCAAATTCAGTCAACAGTTAACATTTTCTTGAATTTGTTACAAGTAGAAACGTTTTGAATAACATGCCAAGTTGCCAACTTCACATTTTGTTATTCTTTGAGTAACACATGATAAATTAAACTCAGAAATTCTGAAGAACTCAGCTACCAAAAAGAGAAGGAAGAAAATTGTCACCTGAAGTTAAAATATCTGTAGCATGATAAGATAGTATCAGAGTGGTAACATTCAGTCTATTTTGGCAAAGGCCTCTTTAAAGTTTAAACAATATTATCTGGAAAACTTAAGCATTTCTGTTTAAAACAAAACTGCTGCAAGTAAATCATTTTGTTGTGAGGTTTTCCTTTCCAGTCATTGCAAAATAGATTTATAATTTTATACTGTACAACCCTTGGTTTACATCCAATCCAATTTGGCAAGTTGAAAATAACTTATCAAATAATATTAATATCAAATTAATGAATTCTACAAAGGAGCAAATACATCACAACTTAAAATTCTAGTAAGCATCATATATGCAACTTTCATGTCCTTCATAATAATACAAATTTCCAAAAGAGTATAAATTCACTTATAGATCAAACACATTACAAAAAGTACAACTTTATTAATTAACTTAGATACAAAGTAGCAAAATTCTCATAACCACACATTTAGAAGTCACAGTGAAGAAACTTTTATGATCTAAAGTAACAATTATTAACCACTATGAAATGCTAGGAAATATCAGTGTGCCCCAGTAACATGAGTAATAATACCTTACTTGGTATGCAGGAAGATATCTCAAAATCAAGAATTTTAAATGGTCTTATAAATCGTAACTGAATTCTATTCATAATGAGCACATTTGTACAGTGTATAAAGGTGTTAGTCTGTTAGGAATATATGCCACAGCTTCAAAATTCAGTTTATAGAAATTTAGCAACATTAAGAGTTGAATAAAATTTCCTCATTTCAAAAGCAGGTGAAATGTTTATGATTAATCAGATTTGTAATAAATCACAAAACACTGCATATATATCTACAATCTCCTAAGATTTTCAACAGAAACAGAGCATTCGAATGTGTTGTTGAATTTGTTGAAGCATTTGACAAGGTCAGGAAACCAAAACCTGAGCAGTTGAGAAGTATATAATATACAATGTCTATTGTATTTACTATTTAATAAAGAATGTTTGTGATTTTGCTAGATAGATAGATAAATAGATAGATAGATATATAGATAGAAAGATAGAAAGATAGAAAGAAAGATAGAAAGAAAGAAAGAAAGAAAGAAAGAAAGAAAGAAAGAAAGAAAGAAAGAAAGAAAGAAAGAAAGAAAGAAAGAAAGAAAGAAAGAAAGAAAGAAAGAAAGAAAGATAGATAGATAGATAGATAGATAGATAGATAGATAGATAGACAGCTAGATAGATAAAGATCCATACATTAATGGATAGACACAAAGCAGGTTGACAGACACATAGAAAGATTAAATATGATTTATATTTTACTTTTTCAGCCGAATTTCACTATTCCCTCTGAGGGAATCATTCCCTCAACATTTTCATAACCTAACCTACTCACTATCAAGTACACATGGTACATATTACTACATAATCCTTAAAACACATAATACTTTGACTTAACACTTAGCAATGAGCTTACCCTGAGCACATATCCTAAGCTACCAAAAGCCTGTTATAGATGTTGTGTTCATGACAATGTCAGTTGTTTTAGGCACATGTAACTTTGTTTTTGGACAAGAGATGGTTTTTTGTAGCCAAAGGAAATATTAAGATGAATTAGCAGCCTTCTAACCTCTCTCACTAAGTATGATTGATGGGGACTATATCATAAACATGTATAGAAGGTCTGTGTAGTGTAGTTTTTGCCCCAAGTCATTTAGCTAATGTCAGAGTATGTTTGGGTTACCAAAAGATTCAAATGAATAGACTCAAGAAATGTCATTGTGCAGAAATTGAAATTGCCAATAACTATTAGTTTATCATTGTAGACCTTTTGTAAATGTTTGTTGAGTGAACATAGTCAAAATTCTTAAGATGATATAATTTGGCACTGGTAGTTCACCCAGAGAGTGGAATTTTTAGAAGTTGGTAGACATGAAAATCACCCTAAATCATTGTAGTATTGAAATCGCCTATTACAATTACCATATTTCACAGAAAATCGAGGCATTGCTGCCACTCAGTCAATCAATCTCAATCAATCTTTCAGTCTTTCAATCAATCAATGTATCAATCAATCTATCTATTTATCTATTCATATTTCTCACTAAGCGAATATCTGTCCTATAATATCCTGTCTTTTCATAGGCTATTTCATCCTATCCTCATAAAAACATATCATTATGACATCTTTGGAATGTTCTATAAGTAATATCAATATTCTAACAAAGAATTCTGACTTAAACTTTTTCAGGAAAATTACATTTTAACATTTTCAAGAGTAACTTTCAACATATGTCCAAAAGCTCTTATATATGAGATCCCATGTTTATCTTTTATCTTTGTGTCTATCTGTGTCATATTTGTCTATCTTTGTTCTCTCTGTTTGCCTGTGCTATGTCTGTTTATCTGTCTTCTATGATATACCAATATTTGACTTAGAATACAAGGTCTTTTCTCCCAATATTTGACTTTTAAAACTCCTGACTAGACATGTTTGATTTTGTTTAAAAGCACTTTATGTGAATTTATGAAACATGTTGTATTACATGAATGGTAAGTTCATAATGCATGTACTTTTAAACAGCTGTCATTTTGTGTGTTTTGCACTCCAAAATTCATGTAACTTCAAATAGTAAAGGTTATATTATTTTTTTTATAAAGTTTGAAGATTTTGAAAAAAAAAAAATTGCAATGTATACAGGGCATGATCTGATTTTTTCGAACATTTCTCCATGGTCAATTGGTCATGGTTGTTATAAATCTTGTGTCATGGTTGCAATGGCCTCTCCTCACTGAGCCCTCTGTGTGTAAAAATACAGGACATAAAGAAAAGCTTGAAGTTATACACAACAGCTTGATATTCTCAAGATATCCAAAAACAATAAATCATATCAAAATTTATTGAAAATTGACCTAAGATTTTGGGCTGCTCACAATGAGGCTGCATTGTCCCCATGGCAACCAGACAATCAATCTGTCAGCAGCCAGATAACAATCACTAGCAACAATTGACCCCAAGGCATTCTGGGATGTGCTCATTAGCATAATTAGGGTTCTTGGGTCAGCTGCCCATTCTAATTAGTTATGACAAATTTTGGGTATTTTTGGCTTTTGGGGATCTGGGTTGAGCTTTGGCTCAAACATTTCTGGATGACTTCAAAGCAGAAGAACAGTCAAGAAATAACCCTGGAATGGATGGATGGATAATTGGGATGTTCTGTCCTCAGTTTATGCGCTTGGTAGGCTAATTAGGACAACAGGAGGACACAGCAATGAGGCAAAGGATGATTGAAACTGCCTTCCAACATAAGTCCAGGTAACCAAACCAGAGCGGGGAATCGAACCCGGGACAAAGGAATTGGAAGCCCAACTGAGCCAAGTTCACTCAGCAATGTCAGCTAACCCTCCTCTTCAGTCACAAAAATTTGGAATTCCTTAAAGGAGAACCCTTGAACTTGTTTCTAACTCAAAAGAAGATTCTATAAAACTTCTTTTATCTTGAAATTTGGGGGACAATTTTTTACGTCCTCCACTTGCGACTTGGTCAAAGCGCCTCTCGTGGCCCCCAGCCCTTGTAATTCAAAAATCAAAACTAATTCATACAGACCCTATATATTATTGATTTAAACCCACTTTGCCCTTAAACCATAGAACCACTCCATATCAGTATATCTGTGCTTATCATACGTGCACATTTTTTTTCCTCTCCCCTCCCCCTGTAGCCATTTTGTTTTGTTCTTTGACAACCTGGAGCCTTGAGGTAAAAAACATTTTTCTTCTAGACATGTGTCTATTTGAAGAAGTTTTTATCTCCATGATTTATTTATAGACAATACAGTACTTTGTTCCGAGTTGGCCTCCAGAAAAGTTATCAATAGAATTTTGTACTTCACTGTGCATAGGTGATAATTTGGCCCGGGGACCAAAGCTTCAAGGCAGGAAATAATGAGCCAGATAAAAAATATATATATTTCCATGTATACTTCTGACATGGTTGTAGTTATTTCGCATCAATTTCAGTTTTAAAAATAAAATTCTACTTGGATTAACTTTTCAAAATATTAAAATATTTCAGAATGACATTCCAGTTCTGTTACAATTGAAATAATACGTTTGAAATTGTTTACAGGAAGTATCGAGCAAGAAAGGAAGGAAGAAAGAAAGAAGAAAGGAAGATTGGAAGGAAAGAAGGAACAAATAAACTAACAAACGAACGAAGGAACAAATGGAACAAAAGAAGGAACAAAAGTAAGGAACACAGGAAGGAAGGAAGGAACCAAGGAAGGAACCAAGGAAGGAACCAAGGAAGGAACCAAGGAAGGAACCAAGGAAGGAACCAAGGAAGGAACCAAGGAAGGAACCAAGGAAGGAACCAAGGAAGGAACCAAGGAAGGAAGTGACCAAGGAAGGAAGGGACCAAGGAAGAAAGACCAAGGAAGAAGGAAGAGCTATAGCAAGTCACACAGAAAGATGGCAAGATGGATGGATAATTGGGGCTTTACGTCCTGTGTCCATGCACTTGGTGGGCTAATCAGGACAGGAGGAGGACTCGGCAATGAGGCGAAGGATGATTGAAACAGCCGTCCAACATAGGCCCAGGTGTCCCGGCAAGATCTGGATTCGAACCCTGGACCCAGCGATTGGCAGCCCAGCACGCTACCACGAGACCAACCTTCCCCCCCTGAAAGATGACAAGAAACCTCAACTAATAATAACCCATTTAAAACCTTGGAGATAATCCATACTTCAATATTAGCCTCTTTTTGGATTTGTAAGGAACAATACCAATTGTCAGCCTTTGTCTGGTGCTGTTTGACTGGTGTTTGCAGCTTGTCTTAAAATAGCATCTTAAAATAGACAACAATAGTTTGGGATTATGATGTAGGCATTGTTTGTTCTTTTTGACAATAGGAGGCAGTGCCAGAGAGTCCACTGTGTTTGAATGTGTTATGCAAAGGATTTGCAGATTTTTGGCAAAATTTGCTCAAGATTTAATACATTACATACACTCTTGATCAAAATGCTGGAATAATTTGGATTTTCCAGGTGTCAGGATTTCAAAGTTCTAAAATTGGTGATTGAACGTGTGGAATTGCAAAGATTTTTTCCTCTGACATTAGATTTATGTATAAATGATATTATAAACCAATTTTAGTTGATGAGAATTACTTGAAAACTTTCTCTGGGGGACTCGGAAAAATTGCTCATTTTTAGTAAAAAATCATCAAAAATCGCATAGTGGCTCAACAACACAGACATTAAATTTCAACATATGCAAGAAATGTCAACTTAATCTTGATGTGTACAACCAAAAAACATCACAATATCATGTTGAATGCCACATTCATTGACCTCCGCCTCCTCTTGACTTGACATGGATACCGCCAATCTGTTTTTTGCTTCTTTTTGACCAATATGGCCATTATTCAGTGAAAGTCATCAGAACCTGGTCCAGAGTAGTTGGCTAGACCTCCATTTTGTGTGCAGAATGGTCAAAGATGACCCTATAATGTTATTTAGGTTCATTTCAGGTGAAGTTGCTAGTAACGGCAAATTCTCAATTTTCAAGGTTTAGAAGGATTTGCGGTGCCCTACAAGCTTGAGCATTGCCATAAATGAATGAAATGTTTCAACTAATTGGTTAGTTGTCTAATTATTCATAAGCATACTTTATGGAAAATAAATGGACATTTAGGATCTTCAAACATTGTTTTGACCTATGAGATAAAAATCTATTTTCTAAGTGAATAAAAGAGACTTACACTTTTCACAATTTTCCCAGCAATACTAGTTATCAACGAAGACTCATGATAAATGTTTTCCAACCAGATTTTTAAATTTCTGTGTCTTTTAATATCCCAGTAATTTAAACCAAATATATTTTTATAAACATTTTAAAAATATAAGTACTTCACTTAATTTATAATTTTAAGTCTCAATTTTCTGATCTATTGCCATACTCCAACCCTTTAAACTTTTATAACCAACATATTCTACAGCTCTATTCACTATGTCTTAAGAATATTATAGTTACAATAAATCTAAGTCAAAGACTCGGAACCACTGACATACCATTTTAGGCCCCCAAGAAATGTGTGACAATTTTTCCTTCCAAAATACTAAATCATCCAGGCAGTTTCTTTTTTAAACTATTTCAATTTTTTTTTTAACTTTTTTACTTTGAAAAATGCCTAGAACAGAGATAATTACATAAGGAACATTTTCCCCAAAAGCTATCTGCATACTTGTAGTTTCTGTATTTCCATGATATATTTGCAGACCTTAAGTCCTATACACTAAATTTCAAAAGACTCAACTACAGAACTTCAAATTTTAACAAAGATTTATGGAAGGGACTATTTTTAAAAAGTAAAAAAAACTTCATGTTTTGTAAATTTTTTGTTCATAATTAGTTTCGATATATATACTACAAATGGTAACATATAAAGGCCCAAATACATCATGACTTGTACACTAAGTAGAACCCGTGGGTTGCAAAACCGTGGATATGCTTTTAAATGAGAATTTTATTTTCGAGAGCCAACATTCTATCGCAAAGGATACTAACACAGAATCAACACAAGCTCCACTGTCCTCCATGGTTTCAATAACTTGCTTATCTAAATGCAAATTCTACATTAATCTTTCTCTTTTTGAGAACTATTGTTAAACAAGTTTAATTCTGCTACCAGTCTCTGTTAGTATTGCAAAAACGAAATATCTGTCAGACGCTTATCAACACACGCAACAGTCAGGCCAAAGAAAAATATCATGCTAAGATTTGAAATAATCAAAACATCGTCGGATTGTCGGTTCAGCAATACAAACATTTTCACAATTCAACTCCTTAATACATACTTCATAATACAACAAAACACACAGTTTACGGATATATTAAAGTGGTACTCACACTGAACGGCAATGATGGCGGAGACCCTTCGGGGCGATCCAATGTTTGCGTCATTCTCGACGCTGCAAGTGAAATTACTTCTGTGATCCAGTCGAGAGACGACTGTCGTTAATACACTAGATGTCACCCCGAATGTGTCACCTGGTGGTGATGTCACAATGCCTTCTGACACTGTGACGTCATTCTTTTTCCAGATGACACTAGGAGGGGGGTTGCCCCCTATAGAAGAACATGTTAGACTGAGTGTCTCTCCTTCAGCTAAAGGTCCAGGAGGTTGTATTGAAGGTTGGCCAGGAATCACTGAAAAGAGAAGAAAATACATCAGGTTCATTTTATTGAAAGTAAAATTGTCTCAAAGTAGTAGCCGCCTATAGACATAACTTTGTATTTTTTACACTTCCTCAAAGAAGCAGGGGTCAAAATTTGCAAATATGTTTCTGGAAACTGCAGATCCAAGATATATGTAATTATGAACTTTCTTTAACAAGTCATAATCACTGATTTGCTAATATGATTGTTTTGGAATTTTGAACAGTCAAGCTCAGAAAAGGGTTGTGAATTAACCTGTTCAAAACTCTGCCTTTTGTGATCAAACCGGATAGATCTACACACCAAAGGCAGTCCAAAGAGGGCCAAACCAAAATATCTAGAAGTTTTTTGACTAAGACGAAGTTCCAGGTCTGCAATGATAGCAAAAGGTCTAAATAATCTAAACTTTCCAGTGTTCATTGAATCCCTATCATACAAAATATTTGATTCACAATCAGAAAGTCTGGAACCCAAAAGGTATTGGTAGTTTGGTACTCCTCACCAAGTTACCTTCTTGTACCTCTAACTACCCTGGATCTTGGATTAATGTAGTTAATCTAGAGGTATGCCCCAGAATTCCTATAACTATGTGAGTTAATGGCTTTGGTGATACAAACAGAGTTTTAGACATAGTGCACAATCCTGCAGCGAAATTAGATAGGTGTGGATTGGCAAGTAGACTGGGTGGAATTTTGACCCTTGGGGTACTCCCTTGTAATATTCCATACATTAGGCCTACCTTGATCAATACAATATGCAGCAATCATCAATTAGAATGTATGCATCTCATTCTTTCATTATAAATTTCAACCTGACTAGCCAAGCTGAATATGAGTATGTACTATGTCGAAGTTGGAATGTGCTGCACTGTGTAGGTCCTCTGCTTTTTAGCTGTTAGTAACTATTTGCTAAAGTACTGGATAGATAAACCTATGAATCTCTCCAAAATACAACCATCTTTGACACCTAAAAGTAAACTTAAGTTGGCACTTCCGATATCAGAATATATTTTCTGCCTCCATGCCTCCATCCCATTTCCATGGGCCTACACTAAAAGAATAACAGAAATATTTATGAAATTGTGAAATATGGGATTTAATCTAACCCTGGAAGGATTTCTTTGAAACTTCTCTTTGCTAGATATTACAAAGGAGCAGGGAGGCAAAGGCTCATGAAAGATTGGGGGGAGGGGTATTTTTTGCCAGAGGGCATATACATTCACACCATGGAGCTCTATGAACCTAGGGGGTTAGAATAACACCAGGGATACCAAGTGATGAAATGAAGGGGTAAATTGTATCAGCACAAAGGGCTAAATTGTATTAATGACCAAGTGTGAGATTGCTGAGGTATAAGTGTGAGCCAAAGTGTTGAATAGAGAAGGTGTGAAAACCAGCCCATGCCAGGTGGGGAGGATATCGTATGAAGTTATGAAGTGTTAGGGAGGGGCCGTTTCATATTTTTGGTTTTTTGGGGAATTTTGGTGATTTTTGGGGAAATTTATGCTTTCAAATGGCACTCAGAGAAATACAATGTAAATGGTAAAGCTAGATTCTCAATAGTGTATTTCAGACTCAGACAAGTTTTATTTAGCCCATACAGAATCAAATTGGTATATCTAGGAATATTCTTAGGGTATATGATAGAGTAACTCTTCACTAAATTGGTTTACGATAGAGTAACTCTTCACTAAATTTTATATGGCATGACATTTTATATTTCTCAACGAAACAAAATATATTTTAAGTGATGGGCTGATCAGTGATTACTGATTGTAATTCTGATATTTTCCCACAGACAGACACTGGAATATTCTTGTATTGTTTGTCACATCTTACTTGTATTATCACACCTCTAGGAACATCAGCAACCCATTAAAGTCACTTCAAAGCCACAAATTGGCAGTTTTACTTTGTTCACTGAAAACTTATGTGTACAAGTTACGGTTGATCATTTCATACAAGTAACAGACCATTCAATCATTTTGAACTGAAAGTGTTATCAAGTGTTACAAACACCCGCCAGGGGCTAATATGTGACCTAATCAACCTTGCACGCGACCTATGACCTAGATGAAGGTCAAACCAAGATGGCTGTCAATGTCAATTTTCTCTTATGAGCTCCAATGATCCAGAGTGCAACTAAGAATGCCCAGTAGAAGTTTATGAAGGAAATGCGATCTACAAACTAAGATACAAATCCCTTCGAGCCATCAAGAGAATATAAGTGATGTATTGTTATTCTAATAGGGTGGTACTAACATGTCTGACAGGTCACAGGTGTGGGGGTGAATTCAGAGATTAAGAAGTCAGTCTGGATGGATGGATAGATGATTGGGGCTTTATGTCATGTATTTACATGCATTTGGTAGGCTAACTAGAAGGCACACAAGTGTGCAATGGGCGGTAGTTATGGCATGGAGTGCTTTGCTGAGCACAGTTAACGGTGGTATATATTTCAGTTTCAGTGTAAGTAAACTATCCACCTCGACTCCTATCCACGGCCATTGCCATAGGTTCAGTTGCTTGTGAGTCATCATGTAGGGCCTACGTAAAGTTTTAACAAATATGGCCGCCAAGGTCACAGAGATGGTTCAAGGTCATCCATGTTACAACTCATTCAAGGTGTTACTGTGATACAAAATCCCTGTGAGTTTGTGGTCCCAGGGAGAATAATAGTGGAGTTGTCGCGTATATAAGCTTTTTACAAATATGGCTGCCAAAGTCACAGATATAGGTCAAGGTCACTGATTTCAAAACTAATTCAAGTTCTTACAATGATACATAATCCCTGTTAGTTTGGTGATCCTAGTGTAAATACAAGAGGAGTCATCGTGCACACAAGATATTCACAAATATGGCCACCAAGGTCACAGAAGTAGGTCAAGGTCACTCATGTCAGAACTCATTCAAGGTCTTGCTGTCATACACAATCCCTGCTAGTTTCATGATTCCAGGATTAATAGAAATTCAGTTATCTTGTACACAAGCTTTTCACAAATATGGCCGCCAAGGTCACAGATGTAGGTCAAGGTCACTCATAAGTTATGCCTGGCGAGATGTCAAGGTATTTGATGTATTTGACTCATATTGGAAGTCTGGGGCAGCCTGTGCAAAGTGAAATCATCGTCAATAGGGAGGACAACTGAGACTACCAAACCTCACATTACAGCAATATGGGCGGGATGGCCTTTGGCCACCGCCCATAATTAGGACAGGAGGAGGACATGGCAGGCAATGAGGCAAAGGATGATTGAAACAGCCATCCATCAAAGGCCTAGGTGACCTGGAAAAAGCTGAATTTGTACTCTGGACCCAGCGATTGGCAGCCCAATGACCACTGAGTCAGTCAGGAAGAAAGAAAATAAAGAAAGCGAAGCAGGAACGAAGGAAGAAATGAACAAGGAACAAAGGAAGAATGAAGGAAGGAAGAAACGAAGGAAGAAACGAAGGAAGAAACGAAGGAAGAAACGAAGGAAGAAACGAAGGAAGAAACGAAGGAAGGAATGAAGGAAGGAATGAAGGAACGAACAAAGGAAGGAACAAAGGAAGGAACAAAGGAAGGAACAAAGGAAGGAACAAAGGAAGGAACAATATATAGGAGGAAATATATGAATTTGATTCATAAACATGGAAAGGATTGCCTCAACTTCTAAAGAAATGACATAATATAGAGAAAGAAGAGCAAAAATCAGCAACCACAAAAAACGTCAGGAAAACACTACATTAGTAACAAACAATTTACAAATTACAAGTGGGTACTTGAAAGATCTTAAAGTGGCAAGAGGAGATACATTTCGTCACCTAAATACATTCCTACAATGAAAAAGTAGATGTTTAATTTTGAAAAGTGTTTGAATTTATGTCTTTAAGTCCACCACAACCCTGTAATTCACTGTAACAATGTCTGTGCAGTTGACCCCAAATAGCATTCCTGTCAGATTTTGGTGCGCACCAAAATGATTTTTGGTACCTTCTAAACTCAAATTTATTGACTTAAGTTTATCTTTTGACCTTGAAATTTCACACACTACTACAAAAATGTCCATTCTATGGATAGCACTGGCTTTTCTAAGGACTTTTTCTGAAATATCATTCATCTCCTCATGCCACTTTAACCCCGAAGTAGAAATGGCTACAAATAATGTAACACTTTAAAGAACCACATCAGTGGCATTAGCTGATCTAGAAGGCTAATGGACTAAAACAATCATCAATCTTACTTTTTTAACTTTTTTTTATCAACTGTGAAATAGCCCATTCTACATTAACCCTTGGGGTGGGTCACTTTCCTTGACAAGATATGTGGGGTGATTACCCCCTATACCTCTGTTTTCTGTCATCAAAAGGGTTTTACCCCCTCTCAGCTGTTCATTGTAGACAGGTGGGGTTTGTCACATTCCAAGATAGACAGATAGACAGACACCAAGTCTGTCATAGACAGATCCAGAGACAGATACTGTGAAGAAGATAGATAGACACAAGGCACTGAAGACAGACACATATGATAACCAAGCTTTTATGTTGATAAGAACAAACAGGTTTTTTCCTTTCAAATGCTAAGTGAAGCATATTTTGACTTACTCATCCTGCTCACTCTTGTCCAATGTACCTTACAGATTACAATTTCCAGATTTACTAGATTCCAAGAGAACTCACATAGGCCTAGAAACCGGAGAAAGTGGCTATATCATTTTCAAGTCATTTAGAAACTCCATTCATCATTCATATTTCAACATCTAAATTTCAGACAGAATCTGAGAGACATCCGTTCAAAAAATCACATCAAAATTGTCCCAAAAGTGTTTTCCTGGGAGCCAAAAATGGAATGTTTTCAATGAACTCTAATTGTTGTATTCTTGGACAAAATGAGTACACAATTGAGATTTATTTTCTTTCTCAACAATTGGGACAGATAATGTGACATTACATCACTTTAATACAAACACAACAGGGAGTCCATTGCCTAAACACTTAGAAATTTGGCAAATTCGTAAACATTTCTACTCCATTCCTTGTTCAGAACATTGTGTTTTGATACCACACACTTTGTCTGAAAAGCAGACGATTTTTCAAGCACGTGACCTGTGACCTCACTTGACCCCTGACCTAATTCTACTAATGAGGTCAAGAGTCAGGTCAACATCCACGACACCTGGTGCAATAAACATGTCCAAAAAGTCGTCTGCAAAGTAATTCTTTTTTCATAAATCTCACAAAGTGTTTCTTGCTTCAAGAAGGTATTGACAGGCTTTATCCAGAAATTCTATTTGGGAAAGATTTTCGAGATATTTAGAGGGTTTTAGGGAGTTTTAGGAGAGGGTTTTTGAGTGACCTCTGACATCAAAAAGGTGTAGCAAACAAGTTGAAATATAGAGTGGCTAAATGGAGAGATAGATAGATAGATAGACAAATAGACAGATAGATAGATAGATAGATAGATAGATAGATAGATAGATAGATAGATAGACAGACAGACAGATGGATGGATAGATAGATAGATAGATAGATAGATAGATAGATAGATAGATAGATAGATAGATAGATAGATAGATAGATAGATAGATAGATAGATCTGTATTTTTAGGATGGACTAATTTTGATTGACTGTTCTAAAACTCATTTGTACCATTAGTCCTGAACTCTAAAAAGATTCTAAGCCCTAATCACCATTTTGGAAGTTGGAACTGAAGAATTAACAGCCCATAGCATCAATCACACATAGATCTACCAAATGGGTGGGATCTTTTTTCTTGCTCCATAGACACTGAGACAAGGGGTCAATTTGACTTGATCGTCTGCAGCTGTCAAACAGGCGGGAACTACGCCAGACTTGCAGATCAAAACAACATGGCTACTGTTTATGTTTTGCCACCAATGCCATAACAAAAGTTACGTGAGCTGAATAAATTGATCAAATGAACAACTGTTGGTTCTACAGGGGGGGGGGGGGTGAAATAGATAATCTTGGTTACACCAATGCCTGAGCAGTGAGAACTCTTGACAGGAAGACATAGACCAGACAGATTAATTAAAAGATGGACAAGCACATTTGGCCAGAAAAATCAATGACAAAAAAAAGGGAAGAGAGAGGAAAAACATAGAGATGAAAATAAGAGAAAAAAGAAAGGAAGAAAAGAAGAAAATGAGAAAGAAGGGTAGTGAAAGAAAACAGGAAGGAAGAAGGAAGAATGAAATGAAAGACGAAGTATGGAGAAAGAAGAAGAGGGAAGAAGAATTGAAGGAAGAAGAAAGAAGGAAGACAGTGAGTGGGAAAAGAGAAGGAATCGTGAGAAGAAAAGACAAGATGATCGGATGGAGATAATTGGAGAAGGCAAAGCAGAAATAGAAGAAGAAGAATGTAGGAAGATGAAGATGTAAGCCACTCTTCTATGTATGGACAATTTTTAGGCCCAATCTGTCAACTGTGAACAAAGGCCTATCTATAGGCCTTCATGAATCCATATCCATTTTTTCTTGGTCCTCTTCAACACAATTCTACAAATTTTTACAGTACAACACATTCTGTCAGCACCAAATATTGTCATGCTTTGTTTGAGATTTCCCCTTCATAAAGATATAAACCAGATCCATGCAACATTTTTGTAACAATTCTGTTTTTCTTCAAAGGAATATTATTTACAGCATAATGCATTACACTAACAATATGTGCACTTCTGAAACATATCTTGGATACCATGGTAATACCAGAGTCCCATTGTGAACCCACATAAACCAGGGTACTGGAGAGATCCCTGGGGAACTCCATCAACAGGGAATCCCCGGAGGGTATCCCCGAATGGGGGAACCCCGGGGGTTTCCCATTTTGCAAAGGGATACCTCAAGGAGATCCCCTGTTTCTGATATATACGTGTGATATATCAAGTGTAGTCAATCTATCTGTCAACTTTCACCTGTGCCTTCAAGCGAAATACACAATTCATAAAGGGGGTAAAGTGCTAAATATAGCTCCCCCACAGTGCTGCCCTCTATCTCAGATGACCTCAATGACCTCATAATGACCCCCTGATTGGCTACACCCTATCAACTCAAGAGGGGTCTTCCTAGGGGGCGCTCTCTTTAGTAATAAGTTATTTTAACCTTTTACTAGAAAGGGAGGGGTGTTCTTTCAGTTACTTAAAACATAGCCCTACTTGATTTAATCTGCATGCAATTTTCAATTGAAGTCAAGCAATTAATTTAACACAAATTATCAATCAAAAATTTAACCATACATGTAGTAGGTAGTAGATACAGGTAATACCTCAGGTAATACCCCCATGAAACTATCTTTGTTTCTCCCCCATTTTCATAGGGTGGGGGTGTCATTTTAAGCTGAAAAGACAGTAGGTTCAAGGGTTAAGATACCCTAAACGAACCCCCTCACACTGTTTAAAATAAGAGAAAATAAACAATTAACTCACTTAAACTTGTTAACCTCTACCTGAAATTGAATACCTGATGCCAACCTCCGTTAAACTTTTGAAGATGTTCCAGTAAACATTTTAAGAAGTTCATGACACAGGAAAGGATTACTCGAATTTTTCCTAAAAATGAGGAATACTACTTAGAATGCTATCTATCTATCTATCTATCTATCTATCTATCTATCTACCTATCTATCTATCTATCTATCTATCTATCTATCTATCTATCTATCTATCTATCTATCTATCTATCTATCTATTTCATATGAAGTATTTAAGATTTACTCCTTCTAAACCACAAGTTTTCGTTTCGACCAAATACAAATTGATATTTATCATTTGATGAAAATCATATATGTGACCCTAGAATTTGATAGAGACTTGACAATAATTTTATCCTAATCTGGAATTAAATCAAGCCACATCAAAGTATCAAAATATCAAAAGATTGGATATTGACAGACAGATAAATATTAGATATGTAGACAAGCATAAAGATAAATAGATAGATATGCAAGGCTAATCTAGATAATTTAGGATAAGGCAATTACACTAATTCCTCACAGCTTGATTGAGGGTATATTTCAATGTCCTAATTCCATATCTTCATTCTCCTATATATCTCATGTTATAAGATACCTACCTGTCAGCAGGGTAACTTTCTGGGGTCATAGATTAGCTTCCCCACACCTTTGGGGGTTGTTGGGGGGCCAATGGGGGGGGGGGGGTGGCAGTTAGTGTATTAACTCTATCCTGGTGACTCACAGATTTGTATGGAGGAATTTTGTCAAACTATTACTAAAGATATTTTGGAAATATTGACTTATTTACAAAACTAGTATTTAAAATCAGTTCCTCAAATTTACCACAGAATCAATACTATACCCTTAGAAGCTGTTAGAATAATACATTTAGGAAGCCTGTCTATCTATCAGACACCCTCATGTCTGTCCATTAGATATCTTAATGTCCACTGATGTCTGCCTGTCTGTCAGTCAGGGAATAGATAGACAGCACATCAAAGATGATACCATACCTTTAATGCAGCCCATCCCAACCCCATCTATCGTCACCTGTTGATAATCCACAATGTGTTGCCATGGAAACTATGTCAACATACTTACTAGTATTGAAGTTCTGATGTTAAGAACTTGAGTTTGAAGTAGCTAGTACATACATTTGCCCCATACAAAGTATTTGATCCAAAACAACAATTGCATCATTTGGCCATCAACACTAATTCTGATATTGGTAAAATCAGGTAAAACTTGATAATTTTGCAGCATACAGTTAAAAGGATTAAGGAAGAATCAAAACCTATATAAAATGCCTTTATTGGAAAAATATGGTATCAAAATTATCAAATCTGAAATTTCAAGATTCCTTTGTCAGTAATCAATCAAAAGTGTAGGCCCTATGATATATTTCACTTGCTTCGAATGCTTTCCAACATTAGTAATACCTTTCCATAAAAATAACCTAATATTAAATATCCAGGAATACCAAGCAAGAATTTTCAAGATTTGGATCATGAGCAGACATGAATGTCATAAAAACCTGATATCCATGCACCATGCTGCCACAGACGCTGGGCAAAAGCTACTGATGGATAAAAATGATTTAATAGCTGGCTGGGTTTATTGGGTTGCATTTGATTACTCTGTAGGTGGGTCAAGAAGCTGCCCCCAGCTGAGGTATGTTTTGGGAGGACAGTGTGGCTCGGCCATAGGAGTTGGTATTAACATAGGATGGATGATTGGGACTTTACGTCCTGTACGTATACACTTGTTAGGTAAACTAGGAAAGGAGGAGGACACAGCAATGAGGCAAAGGATGATTGAAAAAACCGTCCAACATAGGCGAAGGTGACCCCACAAGAGCTGGATTCGAACCCTGGACCCTGCAATTGGCAGCCCATGCAGCATGCTACCACTAGACCAACTAACTTATAGATCCATATACCAATAGCATTCCCATTCCTGCTCTGATATACATATGAAGGACCCCACAGGCCAATAAATGATAAATTGTTAATCTATATCTGCAATTCCATGACATATTGTCCACTGAATTATAGATGAGCTGCTCCCAGCAAATTAATGAAGTGTCAACACCAGAAATCTATTTTCTAATTCCATTAGATCTGCCACTTGCTAGAATCTATGTTCTTACAACTAAGAGCAACATATGCCTCGGTCAAGGTGTTGACCAGTTTCACTTAAGTATGTTGTATAATTATGTTGTATGAGTATATTGACATTTCTTTAATTCAAAATCAATCTCAACTCATAATTGCATTAATATGGTGCCACTTGCTCTGGGGAGGTTGGCTTAGAGGAAACATGTTGGGCTGACATTTGCTGGATCCAGGGTTTGAATCCAGCTTTTGCCAGGTCAATGTTGGATGGCCATCATCCTTCGCCTAATAGCTGTGTCCTCCTGTCCTAATGAGCCACTGAGTACATCAACAGAGGACATAAAGCCCCAATCATGCATCCAAAGCTACACATTTATTGCAAAATATCCTTAATTTATTTCAAGGTGTTGACAAGCATGAAGTGAGTACATGTATATGTGTTGACAAGTTTGAGGTGAGTATACGTATTGACATTTCCTTAATGCAAAATCAATCCCAATTCATAATTGCTTACATATGTGTGACACACTAACCCATTGAATTTTACTTACATTGAGTGAAATAACTGGAGCATAATAAACAAAATATCTATGGTGAGTTTGTATGGCCATGCATAAGAATGTAGCTCCCATCCATTGATCAAGTTTGTTATGAACTTGTTTACCACACGTATAAGTAGTAAATATGTTACAACTTATTGTAAACTTTTGGAAATCTCTCATTTCTACGTTAGGGCAGGTAAAATGTTTGCACTAGGATGGATGATTGGGGCTTTACATCCTGTATTTATGCACATGATAGGCTAATTAGGACAGGAGGAGGACACAGCAATGAGGCGAAGGATGATTGAACAATGTTGAAACTTCTGTCCAACATCAGTCCAGGTGAGCAAGAGCTGGAATCAGACCTAGGAGTAGGACCCCACAATTGGAAGTCTGGTCTCCAAAACAAGATATCCAGTCAGACAACTAGCCAGATATATTGCATAGGTGGAAGAATTGGCCAAACTATCCTGCATCTATGTGGCTTCATTTCATCATGATTCAATAAATTCCAATAACCATTTGAAATCTCCATAGACAATTCAAGAAATAGCTGCAGACAGCAATAAATCCAAACAAAGCTCATCACATTCTAGGAATCTTATTTCTGGACTTCTTCTTCACTTCCTTCCATTCATAAAATCTCATACTCCACATTTCTCTCTTTTCTTTTGTGTATTTTCTCTACTTTTTGTCTAAAGACTGAAATTCCCACACTTCACAGAGACAGGCCTAACTTACTCCAACATGTGTTTTGCATTCTTATGACATGACAGACCTATGACAACTTCTCTTGTCCCACTTTTTTGTCTTTCTTTCTACATTTCCTTCAGAAGACTTGATCTACAATGCCATGGCAGCTAGTGGAGGAAGGTTTTACCTTGTACATGTAACTTGGATGGAACACGTACTGTCACACATTTTATGTGAACCTTAGGGTAATTAGATGTCATAAAGATAATACAAGTGGGCTCTGGGTTTGAATCCAGCTCTTGCTGGGCATATATGTTGGATGGCTGTTTCAATCATCCTTTGCCTCATTCAGGCTGAGCTCATTGCCGTGTCCTCCTCCTGTTCTATCCTACCAGGTGCATAAATACAGACTAAAAACTCCAATCATACACCCATCTATCTAACTACGCTATCTCTATCTACCAACATATATATCTACCTGCACACCATGTAACATGACAATTTCAACAACATTTAACTCCCAACTTTCCCAAGTCAAGAAGCTACACTTCAGCTACAGAGTTCTAAATTTTCTTGGCATGCATGAAAGATGATGGAAAAGTATGAAACACTATCCAAACATGTCAAAATGTTGGGGGTAACTAGCATACATGATATTATAATTACCCTTTTTTGATTAATTACCCTTCAGAGGGTGTATACAATACAGGTATGATGTATTGGCCCCTAATAGTATGCAGTCAACTGAGGGGATGCCTCCCCTATTATTAAGTTGCTAAATTATGTCACTTCTTGTCAACACTCAAAACTGTACAATTTTAAACATGTTATTATGAGCATGTTATGGCCTATGTACACATGTGAATTGTATTTGTATAATGGGGCTTAAACTTAGTAGATCTATAGGCTAACCTCAAGATAAAATCATAATAATTTAAATGCATTTTTTTAAAATGGCTAATGGTTCAGGAGCTCATATGAGTTTTTAAAACAGAATTACTTTAAATAGTAAATCATTATAGAAATCAGAGTTTACGAATGTCCAAATCCCTATGAGATTGCCTGAATCAGTCTAATGAATGGATAATTGGGGCTCTACGTCCTGTATTGTATTGTATATACTATCAGTCATGCACTGCAATGCAGGCACGAAATTCGTGGTGAGCCTTCCACAATGATACAGCTCAGGGCAGCCATAGTACGGCGCCCATGGGCAGAAGCAAGGGGAACATTGCCCAAGGTTCCCATGCCTTAGCATTCTCCAGTGTTGGTGACCGCTGTATGATGATGAGTGATGAGAAGACTGTGAGTCTGGTACATACCCTATTAATTCAGGGATGTCCAGGGTCTTTCAGTTGCCCCAGCACAGGACACTGGATACAACCCTCCTCCATTTAATGTCCCATGGGCTCGGACCAAATTGAGTTCCAGGAGTGGGAGTCGAACCCACGACCTTACAGCCAATGGTAGCACAAACAAGCACCTTTAACCATTAGGCCACGGGGAACTCGTATTTATTGATGCACTTGGAAGGCTAATCAGGACAGGAGGAAGGCAAAGCAATGAGGATGGATGGATTATTAGGGCTTCAAGTCCTGTATTTACGCACTTTCTTGACTAATAAGGACAGGGGGAGGACACGCCAATGAGTCGAAGGATGATTGAAACAGCCATCCAACATATGGCCTGGTGTCCCAGTAGGAGCTATATTAGAACCCCGGACCCAGGCTGAGTAAGGGATTGGCAAGCCAGCACTCTACCACAGAGCTCAGCTAATCGTCCCAATCCCCAGGTATACAGAGAATTTGGGTGGCATCTTGAAAATACTTGACCAACCAGCTGACCAGGATCACTAATAGCCTTCTCCAAAACATGTGAGACAGCAATTCCCTATTCTATCAGAAGTGTATTGGACTTCACAAGAAGAAACCTCCATTCCCCAATCTAAATGAAATCCACTTACTCAGTAACCAAACCAAACCTATCCCATTAACCCAAGTATTTTGACTGGTCAACAGATATTGACAGTACCTGTCACTTTCTTAGCCTGGTCATTCTCAATCACGTGACCCACAATTGACCTTCTGAGTAGGTCAAGGTCACTTCAACACCCAAAATATTTAGTCCCCAAAATTGGACCCTGAATTTGGCAGAAACAGTAAATGGTATTTTCAATTAAAACAGAGACTACATGTATAGCGGAAGTAATGGAAGGGGGGGGCTGTGAGGTATTATTGCACACAATTTATAATTCTAGTTCCTCTACATGAAATCAATGCCATATAATAATTAAAGTTATCCCCAAAAACATAAATTTGCCATATAGGCCTAGTGTCTGGCCAAAGCTGTACGGGTAGGGCCAAAAATGAGCAAAATAAAGTAATACGATTTGACTAGGCCTGAGCCAACCTTTTCAGCATTTCTAACAAAAATTGAGCATAACTGACATTTTTGACAAAATCCTGCATTCTGTCATAATACCTGGACAGCATCACCTTAAAAACTTGTGACAGTCGGCCATATTGTTTTTGGTGTGACTTTCATTGCTATGGCAACCTAACACCTACCCCACTGTTTGGGGAGGGGGTTAACGTTCCAAAGGGTAAAGGTTAGAGACCCCTGGTGGGGGTGCTGCATGGGGGTTTCGGGGGGGGGGGTGTTGGTTGAGTAGGGTATGAGGCTTGATGATGGGTGGGCAAAATATGAATGCTTATGAATGGATGGATGAATGGGGCTTTATGTCCTGTATTTATGCACATGGTAGGCTAAATCGGACAGGAGGAGGACACGGTAATGAGGCGAAGGATGATTGAAACAGCCGTCCAACATTGGCCCAAGTGACCCGGCAAGAGCTGGATTCAAACCCTGGACACAGCGATTGGCAGTCCAGCACGCTTGGAATCACAGGCCCATGTCTGTCTTTGTAAATCTAACAATTTTGATTACCCATATCACATTAACCAAGGCCCAACAGAGTGTATGATTATCACCAATTAATTGAATAATTCATTATTTGGGACAAAACCAGACCCCACCTAACTTCTTTGACTGAGTTTTGAGTGAAAAGATAAAACACTCAATGATTACAATTCAATGACAATTGATATATTTTTTCATTTCCATCTTTATAAATCATCAATATTTAATGGGATGCATCAACCAGACCAGTTGCTACTGTTGAAATTCCCAGAGTCAGTCTCCTAGCACTGAGAAATTGAAGTTGTAAACAATAGGGCTTCCCCAGCCTATGAAGCGTGACGTTGCTGGGAATCCCTTCCTGACGTCACGCTTGGGTGATTTCCACAATTGTTCTGTGATTGCATGGTCACTGAATCGCCACCAGATCAGCCAATAAATGAGAGAATTATAGATTCCAAAATTGATAGCGATAGGCCTAATATTGGTTACCTGTTATTGAGTTGATAGTTTGAAAATAATTAGAGATGTAGATAGATATTGGATTATGGGACCTTTTATGTCCTGTAGGCCTATTTATACACTTGGTAGGCTAATTAGGACAGTAGGAGGACACATCAATGAGTTGAAGGATGATTGAAACAGCCGTCCAACATATGCCCAGGTGACCCGGCAAGTGCTGGATTTGAACCCTGGCGAAATCTTCGTAGCCCTCCCCAGAGTCCCCACAAATAGATATATATGTAGATAGATAGGAGCCCAGAATGATGGAACAACCTTAAAGATCGACAGACCAACAGATACAAATTTAGACAAACAGCTGATATAATTATATTGATAAACAATTAAATTTGCACTGCCTTGAGAGCACATAAATAACTTTAACTGAGACATATTATCCATTTCTAAGAACCATCATGAATTATTAATTTTAAAAGTATGCCAAACCTAATACCTTCTCTGAGTGAATAACTACTTCAAGAACATTTTAAATGCCAAAATAATGTTGTTGATTATCAACTGTTGCCTCAAATATATTTGAATAACATTACCAGGGTGAGTTTTTTAGTAATGGGGTGATATTTGAAATTTAGCCAGAAATGCCCCCACCCCATCCCCCTTTTTTAGGAAAAAAAGAAGAAAATGTTACAATTGAATGCTTCTGTTGTCATAGAATGTAACAATTACACCAAACACACGAAACTATTAAATGTCAAAATTACAAAAAGATAATAAACCAGTCAACTATGAACTTCTATTCTTTGCAGCTCAAAAAAATTCAAATGTTGCATTATTTTTCCTTTCAAAACCTTTTTGATGCTTCATTCTACTAAAGTTAGAAATGATATTAGTAATATAATTATCAACTGAGTCACTGTAAAAACTTTTTTACCATTCTCTATGGTATTTAAATAGTTAATTATTGTCACTCTAAATTTCCCTTTTTCCTTATTCTGTAACTTTTATTTTGTTAAAACTTTTCTTTGAATTTTGATTTTTTTCTCCCACAAATGCTGCAGCTGTCTAGTAGCTCAAATTCCCATGGTAGCTTCTTTTATCTTAAAGACCCAATCATTGTGGGCCTCAATTGTTATGTTTTTTTAATAAGGCTCTTTAAAGCATGTAAATTACCATTTAACATAATTTATAAATCTATAAGTTAGTTGGTTTCTCCGAGGTTTTTGACAACTTTAATAAATACAAAAGAAATTGAAATAAATAATTAATAATTTTCTCTTTTTTTTTTTGCTGTTATTTTGAAAGTTCACAAATTCTCTAAAGTTCTCTCATTCAGGAGATGTCATGAGAACTGTACCATTCTGAAGGACAATTGTACGGACAAAGCCATACAAATTCATTATAATTTACCAATGACAACCAACAACAGTACATTCATGACAGTATTTGTCCTATATCAGTACATGCTGCTAGTGAATATTTTATGTGGTATCAGTGCCAAGAATTAGCATAGGCCAATGGTCATAATTGATAGCAATTTAATGTTTTGTGGATATCAACTTGTGGATTTAGTTGAGTGTGAAAATTCACACATTGCTATGGCACCTTGCCAGATAGGCTATTGCCAAAATTGACAATTATAAAATGTTCTGGTCCATTGGTTATAGAATAAATAGAATTAACAACAAGTCAATGCATTCGTTATAATGATCAATTTGAGCAGCATGATATACATATACGTGTAGGCCTTAATTGGTTATCTATCTATCCATCTATCTATCTATCAGGGATGTTCCGATACCCATAACAGTATCGGTATCAGTGGTATCGGGCCACTATTGGCACTCAAAAAGCAGAATCGGTATCAGATTGGAGGCGGGGCCCATATCTAACCAGTGGTATCGGTACTGGATATCGGTGGACGGTGGTATCAACAACAAAATCCAACATCGGTATTGGATCACAAGCAAAAGTTATATTGGTGCAGCCTATCTATCTATCTATCTATCTATCTATCTATCCATCTATCTATCTACCGATGTTGGATGGCTGTTTCAACCATCCTTTGCTGCATTGCTCTGCCCCCTCCCTGCCCTGATTAGCCCTCTCAGTGCATAAATACAGGAGGTAAGTCTCCACCCATCCATCCATATTCACACTACACTATCAAATCATTTTTGACCAGAAATCTTTGCCATGCCAACACCTTGGTAAACACTATTAGTATCATCACAGGCCTAATCAAATATTAACCAGGACCATATTTGCTTAGGCCATGTAGCACTGTTGACTATTTTCTAAGCTCCAAACATGGGTCTTGTGTAGGTTCCTATCCTTTTTATTATTAGGGCATTCTGCCCTATTGTTACTGTCCTGCTCTGGAATCTTGTGGACAAATTTTGAGACAAACTACTGCACCAATTTCATTCAATCTTTGTACACGGGGTTATACTTGCCTATGATTGTGTTGATCAACTTTACAGGAACATGCACATTGTTTAAATACCATTTTAGAGACCCAGGAAAACCATCCTACAAAAACTGGAAAGAGGGAGTCCTGTTGTAAATTAGGTGTGCTGTTTCACACTAGACTTCTGGCTAATATATATGTTTCCCAACGATGCGTTCCTAAGTAATATATTAGGCCAGGCTAATTCACTGACTCTGTTTTAAATCCAATCAGATATATAAAAGTAAGGAACTCAATGCAATTGTGTGTGGTACATTCAAGCCTCTAGCAATAACTGATCTTTATTGGGCACTTTCTGGCCACCACAATCACTCAAGTATGTCATTTAAAGATGGCTGCCACCCTGCCCCCTTCTGGCTGTAGGAGCCAGTTACATGTCAGCAAGGGTGGTAGTCCAGCCCCATATAAACAATCCCCTATGCAAATACAATGGAGGTCAGCAGTTGACCTATAGCTTAGGTTGCTAGTCAACCAGTTATATAACAATTAGAGGTGAGGGGTATAGCAAGACTCATGTGATGATACGTGTTTATTAATACAGATAATTATGTTCATATAGTTTACACTGTGATGTCATTCAGGGGCTTTCCCACATTTATCAAAACAACAAGAGGTCAGCAATTAGGACAAAACACTGCTGCATGCTTCATCAATGTGTTGCTATACCTTGTTAAGCAGTTGCAACATAACAGTTAAACAAGATAACCAGGACTTTAGATCAGTAGTAAGATGATGTGCAGAATGCCCTTTAAAGTGCCTTGTGCACGTTATTTTTAGTGCTATACCATATCTCTAGCAGTTTTCACTATTTTCTTCTTTAAATATTTTATTTTGACACATTCTAAAAGGAGCTTGTAGACAAAGTTGGAAAAATATAAGAATTCAGTTCAGGTATTCTATGTTTATTTATAATTTTTACAGAGAGATGGTAGCGCACAGGGCTTCCATTTCGTTGGGTTCCAGGTAGAACAGGGTGTCTGCAGCTTTTTTGAAACCATATTCCAGGCTTTTTCCAGGCCAAGTTTTAAAAAATTCCAGGCCAATTTGTTGAGGAACTGACCAATTATCGACATGATACACACATTCTTTTAACGAACACGACATTCATCCTTTGGTCCTATCACTGCTAAAAATTGCCCAAAATATAGCAGTGGACTACTTTTATTTCCATACAAACTAAATTCCAGGCTTTTCCAGGCCTTTTTTTCAAAATGCTGGTTTTTTCCATGCTTTTCAAGGCCTGGAAAATTGAGAAATCAAATTCCAGGCTTTTCCAGGATTGGCAGACACCCTGTAGAAATCCAGCTCTGGTCGGGTCACCTGGACCAGTGATGGACAGAAGCTTCAATCATCCTTCGCCTCATTGCTGTGACCACCCCCTGTCCTAATTAGCCTACCAAGCGCACAAATGCAGGACATAAAGCCTCAATCATACATCCATATTTGTGAATTAGCTCGTGCAGGTCACCGAGCAAATTATTCATAAATCTCACCAATAAATCTTCCGAATAAATCTTCATTATTTTCTTAGTGTCAAATTCAAATTTATAAGTCATTTTGCCAATCTCTGTTCTTCAAAACACCTGACCTCCCACTCAAAAATATATTAAGTCTGATACATGTTGACCTAAGCAAACAAATAATGTTGTAATGGGCTAATTTGAGGGATATTGGAGTACATTTGAGTACTTCGGAGTACCTTATGAGTTCTTCAAGAGTACTTGAGTAGGTTGTAAGTATTTGAGGACTTGACTCAAGACAGAAAATCATTCCACGATTCCATACAGAACGTCACCTCTAACAAATATTTGATTGAGATATTTGATTGAGATATGTAGAGGTTAATCAAATACGTTATTTGTAATATCTATATCTGATAAGCACTGATAAGGTGTTTGACATCATACATGATCATATTTGACCAATTGATAAGGTTCTTGACTGATCTCATGCCAATTGATAAGAATGTCGTCTGCTCTCATGGAACGTTATGGTAATTAGACACAACGTCATGCAAATTAGTGTGATGTTATGCAAATGTAATAATTTCATCAAAGTAACATCACATTTGATCACACATGTACAAGAGAATCTTATCTAGAATTCTTTGATCAATAGTTTCCTACATCAATGATTTATAGTTATTTAATTCAAGAATATTAAGAAGTATTTTTGAAAGTTGTGTCTTTCTGTCTTTCAATATCCCACTTCGCCACTACACTTACACAAATATCACTTGATAATGAGTAATTTCATACCACAAAAATGTCTTTATACAAAACCAACTTTAATAGATCTAGCCTTTATTACTCATAAATCAGTATGAATATCGTGATCAAAGTAAAATGGGAATTATGAATAAATACATCATACTTGATCCTGACTAAAATGTAATACAAAGCCCTTCTAAACCTTCACAGATCCCAGAAGAGCCCAGGAATTTAGTTCTGCTTAAAAAAGCATGTAAAACTATATATGAAGGTAGAAATGACATGTTTAATATGCTGTGTGCATATTCAAACATGTCAGAAACACAGTTTGTAGACTTTAGGAAAGCATTCGATCTAGTTGAGGTGCCCTAAGCCCAAAAATCCACAATTGGCATGCTTCACACACTATGATATCCAAGGCTCAGTTTAAACCCATTTACAAGATTTACAAAACACAACTTACAGCCACATTTCCTTTGTAGACTGCTATTAATACTGATTGGGTAAACCACAATAATGTTTTTGGAATTTTGATACTGAGAAGCTTCAACAGTTCGAGGAAGGAAGGAAGGAAGAAGGAAGGAAGGAGAAAGGAGTAAGGAAAGAGGAAAGAAAGAGGAAGGAAGGTAGAATGAAGGACAAGCAAACAAACATCAAATATATATGATTGATGGATTGATGATTAGGAATTACATCGCATATAGATCTATGCAAATGGTGGGATGATCAGGACAGGAGGAAGACACAGCAATGACATAAAGGAAGATTGAAACTGCTGTCCAACATCGGTGAAGTTGACCCGGCCGAGAGTTGGAGTAGAACTCGGGACGCTGCTGTTGAAGTCCAGAGCATTGCCAAGCACCAACAGAGGTTCCAATCACTGGGTCTGGGTTCAATTCCTGCTCTGGCCAAGTCACCTGGACTTATGATGGACAGCAGTTTCAATCATCCTTTGCCTCATTGTTGTGTCCTCCTCTTATCCTAATTATCATAATTAGCCTACCAAGTGCATAAATACAGGATATACATGTAATGCCCAAATTCCACAAATCCACTGTGCAGCGAAGTCGCTTACTTACAAAGAAATGTAAGAAATGTATCCATTATCTTATAAACATTATAAAGCAAAAATGTAGAGACATGTAAACCTAATTAACTTGAATTAACTTTGGAATTGCTTTTTAATCAGTAATAACACATCATATTGACAAACATCCAAATAATTTATCAATAAATAGCATTAAATATGGCTGCCACATTGACCAAATTCTGCATGCCTAATTTTAGGGACCTTTAACATCAAATTAATTGACTGGTGCCTCCCTAGGGATTCGCCTGGTCAATTAACCTTGACCTATACTAATCAACTGACCAGTCTAAATCATTGATTAAAGCAAAGTTGACATCTTTATTGGCTAATAATTGGAAACAAACAGCAAATTATGAAATTAATGGAAGTAGTTTATTTTGACAAAATGTGGTGGTATTGAAGAAGGTTACCAAGTACAGAGAGACAGAAATGAATAAAGATAGATAGATACTATACATTCGATAAATAATAAATACTAAATAGATAGATAGATAGATAGATAGATAGATAGATAGATAGATAGATAGATAGATAGCAAGATGGACAGCTAGATAGATCATTAGAGCAATAGATACAGCAATAGATAGATAGATAGATAGATAGATAGATAGATAGATAGATAGATAGATAGATGGATAGATGAATAGATAGATAGATAGATAGATAGATAGATAGATAGATAGATAGATAGATTTCACTGTCTCATCAGTCACCAACCATATGTTGTTAGTTCTAAAATCATACACATTTCTTAATCTTGACCTGTGTTGCCATGGTAAACATGTGGTTGCTAAGGATTATTTTATCAGTTGCTATGGTGACAGATAAAATAGTATTATTTTAGGAAGTGGTTGTATTATTGCAACACAAAATGGACTTCTATGGAGTTTATTTTAACATTCTTAATCACATTTAGTGATATTGCACTTGTAAAGGGCCTTTATGATGACTTATTGGTGAAAAATATGTTTTTGATGTTGCTTGGAGAAATTTGACCAAAAATTGATGAAATATGAACAAATATTATTTCCATAGATACCACTTGTCTGTGCATCTGTCTTAATATTTATTGAAGCAGGGCAAAGATAGACAAGTGTTTGGGTATGGACAGATACACATCATAGCAACATATCTACCACATATGGTCAGTCATATTTGGGGAGATATGTTTATTTTGAGGGAGATATGTTATGTTTTGGACATGTCTACAACTCTACATGGTATTTGGGAGATGGGACAGATAAGACTATTTTTGGACATATATGAGTAATATATTTATTCTGACCACATGGATCAGACTTTTTTTCCTGATTTTTGTGCAGATATTAGGCTTAAAAAGACAGGCTTGATGAGGCTAGGCCCACACCTGGCAAAATCACTAAAATTCATCTGCTGAATTCTGAGCCTCTTCAATACAATAGATTGATGAATAGAATTGTATTGGATTAAAGAAATCCTGATTTATGGGACAGAAATGATGTTATGGCCTAAATAGATATTTTTGAAAGGGTCATAGTTCGACTTTTTCGAAAAATTTTCCAGAAAATAGTTCAAAATACATACATTTATTATTGGGTTGGAATAGATCTACCTGAAGAGTGGGGGGTCTTTTAACTATTTTTACAGTACAAACATAACATGATCTTAAAACTTACAATACTGTATACATACATTAAAACAAAAAATATAGGCAAACTGATAATGATTTTAGCATCTTACAGATTCTTGAAATATTATATATTATAACCAACATATCAAATTCCACAACAAAACCAAGCTAATCAGAAATATATTAATAATCAATAATCAGATCATAATTTAGAAGCCATGAGATATAGGAATTCACCAGGGGTCCAGAAATTGATGGGGGTCAAATTTTAGGGGTATATATTGACAGCTGTAGATATGTGGGGTCCTAAACACCTAACATATTTTCCCTGGGGGGGGGGGTTATACGATTTGAGGCTGGGGGAGGGGGCAGTTTAAGATTAGCTTTCTATAAAGTGTGGTAGATTACTTGTAAAAACAAACAAGTGTTTATCTCAGAGAAAGATATAGCTTGGCGTCTGCTGTAGGTTATAACAGGTACCTAGATATATAGAGCAATGCTTGGTCAATGACGTTCTGTTGTGCCCTTTAGTTTTTCTTCTTTTTCTTCTTTTTTTGGGGGGGAGGGGGGGTAATCACCAAGACTGGATTTAATTTTGGAACCATACAGTGTCGGCAAAATTAAAATTTTACAATTTTTCAGATGTGAAATTCAATTTTCCATTCATTAATTTTGTGAATATCTAAAAACTACTACCCTGGTTGTGATTGTGCGCAATACTCAAACATTTCATTGTCATTTTCTTTTAATGAATTTGTAATTTTGTATCGCTACAGTTACAGTGTAACGTCAATATTTACTAAACAACAATTGAACAGAATATAAAAGTGTTCTTTTTCATTAGACCACAGCTATTTTATTCCATTGAAATCTATTCTATTCAAGCACAGAGGCCATGAAATCACCATGACCAAAACATTAAAAGAGAACCAATTTTGGGCTTGAGTGAGCTTAATTGGGTTTCGAACCTACAGTTCAATTTTGCAAGCTTCTAAAACTTTAACCACTGGACCAAAAACAATAAAATAACATTCGAAAAATTGAAAAGAATAGATAAATCATAAAACTGCATAAAAATTACGTTTTCACCTTGAAAATATTTGGAAAATGGTTATTTTTAGAATGACAATTGTCATAATTTTGCATAGCAAATCAAGAAACAAGCTAATTTTATTTTACAGAGCTAATTTCGGATTTAATAACTTATAGAGCTTTTAGTCAATTAAGATTTATTGAGAGAATTAGCTATTTGTTTGGCTGAAAACACCATCACAAGTGATTTATGTGAGCTTACGTTAAAAATTCAATAGATTGAAATTGATACCTAAAAATTAGACAGATATTTCAAAAAGCACCCCTTAGTTGACAGGGGTTACATTTAAATGCCCTAAATTACTTAAAACCAAGCAAATCTGCCTGAAACATCTACCAAATTGATGACAAAATTGAGTTTTTGCTGATAATTTTTAAAACTACCCTTTCAAAGCTGCAGTAGATTACTATTATGACTCAGGAATATCGATTGACTAAAATCTAAAAATATTCTGACATTTGACAAATTGTATTTTGACAACTGTGCTTGTAAATTGATATAGTTAGGTCAAAAACATAAAATATTACAGTACAATGAGTCTGCATGACTCAATGTACTCAATTAAGGCAAGGCTCGTGATGTTATTCAGGTATTACCGTATTGGTAAATCCAATGGCAATGGGGGTGAAGGAGCTAAGTAAGCTTATTTGGTTGACAGTTCGTACAGCTTTGGAGGCCGTCCAATCACTGAGTTCTAAGTTTTATACTAGCTGCGACCGGGTCACCTGCACCTATGTTGGACAGTAGTTTCCATCATCCTTCGCCTCATCACTGCTTATTGTCTTGTCCTCCCCTCCTGTCCTACTTAGCTTACCATGTACATAAATACTGGACGTAAAGCCAAATTCATCCCATCCTTCAGTCTTCAGGGCTACTGATCTGCTGATTCCATTCTTACCACCCCGACAGCATGGAGGATGAATTCATCCATCCACCAACATTTAAATCAATCTACATATTACACAAGTATCCCAGGCCGGTGCCAAATAGAAGATCTTGTACTTAAAAGTTAATGACACAGTTACTGCATCAGGGAAAACCATCCTCATGACTCAGGGCTCCCTAACCAGAGTAAAGTCAAGCTCTGCGGTAGGGGAATGGGGAAAATTGATTCCCCCTCTTTAGAAGGTGTACAAAAATACCAGAACTATTTTCCTGATTTATGGAAGAGTTCATGAATAATTAACTAAAATAGCTATCGATGTCAGCCTTATGTTTTATTCTATTGCTTCTTCCAAATGTATTTTTGGCATTAAATGTTTATTGTTTGTCACTAGGGCAAAATAACTCAGCAAATTAGATTGACGGATGATTGGGTTTTACGTCCAGTATCTTTGCACGACTAATTGAGATTGGAGGAGGACACAAAACAGGTGTCCTGGACAGACAGAAAAGACAGAATCATTGATAGATAGATAGATAGATAGATAGACAGAGAGATAGATAGACAGAGAGATAGATAGACAGAGAGATAGATAGATAGATAGATAGATAGATAGATAGATAGATAGATAGATAGATAGATAGATAGATATAGATAGATAGATAGATAGATAGATAGATCATATAGGATAGAAATTATATTAGGATATGATAGGAGAGGTCAACTGACCAGGTGCCTAATTAGGGTCTCATTAGTATAATCTCGCGCAGTATGAGGGCCTATGAGACAAGATAGATAATAGCTAATCAGATTAGTCAGCAAAGATAGATTAATAACTTATAAGCAGATTAATATTGCAGTGATGCTTCACAAATATAATCCAGATAGCTCATGGCTAGTCTAGACTACAGATTATTTTATTATGTAACAAAAGTAAATCTATAGGCCAACATACTGATACTGATAATAATGATAACTGCATAACAATTGAACTTACATTAATAATTTAGTAAAAGGCCAAATTTGATGCTGTTGTCACAGCACAGCTTGTAAAAGAGGCCTAATATATCCCATAATTGCAGAATCAGATATAGAAAGTCTCAGTTTCCTGAGATAATCCAGGGTTTATAATACCAAAACTTCATGGAGAAAATACCACCAAATAGATTTTTTATCTGCTATACCACTGCTAATTTCCCCCTCAGTGACACATTTGCTACTTGACATAAAACACACTGTGCTTGTTGAAGACATTAAAACTACCAGAAGCCCATGCCTGGCAAAAAAAGGTCCAATTCCACAAAATAGGTGAATAGATAGACCTAGATAGTAGTAGATACCAGTACCCAATAAGCATGGGGTACTGTAGATACTAGTTAGGTTTGAGAAGATGGGTAGTACGATAGTAAAAGATAGATAGATAGATAGATAGACAGATAGATAGTAGGCCTAAATAAATGGACAGATAAGATAGAGATGATGCTATGACTTGATTGTGGCTGACAAGGGCGCCCTAAAACCCCTCTTGATAATCTAAAAGCCCTCCTTTCTTCCCTCCCCGTTTTACGTCCTGAATTCATAGACCAATTCATTGAACGAAAACTAATTGGCAAATGGCGATCAACTGAAACTGTTGAAATAATGCACAAGCCAGTGAAGCCAGCTGCTTTTCAATGCAATGATTTCAATAAGCACGGCATTTTCATACTCCGGCTTTTTGAAAGCAAGTGATCGGGGGCAACGAAGCATGAACTGGCCGAGCAACGCCCGGCTGCGAAGGGGGGAACTGTGGGCCCTTTAAGAGAACATTTCTACAGCAGTTTGACCTGTCTGAGAGGCCAGGTGTGGAGATTGCTAATTCATCAATACCAGTAACATGTACCCCCTCCCATGTACATACTTTTAACAAGATGGAAATAAATAGATTTTTTAGAAGATCGGATTTTTATTCGACTTTTCAGAAATATAAGCAATAGGCTGCACATTTTATTTATTTAACTATCTTTCTATCTTTCTGTCTATCTTTCTATCTGGATAGATAAATTGTAATAAGGAAGATAGATAGATAGATAGATAATTAAGATAGACAAAGTGTCAAATCATCTATCTATCCAAAGTGTCAAAACATCTATCTATCCAAAGTGTCAAAACATCTATCTATCTATCTATCTATAAGCATTTGGCATTGGCTCAAGAGTACCATAAGTGCGATCTATAACTATTATTACTGGAACAATGGAGTAATTGTCCAGTAATAAGCATCTAGTTTGACCATTCATTTATCTAAATTATTCATAAACTGACCATTGGAAACCACAGGGGGCAAGAATTGCACATTAAAAGCCAAACTACTCTGTTATCAAGTCTTCAACACCAAAAAAATAACAGTACATAAATTAGGAGATTTATGCAACTAAAAAGACAGGGTATTTTTTAAATCTTCCATGTAGTACTGCAATGTAAGGGGACATAATAAGCCCAAAAATGCAAATTTGACAAAATCAAGATTCTATAATTCAGTTTTGCTATAATTTAAATCAAAGAAGTTATAGGCCTATGAAAGAGACCCTTGGGGTCAACTTATATAGCCTATATATATGAGAAGCTGCCAGGCAGAAGTCATGATGACACGACATGGAGCCTTGTGTGTCCACACTAAATTAAAAGAACTCCTGGTCCAAAAGCTGGGAATTTAAAGGATTGCACATAAAATGCTCATGAAACTGTACGAATTTCATAGTAACGATTGATTTGTAGAACTATTACATTTACATGTTTATTGAAAATATACATCCAAACCCCTCTATATATTCAAATAAACAAGATCATAAAAAGACAGCATTTCTTCTTTAATACAGACAAAGCCTGCCCTTCTTTTTGGGTCAGTAATTGTTTTAGAGACGTTTCAGGCCTTGAGGGCCCATGTAGGATTTTTGCTATCGGCTAAAAACTAATCAGTCAAATTTGTAGTGTATGCAAATACACAAGACTAAAGAAAAAAGTACACAAAAATACCCCAAGACAATAGAATATATGTTGTAGTTACTTTGCCTTGAAGATTATTTATTATTCATGCTATTCAAAAATCGAAAATGATATCTCAGAAGGACTCCAGCTTTCGAAGATCTTAAAATTTTGGTTGTACCAACTTATGCTATTTATTCACTTCTCAGGTACATCTATTGCAATTTGTCTACATCTTAGAAACAGGGTGCAGCCCTCTATTAAAGAAAATTTCTTGTAGCATCTTGCTGATGTGTGTGCCTGTAGAGAGGAGTCCATTGTACCACAAGTGTGGGACCTTACCTGGACCTGACTTTGGCTTACAGTTACTGTACTGTAGCTTGGCATTGATAATGATAAAAGGGTCCATTGCCAATCACACGAGAAAACCAGATAGGCCTTCCATAATTTACCAATTTCAGTGGTAAAATTGGAACCTTCAAGAGAGTTCATAGTAGCCTATTTGGTATGGCCAGAATTGTAATCATAAATATTTTTTCTGAGCTTTCATCTTATAAACTCCTTTAGATTTCTATAGGCCTATAAACGTTTTTTGGGGAAAAATCAGCTGAGCTGGGGCTTTTACACCCTGTATTTTTGTATTCGACAAATGGCTTATATCAATTTCAGAACACAATCAAACTTGTGCAATGAATTTAATAGCCTACACAATTGAAAATAATTCTTTATTTCTAATTAAACATTTTTAAAAAATCTTTATTTTTTTTGTTTTTTTTTCAAAAATCGTTTTACTCACCCACAACAGTGACCCTCACTGATTCCTGCAGTTCACTGAGTTGCAAGGAACAACTGTATTCCCCATCTTCTTCCCTCTGGGAATTGGTAATCCTTAGGTCATAGCCTTCTGGATGGGGTAAAATCGAGTATCTCTCATTGGTAGTCCACTTCTGTCCATCCACAAACAGTAACCCTCCATTTTGCTTGTTCCAAGACAATTGTCTTGACCCCCTATTTGAAATTCTGCATTTCAAAGTCGTATTTCCCCCCTCATTAACGAATGTGTTAATTGGTTTTTCGATCCACCCTGGATCTTGGCTGTAGACAGCCACTGTTGATATCAAAAACACCACAAATCGTAATATTTCCATTTTGATACTTGCAGGATCCATAGTTTTGAGAAAATTCAAGAATTATCACAATTTTTTCAATTAAAGAGAACCTCAAAAGTGACTAATTGGTCCTTAATTGATTATTACACAAAATATGATGACGTATTTATCCAGCTCCAGGTATCCACTCTGATGGCACAATCCAGTTTTGTGTAAAGACAAGACAAGTGTATGTTTGGTGTCTAATTCAGAAATTCACTGAAAATCCTGATTTCTTGAAAAAATGTCACAAATCCATGCTGGTCACCTCACACTGTCACAGCCAAAACACGTGTAGATGTTTTGGTCCAAAAACTCCTCTGAAACACTTCGTCTGCCTTTAAAAACACAGGCATCCATTTTGGAGATGTTCAGCTACATCCTAGCAATGTTTTCCGACGATGTCACATCCTTAAAACCACGTAAATCCAACAATTTTGTAATCATGCGTCCGTACCCCTTCACTGCAAGAAGACAACTGAGAAGCCATCAAATCGGAGTTCACAAGTCGCCCGCTAGTGGCGCCACATGCAAGAGGATGAAATGGGGCTGCCTACTCACTCAACCAAAAATTTTGGAGGCGACTGGTAGATTTTCACATAATCAAAGAATCAAGAAGTATTAAAGAAAATTTTTCCGTGCTGCAGGTTGTTACCTATTATTTGAAGATAGAAAAAAAAAGGAAGAAAATAAGCCATCATGAAAAAGCTGCAATCTCATAATTTTTAAAATCAATATTTAGGCCTACTGCATATATAGACAGGGCAGTGATTAATATTATGCAAGTAGATATTATATTAATTTTCTGGTAAGATTATCAATATCCAGGGTATTAAAACTTGGTAAGATAACATGCAGCTAGGAAGGATTTATTTTGTTCAATGTTGGTCTGTTTGATTAGCAACTTAATTAGCAGTTGTTATCAGTCTCGGTACAGGACTCTGGCAACATTATTCTAGAAAGTTTAGAAACCTCATATCATCAGATGTCATAAAAAGAATGATATTTCTGAACTTTGACAATGACACTTAACTAGGAACACCAACTTTTTCTTTAGACCAGTTTAGGGGAGGTCAAAAACTTTTCAGTGGTGTATGAGAGAAGAATATAGATATATCCATTTTATTTTCTCTCACTCCCTGCCAGGGCTTTGGAGACAGAGTCAGGAAGTGGAGTCAGAGGTTTTTTGGTGGAGTCAGAGGTTTTCAGGTGGAGTCTGAGTCCGAGTCAAACTTTGATTTTCAGGTGGAGTTGCAGTCGGAGTCGATATTAAAGTGGTGACTCCTAACTCCTTAAAAATAATTAATATAAAGTCTTCACAAAAACACAGTTACTAAAATGTGGAAATTATACCGAAGTTTACACAAAACGTCTTAAACAAGTGTTCATTAACATAATCCTATGAAAACTTTGTAGATTTTAAAATTTTTCTCCCTGTAGTCCCTGTCAATCATGTAATATTTGTGTGCAATAATGCCGATAAACAGAGTCGAGAGTCGAAGTTGGAGTTGTAATTCAGGAGACATAAGGAGTCAGAGTCGCTTTTTAGAAAACCAAAGGAGTCGTGAGTCAGATCGAGTCAGTGCACTCAGGGCCTATCACCCAACTCCGCATCATCCCAAGTCATACCATGACAAAATGGCCCATAACCTTTGCTAATTCATGAATACTTAATTAACTGACCCAGTTTTGGCTCAGCCAATCAGGGACTGCTACATCACAGTTTGAAATTGTTGCTTCTGTTTGACAGTTTCAAAAGGAGAAATTGTGTATTGTTGAAAGGTGCTATCACAGTTCCGAAAATTCCACTGAAATATGTATTTTCACCAGAGTCCGCGAAAAGTGCCGGTTTGCCGGTCAAAACCGGCAAAAATAGCGTGTGACCGGCAGAAATAGAGAGGTTACCTGAGGGGCTGATACAGCAATCAAAGCAATCAGCACTGGCCTTTGAAATCTCCAGTGCAATTGACAAACCTCCATGACTCAAATTGGTGTCATCTAAGAGCCCCAGAGGTGTCAAATGGATTGCAATTTTACATAACAATAGTCAATGCCTCAGCAAATTGCAATTAGCAATGTTCAGCATTATGTAGCATGCATTGTACACAGTGCATACATGTATCTGTACAAGATTTAAGGCCCTGCAAGATAACGTTGGACCAACTAGCCATGATAGCAGGGGTCCTGATGTGTTTTCTGTAATGCCAGTGAATTGCACACAGATTGGGATCAATTCGCAAAAAGTCAAATGTAAATCATTATGAAACAGAAATATGAAATAATATGAAACAAATCCTACCTGGTCAAACAAAAGTAAGAAAATAATGTATGTTTAATGCTAGTTTAATTAGCCTTTCCAGTAGGCACATTTAAAAAAAAATCAATCTGGAATATGGGTGGAAATTACTGAAGTTTGAATTTCGGGCTGATAAGATCACATTCGGGCAGGTAAAATTTAGAATCTACCTGCCCGAATGTCCTGTGTGTCAAAAGCACTTTTCGCGGACTCTGATTTTCACAGTTCTGAAATGAAACTGTTTGAAAGTTTGCTTGTTTTACACTGTTTTTCTTAGTTGCCAGTAATCCTCTAAGTGTCCATAATCGGACTAAATCTGCCTGCAAAATGCTTATGACCTAAATAAGCAGCCAATCACAGAAGAGGTTGGAAATAGCAGAAAGCCCTGTCCATTTTAGCAGGGCTTGCGTGGGGAGGATGCAACTCCGAAGCCCTGCCTCCTGCGTTAATTTTAATATTTTATAAATAAACTCTATCTTGTTATCATGTCACTGAAAGCAATTTTTTATTAAGTGTATAACTCCCTCAGAAGTGCCTGTACTACATACACCAACTTATTTCAACAGACATACTATAAATACAGCAGCTACATGTACCAACTGTAACCAACTGTACTATGCAGATTGCAGAAACACAGACTTACAAATGTACAGACAGATACACAGATTAGTTGAGATTACACCCCTCCCCCTGACAGTCATACCCCCTTGCTTCTCACTGCAGTCACAGATATTCCAAGTTTAGCTGTTCATCAATGCAAGAATGCATCCTAACAGCCAACTGCACACAAGCCCTCATCCATCACAATGTGGCTCAATGTGCAGCTGCCAGTCTTAGTTGGGGTTAATTACAGTCTTGGGTTTGAACCCACACCCTGTTCTTCATCTGTAATAGCTTTGCCTTGTACTGTTGTGCACATTAATTGTCATTGTGTAATAAAATGCATTACATAATCACAGGTGACAGGCATAACTTATCAAACAAATTGTTAGTTTTGCCCCCACAATCCTCAAAAATTGGGTGGCAGCCATTTATGTGCACTTGGCAGTTAGATGCTCAAGCAAAACTTTTTTTTTGAAAAATTCATGCAAAATTTTATAGAGATGCAAAATTACAGCCAAAAAATTGTATTTATGCAAAAAGATGGATTGTTGCACTGCGAAAATGACACTTCGTGACTCATGATAGCTGATGAAATGTCATCTTCTCTACATTCAACATGGGAAACATAGAGGCTGTTTGATTAGTCATGATCAAGAGAAGCCATTTGATTTGTCATAACTGATTTTAGAGCAAAAATCAGATGCATAATCATTTCGTTTGCTTGTCACCAAGAGCACAAAGAGGCCAAAAGCGCAAGAAGTCAAGATTACAAGGGCACAAGAAGTCAAGAGCACAAGAGCACAAGAAGTCAAGAACACAAGAAAACAAGAGCACAAGAAGTCAAGAACAGAAGAAGTCAAGAACACAAAAGCGCAAAAAGTCAAGAGCACAAGAAGTCAAGAACACAAGAGCACAAGAAGTCAAGAACACAAGAGCACAAGAAAACAAGAGCACAAGAAGTCAAGAACACAAGAGCACAAGAAGTCAAGAAAACAAGAGCACAAGAAAACAAGAGCACAAGAAAACAAGAACACAAGAGCATAAGAGGCCAAGAACACAAGAGCACGAGAAAACAAGAGCACATGAAGTCAAGAGCACAAGAGCACAAGAAGTCAAGAACACAAGAGCTCAAGAAGTCAAGAACACAAGAGCACAAGAAAACAAGAGCACAAGAAGTCAAGAACACAAGAGCACAAGAAATCAAGAACACAAGAGCTCAAGAAAACAAGAGCACAAGAAGTCAAGAACACAAGAGCGCAAGAAGCCAAGAACACAAGAAAACAAGAGCACAAGATTAAAAGAACACAAGAAGTCAAGAATACAAGAGCACAAGAAGTCAAGAGCACAAGAAGTCAAGAGCACAAGATTACAAGAGCACAAGAAGTCAAGAGCACAAGAGCACAAGAAGTCAAGAGCACAAGAGCACAAGAAGTCAAGAGCACAAGCGCACAAGAAGTCAAGAACACAAGAGCACAAGAAGCCAAGAGCACAAGAAGTTGAGAACACAAGAGCACAAGAAGTCAAGAGCACAAGAATTCAAGAGCACATGATTACAAGGGCACAAGAAGTCAAGAGCACAAGAGCGCAAGAAGCCAAGAACTCAAGAATTCAAGAGCACAAGATTACAAGAGCACCAGATGCCAAGAACACAAGAGCGCAAGAAGTCAAGAGCTCTGGAAGTCAAGAGCACAGGATTACAAGAGTTCCAGAAGCCACGAACACAAGAGTGCAAGAAGTGAGAAAAAAAACACAAGAGCTCAAGAAGTCAAAAACACAAGAAAACATAGCACAAGAAAACAAGAACACGAGAAAACAAGAGCACAAGGTCAAGAACACAAGAGCAAAAAAGGACATTTTTGTAGCACAAGAGACAAATCTTGCTGCATGTTGGGAAATTGTTGTTAAAGACAGAAATATGCTTCATGAATAATAAAGAGCATATAGGGGAGACCGGGGCACGTTGGACCGCTTTTTTAGTTTTTGGCTATCAATCAAAAACTTCTCTAAATATTCTAAAAATCTTTTTATTGACTGACTTCTGAACATCTACACTACCTGTATGCCAGACCAAGTTGATCTACCTTCTGTAGTTGTGGAGAAAAATGAGTTTGAAAAATTTTTTTTTTGGGCACGTTGGACCGCCATTTGGGGCACGTTGGACCACTGAATAAATGTCTAGGAAAGTAGAAGAAAGTGAGCAAACACCACATTTTATTCTCACAGATCACAACACACACTTGTGTGTCATTGCAGAATGATTATATCGGAATATTTACCCAGATAATTTTAATAAGTCTTGTTTCAGCTAGAAGGGCTGGCAGATTAGCCAACTGAATTGATTTTACCCTCATATTGTATATGAATGACTAAAGTGCTCTATTAATGTTAAAAATCTCACAGCGGCCTTCATGAAATGAACAGTGTCCTGCCAAGGAAAACACCAAGCTCCCCCCCCAATATCTAATGGCCGCCCCCTAACATGCCTAACTGTTCAAGAGATAGATAAATAGATAGATAGAGATTTGGCATTTTTCCGCGCCCTCTAAGCTTCTAGGTTCACGAAGATTGATTAATGAGATGAGTTGGTACAAGTACTTGTTGCCTCAGAAGAGCACAATAGAACATTTTTGTTGCACAAGAGACACTTTTTGTTGCACAAGAGACACTTTTTGTTGCACAAGAGACACTTTTTGTTGCACAGGAGACACTTTTTGTTGCATAAGAGGCATTGTTGCAATTGTTGTCACACAGGAGGCTATAATTTTTGCATAAGAAGCAATTTTCGTTTCACAAGAGCTAATTGCTGTTGCGTAAGATGCAATTGTTGAATTTGTTGTTGCACAAAAGAAAATTGTATTCACACAAGCGACAATTGTTGATGCACAAGAGGTAATCATTGCAAAACAAAAGGCAATTTTTGTTGTGTCAGAGGCCACTGTTGTTGTATGAGAGACAATTGTTGTTGCACAAGAGAAAATTTTTGTTTCATAAGAGCAATTATCGATGCATAAGAGCCAACTGTTGTTGCATAAGAGAAAATTGTTTTTGCATATATGACGATTGTTGCTGCGCAGCTGGAGAATTTTGTTATACAAGAGGCAATTGTTGTTGCACAAGAGGCATTGTTGCTGCACAAGAGGCATATGTTGCTGCACAAGAGGCAAATGCTTTTGCACAAGAGCTACAAACTTGGCTCCAATTCATAAACTTCAAAAAAGAACTTTAAGGATTATATCGTTTTCACCTCTTAGAACACCATCGATTCCCCTCTTCCTGAAATATGGAGTTTTAGATATTTTCAAAATCTATGTTCTCAAGGTTGCCTTGTTTATGTTTAAATTGCTTAAAGGAGATAGCCCTGACATTTTTAATGACATGTTTTTTTCTAATTTCCAGTATCATGCTCATAGTACTAGATTACGCGATAAGTTACACTTGCTCATTTTTAGAAGTAGTTTTTGTCAAAGATGTTTGAGATATAAGGGAGTCATTGTGTGGAATTTTCTTTCTGACGTTATAATGAGTAATCTTACATTATCCACTATAAAAAAACACCTGAAAAAGTACCTCCTTGTTAATAATTTAGATTTTTTGTAATAACCAACAATGATTTTGTCACTTTGTAATTTTATTATTGTAAATTTTTTATTTTTCTTGATTTTTTAAATATATTTTTTTAAATGTATATTAAGAGTATTATTATTTTGTTTTCAGTATATGTTATAATTTTGTTTGTTAGAAGTTCTTACTGATGTAACATAAAAATTATTTGTATTATTAACTATACGTCAATATATACATTTTTTTGTATCTTGACTAAGGAAAATTATATTGTTTATAATTGTACATGATTAATGTATTTTGCTAAATAATTATTTTCCAATAAAGAACTTGAACTTGAACTTGAACTTGAACTTGAACTTAAAGAGATGATTGCTGTTGCATAAATAATGATTGCTGCTCGCAATAGGTGAATTTCATTGTACAAAAGGCAAATGTTCTTGCACAAGAGAAAATTGTTTTTGCACAAGCAACAATTGTTGTAGCAAAAGAGGCAATTGTTTCTGTACCTGAGAACATTGGTTTTGCACAAGAGGCAAATGTTGCACACAAACGACAATTTTTGTTTCACAAGCAATTGATGTTAAAGATAGAGAAAGTTGTTTCTGCACACACAACAATTGTTGTTGCACAAGAAGTGATTGTGGTTGTACAAGAGACAATTGTTTTGCATAAGAGTCAATTGTTGTATTACTTGAGGCAATTGTTGTTGCATGCAGGCAATTGTTGTTGCGCAATTGCGCAAGGTAAAATTGTTTTTCACATGTGACAATTGTCAATACACAAGATGCTATAGATGCTAAAACCAATACACAAGCAACAATTGTTGCACACAAGGGGATTGTTGCTGTATAAGAGACCATTGTTGTTGCACAAGAGGCAAATATCAATGCATAAGTAGTTGCACAAGAGCCAATTGTTGTTGCAAAACTGATGATTGTTACTGTTTAACAGGTGAATTTTGTAGTACTGAAGGATATATTGTTGTTGCACAAGAAGCAAGTGTTGCTGCACAAAAGACAATTGTAGATGCACAAGATGCTATTGTTGTTGCACAAGAGACTATTACTGTTGTACAAGAGGCAACTGTTATTGAACAAAGAACAATCGTTTTTATACAAGTGACAATTGTTCTTGCACAAGAAACAATTGTTGTTGCACAGGAGATATTTTGTCCTCAAGAGGCAATTCTTGTTGCACAAGAGGTGACTGTTGTTGCACAAGAGCAATTGTCATTGTACAAGAGACAATTGTTTTTGCATGAGAGTCAATTGTTGTTTCACTTTAGCCAACTGTTGTTGCATAGGAGGTAATTGTTGTCCAAAGAGACTACAGCCAACTGTTGTTGCATAAGAGGCAATATTGTTGCACAAGAGCCATTTCTGATGTGCAAGAGACCGGGGGTGCCGGAAGGAATCGCTGGCGGCAGGGGCGGTCAGATAAAAAAGGGCAAATCATATTGACGCCAAATTCGCGTTACAAAATTCAAATAGGAGTCACTAATAATTTTGAAAATATAATAACTAATACTTACTAATTTGTGCCTAAAACTAGTAAAATAAGGCCTTATGTGTTTTTTTCTTTGAAGATCTAAAGGGCACTCTTACCCCCCCCCTGCCCCCCTTGGACAAGGGCAGGAGGGGCAATTGCCCCCCCCTGCCCCCCCCTGTTCTGGCACCCCTGCGAGAGACACATGTTGCTGCATAGGAGAAATTGTTTTTGCACAAGAGGCACAGGAGAAAATTGTTGTTGCACAAGAGCAGTTGTTGTTGTACAGGAGGAAATTGTTGTTGCAAAAGAGGAAAATATTGACGCGCAGAGGCAATAATCATTGTTGTTGCATAAAAAAAAATTTTTTCGAGAAGACAAGAGGAAGGGGAAAATGGTGTTCTTAGACTTACACAACTTAACTCAGGGGAAAATTGTTTTACTTCTGATCTGATACTGATCAGGGCTTTGGAGTTGAGTCCGAGTCATGCAGATTGAGGTTTTTGGATGAAGTTGGAGTCTAAGTTTGATTTTCAGGTGGAGGTGGAGACCGTGGGGTTGGAGTCGAAAAATTCAATTTTTTCTCCCCCATTAACCATGTATTATTTTTGTGTGTGTGCAATAATGCATTGCTGATAAGTGGAGTTGAGACAGAGATGGAGTCGTAATCCAGGAGACCGGTCACTTAGAGTCGCTTTTCAAAAAGCCACAGAAGTTGGGATACCTTGGGGGGGGGGGACGGGGGGGGGGGAAAGCCCATTGTGGTGGGGCACCTACATGACCACGCCCCCCTGCCCCTACTTAATTGTATGTTCCCCTAAGTTATGAGTTTCCTGACAACAATAGTTTTGGCTGTATTTCAAGTTCAAGCAACAATAGAAAGTTGAGGTTGGATTACTTACCGGTCCGGTTTTAAGAAAATCATTAGCAGCACATCTAGGCTCATCAGGCCCTGCAGCTGCACCGAACTCAACATGCGACGCCGCGAGCGTCCTCTTGTGTTGACAGGTGCTGCCTCAAGTGGAAATTTTGGGAAATCATTTCAAAATGTGAATAGGGGTCAGCACCATCGTGCAGGACCCGGGAACCAAGCCACGATTTTTGCCTCAAAGAACAAAAATGAGCCTTGAAAAAGTTGGAATTTCCTGCCGAATATATTCTTCAAGGTATGTGATCGCCATTGGTATCATTTCTTTGGTTGCAAAGCTGTTTGGGGGCTCGGAGTAAGCGGGCGGATTTTGTGATTTTTGGACAGAAAGAAAGGCGCTATAATATCGCTCAAGTAAACACCAAAAATCAGTGCTCCTCATTTTTCATCGCGATTAATTGGACTAATTATGGAAATCAATGGTAAAAGTCGCTAACATCGTGTAGTATATATCCTAGCTTGCCTAATTATGTCTTGTGGGGGAGGTTAGCGTGGCTTTTGGGCGATTTTTATGGTGATGAAATTGACAATCTCGGCAGAGTGATGCTTCCATTTTTTTTTGTCTGTCAACAAAGTAGCGGGGATGGGGCCCCGTGACCTTTGCGTAAATTTACCCCAAAACTCACCCAACAAGGTCCGATTTCAATTTTATCAACAAAGAGACCCCCTGAATTTCTTTAATGGCAATTGAACCCTTTTGTTTTGGTCGATTTTGAGGGTGGTATAGGTTGTGTATTGGCTGTCAAAAAGGGGTGAAGCCACTGCTCACACATGTGTATTGTTGAGCTGATGGCTATCTGGCTCAGTGGACCAATCAGCACAGCTGATGTTTGTTACCCCTTTTGCTCTGCACTGATTTACCTATTCCAAATCAGGTATAGACACTCATCTAATAAAGACTCAATATTACAAGTACAGACTTTATTACTGTTGTCTGTACAACAAGCAATTTGTATTTGGGGCAATACACACCATGTGGCATGACTAATTAAGCTGTCACTGCAGTCATGGTGCAGGGCTGCAATGGTAGACAGTAGCTGTGACTAATAAGTGAATGAATCAGTCTGGCAATTAAAAGCATTTGACTCAATGGCTGTTATCTTGAAAGATTTATAATTCACTCAAGTAATTGGCATGAAAATGAAGGTATAAAATCAGATTATGCAATATTTCATGGTGCAATTGTATGATATTGTGGAAAAAAACTTCATTATGAATAAACCAAATGACAGTCACAATTAGTAAAAGTCAAGCTTTTATGATATTTTGGTGATTTTTCAATGTTGCACCTTTTTGGTTTCTTGGTAAGATTTGCTAATGGATGAATGGGCTATGACTCACTCATAGTGGGAAGTTTACAAACAAAGGGAACTTTAAATTTCTTCTTGATTAAGACTTACTGGGAATCTCAAGTAACCTGGTGTATTTATTTTTGGTCTGGTTACAGGAGTAATGTTTAGAAAGTATGATGTCTATTTCTGACAATTTCTTTGAAATAAATGTTTCTTGTCCTGCATTAGTTAATTGAGCAGGTCGTAATTAGATTTTGTAATATGCATTAACCAATTCATGAATTTGATCTGTCTGCTGCTCGTGCAAGTGCAAATCTGTCGTTATTTTGTCACAAGGCCCCAAGAAAAGCCAAAACTTAACTGGCTGGGTCGGTGGTGTGGCCCTTGATGAAAAAAAGTTGAAAAGAAGTATAATAAAATGCATTGTGATATATTGAAAATTCAAAATAGAAGATTTTGGATGAGTTTCATTTGAATAGACAGGAACTGTTAACGGATATGTATTTTTTTAATGGTCAAATAGTGGTATCTGTGTATGGGTAGAGCCACAGGTTTCAAAGCTGAATATTGCTGTGGCTTGTAGCTTAAATGAGAAAGGCTAAAAAAGGGTTATTAAAACCAATGCGTTTGCAAAAGATGCGGCTCAAACCAACAAAGTTAAAAACAAGTATTTTCACTATTTTGAGTTCATTTATATGACATAACATTTCCTGAATATGTTTTTAAAAGAGTGCTATTATTTCATTTTCAGTGTTATGAAGTCATGAGTGGAATCACGTCCAGGGCATCAACATGTTCTCTGGAGGAGGAAGTCATCCTAATTGGCTAGCCCATCGTCATGAAAACGTCATCCTTCCACCCCCAAGCGAGCTCTTCTCTTCCTTCCCGATGCCTTCGTCTCAGCAGCCGTACAGCGGGCAGACGCCCCAGTCTCTGTTCCCCATCAAAGAACCAATGACCTCCGCATACGGGGGGCTCTTCCCGCCTCAGCTACCGACCCAGGGAACTCCCACGGCCCCTGGACGGCCCCAGGAGTTCCCCCCTGCTGCAAGTGCCGCGGAGTTGCAGTGGACGCCCTGGCCTGGTCACCCCATCGTTGGGAAGAACCCCCCTTTCCCAGCAGCAGCGACAAACGGACTACCACCATTCACGAACACTAGTGTGTCGCACGCCTACCCCGCTGGCATGAATGTATCGAATGGTTACGCTGGCTACCAGCAAGCGAGGAACACTCACAGTCCGTACCCAGCGCGGAACACCCACAGTCCGTACTCGGCCCGTAATGCTCACAGTCCCTTCTCGCAAAGTTCTCACAGTCCGTACCCCTCCAGGAATGCACAGAGTCCATACTCACGAAATGCACACAGTCCGTACGGATCCAGAAATGCACAGAGTCCGTACTCCATGAATGCACACAGTCCATACTCATCTCACAACTCACCCAGTCCGTACTCCGGGCAGAGCGGACACAGTCCTGGTTATAGCAAGCAGAATATATCAGACAATGACTTTCAATTGATGCTAGGTGGCGCTTTTCTTGGCACAAGACTGTCCTCAGACATCACTGATGCCAACAGCGCCCCTAGTGGTGGACAGGGGCCACCAGGTGGGGTAGTTGGACAGGATGGGGTCTTGAAAGACTCTGCTACGAAAAGACTGACCCATCTTCCACACCCCACTGTCCGACCAGCAGGGGGCAGTGTCGTTGGCTCCCCTCAAGCGAAAGTACTGGACGACCAAGGACGCCTGTCCCATCCTAACATGACTTTTGACATCAGGACGTCCCAGCAGACTCCAACGGTGGCGACATCTGTAGGCAGCATCAGTAGCACTAACTCTACGCCCACCTCGGTGGAGGCGCCACAACTGAATGCTAACAACATTACCCCAAAGAACAATGCCTTCGTTCCTAATTCCCCCCAGAAGCTGTCTCACCCTCCTGTCCCTGCACAGCCCCCTGTGAGCACTCCCCAGACCTTTTCTCCGCCAAAGAACGTCCCTACAATGGCTCCCTTCCCTCCCAGCACCACCAACCCTGCTTGCTCAAGCGCCAGTCCTATCCCACAGCAGATCCCGGCGCCGGCTTGTTCCGTGGCTTCTCAAGACAGCGGGTTCTCCGGGAACTTGTCAAATGATCGTGGAACTCCTCTGAGCACCACCTCTACCTATGATGAGAAAGCAACTACCCCAGAGGCGAAAGAGAGCGTCCCTGTGTCTCAAAGTTTTGGCGAAACGACCCCACTGACTCATGAGTACAAAAAGACTGACACAGGAACTGCCCAAGAGTTTAAGCAGGAGTTCAATCAAGAATTCAAGCAAGAAGAGTTCAAGCAAGAGTATAAGCAGGAGTTTAAGCCTGAATTCAAGCAAGAGTTTAATCAAGAATTCAAGCCGGAATTTAAGCCAGAATTCAAACAGGAGTTCAAAACTGAGTTCAAGCAAGAGTTTAAAGACAATCAACAGCAGCCACTGTCTCATGATTTCAACAACGAAGGACGACCCTTGTCTCAGCCGATGTCGCAACCGATATCACAGCCAATGTCTCAGCCAGTTTCTAGACCAATGTCTCAACCGATGTCTCAATCGGGTCAACTGATGTCTCAATCGGGTCAACCGATGTCTCAACCACCACCAATGTCTCAATCTGGCCAGCCAATGTCTCAGCCGGGTCAACCAATGTCTCAGCCAGGGCGACCAATGTCCCAGCCGGGACAACCAATGTCTCAACCACCACCAATGTCTCAGCAACAGGGGCAACCAATGTCTCATGCAAACCAACCCATGTCTCAAGCCATGTCGCAAGGTTTTTCTGAGAACCAAAACCCAGCATCTCACGAGTTCAACAACGACAACAACCGCCATGACGGTCGACCACTGTCTCAGATGTCTCAAGGGTATCCCCCTGAAAATCAACAACAGCAACAGCCACCCCAGGCTCAACCCCAACAACACGCTCCTGCTCCCCAACAGCATGCTCAACAGCATGCTCCTCAACATGCTCCTCAACATGCTCCTCAACATGCTCCTCAACATGCTCCACAGCAACCCCCTCATGCTCAAAACTACCACGGCCAGCCCCAACCCCATCAAGTATCTCAGAGCTTCCAAGAAGATCACAATAACCTGAACAGTATGAATCATGCATTCGATAACAACCAGGCCATGTCCCAGAGCGATGACGCCCTCAGCTTCAGCGATGCCAGTTCTTTGTCCCAAAGCTTTAACGGGGCTCCTCAAGGCTTCCCGGGCCATGTTGAGAATGGCTCCATGCCTCAAAACGGCCCTCATCTCGGTCCGGCTGGCCCCATGGCTCACGCTGTTTCTATGTCCCAAGGGTTCCCTGAGAACAACTCCATACCCCAGAGCTACGATCTAGGTAGACAGACCTCCCCTAATTTAGCTCTTATGTCCAATTATGCTGACAACCCTCCCTTTACTGATAACCCTGGCTTCATGACTCCGACGTATGCTGGTAGCGAGAGCCACGATAGTTTCCCCGAAGAACCGGAACCCCATTACCCCGAGCCCCAGTTCACCCCCAAGAAGATGCCAGAAACGCCCCCTACTGTTAAAGGGCGTAAGAAGAAGCTACCTCGTAAGGATGATGCCCTCATTGAGATCACGGGCGTCGTGGAAGACTCGCGGCGCGCTCGTGGGGCGAAAGGAACACTCACCGCTGAAGAGGTGTTCGAGTACCTCGGCCAGAAGAGCAGCGTTTGCTCCTTCCAGTGCCACTACGAGTCGTGCAAAGAACGCTTCATGGACGTAGCCATCTACATCCAGCATTGTCTCCAGCAGCACCAGGCTTATATTTGTCACGAGTGCGGAAAAGACTTCACCACCAAGAGCTCCCTGTTGCGTCATCGCCACATCCACACGGGACTGCACCGTTTCGCTTGCTCCATTTGCAAAAAGACCTTTTACCGCAAGGACAAATGTCGCGCTCACATAAAGCGCCACCTGATGGAAGGAAACGCCAAAGGGGCCATCGAGGACGTCTGCGTTCCTGCGCCTAGAAAATAGACATCTACACATGTACAATATTATATACATTATATACAGCTTTAATATATGATCTTGATATCCAACTTCAAATTTATCAAACTGTTATTTTGAACTACTTTATGACAAAGAAATAGTTCGAATGTTGAGTATTGGGGAAACAAACAATGATTGAGTCTTGTAAAAGATATTTAAATATGAATATGCTTCTCACTACTTTGACACATCTCTTTACTTGACCTTTGACCTAATTAATGGTCACATGACTGACCTAATTAGTTGGTTAGCATTTGACCTAGTGACCTAGTTCTGTATGTTCTATGCTTTGGATGTTTTTGAGGCCACGGCAAGGTCCTTGCATTATCGTTGTGAAATCATTTTGAGTTATCCATGACATTTATGTCTTATTAGAGGTGTGGAAATTATTACCATGTGCTTTTTAAAGTGAAATGAGTGCTAGAGCTACTGGTATTTCTCGCGATTCTGTCTTTTTAAGACAATTTTGGTGCAAAATGTTCATTTTTTTATAGAAGGTCTTCCTTTTTGCGAATGTGGTTATTCCTCCCTCGTAAACTACGAAATCCAGGCTAGGAATTCTGAGAAATTAGCTCAAATTGTTTATGGACAAATTTTTACGGAGTATGCCAGTGTTCGGAACATTATGGGGAATTATTTTTATAAGGGTATTGTCAAGAAATATGAATTTTAATCAAGTTGATATAATTTAATATGATATATGATGGAATATTTAGTGTTGGAAAGGATGATTTAGGGAAAATGATAGTAAAAAGTTGAAGGGTTGGAATTTAGGTAACTTGTAGTGACTATTCTGTTTGGTTGGAGGTTAAACGCTAAAAATTTCAGTTTGAGTAGTCCCGCAGTTTACCATTTATACATATATGTGTGTCTATTTTCAATCATTTCAATCCAAAGAAATCGTAACAAGCTCACTTCCTCAAGATTCTAAATCTTGTGAAGAAGATGTATGTGTTCCAAACCTTCCGGTGTTGAACTATTTATAGACTGGCAAACTATTTATAGATTGATGATGTAATGTCTATATTTAGAAGCATGGTTGTGAAGTCCCGCCCTTTATCAGTTTATGAGGAGTTGCTTTATATTTGACTGTTATATATATATCTATCACTCTTCACGACTTTACAACTTACACACTTTGCTTATATGCAGAATGGATAGCCAGTAGTATTAAAGTGTTTGAATTCTTTTTGATTGAAAGAATATGTATCCATGCCCAATGCTATGCTCTGTATATTCGTGTGATGATTTTAATGAATTTTTACGATTTTTTTATTACGATTTTTTTAATGCCTTTATGTTGCAGTACCAGGGTTTGTGTAGCGTCTCAGAATATATTAGGCTGTCTTGTATTTTGAGTTTACTTTTAGCCGTTTTAATATTTTTAGTATTAATCTCTATACAGCTTAACTTTAAGTGAGCTTAACTTGCAGTTTAGTATTTTTACTGGACGTATTACACAAAAACTTACAATTTTCGGAGCTTTATTTTACTAATGGCCGCATATTTTTTCGTATTTTGAGCTGCTGTTAGTGAATGCTTTTAATTTATACATTGAACATGCTTTTATTTAGTTCATTTTGATATTTTAGTGATGTGAAATCCATTCAGAATCTCAAGCCTTTTACTTAAGCATGTCAAGATGTACCTTAGATTAATTTTATTCACCATGATATTATTATTATATTAATTATTAACATATGATATACAGGTTTTTTAGCTTTACTGGGTGTTATTTATCGTATATTTTTGCCCTTTTAATTTAATTTTTTGGACTCGCGATCTGAAAATGCTCAAATTTTATTCCCCCAAGTTTTTTGCTGCGTGCGTTGTTGCTATGGTTACCAAATTCAGGTTTTCTGTTTTTGCTTTTTACCCACCGAAATGATGTATACGATATGACATAAGTTTATATACAAGTTTTAAACGATTGTATTTATGTTTTTACCTATTATATGAAGTGATGCCCGCCCCCACCTACTAGGTTGCATATGTATATTTATCACAAACACAAGTATGCTACTATTGACGCGTACGCTATTTTAAATAATTTTCAACCATTTTGTCTATTTATGCATTTAGCCGCTTGAAGTGTAATTCAGTGGCGCATTTTACTGTGTGTTGATTGGACGATTTTTGTGTATTTACGTAGCCGCGTGCAAACCTGAACTTAGACCTTGCTTACGAGGATTGAATATATGCATATTTATATTGTGTGTAAATAATATATATATATATTTGTATTTACGCGCGTCACTTCATTATACTCAGGATAAATAGAAAATATACGGTAAATTATATTATTATGAAAAGATAAAGTAATTTGAATGATAGATATTATCATTTTAAACCAAGAAATAATTCCATTCGACTATTTCCATAAATGTTTAATCATTAAATTTAGTTTATTTTAGTTCGATTTAAAATGAAAGATAATTCAACAATTTAATGCATACAATAATTAGTATTTTGCTGAAAATGAACATTTTCCTCGCTATCGTAGGCCTAAGTAAGATATTTTGAAGTATTCTATCGACAAGATACATTAAGTTAGTTTTAACTTTTAACTTTAAATTGCTAGCTTCGTAAAATGCAAACATAAAGCTCCTAAACCTGAAACACTAACTTGAAGTTGTACATTACAAGTCCGGTTAAAGTCTTTAATGCAGATCTATAAATGTCATGTAATACTCAAAAGTTAAAAGTATTAAATTGTATAACTCTATGCAAAGGATGATGTAAAATAGCTGTACATGTGATTAGATGAGATAGATTTTAAAGGGTATATATCATAGAAATACATAGAACGGACATGAGGCTGTATGAAGCCACCTCAAGATGAGGTCACCAAATCCACCATATTGGAACTGCCCTGAGACATGATGTCACAATAGACTAATTATGATGTGACGTCATGCCATTGTTATAAGTGACATCACTGTTATTGGTGACATCACAGTACCATTGTTTCAGGATACAGGGCAGTTCCAAGATGGTGGATTTGGTTGCTTCATCTGCCAGAACCTCATGTCCGTTCTATGTATTTCTATGGTATATATACATTTAACTGTATTAAATTAATTTGGTGTCGTGCATGGTGAGGTTTTTAGATTTGAGTTCAAATTTTCAGTTCAGATTTTGAATTTGTAACGTAACATGTCCCGTTTTGAAACACACTGCCCCCTGGGCCAGTTCAATTGATCTCAAAAATTGAAATATTTTAGTGAATACTCGTTTTATGTACCCAAAATCAGTCTGATTGAAATTAAACTTATATATAACAGACTGACAAAAACATTTCTGTGCTCAAAAAAATAACATAGAATGTTATGATAACATGAACGATGAATATCAAAATTTCTTATAATTGAGTAAGATATAGGAGGGCTCAAAGGTTAATTTATTATGAATAGGCCTAGGTTTTACTCTCATAAAAGAATGAATATTGATCGATCTATCTAAGATTCTAAATTTTCAAATTGTTCCATGTGCTTAAACCATCGCTTAAAGACTTAACCCCATAGAGGTAAAATGATGATTTTAAAGTGCTTAAAAATTGGCTATAAATTGCTGAAATTGCAAAGTTTCAACTTACAAAACGCCTGCATAAGATGTGTTCCATTTTTCCTGCTAGAACAAAAAGTATTATGCTTAACTGTGTCAAAAATGCTCATTGAAATGATATTATATGAAAGAAATTTTTTATGAAATACTCAGAACATATGTATTCACCAGTGAAATGTATAGATCTATTCTCTTGAAAAATGAAACGCAACTGTGAAATTAAGTGTTGTGCTTTATACAAACTCCAAAAAGCAATATTATTATCATATTTCGATTGATATTTCTATTAATGTATCTGTTTCTGAGGGTGATATTATATTGAACAACAGCATGGTTGTGAGGGAAAAATATCCAATTTATATGTCGTGAAATTTCTATGTACAGTTACAGACTTAAATAACAGAGATTAAAGACTTTTTTTTCGAATGTCTAACATTTTATTGGATGGAAAGATATATAGGCCTATTTTGGCAAAAGTTAATAATAAGTTATGTTCTGACTTAATTAATTTGAAATTGAATGGAAATATTAGAATTATACTGTTGCTTCACCATTATAATATCACAGTTAAGATTTTAAAACATTTAAAAAATGATTGAAATCCAAAGGTGGTGATTTTGAAGTTTGATTGATTCTTACAATGAGGAGTGAACATTTCAATAATAATAAAATTATCTCAACTGGTTTTATGAAGGTTTTATCGATTGTGCTTGAAATAGAATGAGCAATCATGTTATACTACAGTATTGAAACTATATTTTGGAAATGTGAATTTTAAGTAGAGACTATTGTCTGTGAACTTACGGTAATCATGTACCAAATGTGAAATTACTACTTGTGAAAAACGCGAAGACAATCATTTAAACTTGTCTTTGACACGGATTTTTTTGTGAAACGCTTAATGTTTTTTTTTTAGTTTGTAGAATCTCAGCTTCGAAGGCTTGCATTTTATGTATTATATTTTGTGTCTTGATACAGAAATACCTCAATTATACGATTATATGTCCGTTGTGTTGATATTTTCACTTTAGAGGGTGTGTCCGCTTGAAATCCAGTACGTTTTTATTTGATGAGTGGGAATGACGTGAAATCGTATTATATTATACTTGTTAGAATCTTTTTAGACAAAAGGAATGATTGTATATTAATATATTCAGTTATTCTACGTAGTTTCACAACTTTTTTTACTGTATGATGATAATAGGACGTGAAGAGGAAACGCTCTCCAGTCATGGAGGCAGCTTAAGACACACGAATTGAACTGTTACCGGCATTTGTTAATCTTCTTTCTTTTGCCCCTCCCTGACTGGAGAGTACTTCCTCCTAGAACTAAGTTGTCATGGCAACCGATTATGTAACATATATACATACTTCACCGTTGCTAAGTTACATATATTCTATTGATGTGAAGTTGTCTTCCAAAAACACGTCACATATAAAAGGGTTTCCACAACGAAGGCAATACAATGAAATACAAGCAATAACTAATATGTCCGTAGAATGTGAATAGAGGTGTCAATGTAAAGCATATTATTTCAAACTCTTAAAGATGTATTTTTGCCATTTAACAATGTACAAGAAATATAGATTGTTTTAAGAATTTGAAAGAATTTAAAAAACTTTATTCTCTTAAAGGTATTTATAAGATGTGTCAGATATTAAGGGTCATCACTTCAAAAATATTACTTAATCATTATTAGTTGATTGTATGCACTATAGTTAACTTTTAAAACATATATTTTTGCCATTTAATGACTGCACTATAGAGTAGCAATTATCGAAGAAAGTATGAAATTTTATATATTTCAAATTTGTGATTGAGGGGATAATCGTATGCGATTATAAAATGCGTTCATGTGACTTTTAAGTCTACTTTTAAAGTGAAAGTCGACTGTTTAAGTCTTACAAATCTGCTACTTTTTTCTTGTAATATAAACTACGTTCAAAGTATTTATAATATGCTACACGAAATGCTACAAAATTTCGGCCTGCTATGTGACATATTACATAATGATTATGTAATAATAGACAATTATATTATGTCATACAGCCCAGTACAGCTGTGGAGCGTATCTATAGCTTTTCCCTGAACTTGCAGCGATATATTTTTTAAAAGTGTCGAAAAATGTACATAGGTTTATCTGACATATTGATATTATTATAACATTACAAATGAAGTATTTACATGTTTAAGATATACATGTTTCATGCTGTTAAAGCAATACTGATGATCATGTGACTATCACATGACTATCACATGACAGTCATGTGACTGATGGTCTATGTATAGTACTTTTAATAGGACAAAAGTGAAATCATACTTTTTAACGTTTCCGAAACCAATGTGGTTTTCAAAATGGTTATAGTCATTTGACCGCTTATTGCATTTGAAATGTACATATTTTGCAGATGAACCACTCGTAGTATTATACGACATATTATCTGGTTTAATTTCCTGTACTTTATTAAAGCTGCTTTTTCTAGATCTAGTGAATATTTTTAGCCCCCCACTCCCCAGAATGTGTTCATGAGCTTTCTGTGTGTTGCCCTTTTATATAATTTGTAAACTTTATAGAAATAAATCTTTTTGTACAAATGCATACCCTTGTCTTATGGTCTTCTGTGGCGACAAAATCAGCGGTGCCTGTCTCGAAGATGCTGATCGTATTTGTTATATTTCTAGGTGGCCAGGCAACGGGGTGCAGAGGCATAGAATTATGCATAATTTACTTTAGTCCTCAAGGCATATCTCTTGACTGTAGGGACATTGACTCCGTTGTGATTGAAGTAGCCTAACTGGTTAAGGCACTGATACTGATTAAGGTCATTCTTTTGAGTCTTTACTTAGCTTAAGGTGTAAATCAGTCAGGGGCGCATCTAGAAATGGCCTGAGGGGGGGGGCGGCCATTACATGGGGTGAATACGGAGTGCTCTGTGGCTTTTCCTATCTCTTCCAGGTTAATTTTGGGCCGGGGGGGGGGGAAATGGCCCAATGGCGCCCCCCTAAATACGCCACTGAAATCAGTTGTTTCATGACTTCCTTGTACTCATCAGAGACTGGTATTGGCCATAAATTGTGCAGATGTCAACTGATGTGCGGTCCACCAGGGAGAGCTTCAACAAGACCATGGGTCACCCAGGCTGGGTGGGTCATTCTCAGTTTGTCTTGGCAGATTATGATTAGTGTGGACCATCTCGGCATCTTTCTTCATTTTGCCAGATTTGCATTGTGCAACATAGTTCGACAAATCTAACTGGTGTGTGCTTGGGGGGGGGGGGGGCGAGCAAGTGCCTTGCTCATATTCCACGCCAACTTACGGAAACGAAAGAAGCGAAAGAGACCAAATATTCGGACTAGGTGCACCAAAGTAATCTACATGAGATCTTTGGCCACCAGGCAGTACAGGGCTATTCAGTTTCTCAGCCTGTTGCCACGATTACATTGTATTTTGTCTGTGGAGGCTGTTGTTACTGCTTAGTGGGATTGCCCAGAAAAGGGAGTTCCCTCCATTGGTGGCGCTCTGGTCATCCAATCACTGGGTCCAAGGTTCTATTCCAGATCACATAGATCTACATTGTATGTTGGATGCAGTTTTCATCTTTTTTCGCTTCGAGTCCTGTTTTTATTAGCCTACCAAAAATTCTTAAATACAGCAAATAAAGCCCAATCATCTGCCATGTAGAATTGCCTCTATTCTAGAAGACAGTCAATGCAATGAGAAAGAATAAAATGCTCCATTATTTGTTCCAGAACAGCTCTGCTGAGCGCAGCTCCAGAATTCTAAGTATTTGCCAATTTGTAGAAAATTATTTCAAGGAGTTCTCTGACGGTCAAAACATAACACCAAAAAGTTCATATATTCATAATTTTATTACTTTGAGTATAATATATCAGTATATAATATATATAATATGTAATGTTTGTTTGTATAACATTTTTCTATCTAAGTAGTACCAAGAAGTACTGCTTAACAGGTATCTCAAAACAACAAAGTTGAACAGAAATCTATCAACATGTAACTGACTAAAGAAAATAACGGACACTAAATACAACAGAAATTCTAGAAACTGTACATGGTGAAAAAGAATATAAAGTAACAAGAGTGAAATATTCCAAATATTTTGCGTGATATAAATACAATTGATAAGAAATAAGATATCAAAGACATGACACGCTGATATCTATTCAAACTATTCAAAATACAGCTACAGTAAAACCCAGTTTGTACGGACACCTTGCATAGTGAAAACTGTTAAGACTGCGTCCTTCAAAACGCGGCCACATTTTGATAAATAAAATTTTTCAGAATTTTGAAATAACGAATTAGTTACTCATGAATAACCAAATGTTTTATCCAATAAATTTAATTCATGACACATAAATTTGCAGTTTGACTGCCATTTTAAAATAATTTCAAGCACCTCTTTTGATAAGTGTCCGCAGAACCAAGTCTCAGCTGTATTGCTGAATAAAATTTAAAACTAATCTTAAATACAAATGAAGCATCTGATTATACAATTACATAAATACGTGTATGATATTATAAATCATGACTATAATATGATGTCTGAATGTCATAATATAAATACGAAACTAAATGCAATTTTACACTTGATACAAATAAATATTCAGATATACACGTATATAACGCTAATTCAATGAAGAAAGTACATGGATTATTGCTTTTATGAAAGCAATTAACTGAAATCATTGAAATAAACTTGTGTAATTAAAAGTAAACTCTATAACGAGACTACCAATTACACACATAAAACAACTAATCATAACTAAACATAATCAACATTATAACTAACATAACATTTATATAACATTAATATGTAATTTAATATATAAGGAGTACTAATAAACTTGATTTAAAGACACAATTAACTTTAGAGCAATCCAATTGCTATTCAAATAGTCATACTTAAAACATCAAAATTATCGAGTCGACAAAAAGTTCAGTTCAGTAGGCCTACAGGACACAGGAAAAGATTGCCGACCAAAAATGTAAAACACTCCTGCTATGAAAAACACTTTAGAACTAAATAAAGTATGATCTATTTGAATCAAATATGATATACAATAGACAAAACTAACCAAGAGCTAATAAAGACAAAGTTGCGAATATGCTAATGAGATATCGTACTAATGTACAATATTGTTCCGTCACATGACATTCCAATGAAATAGAAGATATATTTACAATAAGTTACATTTTATTCCAGTTGCATGAGAAAATTCACATATATATACTGCCTTTATTTTGCTCTGCCTTCATCGTATAATTCACATGTGCAATTTAATTTAGACACATGTAAATTTAAATGTAATCAAATTTATACTTCACTTTCATATATAGGAGACTTCCAGTTTTAACTTCAACAAAGTTACCTTTCCTTAAGAAGACTTCCAGTTTTAACTTTAACAAGGTTTTTAACAATGCGTAATGCCCTTCACAAAATACTTAACATCGATTCAACAACTCGTAAAGCCATTCCATTTTTAGATAAGACTCGCAAAATCGAAAACAGATTAGTCGCTGAAATCTCTAGTCATCATCACATTTCCAACTTCATTGTTTTTGCAGAGTTTAAAACCATATTTCAACATCACTGTAACATTCTTTATCATAAGACATTTAAAATCAAAAACTTACTTTATTAACATTTTAATAGAACATCTGTAAATGTCAAAGCTTTTCTGTCACAAGTCTTTCGTCATAAGTTATCACTAACTCGCCAACGGCCATAATCACAAGTTTATACATCTTTTACGCAACTTAGGCCACACATAATTGATTCTTAGCTTCGCGGACCCGCCGACACGAAAGATTTTCTGCCGATTGAAAAAAAAATTTTTTTTGATATTATAAAACTTTTTTTTGTCCTACCGACCGACCCCATAAAAAGTGCCTTGAGAATATCCGAGAAGCTAAAGATCAGTTTTGTGTGGCCTTAAGAACATATTTTCAACACTTTTCTTTTTGATTTCATTGATAAACCCTTCAGTGAACATGAAATTGAACTTATGCGTCCAACTAACTCAGTAACAACTACTTCCAGCTACAAGATATCTTTCCATCAAAAAGCTTCCTCAATAATTACAATAAATTTAACAACAATTTCCTTTCATGTTTTAAAAACATTTCTAGACACTTTCAACACCATAGCCATCCTAAATATTTCTGAGCAAACCTTGTAAAGTTCTGGTTGGACCAGTTTAAGACCTTTTCACATTTTTAAACAAACAACATTTTACGAGTTGCTTTAACTTAACGTGGAAAATGTTTCACATTTCCAAATTTTACTAACAAACTGATTCCTTTCTTAAAATGATAGCCGTTTTTTCACAATTAATTTGACGAGGAAACCCAACATCCACGCAGTTACTGCCAGTCAGCGAACTTATTGATAACAATATTTTAATAAATCTTTTCAGCAAAATCAGATCAAAAATGTTCCATTCTTCTGTGTTGCAAGACCAATTTCAGTGTACCAATTTCAGTCAGTCTTATTTAAACTCCAAATCTGGGTGAATTTCCATGTTTTAAGAAGGAAGATTGGAAATCTGGGTAAAACTTTCTCAAATCGTGATAATAATTTTAACATCACACATAAAACTTTTGAGCCTCACCTCGCTAAAAGTTGCTTTCAATCTTGATCTGCTTATTTTCTCTCATAAATAAATTACTGAACTATGATTTTATGTTATACTATTTACAATTATGTACAATGGAGATTTTGAGAATAAAAAATCTATTGGCCTATTCAGAAGTTATTTACAACATTTAAAGAGAAGGGTTCATTAAAATCACTTTTGGAGACAACTAGAGATAAAGACTCCTAATAACTGTAAATTTCAGCATTACGACAAAGACCTCCGAAAATATTTTAAAACTTAAGCTGTATAATTTGCCATTGATTATTATCGACACATAATAAAAGAATAGAATATTACTGCCTTTAAGAAGGAATAATTGTCTAAACAATTACGGACAAGTATTATGTACAGAATACATCGGCTAGCCATAGAAGTTCATTGCTAAAACTGTGAATGCATTGGTATTTTTGGTGTGTGGCTAATAAAAAAGTAGACAGATTTGTAAGCATGATCAGACAAGACTTGTATTACACATATTCATGTACGTATGTATGTACAGGTTTTCAAATTTTCAAGACAGACAAATTCAAACAACACAGAGCTCGGCATTATGGGACTTCGTGTAACCTTTTCTTCGTAGAATTATCCAGTTTGGGAAAAAAGTTTATTAAGAATATAGAACCTACATTAGTATCATTACATATAAAACGGGACTGGTAAAGATACTATGTTTTCTCTTAGGTTCTATAACCTTTCAAAATCTGCTTTATACAGTGGTCACTGTGACAAAAACTCACCAAACCATCCCCTTCGTAAGATCTTCAGTCTGCACCAACTCACAAATTTACATTGAAACAAGAATCCGGGGGTTGCATAACAGATATTTGCTAATAAAAATGGCCGCGAGAAGACCACAACCCCGTCAGACTGTATATAATGGGCAGTTGCTCGTCACTGTGACTACTGCATATATAGCCAGATTTATTAAACTAATTCTATTAAGAATTAAAAAATTACTTGTAAGGCAGTGCAATGTTAATATTAAAGTACTTATTGATGAAATGACTCTGATGGCACACCCAGATTAGGCCAACGATAAAAATACTTGATACAATGAGACAATCTACGACATAATTTTAAGCATTTTATGCATATCTTGTTTTATAAGCACGGACATGAATAAACTATCCATAATTTCAAATGTGACAACTTTTAACATCCAATATGACTGTAAAATCACCACAGGACAGTACATACACATACTGAAATAACTTCAGTGTCTTCTTCTGAGCACTCAACATGTTACATAACATTCTATAGACAGTTTCAGATTAGAATTAAGAATTCTGAGGTGTTCTAAAAACATTTCGAAAACATTCTAAAAACAGTTAAGCCTGATTTGGGTCATCACCGACAGTAAAAATGGATATGTGCAACGGGAGTTTATAAATATAAAAGGCGAGACTATACTGTATTGACAAATACTAAAACCTGTACATTTTTTACTCTACTATTAAGATAGCGTAGTTACGGGGGACATGCAAATATGAACTTCAGATAGAAAATTTGAACAACACCAAAAGCGTAAAATGTAAAACTGCATCTATCAACATTGCATTTATTGTCATAATAGTTGATACTGTACCGTGGTTTTGCTAAAAGTACATGATAGGAAATTGATTGCAGAAACTACCAAAGATGTACACAGTAAGAAAGAACAGTATCTGCTGATACACAGACTACATGAAAAGGACCTGACAAGAGCGAAACTATAAAAATATTTAAAGTTCTTAAACCCAGATTCATTATATATATCTGATAATTCAAATGATTGTTTTGACAATTGCCATAGCAACCAGTACATAGAAGTGGCCTGTTACTATGGAAAGTGTTCACAACTAACTAGTACGAAACATACATGTATGTATATATGCTTGAAAGTTTTCAGGGAAGTTTCTCAGTGATATTTTCAATTGGTAACCATTGATTACTAATCAATGTTTTAAAATAAACTGAAATTGAACCTTGAAAAATGTCACTAAGAAACGTACCTGTAAAGGTTGCGACAACACGATATGAAGTAAGAAGTGTATTTCAACTAAAGGTTTTTTTCAAACAATCATCAGAATGGAAGGCACTTAAGATTCTGAAAATCAGATTGGAATTTCCAACACTCAACCAATAACTATACTCATAAGATAGACAGACAGTTGCTATGGCAATGGCATCCTTAGCAACAGTAGTTACAGTGATGGTAGCCATGGCAACAGAGACTAAAGACCTTCAGATGGGAGACAATATGATATGAATGAGCTGTTCACACATTCACGATTTTGTTCAACACAGCAACACGATTGTCTAATATTTTCTAAGTCCAAAATCGCATGCCAATCATGCTCTTTTCATTCAGAGATTGACCAGCAGATTTCCCTCCTGTTACTGTCGTACTATAGTCGGCCACAAGAGCACGACCTGGTGACTACAAGCACACCAGTGATGACTACAAGCACAGGAGGGATGATCACAGATGCACGATGCACATGACAGGGTCACGATGGCATAGTGATGACAGCATGAGTGCATCAATACACTCTCACGATGCTGAAGATCCAGACAGGACAAGGAAAATACAGCATCATGAGCTCATCGTGATACATTAGATACAGAGGTCACACAGCCCTTATAAATTCTACCAACAACTGTCAACACCATGCCAAACTTTTTCTTAATTTAAGCTTATCGCCAATAAAACTATAACATACCAATTATAATAGGCCTACCAACCTAGATACCGTAAATGTGCAATCTCAAAGGATGTATACATGAAATTTCAATGCAACTGGCATCTGAAATCCATCATTCTTGTGAAGATAAATGCTTTCCTGTATCACAAACCGATTTTGTTTTCTCTGACATGACCAGACTAGCTTCTATTTCAATAAAGACCCGCATGTGTGTAGGTTTATAAAATGAAAATGAACAAATCCTCTTTTTCTTGCCATGTCTGCTCCTTGATGATATCCTGATTCAGCATTACTCTTTTGCAGCTATTATTTTCATGCTGTAGTGTAGGCTTATAAACTTATAAGCGCAAACACCGACTGACAGCTATCATCCACAAGCAAATAACTTGTTTTTTGTATAGTTCAAAAAAGCATTATTGCTTTGAGACCCCGAGCACCACAAAGTGTTAAAATAATATGTAAATGGCACAGCCATGAGATTTGCGCAGCTCTTAAAATGTTTTTTTAGGACTTATGGTTTTACACTAACTTTCATTAAATTTATTTCATATTCAATGTATGAAAGGCAGTTATGTTACTGTTTCAAAGAAATTGAAAGACGGATATACAGAAAAATAGAGAGAAATTTAGACTAGAAACTATTAGAAAGATAAAATAGATCAAAAATAGAATAGATAGATATAGATGGATAGATAGATAGATAGATAGATAGATAGGATAGCAAATAAATAGGATTAAGAATAAATAGAATTGATAGTTAATCAGCTAAATAGTAAAAACTTACTAAAAAGGAAGACAACACTGAAAGCTGCCAAATTTAAGTCTATGCTAGATTGTTGATATTACATAATAGTGATAACAAAAACAATAACATGATCTGCATGTAGATTAATTGCTCACTGTTACATAATCGTCAGTTGACAAAGATTATGTAACCTTAATTTTGTTATTTTTTCTTGTTGTCTGTTTTGAAATGAAATGAATCACATGTTAATAATTTAATTTAGCTTGTCAAAGCTTATAATTAACTATTCGATAAAAATAATAGATACAGGGAATATTAATGGACAAAATTGAATTTTTAAGACACTTTTGAATATGAATATGTCACGTTTTGTTAAATTCGAAACTAAATCATTGATAAGAAGCTGGTCCCACTTGACCTAATTTCCTGCTGTCGACCATTGATGTTGAGACCATCACTGCACAGATTTTTGAAACCTTTCTTGTGCTAAGTTTCGCTTTGCGAAACGCGCGAATATTAAATAGATAAATAAGATTGATAGATAATCAGCTAAATGGTAAAAAGGCAGACAGCACTGAAAGCTGCCAATGTCAAGTCTATGTTAGATTGTTGACATTACATAATAGTATAAATATATATATAGTAATACAAAAACAATAACATTGCATGTAGATTAACTGTTCACTGTTACATAATCATCAGTTTATAAGATTATGTAACTTTAATTTTGTTATGTTTTCTTGTTGTCTGATTGAAATTAAATGAATCACATATATTAATAATTTGATTTAGCTTGTCAATGCTAATAATTAGCTTTTCCATAAAAATTATTGGTACAGGATATATTACTAGAGAAAATTGAATTTTTAAGACACTTTTGAAGATGAATATGTTATGTTTGGTTAAATACGAAACTAAATCATTGATAAGAAGCTGGACCCACTTGACCTAATTCCCAACTGTGGACTGTTGATGTTGAGACCATCACTGCACAGATTTTTGAGTCTTCTCTTGCACTCAATTCGCTTCGCTCAACGGCCTTCGGCCGTTTCGCTGCGCGAATATTATATACCGTAATATGGAGTGAACAGGAACACTGGAGTGAATCATGACAGAATAGGAATGTGTTTTAACTACTTCTACTTAATCCAGGTCCGTAATTGTAATTTTTGGCACAATTATAGCATACATAGTAGGGTATACATTGTGGCGTTGTTTTATAATTCTAACTGCAGGCATTGAGGAGCTGCAGCACTTTGGAATTGAGTTCAGAATTTTGTCAACATTTTTTTTGCATGTCAAATATATTTCAATGTTCATTCATAAGTAGCAATCACCTAAACATGGCAGGAAGTATTATCTTATAGAAATAGAGGACTGTTCCGACTTAACCCAAAAACAAGGGGTGAATTGGGACAGTGGTTTTTCATGAATAAATCATTGAATATTAGAGATATCCTTTAATGCTCCTGGAGATATTTGGACCTTGAGTTCGGACATAATTAGGCGCCATATTTTGATCAATAAGATAATTTGTGACCATGCTATGACAGAAAAATCCTCAATTCTGTCCCAATTCACCCCATATTACGGTACATAATCTTTTATTGACATCCTCATATAATAGTCTTAGGCCTATACGGTCTATCTATCTATCTATCTATCTATCTATCTATCTATCTATCTATCTATCTATCTATCTATCTATCCATCTATCTATCTATCCATCTATCCATCTATCTATCTATCTATCTATCTATCTATCTATCTATCTATCTATCTATCAAATCTATCTATCTGTCTATCTATACATGAAATGTTACTGCAATTTCAATAAGTATGAGTTTCTGCAATGGGATAGTGAAACGTAGCAAATAGAGTTCATCTGGTTGCATGGTTGAGGAATTGAACTACATAGCTAAAATCTAATCTGAATATCACAAAAAGGTGTTACAAAGCCTGTAACGTGTCTCACTGGTGTCTGAAATGAACTCAGTGGACAGTGACAGTTGGTGTTTTTAAACTGCTTATCTTATCAACTATTCAAAGTCAGCTGGTCACTGAAGCCGAATAATACATTTCTCATTGATTTCCACGTTGAATTGATGAATTTGGTGGACATTTGATAGCTCATTGACCAATCAGGCAAGCTTAAAATGGAGGTGATCAGAAATTAAGTGATTCTATTCAATACAGTCATGCAGGTAGGCTAGTCTTCAATCAATTGAGCATTACACATTATGTCATGTACCTGTTTTTGGCCAGTTGTTCAATTACATGGAGCTTTTTCTATGGCTAAATGTGTAGTCTATTGTGAATTTTTTAAATAAATATAATATTATGTTCAATATTGAAAAAAAAAACAACAACAAAAAAACAATTATTTCTGTGATAAAGCATCATGAGTCGATTTGATCAGCAAAAATCGTCGCCGATTATAAAATATGTCATCTGGAGGTCGGCCACTTGTTCAGCACAAGAGCAAGACTGGGAACACTGGAGCATGACTGCTGAACACATGAGCATGATTGCATAATTGTGGTCGATGAGAATACGATCTCTGCACGACCTCTTTGACACAAGAACATGATGGAACCAATCGTGATTTTGTGTCCAAAATTTTTAAACATGTTTGAAATTTCTTGGCCTAATGACACAAGCCCAAGACTTGATCAACACAAGAACACGATTGCCAACACATGAACAAGACTGATCAACACAAGATGAACACAAGGCCATGATTCTGGACTCTGAAAATTTCAGGCAATCGTGAGCTTGTCTTGAAGCCAAATCGTGAATGTGTGAACAGGCCATAAATATTAATACAAATTTTGTTTTCAATTTTCAATCACTGCAAGGAGCAGTGCCGCATAATTAGGCAGCTGTCATAATCAATCATTCTGATGTTCTATGATTTTAATGTTCAATCAATAACTTAATCAATAACTCCTCCTTAATTCAATGCCTTGCGAAATCTTATTAAGATAATTTGCAAATCTAATCTATACATTAATAGATAAGAATTTATCCAAAGCTAAACTAATCATAATGTGACATAATTATGATACTTCTTAAAGTATTTCACACTTGGTTAATTCATAAGAAAACATATCTCTAGATTAACACCATCTTACAGATAGTAAGTTTCTAATAGAAAGAAGTTTTTAACCCTCTAAGACAATTTGAGCCTTGTATAAACACGCTTTCAATGTTTAAGAAGTTCAAACCCTCAAATCAACAAGTTGTGATGTTCCTGTGTGGTTGCCATAGCAACAGTAACTATGGCAATCGCAGCCATAGCAACGGTAGCTATAGTGACGGTAGACATGGCAAAAGTAGTCTTCCAGCTTCTAGAACGAACTGTAGCTATGGTAATGGCAGCCATAGCAACGGTAGTTATAGTCAATGTAGTGATGGTAGCCATGGCAACAGTAGTCTTTCAGCTTCCAGAATGAGGCTGAATATCACAACCCAGACGCAATCAATCCTTCCACGTAACAAATCTGTCAAAAACGTCCCAAGACGCAATAGTCTTTCAATTTGCAAAAGTTCTTTTCAAAAATTTTCTTTTCCAACAGGGTGCAAGACTGTAAGTTTAAATTGATCCAATCATGTGAATGTTGCCGTAGTTACTGACCTCAGTTACTGACATGTGACCAGAGCTGGTGTCTTGTTATCGGAACCTTTCTCAAACCTGCAAACAGAAAGACACACTGGTGTCATGATAGCTGGAGCATTTTTGCCTCTAGGGACACTGCAATAAACTGTTGTGACATCCGAGCAATAGCCATGCACAATATATTGTTACATTGTAACATCAAGAAATCACTGCAGATGTAAGCAAACGAACCACAATGATATTCATAGTAAAATAAATGTCTGCAAATTAGGTCAAAGACGTTACAACTTCGTTTAAAAAGATCTAACGAAGTGGTCGGCGTCAAAAACTCCATAAATGGTAGTCCACTGCCAGATGATATCGAGTGTAGTTGACTAAAGTGGACAAGGCTTTATTAATATCATTCAAATATTTTATAGAAAAGCGCCAGTTGACATTATGTCATATAACCATCAAACAGTTCTCACCTCAATTCGGACACCGCTGCTGTTACGTTAACACAAGTAACTTTTCCAAGGAGGTCAGTCTTCTCGGTAGATGGCACTGTAGCAGAGGGAGCCACTGCAGTAGAGGGCACCACGGTACTAGATTGCCCCATTTTAGAATCTTGTATCCCTCTTTCGTCTTCTGGTACTTCGATGGAACTTTCCGTGACTGGTCTTTTATCTTCGCTAACTGACGACCTGATTGTACTTGATGAACTCGGAGAGGTCTTACTGTAAATATCTTTGGTTGAAGCTTGAATAGAACTGTTAGAAGTGATTGTTGAACTGGGTTCGGTCTTATTCTCCGCTGTGGACTTGCTGGGGAATGAGTCGCTCCAGGGAGGAATACAGCTGGAGGATTTGGGACTAAGGAGAGGCACTGGAAAGGAAATGATTTGAAATTTAACTTCAAACATCAAAGCTGATAAAATGTCGCAAGTATATTATTACCATAAAGTATAGACACTGTATTATGCAACCAACACATCACTACCTCTATTTCTAGCACATTTTACACCCTGAGGAAAGAGTGCACTGACATGAGAGTCCATACCATAGGCAGGGGTTGTTTTATAATAGGACAAATGTACCGATATACGAGTATCTATCTGTTGATCTATATATCTACCTTTTGATCTGTCCACTGATCTATCTGTCCATTGAACTCCTGATCTATCCATCTATCATGTATATATATATCAATTTATCAATTCAGGAATTTGAAGAAAGGTTTTAAAATCATCTCGTTTCTGTCGAATGCTTATATTCTTTATGTTGAAACCAACTGATCATTTATCTACTTACCCACAGACGCATTGGGGTTCCTGAATGCCTGGATAAATCTGACGATTGACATCTTGGGAGCTTTCCTCCTGGCGCTGCCCACTGAAGCGTGACTCATGCTCTGACTACGAGGTCGCAGCACGCCTCTTAATTCAGCTACGTTCAGTAAATTGATATCCGCTGCAATAAAATGAACATATTGACTGAGATTATGAGAGAATAATAAGTATTTATCATTTAAATAACGATTCAGGAATATTGCCACCAGAGGGATAGTCTCCCAGGTTGCAAATGGCTTTCCTCCCTTGATCTGAAAAATGGAAATTGGCAAGTGGAACTCCCATCATGATGACTGCCATGAAAGTGCATTTTTCCTTGGTCTGGTTGGTTTTTACGAATTTACCAGGATGCCTTTAGGCTTAGCCGTGGTACCTGCCAGTTTCCAGCGATGATACAAACGGCCATTGGTTCTCTCAATCTTACTGAGTCTTTATTATTATTTGGATGACACAATTATTTGAACACACCTTTGAGGAGCACTTACAGAGATTGAATACTGTATTCAGCAAATTCATGATGCGAGACATGAGCTTAACCCTTCAAAGTGTTCATTTGTCAAAAAACAGGTCAAATATTCCGGACACATCATCTCAGAAGATGGATTGGGACTTGTCCAGAGAAGGTCAGGGCGGTCAAGGAATTGATTGAAGGATGATCGGGGCTTTATGTCCTGAAATTATACACTTTAGCAGCCAACAAAGACATTAGGATGACATGGAAATTAGGTGAAGGATGATTGAAGCAATAAAACAATGAAAGTGCAGCACTCTAAGCCCGGTTCTTGGTGCTCATAGCTCCAGGAGACCTGGCCAGGGCTGGAATCATCATGTCATAAACCTTCTCAATGTCGTTTTCCTTCTAAATGTCATATTTTCCTTCTATTTGGATGTTATATTTTCCTTCTAATTAGATGTACTATTTTCCCTTTACACTCCAAATCATCCAACTAAATTCCACATCATCCCTCGTTTTTCATATTTTCCGAAATTTTGTCTTATTTTCACTTTTAAGGTCCCTGTTTTTCTAATATTTCTGAGAGAAAAGCAGCAGTATGGGGGACAAAAGTCAAGTCGAGTTTAGTTACCTATACAATGACTAGAAGACACGAGAAAAAAATCAACCCCTACCTGGTTTAGCAAACTTGTTGAGCGTACTGTTCTCACTGTGATGTCGGATCTTCAAGCTCTTGCCTTTGTTTCCTCTCCGTGCTACTTCATCGATGTGGCAGATCGGCAGGGAAGCTATCTGCGCTTCCAGATCAAAATCTCTGTGAGGAAAAAATTAATTTGATAAATAAATTAATGACGATAGCAAGAACTTTGTGAGACAAGTAAAGGTTGGACATTTATAAATCATTCGGTCAATTGATGGAAGGATGATTGAGGCTATATGTCCTGTATTTATGCACTAGACCATTTAATCAAGATTTTAAGTGATTTTCCAATCAAGAAGACATTATGGCTCCAACACTTTGCCAGAGCACAAACATTAGTTTGTTCATTCTAAAATGCTTCAATGAATGGATTACATAAAACACAGTTATTTCAGGAAACAAACGCTAGATTTATATTGAAATTACAAATGAAAATGTGGTTCATTACAATACCAAACCAGTATAACATATTATAAGAAAAGGGTCCATGACAATTAACTCACCCAGTCTTGTAACGCTTGCGAGTTCTCCTGTTTCCGATATCAGTTTCTGAATACGTCCTTTTGCGAAACGCCTGGTCATCACCAGGGGGAATCTCTGTTGGGTTGGAATCACCAGTAGCCTCATTCTCAATCTTGGTTTCCTTAGCAACACCCTCTTGTGGTGTTTCAGGGAGGTTTCTCTGATTTGTGGCTGCTATATCGTATGTGGGATTACTGACAAGATCTGTGTGGTTTTCTGTGTGTGTCACCATAGGGTGAGGCACTGGATGAGGAATCATCAAAGGTTCATCTCTGAAAAAGAAAAAGAAGACTATGATTTACCGAGGTATACTTTATATATGGATGGATGATTGGGCTTTATATACTGTATTTGGGCAATTGTTAGCATGGTTAGGCTTCATTAGGACACGAGGAGGACACAGGGGTAGGCATGGATAGCGGAGCCCTCCAGCTATTATGAAACAAGTGCTTGCTAGCAATAAGTGTTGATTGATGAGAGCATCTGCTGTTTTTGAGGAATCTTTGACTTGCCGAAAGACGAATTATGAGACAGAATATAATAGGCCTACTATCTCAGACAAATGTAAAATTAGCGGAAAACAGAAGTTAACAGAGATGGAATGAAAACTTACCCCTTGCGTCCCTTGTCCCTGGCTGGTTGCAGGTACCCCTGCTGGATTAGTTCCTGATAGCGACGCCCTCTGTTGGACCTCTTGGACTTCCTGACGCCAGCGTCAAGGTCACCAAGGTCGTTTGAATCCAGGTCAAGGTCATCGCTGCTCGGCGCGTCCTCACCCCTCGGCGCGTCCTCACTCCTCGGCGTCTCCTCGCTCCTTTCTGCTGCTTCGGGCTCCTGAGGAGGAATTTCTTGGGACTTCTGAATACTTTCTTTCACTCTTGGTTTTCTCTTCTTAATGGGAATGTCTATTTTCATATCACAGTCTTCGATTTTTCGTTCTTGAGATTCTTTTTGGTTTTCATTCGACCCTTCTACGACCTGCACTTTATTGGCTGCTTTGTTTTCCTTATTTGCGTCCGATACGACGGTCGCTGGTTTCATATTGTCTCTCGGTTTGAATAAGTTGACGTCCAACTGGTTGAGGCCGATCTGCGAGTTGGATTTAGCACGTAACATATCTTGGTCCGACGGCACAACGGCCGAGCGGATGACTCTCTCTTGGATTTCACCGACAGTCAGCATGAACTTACTTTTAGGGGGAGGGGCCACAGGTGGGGGTTGTTGCGTGGAGATGGGGCTCGCAGATGGGTTTTTCTCATGAGAATACATTGCTTCTATGACGTGATCAAGGACTAATTTACTCAACTGGATTGATTCTGGTTTTGACGGGACATCGACACCTAACGATTTGACAGCATCTTGACGTAACCTAGATTCGATACTACGTGCCATCTCCGCCTCTTTATTCTTCTTGAGGCTGTAATCTAAAATATGATTAACCCCTGCTGGATTTTGAATCTGTGACTTTTCCCTTCCGAGCTCACCAAATTGGAACCCAAGGGCCTCTTTAACTTGGCCTTGTAGAGTCTTGGAATCCAGACGAGGCTTGTCCTTCGGTTCTTGCGCACTACCACCAGGAGCTCCACTAGAGGCACCACCAGGGGCGCCACTTGATATTCCAGTTGCCATGGGGATGGCGTTGTGTACGGGGGCATTAAAAGTCGCCATTTGTGGTATTTGAGGTTTGTTGCCTGGGTTTGATATTTTTGCATGTTCACTGGAACACATCTGAGGAGAAAAGCGAAAAAAAGTTACTCAAAATACACCAAAAAATAAACAAAAACAATAAAATTTATCTATTTGGTGATAATGTCAAATAAGCTCTCTAAAAGTTCACAAAACAGAATAATATAATTTCTAGTCAGAGGGAAGATTGAATTATATCCTGAATTACACAATTCAGTTCTAAATTGCAATTGAGTTCACTGTTCCTTTATTACACAAAAAACTACAACTTTTTCATATTGAACGTTAAATAAATGCTCACCTGTGCAAGTTCAAATAGTCCTACATTCTTATCACTTTGTGTCGCTCTTTCTGACCCCATTGTCAAAACGTTTCCGGTTAAATTGGTTGCTAAGTTACTCGTACTGGTTGCAGTGGAATTGATTGTTCCCGCAGGAAGGTTTGTGGCTACCATGGAAACTGGAACCGGAGTCAATTGTTGCTGCGGCAACGATACCATCAGAGGAGCCTGAGATACCATGACGGGTTGCCCGGCAACCATTGCTATTGTAGTTATTGCTGAAAAGATCAGAAAGACCAAAAGTTAGAATATATCTTTAAGTACTATTTCCACATTGTGAAAGAGAGAGATTTGAGACCCCTGGACACATAATTATTAGGAACACAAAAAAGTTGAATGAAGGTGAGCTATCTTCATGTTCAGGTAATTGAAACATTACAGGACAAAAAGAAATGTGGATTTCTAAAACACACAATGTGAAAATTTTAGACAATTAGAATCGACATTTCTGCAAAGACTGATAACTATGGAGTCACAAAAATCACAAGCTTTTTTAGAAAATTTCGTACAATCTTCCAAAATTTCCATAGAGATTTGGAAAATTCCAGTCAATTAAAATTTGCCCGAATTCCAACTTTTTTCAACCATTTTTACAAATAATGTTGGATTCAGTTTAAGGGTCTGTATTTTAAAAATACGTTTTCGATGAAGCATTATACAAGCTCAAGATTTCCATAACTCAATCATATCAAACGTTCAAATTCAATTTTAAAGTCTCAATACCTGGCGTGATGCTAGTTACGGGCTGTTGAACACTCAGGGGAGCAGGTTGCGTTGCCATGCCAATGGGGAAGATGGGAATTCCCTGGGCTGTAAGTGGGGCCCCTTGGGGGTTTCCCAAAGAGGCGCTGAAGGGATTTCCTGGACCTTTATTCTCCATGATCATTGAGGACAGCTGAGCGGAAGTAACTGTAGCTGAAAAGAAGATTAAAATGTTACAAACAGGATTACACAATAATAGCTTTTTTAATCTATCAATCCATAAAGGTAAATCAGATTTAGCATGGTGACAGTTTGTAGTATCAATCCATAAAGGTAAATCAGATTTAGCATGGCGACAGTTTGTAGTATCAATTGATTTAAATTGATCTGTTGAAAATATTGATAGATAAATAGATCAACATGATCGATAGACAAAGTATTTATAGCTCGGATACAATGATAGCAAAGCAAAGCAACTAAAAGTAATAAATAGTTATCCAATGCATGTTTCCTTTCGGTTAAGAGCAGAGGGGCTAAGCAGTATCTTTTGTGCAAACGCAGGTGGCTCACAGCTGTCAACACAAATTAAACTTTTAAGGTTACCAAGTTGGCTTTACAATATGAATACCAGTTGGAATTATTTATATTTATTTTATATTATTATACCAAATAAAATGTTAATTCTCACCATGGCCACCAGGGGAGATGGGTCCATTGTCGTCCGTGTGGGGTATCTGTCCCGTGTAACTGGTTAACGAGTTGCTAGGTCGGGTACTCGGTTTGTCTCGGTTGGTGGGCGCTGAGTTCTTCTCTGGGTTGAACCATTTGTAGTCAGGGTTGGCTTTCAAAAAGGCTTGTTTGTACTGGAAAGGAATTAGCAAAAAAGATCAGATATCATGCAATATCGTCAGAAACCTGATATTGTTTTATTCACCAAAGGCCAGACATAATTGATCTTTAGCTTCTCGGATCTTCTCGAGGCACTTTTTCTTGGGTCGGTCGGCAGAACGAAAAAAATGTGAAATTTCAATTTTTTATGATGTCAATTTGATAAAAATTGTGAGTATGCTCAATTTTTGTTCCGTAGGCAGAAAATCTGTAGGGTTGGTTGATCCGAGAAGCTAAAAATTAAAAGAGTCTTGCCTAAATACTCATATTTAGAAGTTCTGTAAGAAGCAGGCAAGTGAGGCAACAAAATTCTGCAAGTAGTGTTCTGTTTTATTTTCTGCAATCACACATGTTGCTGGCTCAGTGCTGAGTATATCAAGGGCAGTTCTGCTAAACATGCTGAAACAAAAGTACAAAACTGGCCTCTAGAGACTAGGCCTCTATTCGAGGATAAATATGCACTTTCTGAATCCACTTAATTCGCGTTTATTACAGAATTTCTTTTGGCATTACCCTGATTCTGCTAAGGTTTGCTGAATGTTGTTTTCCTAAGTGGTAATAAGATCCAACCCAGAAGCTCTAACTTCTAACATAAAAGCACCTTTCCAAACAAATCACTCATGCATGCCACTTGGCAACACTCATGCCATTTTCACAAAGTTTCAACAGATGTTTTTGGTGACAAAAATAAACATATTGTGACTGCTTTCAATCTTCCAATACTAGCTTGGCAACCTATATACTAAAATATAGACATACCGTTTTACAGATCACTACTTTATGTCAGGTTATGAACTTATGATCTCACAATTATGAGGTCATGTGACCTGGTTTTGACCAATCAGGACATACTAGAACAAATACGAGACAATATAATACTGAGTTAAAATATAAAAGATTGACGAAATGAAGAGATATTAAGATAATTATGTGCTGTTATTTTACTGAATAGCCCTACTCTTTCACAGTGCAGGAATCCGAATTTCACATTCCAAGAATTTCCATGAAATAATTTGAAGATGGATGGATGTTTGGGGCTTTACGTCCTGTATTTAAGCCTATGCACTTGGTAGGCTAATTAGGACAGGAGGAGGACACGGCACTGAGGCGAAAGGATAATTGAAACAGCCCAGGTGACCCAGCAAGAGCTGGATTCGAACCCTGGACCCAGCGATTGGCAGTCCAGCACGCTACCATTAGACCAACTGTCCCTCCCTTCACACCCAAGAATTTCCATGAAATAATTTGAAGAAGAAACGAACATACCTCATTGGCTAAACTGGTGTAAGTTGATTTCTCCTCTAATGGCAATTTGGCCCACAGCTCTCCGAGTATGCGGGTAACGGATCGATTATCAAGTCGTGGGTTCCGTTCCCGGACTAAGGTCCGATGTCTTTTGCAGAAGATGAGGAAAGCGTTCATGGGGCGTCGGACGCCAGATTTGCCCGTGGGGCTTGTGGGTTCTTCATCCATTTTTGGGAAACTGAAATTGTAAAACATATCTTATAAATATGAAGTAGTTCTACAACTTAACAATGTTTCCTTTCAATGATATTTCTTTGAAACCATTTCTTCTTTGTTACATTTTTGTAAGTCCTGTCAAGTTCTAAAAGAGCTTCAATTGTGGTAGGTCTATGCCAAAACTTACTAGTCAGATTCTCAAAGCTGTTATATATTGTAGCCCAACTTTTATAATATACCAAAGCGAAGCTACACATTTTCACAAGAAAATTTATAATTCTGGTACATACTTCTCTTATTTACCAATTTCCTTCTAAACAGAAAACTAGTATAGTATTCTGATTATTCTCTATAGCAGCATTTTGATCCTTGGAGGGGGGCACTAGCCCAAAATCTGGGTATCCATGGATAAGTGCCCTTTTTGGATCTTTCATTAGCATAGATTTCATTAAATCTCAAGGAAAATAAATAATTAGGGTGTCTTTTAAGACAAAATTGCTATTATGGCCCATTTATGGGCCCTAAAATCTTCAAGTTCTGGACCAGGGATTTCTGAAAGCTATATATCTCACAATGTTTATAATTATTGGAAGTGCCCCCCCCCCCTTCAAAGTAGCGTTAGAATGAACAGAGGCCAATAGAATGAATGACACATAAACACAACTTGGGCTGTCCTAAATGTTGACACACTGAACTGAGCAGGCTAGTGAGGCTACATCACAGGTTCACAACTTCCGTGTTTATAAATTTGTGTCATAACATTTTACAAAATGAAAACTTTAAAGAAAGTGTTACACTACTCCACTACTCTATTCCATTGACAAATATCTATATTAACATAGAGCTATAAGGGGTTGAGATATAGATCCATGATATTAAGAAAGCATTGAGGACTCTCCCCCATTTAATCTGCTGTTCTGTTTCAAAAGGAATACTGTTTCGTTATTGAAGTAAACTAATAATCAGAGTAGTGTCCTAATTCTGAATCATTGAGAAAATTAACCTTGGCCTATAATCTTATTTGATCTGCAAACAGTTAAACAAGCATGAGATCATCAGAGATCATAATATTATGTGCTAAAATATAGAAGAAAATCCTATCAGGCAGTACCACGAAATAAAAAGTTCACTTTGTTTGAACTTACTGGTGACATTACAAAGTAAAGAAATTTATAAGAAATGAGAATAGCATAATTTTAGCATAATATCACATTTCAGAATTTTTGGGTGTATAATAATTTAGTCCGAGAGTTCTCACTTCGACCTGGACTTGAAATCAGAGGTGGCAGAACGCTACCAAAAGTGGGGGGGGGGGACCAGGCTCTGGGGCACCTTGCCTACAGTAATTTTAAGGAGAAAAGGAGGCACTTTCAGGGGTGCCGGAAGGAATCACGGGCGGCAGGGGCGGTCAGATAAAAAAAGGCAAATCATATTCGCGCCAAATTCGCATGACAAATTTAAATGAAAATACACCTACTAATTTGTGTCTAAAACTAGTTAAATAAGGCCTTATAATGTTTTTTTCTTCAAGATCTCAAGGGCACCCTTGCCCCCCCTGCCCCCCTTGGACAAGGGCAGGAGGGGCAAATGCCCCCCCTGCCCCCCCTGTTCCGGCACCCCTGGGCACTTTATGTATTTTTTGGCCCAAAAATGCCGGGAGTGGGGGGGCATTTGCCTCCAGTCCCCTCTCCCAGCTGTCACCTGTCTGAAATCTAACAAGATTGGTGATAGTCATTGTGTGGCATTCAAACTTAAAGTTTCAAACTATCAAGAATGAATATTGAATAAATGAGAAGGGTAAAATAATACAGGTCATAATGGCTTGACTTTTACTGAAACCTTGGTCTTTGAGTTTCTTTGTGACACACAGTATTTGTTTGTAGAAAACACAGCTGCCAGATGACCATTGATAACATAATATATATAAACTATTTGTTTTCAATCTTTTGAATATCTTGAACCATCTTCACATCGATCTCAATTTTGCTAACAAGTTTCCTGACTTTTCAAGATAAGCAAGCTGTTTATTTGTCCCATATCATATTATCTTTACAGTGCATTGGTCTTTTTGGTAATACCCAGTACAATGTGTGCACTTATACGTGCTTGCCATCATATTATGGCAATGACATTGTTGTTGTTTTTACCTGATGACGAGTGACCAAAAAAAGGTGTAACAGGTTGATATAATTTATCTTAAAGTAGGCCTACATGAGTTCAATCATGTTTATCAATGGATCACCACAGTTAATTTCAATTAGACAAGTTCAATTCTAACCTTACTGGAATTCAAAGACTCCCTTCTTTCCAATAAATATAAATTTTGCTAATTGAAGATTTTTCCTTTAATGCAATAAATTGAACATGAGTTTTTTTTGGGGATTGGAGTGTATAATCTTAATCTTCTTCTACTTATATTCCTCCCAAACCTCCTGTAGAGGGAGTTGTGTTATATTTTAAAATCAATTTAACATTTCTCTAGAGTTAAGAGAGTTCCTGACAATATATATTTTAAGAGGCCCCAGCTAGTAATATTTTTAGTCAATAATTTGGTTGGATGAGTCCCTACTGTACATTTGCATATCAGGTAGCTGCTTTCATTTGAGTATGAGCTGCAGCCTGCAATGCCATATTAATTTTTATATCTTTATTTCATCTTTCATGAGGAACTGGCAATACACTTGTATGTAAACACACACGTGTCCCAGTGACCTTGCAGCATGTTAGCCCCCACCTGGTGCCCCAAGTTGCTTGGCTGACTGGGATGACGACTGGCCTGAGTCAGGGGCCCAAAAACCCACGTGATTATGAAAATACCCTTTAATTAAACACAATTCCTTGCTAATCTAATACATAATTGGTTCAGAGGTGCTAATTGGGCTATTAGAAGGCTCTACAAGGCTCAAAACGTCATATTTTTAGCTTTTTACAAGGGTAATGAGCACCAGAGACCATTGGGCAAATTTGCATTGACAGACTGCCTCATTAGCATAACGCAGCCATGCCGCTGCTCACAACGTTATTTTTCCGCCACTTCAAAGGCACGTAATCAATGAAAAACGCAAGGACATGATGTAATAACGCCACGAAAACGTAGATAAATCATTTCCCTCTGATTCTGACACGTATTTGTACCCGATTGGTGCGAATATTTCCCGATTTTCTTAAACTAGGTCAACCTTGTTTTGTCAGGCCTCTGAGTTGAGCTTCTCAAATCAGCTGACAGATCCAGCAAAAACCCCAGTGAGGCAATCCCAGGAAATATTGCAAAATAGGACATTTTTGATAGGGCGAAGACTTGCAACAATAAAATCACATAGCACAAACCGAAATTGCTAATTTATGAATGAGACTCATTGAGAGATTGAACTTCAGAGCTTGATGAGTGGGACTCAAGAATTCATACCCTTTTGTGCTTTCACAATCAGTGACAATGCAAATTTATTGGTAGCAACGATGACAGTCAAAACACAAACAAATAATCAAACAAATGCCTAAGTTAAGTATTTTACCGACGAAAATGAAAGTTAAAAAGCTAAATTCCTGCTTGGACAAGTCGATCAACAAAACAGTGGGGGACTGGGGAGTGGGGGATTTAAATCCTGTGCCAGAAATGAAACCACAGCCCAGCTGACATTTCTGGCATCTCAAACAATGTCAACAAAATACCTTCTCATTCAATCCTTCCTGTCAAAATATTGCCCTGACAACTGACGTATTGCATGAACTCAATCAAGCATTGGTGTAATTTGGATTACAGAGAATACTTGGATCTCCAATCAGGGAATTCCGAAGCATTAAATGTCATTTTTAGGGTCCCTTGTTGTTTATGCGTCGCCAAAACGCAAGCCAGCTGGTTGTGAAAAAATAGACTCACTGGACGTTTAAATGAGCACGAATGCTTTCAAACTGGACAAATATAACAAGTGCAACTTACCGTAGTGTTGAAATCTAGTCGACAGATCTTAAATGGAGCTTAGATCCTGGAATATTCCTTCATGAAAAGTGCTTTTTGCTTCCCGGCTCTTCCAGTGTTTGCAAAACTCACCGACCGGTGTGTGAAACAGCAAGGTCAAGGACGCTCATTACTGAGGCCCCGATGGGTGATCCAGGAATACACAAAATTACAATACACTCTTGCATGCTAAATTAGTGATGTCATCACAATGGTCCACTGACACTGGCCCAAGTAATGCTAGCAAGCTATAGCTTGTTTTGGATTTTCCAGTGGTCAAAAATTATAGTTTGACAGGCAGTGGAGTCAGTGAGTGGACTGACTTCCATGGGCTGAGAGAGTGCACTCCCACCACATAGGCCTAAAGGCCTAACAGTTTTTGTATTGCATTTGATTTTGCAATGTATAATAATCTCATTTGGCTAATAAATAAAAATTTAAAAAAAATTCAGTGAGAAAACCGCTTTTCAAACATACTTTGCTTCCATTGTCCTTAATTTAATTAATACCAAACAACAGAGTGCCATGGAGTGCCAAACTAGAAGGCCTATCAATAGACAATAACAACAAAGCCAAGAAATTGGGCCACAACTGAATTGAAAACCAGTGGTTCCAATATGCCATTTGAAATGGTATAAGAAATCAAATCAACTCGCGGCACGTCAAAGAGTGCAACAGAAAAGGCTCATTTGCTTAATCTTATCAATATTATATTCTATATATAATAACTTAAAATAATAGATAACTCTTTTTTTTTATTGATATATTTCTTTTATTGTGCAAAACCAACGCTCTTTCACTTTTAATGGCGATTGAGGCATTTTAACAAGTTCTCAAAACAGCTTTCATTCAAACAACTTAGACATCACATAAATTAATCAAACAATTATATACAGCATTCTTAAAAGCTCAATCTTGTGTGACATTCGGGCTAAAGTAGCTTTCAAATCTGTTAATAAAATAGGCTAAAATGTGACATTACCATTTGGTGAAGAATTATACAGTCCAAATTGAATACAACTCTTATGACAATTATAATGATACGTCTAATTTGAGTAAATTCAAATCATATTCATATCATGTTCAAATCAAAATTTGGTAACCATGGTAACTTAGTAACATAATTTTAAACACAGTCATTATAATTTAAGTAAGATCGTTTCAAATCAAAAATTTTGTTTATTATAAAAAAAAAGATAATTTATGAACCATGCATTATTAGTGTCACTTAAAGTTACCCAGAATGATAGGTCAGGATTCGACCTAAAGTTTCTCTAATTTTTACATTACCTTATGCAGTGAGTCCATACTAATAGGTATGCAAAATTCCTTTGCTGTACAACAGTTTTTTCTTAATGAAATGACCCAACAAACGCACTAAATGACCCCTGGATTTATTTCGGGTACGCACGGAAAAAAAGCCTGCCTTGCTTGCTTTCTACTTGGTGACGTCATCACCATTGTATGAATTTGTTAACTTGTAGCTATATATTCATAACAATGGCCATTGTGACGTCATCAACAAAGGATGTGCTGGAGGATGGAGGAACTATCTTGAAAAAGTTCAACAAATAACTAAATAATTTATGTTATCAAAGAAACACTTCAACAAATTGGTCAAAAATATTTTTTATCACAAGTTTATGTTATACTGTCTATGAAACCACCGCTATTTAGCAAAGGGTTTTATCATTCTGGGCAACTTTAAACTTTCATTTGCATCAATATACCGGGTACCGGTACATTAATAGGCCTTTAATAAATAAATTTATAACATTCACACATTTTTCATTTACACATGAATTATAAAAGCATTCACTATATAATTGATGTTGTGACAAATTCATAATGATTGGTAAAATGCAATGATTGACTATCTAATCAAAAGCGATGTAAGCTGTTAATCATGTATTGTATGCATTGATATTGTACTGTGTATAAAATATATATTTAAGAGTTATAAGTCCATAAATCTGCTGCTTTTTGGAAATTAATACATTTGTAGAATTGTATTTTGAAATGCTATTGCAATAGTTTAGTGATAATATTATGTAGCTTCACAGTGCAACGTCTGTACTACAACAGGTTACAAAATTGCATTTTATAAGTTGGTGAAAAATGTGATAATATAGAGGTACACTTTTATTGTTTATCATACCAGCTCATATCACTGCAGGAGGGGGGGGGGGCTGAGCAACTGAAATAGTTCGAATAATAATTTAACTAATTATTATATTATATCATTATATTATGTCATGATTGATTATGATGTTGTTTGCATGTTTGTACATTTCTCTCAGCTGATTACTACCGGGATCTTAAAACCATCAAATGTGGATCATTCAAAGGAAATGAACCGACTTCTGAAAAACGACTCAGATGGTCTCCTGAATTACGACTCTGACTCCGCTTATTGGTATTATTGCACACAATTATAGATGAAAGATATCTAATACATACTATAATTGATATTTTTATGAAATATTTTACTCTTCCAAAGAAAATGTTCTTTCGAAAGATTTAGACTCTCAAATATTTTTAATTATTGTCTGGACATTTTTCACTTCAAAATCATATCATCATTTACACCCTTCCAACTTAACAATAAAAATCTCATAATTCGCATGACATATAGTACACTTTTTAACGAGGGTAAACCTTTTAACATAAACAATGTTATCAACATAGTCAATCCTGCATAGTTAAATACATTGATATATTAATTGATATGCATTATTTCATATTTAACAATGATCGTCAGCTGACCAAAACTTCACAACAACTCGGCGGTACAATTTCTTCAACAAATTTTTACAAATCACACCATTTTACATAAATACAACTTTGATGTTACATTGATAAGTTTACCAGTCTGCTTTTTTGTACAATTTATTTTGAAACCCAGTTTACATTTTTTATTAATCACAGATTTTTGAAAGCGATTTAATTAATCTCCTAGAGGCACATTATACTTATAGTACTAATAAAATAGAAACATTTTCTCAGATGATCTTATCATACTTCTAAAGTATACATAAGTGACAAAATAACACCATTAATAAACTGTTTTGTGCAAGAGCTCACAGAAATTGATGGCTTTTAAACACACCATTTCATATCTATGTTTAAAAACAATTATATTTTACTTAAATGATTCAACTTTTCAGTTCTGCAGAACTCTTTAGAAACACTTTAATAAAATTTTTGTAAAATCAACATATATTTCGGTGGGTAAAAGTTCAATGCGCTTTCCTATGTTTTCAATGAACTATTCCATATCAGAATGTTTTTAAAACTTTGATAAACCATAGGAAATTAAAACATAAAAGCACAATTAACATCGTTTGAGCAGACCTTAATAATATAAGTTAATATTCTAGCACTGCAGAATAGCAATCAGCTGCAACTTTGACACTCCATGACTTCGTCTCCATCTGAAGCTTTCAACCATATAGTTATTAGAATTAAAATTTCCTTTCATTAAAGTAATTATTTCATGAAATAATTTCTTTTTAATTGACATACTTTTATTTTTTAATTCACAGCAATCAACACTGAATACACTTCGTAATTGGAGCAAGTCCACAGAGCTCAATAACTGAGCAGTGATACTATTAAATTTATTCCGCTGGACGGTGGCTCCACCTAGCAGTTGAAAAATAACTGGGTTGGAGCACAATCGGAGCAATATTTGGTAGATTCTAACCTGGTTTTTTATATCAGAACACCAATATAAATATAAGTGTATGATATAATTTATTGTGTTCTTATCCTTAAAATCCTGGTACTCCCACCAAAATTACAAGCTTGATCGATGATCATATTTTCTATATTGATTCTTCTACATGAAACCTGGGTGCCCCCAAATAAATTCTCTCACCATAAATTTAATATTTCTTATCTTTGAGCCGATCCCCTCAAAGTTTGATATTGAAAATGCTTCATGATCCAAGAACGGGCTGACAATATTTCTTCTTCTACTAAATGGAGCCACAAAATTGCGGAAAACTTTTAAGTCACTGCACAGCCACTAGGTCCGCAAACAAGCTCCGTGATAAATTGATAATTATACACAAGCTTTAATGGCGAGGACAAGATAACTTCATTACAAAGATTTTTGGCACTGTTTAAAAGCTCCGATGCGACACAAGTTTGTCTAGTGATTAAAAACAATTGATGAACACCACGCTAAGATGTTATTTAAGTGACTTTGGAAAAATCACCACTTGCCCTGACCAACTGAAATCTTGAGAGTTCTTGGAAAGGTTACACGAGTAACTCATGTGACACAGGCAACGAGGATTTGTTTCCAAACACGCCAGACTCGCCCCTCGTGTTTTTGGAAGAAGCCAACGTCAGTTTTCGCCCAGTGTTTCCACTTGCCTCCCATTATGTACAAGGGTCGCTGTTATGTACCATGTGACAAAACTGGTGACTGCTCAAGAGACCCTCTTCCTCTGCTGGTTCTGGGCTACATTAGTTCATGTTCAGAAACAAACATATGTGGCCCTAGTTACCTGTGTTACACATGTAAGTCTTTCCGAAAACCCCCAATGTGTGTAAGCACATCTGGGTCTTGGGCTAAGGATTACCTAGAGAACATTAATAACAGAAACAAAGACGGACAGAAGAATAAACAACAAATAATTTCAGATTATTTACACAACAAAACTCATTATCAATCAACAACGCAATAGCTAACCAACAGCGCCACTGATTTGCATAAAATAATTTACAACATTTGCATTGCCGTATCATCACCATATATGGTATAAACATTAAGAATATGCAAATTTTTATGAATATGCAAATTTACGCCATTAAAATCAACCAATAAAAATCAACAAACACAAGAGTAGCAAAATGCCCCGACTCAAATCAAAAAACACAATAAAAATGGAATTCAACGTATAAATTAGATTTTGTCAACTAAACTAAAACAAAAGAGATTCGTCTCGTGCAGAATGGAATTGATTAAAAGAAAAATGTCTTCATAATATTCACTTTATTTATCAATATTTCATCAATTATCACTCAAAAAGAGCATCCCGCAAAGTATTGCAAAACTGTAGCATAACGGTGAAAATAATACATAAATACAAGTAACAAATATAAACAACAAATAATAACAATCATATATAAATAATAAAATATAAAACGCAGCAGCATTGTTCGCTGCTTAAATAATTCAAACAATCATATGGAGTTGCTTGATTGAGAAATCATATATAAATGACGTTTGGAGTGGTTTTGTGACCATAATTGAATAATATTTAATTGATAAAAAATCAATAACCTACGATTCATTTCAACTGAAATATTCGGAGGGTGCATCGTGGAGAAAACGCATGACATAAATAAACACAAAGTTCAACAATAAATATATATATAACAGAAGAATAATATAATACGAATATTATAATATTTCTTATTTCTTATAAAACGTTATTGATGAAAGAATTGGTGTCGCATGGACGTAACATCACAGACATTATCATATATAGAGGGCAGCACAGTCCTCCTAAACAATGACGGTTGCCATAACAACAGTAGAACAAACAGCAGCAACAAGTTGAGTAACAATACCATATATGGGTTATCGTCATGGCAACCTAGATGACATCACAGGCGGGATGATTGAGAGGCCAGCTCGTAAAATAGAACGTACGCTTCCGCGCTCTGAGCGCGTTCCGATGACGCAGGGCTAACCCTAAAATGAAGAAAATCAAAATATATTTCATAAGTTCCAGCATCATTACAAGAGAGTTATTACGCTCTTAGAATATATATCATGTGACCTGATCCCATATAATGAATAATGAGTTCAAAGTTGGCAATGCGCATAAATTTACCAGAAATGATTAGTCAAATGAGTCAATTTGAAGCTCAAGAAGTCACATTTTGGTGATTTAATTGTCACTGCTAGTACCCATCAGGTTTTTCTTTAGACATTTCAAGTCAAATTCTGTGGAAAAATAGTTTCCCCCTTCAAAAAGCGTGTTATTTTCTCAGGAATTATGGGGTATACAATTTAAATGCCTTTTCTCAAAATTGCGATGTTTCAGGCAAGGAAAACACTAGGAGAAATTTTCCCACAACTAGATAACTTCTCCAAAGACAGATGACATTGGTGTCAAAAAACTTACAAGCCAATTACTGGAAAATTGTCATTTGGCTACAAACAAATTCTGACGATGAAACCTCACTCACCTTGTGTCATTGTAGTAGTGCCACTTGCCCCCGTTGGGATGACGACAATATGCCGTGTAGTGTCCAGAGTAGGGCGTGCCAGAGTGGTTGCTGACTGCATACAGGTTGTACTTGGCTGGCGCACCACCTGAGGAAGTAAACGACGAACAATAAGCACAAGATGGATGGATGGATTTTGTTTGTTTGTTTGTGTTTTACGCCTCTGCAGCACCTAAGTGGGCTATATCGAGGCAGGCGACCGCCGTATGATGATGAGATGAAAAGACTGAGAGTCTGGCACATACCCTATCAATTCAGGGATGCCCAGGGTCTCTCAGTTGCCCCAGCATAGAACACTGGATACAACCAGCCTCCATTTAATGTCCCATGGGCTCGGACTAAATTGAGTTCCGGGGTGGGATTCGAACCCACGCCCTCAGAGCCAGTTGACAAGCGCACTTACTGGATGGATGGATGATTAGGGCATTACATCCTGTATTAATACGATGTGCAAGCGAAACAGGAAGACAGTCAGGACACAGCACTGAGATCATGGATAATCGAGATAGTCTAGGTGACCCAGCAAAAGCTGGAATTGAACCCGGGACCCAGCGATTGGTACACGGAGTACTACCAACTAAGTTAAATGCCCTCCCCTGAGGAGCAATGAAGACTGGATGGATAAATGGATGATTGGGGATTTACGTCCAATATTTATGCACTTGATATGAGGAAGAGTGGACATCTCCCAGATAAGAATATGATAACGGTCCAATACGCCAGAATTAAGGCTTACTCTCGAAGTGAAGATTTACGAAGTAAAGTTCATCCAAGTCGTTTGGAGTAAAAACAATTGGTTTTCAAGACTTGTAAGGCCATGGTAATACTACATCTTACAAGTCTTGAATCGACTCTTCATATCAGTCATAATAATACATTTTTGACTGAATATTTTTACTGCAACAAAGCAGAATAGCAAGAAATTTCACACTTACTTCGCTCAGCTGCATATTGGGTGAGGTCCAAGTCCGTCATAGGAAATTCCACGTTAGTTGATAACTTGGATCGCAAGTACGAGCCCTGGTCGAATCTCTTAAGATCTTTGCACAAGTCAAGGAATCAGATCATATACCGTATTTTGAACTATTTTCTGTATTAAAGCACACCAATTAATAAAAGCCCACCCCTCCATAAAGAACCAATTTTAATCAAAATTCAATCAAAATATAACTATCCAAAGTTTTTAATGCAAAAAACTTTTAATCACCAATCTCATCATTACATCTGCCCACCGGACGCATAATGCAAACAATAGGGTAACAGGGAATCAAGTTTAGCATAGCGGGCGTTAGTGGAACTCTTTTTCCAGCTCTCCTGTGTTGACGAGCAGAATAAAATTATTTCCGGAAACATCAGCCCGGGAATTTACAATGGAGCCGGGGTTTCTAAGGTCCGTAACAAAGTCTAATCAGCCTGAGAGTACTGGAATATGGTGGCAATCCATGCTAATCATTCCATTTAAGACTCGGCAATGCAAATCCGTAATGTTTTCAATGGATTAAAAGTGCCCTGGGGCCTGGAATGCCAGCTCCACTGACTCAGCAACGGTACAAAATGGCAGCTTGTTCCCGGAAATAGTTTTATTCTGCTCGTCAACACAGGAGAGTTGGAAAAAGGAGAGTTCAACTATCACGGCCTATTATTCAATATGCAAAAGAGATATTCATGCCCACAGAACACCATTTATGGTCACTTTCTTATACCAGTTTACAATTGAAACAATTTAAATCAGCCAAGAACACTGTCCCGATTAATTCAGATTTCACTGAGTTCATTATTTCTATATATTTTGTGTGTACGATATGATTATGTCTGTGAAAAGTCAATTTATTACAACTTGAATTGAATTGGAAAGGATACGAATGATGAGGATTTTAGGAAATCGCTGAATACTGAAACTCTTTTTGCATCTTCGTCTTTGCTTGCATCGAGCACACGTCTGAAAATAGAAGGAATAAAGATACTTTAGGATAAAATGCAAATTACAACAAGAATCCATGGATTCAAAAACCGACCTATCAAAATTGAAGTTGCGGCGAGTGTTGCCCTAACCAATGAGCATCTGATGCGAGTGATGTACATGCTGAATGAACAGAGCTCTACTTTAGTAGACTTTAGACTGGAAGTATATTTGCAGGGCACTTTGACTCAATGTGAGGTGCATGCCACGAAGGGCAATTTTAAAATTAGCTATTTCAAATTTTTCAATGTGACAGAAGAAACATGGGACATATTTATTTCAAGAGTATATTTTAATATCCTAAGTAATGAATCACATGTATGCATGACATCTGTGAGTTTATTGTATTGGAATCATGTAGTTATGGTGTAAAATGACAGTGGCGTGTTACCAACAAGTGTCATAAGAGTTCCAGAATCATGAATGACACTTAGTGCCTGATATGTGAGCAGAAAACAAATTTATTATCAGGTGCTTGATGAATGTGGATTCTTGAAAGAGCGTAGTTATTCAATGAGTACATGGGCTGCTAAGCTGCGGCGCTGAAATGAAGAATAGGTTGTTGACATGGAAGGCATTGATGACGAATCACCTGTATGCTGGCTTTTGTGACCTAATAGAGAATTGAGAAACCTGAAAGGACAGTATGTGGAAAATCAGTAGAGTGCGTAAATGATTTTATGGGGATTGTAAGTGAATTTTAAAAGTTGCATAGTAGTTTTCAGTGTAAAGGAAGTTAAATAAATAAGCTGAAAATTTATTCTTATATTCACATTTTGCCGAAAAGATGCAAATAAACAAACTGAGGATCTTTTGAGACTATAATTCATGGCCAAAATGAATTTGAATTTACAGAATTTTTTCCATCGGCCAATTCAATTTATCTGATTTTTAAATGTTGAATTCATTCGAATTTTATTCAATTCATGAATTTAATTTATTTAAATCATTAATTGAATTATTCAATTCATGAATTTAATCAATGTAAATCATTCATTGAATTATGACCAGCACTGGTGTAAACTACCACCGATACCCATCTATCCGCGCACCTATTCTGATATATTCTAGCATGTGCTAACAATTAATATTTATCACCTGGTTGACTATGAATATCACTGTTTACAGTCAAAATATTAGGGCCTATGATATTGTAAAAAATACCACCCTTCAAGGGCGATATTTTTTAACAATTGTTATGACATCACCAGCATTTCAGCTGCCTGATGACGTCACAAACCAAACAATGGCCAAACAATAGGACTGTGATATTAATTCACACAACAGCTTGTGATATTGTTACTAAGTGTCCCTGACTTGGGTTGTTTTGTTATAATAACAGTCATCAATTGAGATGTTTTTTGGAATATCAAGACGATGATAATGATGAGACGTACAAATGGAAGAAATTTCACTGCAAATTTGTAACCATGTGAAAATCAATCCACATAGCAAGCTTAACAGAATTAGCAAAGAACTTTTTTCATGCACGAAGTACCAACAAACTTTTTTTTTCACATGCGCTGAACAAACTTTTTTACAAGGATCATCTGATCAGCTCCTGACCATTAGGCGTGGGAACACTATTTCAGCCAAGGGCTTCCTATTACATTTCCATTTGTAACACCCCCCCCCCCCACCCAGTCCGACATTTTCTGATCTGCCCCTGAAACTTGATTTTAGCCAAAAGTTGAAATAGGCCTATGTGTGGATTAAAACAGCGCCAAAGGCAGAGAAAATTTTAAGAAGAACTATTTATATGATATTTTAAAATGACACTAGTGTCATAGGTCTGGAAACACAGGTCTGGGCCAACGCCATCTTTGCTTGGGTGAAATAACAGAATCTTTGAGGCATGGTTTTGGGGTGATTTAAGACTTTAAAAAATTGGAAAAAAATTGAAGCATCTAGAATTTGCCTTTAGAAAACTTGTTGAATACTTGAAATATTTTTATCAGGCCGATTTATGAAGAAACTAGATGAATGCTGTCCCACAGGGACGTAATGGCGCCGTAATATTTTCCCAATAGGCCTATATACATTGTATGTCTCTCACTTCAAGTCACTTGCTATCACTACTGCTTATGGGTCTTGTTTGAGCCATGTATGTATGCATCTGTTTGCCAGAGGGCATAAAGATGATTTATTTATAAGTACAAAGAAAGGCTTCAAAAAAGGTGTCCACAAACACGTTTAAAAGAGAAGGAAGTGGAGAAAAATTGAGCTGAATTTATAAAATGACAAAACAAGACTTATGAGTGTTTTTTTTTTTTATCAATGATGTTGGCCCTATTATAGAGAATAACGCCAAAATCAATGTCAGTTCTTCACAGAAAATAATTGCTTTACTTTCTTCATGAAATATTAGACAAAACTCGTATATTTTCACAATATAAGTGAAAGTTTTGTGGGAAATTTTAGTTTAGGTTTAATGTTTAATACATATTTATTAAATTGGAACTTGCTTACACAATAGGCCTAAACTAATAGCAGTTACCTGGTAATGCATGTCAATGTGTAGTACCTGAGTCAGCATCACAATCACAGCAAAGTGCAATTAGCTTTGACACTTCACTGCTGACTTCAGAGTTCACCCCTCTGAGCTATTGTCAATGGCAATTTGCCATCATTGGCATTGCTTGCCCTTGCCATCATTGCTTGCCATCATTGATGAAAGCAGCCTTAAACTGACTTCATTTATTTTCGTAGTTCCATAACATTCCACCAGAGGCAAAATGGCGCTGATCGCGGCACCCTCGTCCCTCTAGTGGATATGCAACAAACTACCGTAAACATTCCACCAGAGGCAAAATGGCGCTGATCGCGGCACCCTCGTCCCTCTAGTGGATATGCAACGAACTACCGTCCACGAGATCAAAACAACGCAATGTCCACGCCATGACCCACCCTGTGTCCAAGTCCAAAACAGAGTAGCCGGCAAGATCTAACGATCTGGCCGGCGCCAATGACAGCAAACATAACATGTAAACAAAACTTCTGACATCAACCTCGAGTGCTTCGGACGCACTTTTCACATAGAAATAATGGTCGTACAGAGACGAAACTTAGCTCAAAATGTAGGAAATTAAATTTCTGAAACATTGGTACCAGTTAGAAGGTGCTGTGTCCGATATTAAGGCCTCCAGAGCGTGCTGCGTCATTGACACAGCAATTGCACAAGAAAAGATTGGATGGATACTGAGCTCTGCTCTGCTGATCTATAGTGTCACTACACAGTACACAATTACGCATAGTTTAGACTCATGCCTTGATAAGTTGATAGGAGCTCAGAAAGTTGAACCAGCTGACTGCAATAAACTAATAATGACATCGGGGCCAATGTGATCTGTTAAAGCCTGGCCATGCACATTTACATTGAGTGACATCACTGATATCACTGTGACACTAGTTGGCTGGTTGGGACCATTAATTCGGGAGAACCTAAAAGACGTGACGGAGGCACGGGACGGGACGTGACGGGCGGAACGAACTGAATGGCGTGACAACATGGCGGGACAGATTCTTTTCGCTTTAAATTAATACAGATAATCAATTATTCGATGTACACGAATGGCAGACCACTTTTTGGAAAGCATAGATCATTATCTATCGATGTGGATGTATAAAATTACCAATGACAGCCTTTATCCCACAAAAATATCACACTTTTTCACCAAGTTGCATCAAGATCATGTTAAAAAAGTTTATAAGTCATGACACCTTAGACATCAGATTTGAATGATTTCCTCTCATTTGACATTGATGAATCTGGATATATTTTATGGTCTGAATGTCGTCTTCAGCAACTTATAGATTTTATTTGGTTCAAAAGTGTCCCCAAGACCAAAAAATGAAGTTAAAATTATCTATTTTGGGCTTTAATTTTTGGCGCATATGAATTTGGGCCAAAAACTGAACATTTAAGTCTGGACTTGGCCAATATTTCCCTGGGTTGAAAATTTATCACAAAGTTAGCATTGACACTTCTTTTTATTAGAATGTCTCTGGTGGTTCAATTGGAGAAATCACCGAGTAGGGGATCAAGACCGGGGCATATCCAATCTTGTTGCATGTTGCTCCATCACTGATTTTGTTTTTTACTGTAACATCCAGAGTTATCCACTTCTCCAATGAAAAGACCTTTTGTGGTAGCACCAATTCAGGTTTCCTCATCTTTAGTATGTACAGCCCGTCCAGCTGAGGCAGACCTAATATATCAGGGTCCGTTAAGTATTAAAATCATCCTGCAATGATACAAAAGTATTTGTTGTGCTTTTTGGGAATAAAGTGTGATGTTTGCTTACTTTCTTCTGCTTTACTGAACTTTTAGTCCAACATATATCCCATATATTCATGAGCGGAAGTACCAGTCATTGATAGACATAGTAGCTCATAGTATATCAGAGCTTGTAGATCGATTTAATCCATCCATATACTAGCATATGACCACTTCAGCAAAGTTGATTCTCTGGGTGCATATGACAAGACATGATTTGGCATTATAAGGCCATTATAAGAGTAACGTAGTTTATGTGAAGAAGTCAATCTGAACATAGATTATAGAAGTTAATGATTGAGAAAAATAATGCACGAAAGTGGACCCACACACCCCGGTTTCTCCTATTTAACAGTGGACTGATTATTTTAAGGATTAGCAAACATTTTGTATGAAACATTTACAGATTTTCATGGTTTTGATATTTTGGCCTATATACTATGCATGAGTGCAGGCCCAAGTGTAGATTTTGGGGACTTAATCACAAAATTTTACACAAAGAAATTTGCGCCAAAATAGATAATTTTTAACTGCATTTTGAGGTCTTTAGACTCTTTGGAACTAAATAAAATTTATAAGTTGCTCAATATTGGCATCAGATCAGACAGCATCTCAGGTTTCATCAATGCAAGATGAGAGGAAATTAGTCAAATTTGATTAAGAAGGTGTCACTTATTTTCTACTTTTGTCATATCTTTTTTGTCTAAATTTGAGGTAAGTCATCACATTTTCGTGGATAGAGACAGAAATTGGAAAAATAAGGTTTGTCATAGAACTGGAAATAATCCAAGCTTTCTAAATTGGGGTCTGCTGTTTCTGTGAAGCCAATAGCCATGTCACAAGGGTCGTTTTTAACTTCTAAAGTGCTGTCCCGTAACATTGTCACGCCATTCAGTTCGTTCCGCCCGTCACGTCCCGTCCCGCGTCCTCGTCACGCCTTTTAGGTAGTCCCCATTAATTCATCATTGCCAATTTGGCATGACTGACAATGAGACATGCAACATAACTGAACAATAATTATTGTTCAATTGAACTCACAACCTATTTTGCAGTGCAGACAACAAGAAGGTGTCTCAAGAATTATTGATGCTGTCTCAAGAAATATGTGCCCAACGAATATATAGGTGGCGCCGCCTAGCGTAAATTAACTTTCCAGACATTTTCTTCAGAAAACCTTGCAGTCTAAAATCACGGAAAACGAGGGTATAAAGACACAATCAACTGTCACTGTTACGGCGGAAGTTTCCTTTTGTCAGTTATATGCTGGTTCTTCCTCTTGGGCGTTTTCCTTCCATGAATAGCACGGCTTTAAGCGAAAATGTGCAAGCGAAAATGGGCGATAATATACGAAAATGCAGGTATTATCGTTATGACGTCCATCTCCATTTGACATGAACCAACTGGATTAAACCCACCTCGTATGAGGTCGGTTTAAAAATAAAGAGTCTTACAAAAGAACCAGTATCTACAATATGTCAATATATACTACAGTTTTAAGGAGACACACCGGTCGAGAAATGGCAAAATTTTTTCAGAAAAGAGTAATTCAGAATTAGACAGTTTCAATAAATAAAGATGTCCACACAATAAATGCAACTAAAACTTCCTCGAGATTCATATTCTAAAACACTAAAGAACCATGTCAAACTTTCCCTTACAGTTTTGGCCATTTTCCAAAAATTGCTAATTTTACTAAATTTTGAGTGCTTTCAAAATTGTAAAAGTCTTTGTTGCCATGGCAGCAACAACCAATGACATTACCATAGCAACTTAAAATTTCAGGCTAATTCATCACTTTGTACTGTGGAGATCTGAGTAAAATTGAATAATTCTAGCTTAAACAGTTTCTTCTGCACAAAGAACTGCTGGTGAACAATAGGCCTAATATCATATCATATCATCACGGATTAATAAGATAATTACCGGTTTCTCATCCCCGTCTAAACTTTCTTCCTGAGTGAAGAGGTCGAAGCAATCGTACAGGGAAACCGGATCACGGTACTGAAATTAATTATGCAAATTTATGCAAATTAATCAAACATCAAATTACACTTAACATTCAATTTGCTTCTTGTGGAAGAGGCAATACATAATAAACATACTACACTGGGAATGTCTCCTCCATACAATTTGTAAATGGTTCACATGAAACTATATATCTTTTCTAATTCTGTGTTTTTGTGCGTCCTCTGTAAATTTTGTGAGTCTAATTATGTGTCAGGACCTCATTGGAAACCAGTGTAAACTGAATGGGACATCCTGGTGAAATAAAAGATTTTTGACTTGACTTTACTTTGACTTTTTATATCATGATTTTTAAAGATTTAAAGATCTTAATTATTTTTAATACCAATTCATACTGTACCAACATTTATTTGTTACTATGTACTTATTCAGAGTGTGGCTCCAAGCCTAAGCAGGTTACAAATACTGAATTTGGGTTCCGAAATAAACTCGTAAACTTTAAATAAATTTATGAAAATGTGAGTTTACTTACAGACTTCTTGATTGGCAGAGAAAGATCCCAAAACGGATCGAAGGTATTTGACACGTAACCGCACTGCGTACACGTCAACGCACTCTTTAATTGGCCGACAAAAATATCTGCAAAGACAGAAGGCATTTAACGTTTAAAATCCATCTTGACTGTAGATATTCTATCTCCGGATTCTTGTATAGGATCAATTTTACCTTCGGGAGAAGTATATAATTATTCTAGAGCAGTCATTGAAAATTCTGGTCTAGAACAACCTACATTTCCTGAAGGTTAAATTCATCCTATATTTAAAATCCATTTAGAGAGAATATTCTGAATCATAGTTTCACAATAATTTATTAGGATACACAAATGTAACAATCTCAACTTCCAACTCACCGACAATTTTGCTGTTATCCCTTTGAATGTAATTCTTCCAACATTCCTTAGCTTTCTCTGAGGCACTGAAAAAGTATGATAAGTACTTCAAAATCAATTGCAAATCTATGCTGGTAAGAAATCCTCTTCTAAGGCAGAATTACACAAATTCAGCTGTAAAATGCCCACAAGATTTCATTCCCAACCTAAACTTGTAAACTAGGTGTTAAGAAGTGAAACTGACTACAATTTGGCGCTGCAGAAAATTAAGAGAATAAGTTTCTTGACACTCATTAAGGCTTTTGATTAGGAATCAAAAGGGTCTATCTAATAAATCAATCCATAGCATTAAACTCTCCTTACATTCCTATGCTCAATATGATGGTATGATATTCCATGAAACTTATCATTATCCTTGTCCTGCAGGGCAATTTTTGAAAACTCAAGTTTTCTAAATCATAGATCTAACAAGATTCAATACGTTGAAGGAAACATAATCAAGCCTTTCCATGGCATAGATCAAGAAACATTTCATGATGTAGGGAGTCAGTGAGTGAGTTTGTGGTTTACACCCCATCAGCACCGGTATGGGCTAGTTAGAGGCATCCAATTCATGATGTAAGTTGCACCAAAATCACAAAATACCATTTCAGTGGATGATTTGAACAAATGAAAACATATTCCAGGATATTAGTCTCATCACATCCCTCCCCATCCAATCCTGAGTATCCTGCTCACCTTATTTTCTCCTCCCCGTCTTCGTCTTGAATCACATATTTCCGTTTTGTCGTCACTCGGTTTAAATCTTCGTGCAAACCTTCCAGAAGGTAGATCAAGAACTCTTGCGAATCTTGTTGACTGAAAAAAGTATAAAAATTTCAAAGTTAGACTTGCGATAAATTTTGAGATACTTACACTTTTTCAGTGCCCCAGAGAAAGCTAAATCAAGTTTAAATACAGAGTGGAACAGATTTCCTATTTCATAGACCACTGCAACATTATATCCCATGGAAATTAAATAATGTATTTGTTTAAATAAAATGTTGAACCGCATAAGTTTGAATCACTTAAAATCACACATTCCTGCCTTAACTTTGTTGACTGTATAGTTATTTATTTACACGTTTCAATAATTTTTTTAATAAAACAAGTTCTCAAAGATTTTGAATAGGCCTAGGTTTGGCCAACTTGTATTTTCCAAGTAACACAGTACATCTTTCCATATAAACTTTTTCAGGTCTTGTGGAATAAATTTTGCTGATCTTTGGACAATATCACAAGCTTGCATGTTCGTCAGAAGAAGATTCTCAAGATAAAACAAAATACCTACTTGTAACCACCAAAACGTGGCGCATATTTCTGAAGTTGAGCTTTGAAATCCGTCGGCGTCAGACCTGACTCTGCCCCTTGTTTCCATAGCGACTTGATTAATTTTGCAAAGGCTGCAAAAAAAAAGATATAAGACATTGATTAAATCACTGCAATGTTGCAGTTACCCAATAAGCAAAAATATTTCTATTTTCTCTACTTCGCTACTGTTACAGGGAGTGAGCTTGAGTGCATAAAGTCTGAGACAAGTTTCGATATTACACTCACTAGAAGCAAAACCTCTTCATTGTTACACACTGGAACTAATTGGTACGGATATTGGACTTGAACCGCTTCATAGCATAATGGTCAGCACAGCTGCCTTGCAAGCTAGATGATGCATGTTCAAAATCCAGCCCAGCCACTCACTGTACTAGCGGCCGTAGGCCTGATTAAAAACCAGTCAGAGGACTGAATTGGCCTCCTAGATTACACTATTGTTTGTATTAGGCACCCGGTGGGCAGATGTAATGATGAGAAGGGCGATTAATAGTTTTTTGCATTGAAAACTTCAGATAAAGTAACATTATTAAGGAATTTTGGTTAAAATTGGTCTTTATGTAGGGGGTGGACTTTCAATACAGAAAATACTGCAAACAAAAGTGCCTTTAACTCTTTTCAAAACTTCTAAATACAGTCTTAGACTGCACTGATAGCCAAACAAATCTTCATAATTACCGTTATTCATTAAATGTGGATAATCATAAATATCTTACCAGACACGAGGCCCCCCTTCATACTGCTGGAAGTGCGGTTGATATCTTCTTTGTAGGCGTCTGACAGACAGTAGTCCAGGAGCAGTTGAGTATTCGACAGGCTTTGTAAGATGCAGTTCATAAAACACTGCAAAAGAAACAAAATAATGATATGGATGGATGCCAGGGGGTTTACGTCTTGTATTTATGCACTTGGTAGACTAATTAGGACAAAGGATGACACGACAATGAGGCGAGGGATGGTTGAAATGCCATCCAACATAGGCCTAGGTGATCCACACGAGCTGGATCCGAACCCTGGACCCAACGACTACCACTGAGCTAACCCTCTCTCCGTGAAGAATTGAGGAAGTACTTAATTTAGAGAGGGCACGGAATCCAGGAAAAGTATATTTTGGAATGGTATAACTTAGGAGGATATTTACATGAAGATCAAATCAAAATCAACATAATAAAGTCTTAAAGAGAGCACAGGTGCTGCGATTACAGCCTGTTACGGATTCTGCTGCCCTACGATTCCTTATAAATGCATTTTGTATTTTGAATTGAACTGTTAAATCCCTTACTGTGATGCCCTGTGAAGCTAGGAAAATAAATATTTAATTTCTCTCTTGTCATAAAACTATGCCAAAACTAAATCGTTAACCTTCTAATCACTTGGGAAGTTAGGATACTCTCGTTTCAGCTTGTGGATAATATTAAAATTCCAAACATGGCACTTGGCACTATGCCATTTCTGAAGAGCATCTCATATTTCCACCAATTACGACTTCCTGACTGTTTCTTCATGTTTAACTATTTCTTAATAAATTCAAAACATTTATGAATTATCTGTAAACTCACGGTATTGCCTAAGTTCTTCAATCCGACCAAACCTCGGTTCGATGAAATATCAGGTGAAAGACGGCTGCCATTCTGAAAAAAATAAACAGACAACTAATTAATAAACAAGTTAACAAATTAACAAATAAAGATAAAAACATTTCATTTCCACAAAATTCTTTGTATGTTATTAAAGACTAAAATATTTGCAGAAGTCAGCAATGTTGACATCCAATATTATAAAACATCAACAAAGATCAATCAATAAATTTATGACACATACTGAATTAGTGACCCATGTATCCCAAACTGGTCGATAAAATCAATATTAACTTATCAGAGATCACTACTTAATAAAGATCTCGATCTCACGGTTCTCACCAAGTTGATGACACTAAAACATTGCAAATTGATAACACAGAGATGACCTGGGAAGAATGAGAGATATACATCCATCACATGTACCAGTTGATGTCATATTATATCATGTAGTTTATATGTCATACTAGTATTAAAGGAAGTATAAAGCCAGTCACTAAAATAAGTTTCAACTTTTATAAATAAGTTTGCACCTTTTTGCTTTAAATTTTAAAAAAAGTTTGTTGTTTTTAGAAATTGTGTCTTGCAAAAGCAAGCATGGTAGGAAAAAGTGGGGAATTCAGGCGTGATATTGCCTGGAAATTTCTAAATCTCACTGGAAATTTTTCAAAGAAAGGTCCTTATTTTTAACTTAGAAGTTATGGGAAACTTTATTCTGCTTTATGTCAAATAATGAAATTGCCTGGAAATTAAAATTTTTCCCAGGCCTGAATACAAGCATATTTCTTTACGGAGCCCTCTATCTGAAGTCCAATGTTTTTATTTTACTCTAAAGCTAAATACCGTTTTTTTGGTGAATTGAAATGCCAATTGCTATCCTTAAACATTTGCAGGTAGGTTGGTATCTGAGAAGACTGAGCTGAAATACTGAAATTTTTAGACAATGAACTATAAAGTCTTTTTGTGTTGAAATCATGGCAACAAACAGACCTTTGTGCCATGATTTCCACACAAAATGAACTTCAGAAGGTCAGGATTAACCTTAAATAGTTTGAACTATAAAGTTGGTTGTCCGTGCGCAGGGCCAGAAAAAATGTGGATTTCCAGGCAATTTGATAAGGTATGACGAAATTTCCCACGAAAGGTCGCGAATCAAGCAACTACCGGTACTTCCAAGTCAGAAATTTGGACCTTCCTTCAAAAAATTCCAATGATTTAGAAATTTCCAGGCAACCAATGACATGCCCGAATTTCCTCCTTCCAGACATGTCTGTGTGTTCAATTTTCGGTCTGTGTCTGTGATTTGTTATGCTAATTTTAATCTAATTCAATCACACAGACGTAAAACTGGCGATAATACACGTTGCTAATATTGTTTCTAATTAAAATAAATAATAAGGTTAACCTGCAGCACAGATAGGTCATACAGTGTCATCTGAAGTCCTTCCCATGCATTGATCGCTGTTATTCTTGGTCTATTGTGCCTCTGTCTGACATGGTTGCTAAGCGACTTCAGGCTGAATGCAGCTACCTCTAGTGTTAATTCTGACATGACTGATGACCTTAGGTGCTAGTGCCGATTTCTGTGATTCAAATGGTTGAGAAAACAAGGGAACCAACATCCGCCGATTGACAATGGCTTTGTGACGTCACCAGTACCTGCTAGTCCGCTGAATGCGGATAGGAACGAGTCTGAGGTAATGTCTTGAATGCTGCATGCAGCGACCTCTAGTGTTAAATAAACAACTGAGCCTCGTTGTTACAGACTCGTTTCTGTCCACATATCAGTGGACTAGCCGGTAGTGTGGTACGTCACAAAGCAATGGTGAATGAGTGGATGTTGATTGCATTGTTCTCTCAACCAATCAGATTGCAGAAGTCAGTACTAGCTACCTAAGGTCATGAAATGCGCTGGAGCCCAGATTGCGTTGTTACAGACTCAGTTCCCAACAATATTCGGCTCAAGTCCAATATACGGATAAGAAGTTCCTGAGGGACTGTTTACTTCATACACCCAGAGAATCTACCCTAGACGAATCTCTCAATCGCCTGCCATTATCATAAAATTTTGCGTCATAGCGTCGTAGCCAATCAGCGTGCAGCATTTCTCTCCACTTCAAAACTTTACCGGCAATTTACGAAACAACTATTTGCCTCCCAGAGATGTATGACCTATCATTTTGAAGGTCTCAGAGAGATCTATCCATTGCAGTTGGAATGGTATCTGTACGACTGAGCGAAATGTGTGAATAGACGTAATCGTCCTCATTTGCATAACATGCTTGAATCCATGTTCATTGGTCACCCTTGGGGGTGTGTCTGACTGAATCACTGAAGGCTTTGCTGAAGTGACTTCATAAAATCATTGCGTCACAACCGTTGTCATGACGTCACATGGGGGCTGCCGCCCCCACACCCCCGCTGATTGGTTGAAATTGTTGTTGTGATGACGTCATCAGCCAAACAACACCCTTATTGTTACACTTGGAACTATTTGGTCCTTATATTGGACTTGAACCCAACATTCAATGGACAAGTAGGACACAGCAATTTTGTGACGTTTCAAAGTTATCAAAGAGCGGATGTTCATTCCATGGATTGTTTTCTCAGCCAATCAAATCTCAGCAGTCACCACTAACAACCAAAGATCATCGCTGTGGTAAAGCAGGTTTGTCTACAAAATGGAGCTGTGGCCCCTGATGTTTCACTGAATTATTATAACATTGTCTTAATTGCCGAAACCAACCAGCAGTCCTTTTCCTAGCCATTAGCATTGGCTAATTTATCCTCCATGTGGCAAATAAAAATTTTGGCTGTAATTTAGCCACACATGTAAGCATTAGGCATTGAACTCATAAGTGCTCATAATTTGCCGCTTTGGCTAATAGAATTTTGGTCCAAGGAAAATCACTGAACACTGCTGAACCGGCAGTGGTTACGAGGGATCATCAATTATAGTATGATCATCTGATAGCAAATAATATTATTTCCTATTTCAATTGATCTGTTGATCTAAATGACATAGCTTCAAATTTCAATCCCAATCAGCCAATAATATTATGAATATTGGTTGACTTGGCTCTAATCAAACTGCAAATGTCAGTTGCTCAATTAGGCATTTCCGATAGATCCCGTTACAAGTTAAGCTATTAACATTTAAAATGTTAAAAATTTTTAGTTACAAGACCAAAGCAGTGTCATTTCATAGAACTGACAGTTACTTTAAGCAGTAAGTAAGTGATTGTTCTGCGATACTTTTAATAAAACAATACCAAGAAATGTCAAAGTTGTCTGAGGACATTCTTAATTAAAAGCTCTTATCATGCTTATAAGCTACTTAGATATATTGTAACTCTTTTTTACAAGACACTATTTATGACTATAACATTAATTTTCTTACCAGTGGAAAGTTAACAATGTACTTCATTTTTGTATACGGTCAAGAACTCCAATAGTGCAAAAATATTAAAAAATCTTTTTAAAGTATCCTAGCTCATCAAAATGAACTTCTCTTCTGAGTAACAACTTGCATTGCAATACGCAATAGACTGATGGCCCAATACTCCGATAGCTGGATAGTAAAATGTTATCTTTCGAGTAGCGGCATTGCATTCTTGTTGCGTAAGAAAAACTCTGATAAGTGGAGATAATCGAAATTACAAGTCTGAACAGTCTTATTATCAGTTCTTAATCGATATAATTTTTATCCCGTGTTTTAGAATGTGTCTCAGCTTGCACTTAACACTGTTACATTCCATACATTGCATAAGCACAATTTACTTACTTTTATTATCATCTCTTAGATTCTTATCGACCTAAGTAAATAGAAATCACATTGCCATCCACTCTCTGCTGCCCTGGACTATCCTTAACAGATGATCAGTTTTCGATCATACACAAGTCACGTTAACTACCACTTGTAAACTAAACTGGCAATCTTACATTAATACGGTGTCTTAATTTTTATCAGCCTTTTAAATTACTGAATTTTAAAACGAAGGATGTCCGAGACCGCTGACCCACAGGTGTAGGTGACAGGCAACGGCTGGTTCGAACCTGGGACTGCGGGCAAAAACTCCAAAAAGCATTACCAACTGAGCTGACTCTCCCACCCTAATAATGGACTTGACAATGGTCACAGAAGACTGAGAAGAGTGTATTCCACTGGCAGGAACAGAATTACCCCTTTCCAAAATTTTCTTTGACACTCTAAGTCTATACTGATTATCAAGACCAATACCAAATTATAACCGCTTAATCTAATGATAATCTATTAGACTATCACTTATCTCTTACCACCGTTTAACAATAATCTTAGATAAACTTTGCTGAATGGAACAATTGTTACCTTGGTGACATCATCCCTGTACATGTATTGATATTAACAGCCAATTAATCATGTATACCTCATACCTGTTTGACTTCATATGATCAATAACAATAACTTGATATCAAAAACACAATGTAAACAACGGTACAATCATGAATCAAACTAGGCACAAACATGCTCTTAAAGAGAAATATATTCCAGAATAATTTTTATCAAAAAATTTATAATTATTTTCAACAGTTACAAATCAACCATTGCTACAAGCACCAACTGGTCTAAGAGGGCTGCACTTTCTTATCTGTCAAATCATTCATCCCAGACTGGCACTCTACAGTCTGTCTCATTTCTAGAACGCACAGTCTTCGTCAAATATCGGACAAAAAAAGCACCAAAACATCACACAGGGTTCCCACTCTTTTGCCCAGTTCAAATTCAAGGTTTTTTCCAGGTTTTTCAAGGCTGCCAAAACCAATTTTCAAGGCCTAAACCTGCAATTTTTTCAAACTGATTTTGCGCCCAGGACAGCCGTCGAAGTCCACAATTTGTTGGACCATTTCAATTTTGGCAAGAGAACCCCAAATTCCAGACTTTTTCCAGGTTTTTGGAGGAAATATCACATTTTCCAGGTTTTTCCAGGCCGGGAAAAGCACAACCCAAAATTCCAGGTTTTCAAGGTTTTCCAGGTTGAGTGGGAACCCTGATCACAAAAATGTGATAAATAAATTACAAATTTGCTCTTCTATCTGTGAGTATGCATATTTCTACAGTGTGACCTATAGATGCTGAGCAATCAGGCCAAACACCAGTTCGCATGTTGTGAGACAAACTATAATGTCATACATGTACGACAGTCAAGTTGCTAGTACCAGTGATCTACTGTAATGTACATTAACTACGTGTACATGTTTTGAATTTTATTCCAATATCTTTTGAATTTTATTCTAAACTGCTAAAGCTAAGACTACCCACAAATTTTTATCACATCTGCTAACCTTGTTAATTTTTTATTGGAGGGGGGACTCCAGAGAATGCCAGCCTCCCCCCTCCATCATCATTTCGCATACAAGAACGTAACAATTATCCAGTGTCCATAGGTAAGACTCACCTTTACAAGCATGGTCGAAAAGCCTTTTTTTTTATTGTTGAAAATTTTAAAATAATTATGTTATGATAGAGTTATTGACAACTTATTCTTATTGTGAAAGAAGATAAGAGTATCCTAACTCGCCATCATATTATGTAGAACTCATTCAACTTTCTAAATGAACAATGACAAATAATTGTTAGTTCCAAATATTCAGAATTTCTCAATTAGAAAGCTATAATCAGTCCCAGATACTTGACTAATTGTCTGTCTTGACTATAAATATGATAAACAATAGCTATCCGAGTATCCGTTTTAATTAAATCTTCCAATTTTCATGAACAATCCAAGATAATTAAGATTTTCCTTTTGCGGCAGAAGGCATCATCAAAATAACCGGTTCCAATTTCTGTCATGCAATGTTCCTATTAGGCATCTGTCAGTCGATGCTTGTGTTGGATGAGTTGGATTAATTCATCCAGTAGCCATTAATGTAGCCTTGAGCCATTGAAACAGCGGAATAACAGGTAAACAGTAAACATAAACAGAGAGAAAAAGAAAAGAGTTGTTTACAAAAATAAAGTCAAGGATACTGCTATATCATGTACACATGGAAACAAATTGATTAGCTATTATATTATACATGATATATATGTCCTATGTTGCAAGTACTTTGCATGTCATATTGTAGATATTGCATGTCGTATTGTAGAAACATACAAAGCCAATAAAGCAATGCATGTATCATGCATATGTGTACCATGCAGCCATAAAGGCTTATTGATGGAGCCATGTCTCAGCATTTAGCCATTTACTATACTGTCAATATATTATGCAATGCTGTCCGTACCAGTATTTATTTTTAAAATTAAGTGGAATTTGCAAAAAAAAATTCCTGACTGGTCACAGGCCTACACACAAATTTCTGGTCACGTTAATTGCTTGATCGGTTGAAACCATAATTTGCAAGAAATTCGAAGTATTCTTGTTGATTCTATTATTAAGTTATTTTTAGCCGTCTGACCTGCTAACTCTGGATCAGGCATTGAAAGTCAAAAGTGCTAGCAACTGAACTAACCCCCTCCCCTATGAATGTGACTAAGTCAGAGATTGATTGATAAATATTTGAGTGCAGCCCTCTTGTGTTAAGGTCTTACTAATCACCAGGTGGACAGGTGAAAATATTAAATACACTCAAAACTCAAATAGAAATGGCGAGTGGCACTTACCATGATGGTTATTGAGTTTGTGGAGTTCTGTCGGGAAGAGGAGTTTGACGCCCGGTGACTAGAGACAGGTGAATCACTGGTGAGGTGTTTCTCAGGGGAGGGCGACCGCGTACTGGACACTCCGTTCACCATTGTCTTAGAGGAGGGGTTAATACTAGGAAGGACCGATTCATGCTCCGACGTTTTGTAGTCGTAACTACCAGAGTTAGTGTTGAAGTAAGACTGACTAGTCACCCCCGCCCGAGGGCTGTCGTACAATGAGTTAGAGTCCGATTCAAGAGCCGAGGAGCCTCCGGCGATATCCGCCTGGCTGCCGAATCGTTTACTACGTCCTAACGTTGTAGTGCTTGTCGGACTGCTCTTCCCAAGGCGTTCAAAGCCAGCTGTTAAGTCGCTGACTGAGTTAGTTCTTTTCCGCAAAGTGCCGGTCGTTGGTTCCAGCGGACTTTTTGTCGTGGCCCTCGGTACGTTGTATGAAGGGCGAGGGGGTTTAGAGTCAACTCGGTCGAGAGTCTGACTAATCCGCCGTACTCCGTCTGTTACACTTATCCTCCGACCATTTTCATCCAGGGGACCGGGTCCGGAGGGTAGAGGACGTGTCCGTGTCGTTCCGTATGTCCGACTCGTGGTTCCGTACCTACTCTCTGACAATCCTGTTGTCCGTGAGGGCGAGTATTTACTATACGAGCTTCCGTAAGTCGTACCGTAGTTGCTCGATCCATAATTACTCGACCCGTAATTGCTTGAACCGTAGTTGCTCGACCCATAACCACTCGACCCGTAACTACCCGACCCGTAATTGCTCGGGGTATACGTACTCCCGTAGCTTGAGCTGTAGTTGTCACGGTAACTGGTAGTTCCGTAAGAGGGGCGTCTCGTACGGCTCATGGTGGAGGGGACGTAGGTGGTCTTGCGGGTGTAGGGGATGGGGGAGGTGACACAAGCCCGAGTGCTGTGCATGGCCTTTGGTTATTGACAGCCTAGAGCATCATGGCGGCATCTGAAACATACAATTTAACATATTTAATCAAATGCTTAGCTTAAAAAGACATTCTTACTTAATTTGAAGAATGTTGAACGGCAAATTCTCAAAAGATTTCTAGTTACACCATCCTGGTCCATCCACATTTACATTTTGAAAGTCTCCCGAATCTGATATACATTATTTGAGAACTATTAACGATTAAACATTTTAAGCCCATCCTGACAGGGATGTCAAGATGTTTAAGCCTAGAAACGACAATCTGGAAATACCAAAATTTTTTGCCAAAAACTCCAATCTTGCAAGTTTCGGGGAGGGGGGGGGGAATTCCTCTATCTGGGTCTGGGATAGGAACATCTTTATTATCGGTTACCATATAAATTGTTTTTCTCATTGGATTACAATGTATATCTTGTATATCATATGATCAGTTTCACTTAAATCCAGTGAGATCTTTACCAGTTTACCAAGACATCATTAATCAAATTATCAATCTAATTATCGGATCTAAATTCCAGAAAGCCAGTTCAACATGTTCAATGCCAAGATATCAACAAGATCACAAAGTTGTGACCTTTCAGCATTTGTATCATCTTTCAATTTGATGTCAATGTCTGATCATCCTCGTCTGATCTGACAGACTGATAAATCCTCGAAAACGATAATGCCAGAGCATGCAGAAGTCCTGCCTATTTATAACATTTAGCTGTTTACAGTTTAGTATGATTCGCATTAAATTTAACAATAACAAAGTATGTTTATGAAAAGGACTATAGGATTTGGATTAACCTTGAACATTTATCAATTTTTTTTACAAGATATGTATAATTATGCAGCCTATCTTTATATTTATTTTTAAGGTTTTAAAATAATACCTCTATTCAGCAAAATATGTTAATATTAAAGGTGAACACTTTTTCCATGGTTTGTTATAATGGACCCGCCGACATTCAGAAACGTGCAATCAATAAATTTATGTCATTGGATAAAATATCTTATTCAGATTTTAAAACGAGCAATAATAATAATGAAATTGACAAAACGGACAGGCAAGATGGAGATAAGATGAATTTTTCTACAATAAAACCTACCATCACCACCTACACATGCTGGACTACTTTGCGAATACCTTGGCCTCTAGCCAATACCTGGGCCAGCAATTTCCAGTGAGGTTATTCTCTTAACATTTATAAATGATAGGCAGATAGTCTGAAATAGATAGTCAAATCCACCATTAAGCTAATCTTGCTGACGTAAACTAGTTATGTTATACTGGTGCCCTTGTATCGTTATGCATTAGATCTGAGTTTGTGGTAATCGGATAATCTACGTCAATCTGAAGCAACCCAAGGTTGATAAATAAAATATTTCAACCAATTTGTAAATAGACTTCAAATAAACTATCCTTGAGCGGTGTCAAAGTGAAGTACATGTGGTTCACAACAATTTACAAGTATAAATCTTCCTCAAATAGAGGCCTGCATTAAATACTAGCCCCCCCCTCCAAAACCTTCATCTATTATTCATAGTTCAGGTTTCTCACACAAGTAAGGTCACCTAAAAAAATGTATGAAGCAGACCAACATAAGGGTAGTCTGTTCACATGGGGGTGAGGTTTCACAGAATATTGGTCGGCTGGATCTTATTTCAACCAGTTGTTAGCAGACGTCAAGTGACGTCAGTAACATGTAACTAGATGATCCAAGACCACTAAAGACAGTGTTCTGAATCACCAATCGAACTAATTTCTCAAACTTGTACTTTCTAAGTCAACAGAAACGGGACAAAATTGCTCAACTCAAGATGTTGACTTGTCATCCGGTATTACGTGTATTTACTATTTAAAACTAATTTATAAACAAAAAACAAACAAAAAGCTCTGCAAAACTTCAACTGTTTTTAAAAAGCATTAAATAATACTGTGAAGAAAATTCAAGGAATCATAATAACCATGGAATGAACTTGAAACCTCAAAGACCTATTGATCTTTGTCATGGACTCATGTTTATTGACATATGGATCTACTTTCATGACAACTTCCCATAAATCTGCCCAAGATCACATTAATCAATGCTTATGACACACTTTGGCAACCTTTCAACTTTTTCACAACAAGAGTTTAACAAAGGAGCTAAGATCTGCAGATCTATGATGTCAACGATATAGCTTTTTTTCAATCATTACATACTGATTACCCCTTAAGATAATTTAAGGAGTTAACTTGAGACTATGTACAGTAGTGTAAGTGTACAAAGAATGAAATAAATTTATGAAAAATTTAAACATTTTACAAAGTTAACAGAACTGCTTTAACATACAGTCATAACAGTGTCATATACATACGTTTTAAAATTTATAAGAGAGCTAGAAATATAGGAGGATCCTGAACAGCACTGAAATTCCTGGTATTTTAAGTAAAGTCACAATATTTAATTGCTCTGTCTTCTTAATTCAACAAAACCACCTTTGGTATCTTAATTGTATTCATGACACAGACCACACACTGATGTATTTTGTAGTATAGGAATGTGTATTGGAATGTGTATTGTTCTTTAGTTGTGTATTGTTTATACCTGGTCTTCTAAATCCAGTAATAAAATTAAGACAACAAATGAGATTAAATCATTAAAACTACCAATTGTCATTAAATCATATCTTCTTTTAGACATCAAACAAACATTTATAATCACCATGGTATTTAGAACATAAGGCCTGAATATTAGATTCAAAATGATCCTCAATGGTCTATCATTGAGGTATTAATAACTTTTATAATACAAATAATCAGTAAATGATACATTAATTATCAACAGACAGAAAACAATATTTCACACATATTCAGTTTATCAATATGACAAATACTGAGTTGTGATAGACAAGCTGTCAACACTTTGTCAGACTGATCATTGCCAGTCTGATAAACAATTATTAATTGCACTAATTAATGGGAGCAGATGGCCTGTAGCTAATCCTACCTACTTCCTAGAAATAATCATTATTGTAGACCTGATTTAGCTAATTGCTTTGTTAGTACATTTAAGTCTAGATAATTGTGATATACTGATTGTGTGGGCCAATTCTATTTCAAGACAAGGAAAAAATAAATATATATCCGGTATGCCACTTGTCAGGTATCTAGGTTAAGTAATTGCTTAGTGGGTGTCATAGCCAACTGCATAGATGTCATAATTACCATAGCAACACTTCTGAGAATTGTATTAATAACACAGATGTAAACAGTAAAGGAATGAAGGAAATTGTAAGGCCAATGCAGAGCTAGTTGTTTGTTTAGTAAATCAGTAAACAAACATTGAAGCACTGAAGGACAGGGGATTTAGTGTACTTTACAGTCACACAATGGATCAATTGTTGATACTACATAGTTCTTTAATAGCAAGTATTGTCTGTAGATCTAGAATAGACTAGATTTAGACTAGAAGAGGTATTCTCAGATGTTATATAAGCATCTGTAACAAAGAAGTTAGGGGTTAAGTTATACCAGGTTAACAAACTCAGCAGTTTCAGGGATGAACTGTGGAGGCGAGAAGCTGTTGCAGCATCACCCCACACACTTCTTGAGACTGGGAGAGAGGTAGGCTGGTCTATAAATAACTCTGGAACCCCTCCCCTTTTCGTGTCTAAAGAAATAGACAACCTGACAGACATGGGACAGTTTTCAACTTCTGGTATCAGTTCCATTTGCTGTTTCATGGGTTAGTTGGTATTAAATGAAAATACGTTCCAAAAACACTACCTGACTCACAACAACAGTGTGTTTACGTTGTAAGATCACAAAATCGATCACAACCAGAAAATACGATTGACAACATTCGTCAACAATCTCACCTTTCCACAAGTTGCCAACCACTTTGCCCTGATATCTCAGCCGAAACGCTTTATCAGTCCAAGATACTTGTCCAAAACGATTTCGAAATCTTCCCCACCATTCTGACACCAATTAGAGTAACATCTCACCTTTCCTGATCCTGCGAAATGGAATTTCGTTCACGATTTTTCTAAATTCCCAAACAAGTCGGCCATGGCCGTGGGTCACGTGATATCTGTGTAACGCAAAGGCATCTATGGAAACGCCGACACAATTTCATAAAAACGCATTGCCGCGCGCAAATACATCTTTTAGAGACTTGATAAAAATAAATCATGACTAATTCAATCGGCCAGCATCATCATTTATCTGCTTCTGCAAAGATATGACGTTTTTACGTAATTTCAATCAGCCAATCAGAAGCCCGAATTTTTGTCGTCTGCAGTCCTCAAAGGCGGGACCTGCTAAAAAGCGGGTTGAAAAAAGCGGGGTAGCGGGTAGCGGATACACGCAAAATAAACACAGGAACAATAGGAAGCACCTTGAACAAACAAAGGGTCATTCAATTGACTGTAGTACAACATATCTGCCTGCCCGCTACTCTTTGCCCTGCTACCCCCGCTACTTGCAATCAGCTGCTGATTGGTCTTGCTAATAACTATTAAGACCTAAATGGCAGGTGAGCATGAAAGCGGATTGCACTTTAAATATGTGCAACACTGACAGTTACATTTTCTTGAATTGATTTGCCATCAGCTTTTGGGGCCTACATGCAAAAAAAAATTGAGGATTGAAGCGAAAATAGGCCTTGGTAAAAAAAATATCCATTAAATTGCTTTTAAATTTGTGATTTTAACTATGAGATTTAATTGTAAAATTCTAACTTATGAGCTCTTATATGGACTTCTTGAATGAGCTTTCAGCATATGTTTCCTGTTTGTAAAACTGAGTAAATTTGATTTCATTTGAAGAGATTTTTCTCCACATATAGATTGATAAGATGCATAGATAGATGATAGATAGGCCTAGGTAGATAGATAGATAGATAGATAGATAGATAGATAGATAGATAGATAGATAGATAGATAGATAGATCTCTTTCCCTCATCATAATAAATTCAGAGAATACTTAAAAAGTTATAGTAGTTAACAAAACACAAATGAAAAATAAATCAGAGCTGTAAACACACAAAAAAAATATTTCACTCAGAAAAGCGGAAAAACATAAATTTATGTTTACTTGTAATTGAGTGGATTAGTTCATTCAAAGTCAAGATGAAACCGATTGCTGTTGAGGTAGTTCATTAATGAAAGGCAATTAACTGACCTCAGAGTGTGCCATGATTGGCAGTATTGATTGCCTGACACATATAGGCCTAATTGAGCGGAGAGGGAGCGGGGATAGGTAGCAGAAGAAGCTACGATGGAGGGGTAGCGGGTGGAGTAACACTGGAGTTGTATCAAGTAGCTTCTGTGTTGTACCAGAATCTACCCGCTACCCGCTACCCGCTTTCTCCCAGCCCGCTTTTTAGTAAATCCCCTCAAAGACGTCTGCATGGCGCCAAATACAATCAGCTGATTTTGACAGCTCTCCAAGATTTTGACAGCTCCTCATGGAATCAGCTCAAATTTCCACTGTCCATGAAATTTCCATTGGAAATTGTGATCCAGAAAAACCTATAAGAGTAACTGGAAGGTATGGAGCACCTTGTCCTGGAGGTTTAAACAAATTTAACAGCTGGGCTAGGACTAAACTGTAAACAGCTACTGGTAGTGTCTAAGTGACAAATATAAATTGCATGTTAACAATATCTTCTTTTAATTTTGAGAGCAGTGAACTGATGATGAAAATCAGTGGCAGACCAAGACTTGCATGTGAAGGGTCGGGCCGGGCCGGGGGGAGGGGGAACGTTAGGTCGTGCTCTCATTGCTCTCTGTGCCCGATCCCCTTTCCCTGGATCCATATAACTATCAATCTTAATTTTTTTATACAATTAATTTACCATGATATAAAAATAAGTTTTTGTCAGAATGTATGTTATGAGCTGTGTTATGTTGAAAATTAAAAAAAAAACCCTAAATATTATTTTAAATACTGCTTGGAGTGGAATTACTATTACAAACTGAAAAAATTCTTCTATTTCAGAGTCATGAATATACCGGACCAGTCATGCCACTTAGTTCTGAAAGAAGTATTTCTTCCAAACTGCGACTCAACAATCGCCATTGACACAACCTTCATTAGTGACTCGCCTATCCAACAGGGGTCTCTGTATGAATTTACGGGCGATTTGGTCGGCCATTCCTGCCCACCCTCTCTCAAATCTCGGACCCTTCGAAGTGTTGATGGCCTTGATACTATCAAGTATTACAAAGCTCTTTTGCTGCAAAGAGAGTTTTTGTCAAACAGGTAAAATCAAACTCAAGAATATATATATATGATTAAAAACTCTTTATTGAGTATTCATGAAATTAATCTAATTGTAGTCTGTATAGATCTCTCCATCGAGTCATAATAGACTCTAAACTAATCTCATTATAATTGACTCATCAGTTCATCTAATTTCAATTGACTCGAGGGAAGGTAATCTAATTGCAATAAACTCAGTTAATCTAATTGCAGTTTATCCTTAGATTCCTTACCATATAAGGCATTAAGATAAGTTAATCTAATTGCAATTGACTCCAGATGAGTTTAATCTAATTGCAGTCCATCTATCCCTCTAAGTCATAATCGGCTAATTGTGCGTGTCTCATTCACATTATTTCTAGGCCTATGAAAATTCAGATTAATTCAATCTAATCTAGATCCTTTCTTTTCAGATGAGGACCAACAACGAGGACACAGAAAATTTAACTTCACTTTGCCAACTTTGGATATTTTATTCAGAAGAGGTCAAGACTAGCTGTTACAAAGTACGGACTATGGATGAAACAGACTCTAGCAGTGCTATGAGCAGCATTTAATTTGAATGCTGATTGTGAGTACAACATGTACAATTTTACACTTGAGATAAATTTGGAGGAACAATAGCCCAATTTATATTACAGGATATTTTACTCAATTCTTGGATACATTTGTCATGGGATCATATGAGTGGATTTATTATTTTGGGCCCAAATGTACTTATAGGTTTTTTAAAATACTTAAAATTCATACATTTATACACATTTGCCTATGAAGTATTAAAACTTTAAAAATACTTAAAATATTTTTATCCTTTAAATTTTTTTTCAACATTTTAAATTTAGAAATGATATACTCAGATTAAGGCCAGACATAATTGATCTTTAGCTTCTTGCCAATCTTCTCAAGGCACTTTTTCTTGGGTCGGTAGGACAAGAAAAAAAAAGCTGTAGGCTTAATTTTTTTATATTGACAATTTAATAAAATTTGTGGAAAAGCTCAATTTTTTTCTGTAGGCAGTAAATCTGTTGGATCGGTTGATCCGAGAAGCTAAAATTCAAATATATCTGGACTTAATTCAATTAAATTTGTCAACTATAACTCACAAATTTCCTTAACATCAATTCACTTTCTATCTGAAGTGTCAAAATATAACATTAACAACATAACAAACAATAAATATTCAGTTCTTGAATAGAGCATGCAACAAATTCATCAATAAAATAACAAGAATATATTTTCATAGTTTTTCTGTGGGATGAGGAGCCAATGCCTGAGGAAGGATTTCTCCGCAAGGTCCTTGAAAGTGAAACCTGTAAATATATTGAAAACAACCCTTACTTACTAATTGATGTACGGCCTAATGTAAATTTTTTATGTACCATGACATTAAAATCCATATTGTTGCAAGTAAAAGTTGAGCTCACCCAAACATGTTAGTTGCAGGCGTGTCTTCAATATTAAACTCGGCAACAGGAACGCCTCGATCTGACACCTCAGGGGCAAACATGGCCGCCGGGTAAACCACTGATGATGTACCAACCTGAAAAGAAGTTTATGGTAAGGTTCTCGGTTCTTCTCAAGTACTTTTTATAAGGCTGGTGGGACTCGGCACAAAAAAGTGAAATCTTAAGTTTTTATAATGTCGTACGTAGTAAAGGCACAGCATAAAATTTGGCTAAAAATTTGGCTAATTTTAATATTTTTACAATAAGTATGGCAAGTTCATTATTGTGTCCCCTATTCCCGATCATCTTGATAATGAAGTATTCATGAGTTAAGAATTAGAGGAATTCTTCAAGTCAAGCTTGCTATTCCTTTTATATTCTACAATATTTTAGAACAGTCTCTTATGGAGTAATTAATATTTAAAGTTATTGAATAATTTAATGGGGTTCCGAACCATGTCAATGACATTAATCATTCAATCTTACCACTAAACACAGATCGCAGTTACCCAGTTCTTGATACGCTTTGTACATTACAGTTTCGTTCAAAGATTCACCAAACCACACAACGTCAGGACGCAACAGACCTCCACAGGGGTCCGGACACCTAAAAATAAAGATTCAATTAAACGTGAGACTAACTCAAATTGGTTTACATAATTTCAGATCAATTTTAATATAACTTTTTTTTCTTTTTTATTTGTGAAAATGCAAGGCGGCACAAGAGAATGGTTACCGTGGCAACAGTTTTTCAGGAATTCTAGCTTCTATGGCATCTGGATCAGGTGCTCTGCAAAAAAAATATTTTTACACATGACACAGTGCAAAAAATTAACTCTGCTTATTTCTCTCTCAGTAAAATAAATAGGATTGGAATTGGTGTGGCAATATGGCATATTTTGGTGTGGAAATGTGGTATGATATGGGGTGGAAATGTGGAATGTGTTGCGAAAATGCAATAAAAAATTAGGCACGGAAATGTGGTCTGGAAATATTGGAAAGTTTGGTTTGAAAATGTATAATATGGAGTGGGAATGTGGCATAATATATAGTGTGTTTGGAAAATATGGCAAGGTAATATGGCATAATGAGGCGCATGCAGTCGGCAGAAATGCGGAAAAATTTGGTGTGGAAATTGGATAAATGTGGTAATAATTGATGTGGAAATGTTTAATATTGGTTGGAAATGTGGCATAATATGGTGAGAAAATGCGGGCGGCATAATGTGGTGTGGAAATGTGACATAATATAGTGTGGAATGCGGCATATTGTGAGGTTGGGAGGGGGTGGAAATGTGGCATAATGTGGGCTGGAAATATGGCACAATGCAGGGTGGAAATGTGGCATACTGTGACATACTGTGGTGCGGCAATGTGAATGTGGCACAGTTTGGGTGGAATGTGGCGCAATGTCGAGTGGAAATGTGGTGCAGAAATTTTGGGTGGAAATGTGGCCTAATTTGGGTGGAAAAGTGGCATAGTGTGGATGTTAGGAAATGTGGCATAGTGTGTCATAAAGTATGGTTGGAACCGTGGCATAATGTTGAGGGAAAATGTTACCTAATGTGGGGGAAAATGTGACATGATGTGGGGGAAAATGTGACATAATGTGGGGGAAAATGTGACATAATGTGGGGGGGGTGTGGCATAATTTGGGGGGGTGTGGCATAATGTGGGGGGGGGTGTGGCATAATGTTGGGGGATGTGGCATAATGTGGGATGGGATGTGGCATAATGTGGGATGGGATGTGGCATAATGTTGGGGGATGTGGCATAATGTGGGAGGGATGTGGCATAATGTTGGGGGTGTGGCATAATGTGGGGGATGTTGCATCATGTTGGGGGTTGTGGCATAATGTGGTGGGGATGTGGCATAATGTGGGGGATGTGGCATAATGTGGGGTGGGATGTGGCACAATGTTGGGGGTGTGGCATAATGTGGGGGATGTGGCATCATGTTGGGGGTTGTGGCATAATGTGGGGGGATGTGGCAAAATGTGGGTGGTGTGGCATAATGTGGGGGGAGGGGTGTGGCATAATGTGGGGGGGAGAATTGGCATAATGTGGGAGGGATGTTGCAAATGTGGGGGGGATGTGGCATAATGTGGGGGGGATGTGGCATAATGTGGGGGGATGTGGCATAATGTGGGGGGATGTGGCATAATGTTGGGGGATGTGGCATAATGTTGAGGGGGTGTGGCCTTGACAGAAAATTAACTTTCTTACCCCTTTCCAGCCAATGCCTCGCAGATCGGACTTTCTTTATTCACAGCGATTTTCTTACATTTTAAACATCTTGTTCTGAAGAGATTTCCTAGAAAAAAAATTCAGATTTGATTAGAAAAAATTCATCAGTGCATAAACGAATGAATAATAAAGTGTACAGAGGGCTCTGTACAGTGATAAAAATAATGTGCAAGCACTTTTAAGAGATGCTTGTAGAAAGACTGCCCATGATTGATGATAGTTGCCGCTTGCAAGCAAGCATCTCTAAAAATGTAAGGATGGCCCGCAAAAGCTTTGTAGCAGACACTTCAGCATCCAAATCCAACCCCCTGTAATGCAACTGCAGCAAAGGTCAACTTGGGTTCTTAGAAGCAAGTGTATACAATAATAATAATTTTTTTATCTATAGTTTAAGAAGCAGTTGAGGTCTATGCTAGTTAGACACCCCTTTTTCGGGTATTCAGACACATTTCTCCAGATGGACACCTTAAAATGGAACCAATCTAAATTCACATCCACAAATTGTACTTACCATGTAGTTCTATAATGTTTTCACTGCCGGCCCTTGCGTGTAGTTCGTCAATGTTCTGAGTGATGACGACAACTCTTCTCTTCTGTTTCGCAAGTCGAGCTTCACATTCAGCTATTGCTGTGTGTGCCTAGTTGACAAATTTAGTTGAATTAAACTTAAATCCTATTTATATATATAAATCCATGGATATTTTACGCTACTCCAGCCGAACTATTCATTGCTCATTCATGAAAACTTGCAAGCACCTTTCTTTCACTTCCTACAAGAACCTTATCTGGCTTTGGTCCCTTAAACTTAAACATTTTGTTATCATTATACTTATAAGCAATTTCTGACGCCCATTTCACGGATGAATACTATGCTAGTGAAAGCTAAAATATCAAATTTGACTAACTGCTGTTTTAAGTAAGCTTCAGCTCTGGGTTGAGTCCACACTGTCTGAGATGTCTTCATCATTCACGAGAGGATTATACTCCATCTTGAGTTTGACTACAGCTCTGGTCGCAGTGGTCGGGTCACCTGGACCTATGCTGAACAACAGTTTCAATCATCCTTCGTGGCTTCACCTCATTGCCATGTCCTCCTCCTGTCCTAATTAACCAATGGAAGTGCATTCGTAAATGCAGGACGTAAGCCCCAATCGTTCACCTATCCTTTCTCGCCCTTCAAATATCAAAGCTTTCTCTAAATTTTCTAAATAGCCATGAGGGGAGAGTTGGTCTAGTGGTAGCGTGCTGGGCTGGCAATCGCTGGGTCCAGGGTTCGAATCCAGCTCTTGCCGGGTCACCTGGGCCTATGTTGGATGGCTGTTTCATTCATCCTTTGCCTCATTGCCATGTCCTCCCCCTGTCCTAATTAGCCTACCAAGTGCATAAATATAGGCCGTAAAGCCAAAATCATCCATCAAAAATAGCCATAAAATAAATTCTTACAGGATTGGGGTGCTTCGTTGCCATGACTTCTCGACGATAGTGATAGAACTCCCAGACAAGAGAAGGGTCCGTTGCAAACGCATGAGGAGATGCCAGTTGCTGCAATGACATTTTATAATAAATAAACATTAAACAAGCAAGATAAAAAGCACTCTGTAGAGTGCAAAGGCCCGCCGCTGCATTTTTGCACCTTTTTATGAATCATGCACCAGGCTCGGCAACGCTAGTGCCCCTAGTGTCAGATTGGGGAAGCTCTTCCTCCTGAGAATATGAGCTCGCTCATGCATGAAGCATAGGCAGGAGACCAGCTGAAGTAATAGTGTCTAAATATTCGCATATATATATAAAGAGACTGTATCTGATGACTATGCCGCATCCGATGCATGCACAGATCTCAACCAAAAGATATAATAGACAAATCCTGTTGAGTTTCAGTTGAATCCGTTCAGTGGTTTTTCCACAATCGTGCTGACAGAAGGACAGCTAAACGGACAGACAGATGAACAGACACGTGCGAATGAAGACATTAAACCCGTCCTTCGGCAGGCCTAATTAATTTAATTAATATGGATTCAATAGATTATTAAATTTACTTGTAGGCACCCAGAGAATCTACCCTAGACGAATCCTTCAAGGACTGTGCATTATCATAGATTTGCGTCACAAGCGTCTTAGCCAATCAGCGTGCAGCATTTCCCTCCACTTCAAATGTTTAACGGCAATTTGCGTACAAACTATTAACTCCTCAGAAACGTTACACACATCATTTTAAAGGTCTTGGAGAGATCTCTCTATTGCTGTAAGTTTCGTAGCTGTAGGATTTACGGAAGTACTCGAAACAGCAAAATCGCCCTCATTTGCATAACATGTGTGAAGGCCTGTTCATTGGTCACCTTTGTGGGTGTGTCTGATTTATTCACTGAAGGCTTTGCTGAAGTGCTTGTAGGGCTCTGTAGCGACACTTTTTCTCTACATGATTCATATACATCATGATATATCACATTTGCTACAAGATACATGTGATGCCACACACCATGGTTAAATACACTTCAACATTAAATTTGGTTCATTTCTCTCCTGCTCTTATTCTAAGTACAGTGGTCCCTGTATTATAAGACTGCTCCTTCATATTTTACATGGCTATAAATTTGGTTTAAAAAAAGGTTATTTAGTTAAACAGGCACTCACAAATGTGTTATTTGTTAAGAGATCCTAATCTTAAGTACCAGGGCTAAGATGTAACATAAATTAGTTACGTAATAAAATATTTTATTCTATTGATACCTGCGCCTGCCATTTTCTCCAGTAACCTCCAGCGCCTCTGAAAGTCGGCACCCCACTTTCAGCACTCACTCCGGCCCCTGTTAGAATCACGATGTGTTTGGACTTCCCAAAGATTTCACGGAAACTTGCCAAATCTGATGACGGCCTTTTACTAGTTTTAGCCTGAAAGTTGAGAAAAAATGTTTAGTACAAGATGCAATACTGTACTTTTGGAAAATATGATTAAAGTAAAATACAAGGGATGTTAATAATCTACGCATGGCACAGTATTTAAGCTTAATTAGCTCTAACTGGAGATGGGAAGGAGACACAGGAGTGCCAGACTTATGATTATGATATTTAAATTTGTTCCAATATCGTAGACTGATGGTAGGCCTATATGAGCATGGATCTTTAGTCTTGACTAGGAACTTATAATCAGGTTGTCCAATAATGTCTCATAGCAGTAAAGGCGGCTTCTCAGCTACTCTGACAGATCAACATCAATATCAAAGGGGGTGAAGGTGGGGGGATTTAGGGGATTTAACCCCTCCCTTGGATCCATAGATCACATTTTCTTTTAATTTGATTCTCCCCTGGACATAAGCTTGTCCAGCACTTCCAGAGTCTATAAGCTGAGAGTAGGCCTAAGTTGGTAAACATACAACAGTCAATACATGCTCAGCTGCTAACTGCTCAGCAGCAGCCCAAATTTAAAGAACTGTTTTTGGAATAGGAACATCTTGTCACTTCACTTTTAGCTTACCATATTGATGTATGCCAGCCCCTGAAGTAGTCTACCAGTTAGGACAACTTGTGAACACACCAGTTTCCTGCAAATGCCTATCATTACACAAAATTCCCCAATTTCTGTGAGTTTATCTTCCTGGGCAATAAAAGTTCTTCAGTTTTCAGCTGAGTGGTGCTCTTGTCTTGAAAGTCTCACAGCGCCATCTGCCGTATTTTGCAAGAACATAAATCGTCTGCTTGCTTTTCGTCTGCTACATGTAGTACATGATGGACTAACTGAAGCTTGCCAGTTTCAGAAGATTACTGCTGCTGTAAGTTGATTAGACTTCTATCATTCAACTCAAAACATCCAAGGGTAGTGAATTTGAACAGTTTTACATTAGCACAACCAGTCATTCTGTTCCATGGCCATGGTAAATGCGGCAAATGCCTAGAGATTAATTGGAGAGATTATCACTGCCAATGGCACAGGCCAACTGTGTGACTTGCACTTTAAGAAGCTGAAAGACTGAAATGGTCATTGGAGTTTTCAGCTAAAATTCACAGTACTTATATAGCTATGTACATTTGATCCAAGCACTGTGTATTATAATAAGACCAAATGGGTATGGTGGTATTTAGAGATCGATGTACCTACTCCACGAGTTGAAGATATCCTGAGTCCTCTGTACCCACGAGTACATATCTATATTTTGTATTCTAAACTAATCTAATTATAACAGACTCACTAGTTTATCCGATTGCAATTGACTCGTCGAATTTAATCTAAATCTTTCCTTTAAAGGCATAATTCACTAAGTTAATCTAATTGCAATTAACTCTTAAACTAGTCAATTTAATTGTAGTGTATTCGTTGAGGCATAAGAGACTCAAAATTAATCTAATTGCAATTGTCTCAAAATTCAGTTAATCTCATTGCAATGGACTCAAAATTAATCTAATTGTAGTTTATTCTTTGAAGGCATAATAGGTAAGTTAATCTAATTGCATTGCAGTCCATTTATCGTTTGAAGTCATAATTGGGCTTGTCTCATTCAGAGTAATTTCTGGGCCTATGAAAATTCAAGATTAATTCAATTTAATCTATCCTTTCTTTTCAGATGAGGACCAACAACGAGGACACAGAAAATTTAAGTTCACCTTGGATATTTTATTCTAAAAGAGTCAAGACTGTTACAAAGTACAGACTATGGATGACAGCTTGTACCAACTCCAGCACTGCAATGAGCAGGATTTACTCTAAATATTTATTGTGAGTACAACCTGTACAATTTTACACTTGAGATAAATTTGGGGGAACAATAGCCCAATTTATATTACAGGATATTTTACTCAATTCTTGGATACATTTGTCATGGGATCATATGAGTGGATTTATTATTTTGGGCCCAAATGTACTTATAGGTTTTTTAAAATACTTAAAATTCATACATTTATACACACTAGCATAGTACCCGTGATAATGGGCAGAATGAGAGTAACAATGGCAGAGAGAGAGGATAGAGGGGGAATTGTAGGTGTACATGTAGGCCTATCCTTCCAGTCTTTGAAGACAGTGGGCCTTCCAGTCTTTGAAGACAGTGGGCCCTCCCTCCCTCCATTGGAGTCCAGGGAAAACAAAAAAACTACAAGTATATTTGAGAAGATTGATAGCTATTGATAGTCGTGCATAAATTATTAATAGGTGCAGTGGTATAATATGAACAGTTTGAGAAAGCACACCCACTTATGGTTGTTGTAAGATGTGAAATAGTGTTGCTTGCAAATTTTTAGTTGTGGGCATTGAGTAGTTTGGGAGGAGTAGCGTAAAGCATCCATGAATTAAGGGTATGATTTGCCTATGAAGTATTAAAACTTTAAAAATACTTAAAATATTTTTATCCTTTAAATTTTTTTTCAACATTTTAAATTTAGAAATGGTACTCAGATTGAGGCCAGACATAATTGATCTTTAGCTTCTTGCCAATCTTCTCAAGGCACTATTTCTTGGGTCGGTCGGCAGGAAGAGAAAAATAGCTGTAGGCTAAATTTTTTATATTGACAATTTAATAAAATTTGTGGAAAAGCTCAATTTTTTCCTTTAGGCAGAAAATCTGTTGGGTCAGTCGACCGAGAAGCTATAATTCAAATATGCCTGTCCTAAATTCAAATAAATATACTAACTCTATACCTGGTAACTCACAAATTACCATGATACTCAATTCGTTTTCAATTTAAAGTGTCAAAATATAACATTAACAACATAACAAGCAATAAATATTCAGTTCTTGAATAGAGCAAGCAACAAATTCAACAAGAATATATTTTCAAGGTTTTTCTGTGGGATGAGGAGCCAATGCCTGAGGAAGGATTTCACCGCAAGGTCCTTGAAAGTGAAATCTGAAAATATATTGAAAATGACGATTATTTTTTTAGTTTTCTATGAAGTATTTAAAAGGAGATGAAATTTTGCTGTGAAATATTGATGTTTAATTTTTTATTGAAAAGATGGCTAGTCTTAATAATATATTCACCAATTATGAATAAATTATTAATGTATCAAATCTGAGTCAGAACAAAATTTATATTTCAATAATTTGTCCGAGCAGGAGGTAGACCCATAAGCAAGTTAAATTGCAAAGTTTCACTGACTTCACTGAGATTTAGCTGCTAACTTCACTTTAGTGACTATTAGTTTCACTTCTGTCACTTGACTTTTAACTGGTAAAAATGACTAACTTGCCAACTTAACTTTCAAAAAAAGGCTGCTTGCAATGCATATTGTTGCATAGCATGAACTAAAGTGGGTTCGAGCTTTAATTGTAATGGTAAATTCAAACCAATGTTAGATGGATTAGGGAAAATTTCTCAGTCTCACTTAGGATTTTGTGACATCAATACAAAGAAACAGGCAAAAACTAAGTAAGTCATCACAGGAGTGACATTAACTTATAATAGAGACCCATACACTGCTTCAAAAGTGACTGCTAGTCTACTTTTAGAATATGACTGGCTAGTCACTGCTTCTTCATCAATTCACTTGTGGCTTCAAAAATCACTTGCTATCACTGCTAATTGCTGCTGCTTATGGGTCTAGCAGGAGGTCTGGAGGCTCTGAGTCGAACTTTGATTTTAATAGAAAATTAATTAGGTGACTCCTGACTCAAAAATAAAACTAGAGTTTCGATCGGGACCGATGCGAAGGGAGAGCTCTCGCATGTCGAGTGGGCTTGGTGTAGGTAGGTTGATGTCACCTTTTCGTCACTGGGAATGAGTATAAAAAGAAATAGTGTGTATCTTTCATTAGATATATTTCAATGTAGCGAACTGTGACTCTGTTGCATATATGCAGCATCAGTAACAAAGCACCCGGGACTAGTTTTTGCACTGTATTTGGCATTTTTCCGAAAGTATATATATAGAATGGTCTGCATTTGGTCAGCATTTGGTCAGCATTTGGCCTGCATGATGAGAATTTTGGTCTGCATTCTCCTAATCTCCTAGAAAAATTCTTGGTTATTTATGCTCATTACCTTTTTTTTAAACTACCACTTAAAAGACTGGATTTTATTATTTTAAGACAGGGTCTTGTAATCAACTGTGGATTACAGAGAGTGGAAATCATTGATGATGGCTTAAATGCAATTAATAGAAACAACCTCGATTGGATGAAATTCTAGATTATACAGCCTGCAAAACAGATTTGTATAGCCTTCTTGAAATAAACTTTGTTGATAGGGGTATACATGGGTCTCAAAAACAGATGGGGTGTCAAATGTTGGAATTTAAAGGAAAAATGAATGTCTCATGTCCCATTTTATCGAAGCATAAATGATAAAGAAATGTATCAAATGTTTGTCACTTTTTATTAGTCAATCTGTCAGTGTCTCTCGATTTTTAAGAGGGCCAGTGTCCCTGTGTCACTTTTTAAGAAGGGCAGTGTCCCCATGTCGATTGTTAATTGCCATTGATTATTGAACTTCCTCAACAGCAATAGGTCAGGTGTCATCTTCAAGTGAACTAATCCACTCAATTACAACAAGCACATATAATGGCACAGCATCGCCCATGCCCCGCATGTTTTATCCTATGTTAATCCTATCCGTTAGCCAGTTTATCCCGTTCATTTATCCTATCCATTTATCCTATCCATTTATCCTCTCCGTTTATCATATCTGTTTATCCTATCCATGTATCCTACCCGTTATCCTGTTTATCCCGTTTATCCTATCCGTTTATCCTATCTATTTATCCTATCTGTTTATCCTATCCGTTTATCCTATCTGTTTATCCAGTACCCCATAAGCACTGGTTCATCCCCTGTTTATCTTATCTATTTATCCTATTTGTTTATCCTAGGGGAGACCGGGGTAAGTTGTGCCATTTTTTTCGTCAGGCTGATTTTCCGAAAAACTAAAGCTTAATCATGCAATCTGAAAATCAGACATCAAAATATAATATGTTGGCCAGAATCAACCAAAGTTTCAGGGCAGTCCGACCATTGGGAAGGTCATGGCAGGCATTTGAAAAAAGTAGGTCAAGTGGCACAACTTGCCCCGGTGCCGGGGTAAGTCGTGCCGCATGACGGGGTAAGTTGTGCCGCCTAATTTATTCCAAAAAAATCTTGTATTTCACCCATTTCTTCAGATAGATCATTTGTATCATGTGTTTAACGTATGACTGACTTGTTACATGAAACTAATCAGACATTTATGAGCTATTTTATACACAAATCAAAATGATGACAAAACCAGAATTATTTATTGTTTAGAGGAAGTTATAACTCTTTAAACATGTGTTCCTTTCAGTGTAAGTTATTTCACAACATTTTTATGCCTTGCGTAAAATTTAGACAAAAAATGATGAATAAAATATTAATTCCTATCTCATATCATTGGCACAACTCACCCCAATCAAAACGGCACAACTTACCCCAAATTGATTTTCTGGATGAAACTGGTTGTCAAAAATAAACAAACCAAGCAAAATGAAATCTAACAACAGAAATGTCAAGATATACCTCTGAACTCCATCCTACCAGAGGGACATCATCTTATTACTAATACCAAATGACTGAGAAACCAGAATGTCAGTCCTCGGCACTTCAAGTTTTCAGCAACAAAATTGAATTTATTAGTGTAGCTTTTCATACCATTATTTTTGGTAGTTTTTTTCTTGGTGCCTGATGATGTTGACCAAGTGGGTATATATGGGTGGCATTGCCTTCTTTGCCCAGTTCTTCATTTAACCCCAACAGTGGGCGGCACAACTTACCCCGTGGCACAACTTACCCCGGTCTCCCCTATCTGTTTATCCTATCAGTTTATCCTATCAGTTTATCCTATTCGTTTATCCTATCCATTTATCCTATCCATTACCCTATCCGTTGACCCTATCCGTTTAACATATCCATTTATCCTATCCGTTATCCCGTTTATCCCATTTATCCCGTTTATCCTATCAGTTTATCCTATCCGTTTATCCTATCCGTTTATCCTATCTGTTTATCCTATCCCTTTATCCTATCCGTTTATCCTATCCATTTATCCCATCCGTTTATCCTATCGGTTTATCCTACCCATTATCCTGTTTATCCCGTTTATCCTATCCATTAATCCTATCCGTTTATCCTATCCGTTTATCCTATCCGTTTATCATATCCGTTTATCCTATCTGTTTATCCCATCCGTCTATCCTGTCCGTCTGTCAACCCATATATCCATCAATCCATCTGTCAATCCATTCCTCCATCTATCTATCTATCCTGTCTGTTTATCCTATCCGTTTATACTATCCATCTATCCTATCCTACTGTATATCCCATCCATCTATCCTATCCATCTATCCTATCTGTCTGCCAATCCGTCTATCCATGCATCTATCTATCTATCTATCTCTATCTATCTATCTATATGTCTATCTTTTGTTTACATGAGTGTACATTTTAACCAGCTTTTTATTTACATAAATATAAAACAGATTTATATAATATATAGTAAGTTGCCCGTAGATTGGAGGGAAGAGAATAGAATAATATGAAATAGATACAATATAAGCCCGTGCTACCTGTATAATTAGTTGAAAAGATGCATCAACTATACTGAGATGCAGGAATTGCTGAGTTTCCCAGAAATAGAATGTGGTGCAAAGGGAGGAAGTGGCAAAGGACTTGCAGGTGCTGCCCTCTTGTGTAATGTATCTGAATGAGCTGCTTGCAGTGGCCATTCTGTGTACTAAAAATCACCCTGTGGAAGGGAAAATGGCCACCACAATGCAGGCTTTCTGTACCTTGATAGCCTCTAAAACTGATAATAGTAAATTTTCTAATATTGAATTAAACTGAAAATACGAACTGTTGTGCACATCTACAATGGTATCAATGTGTTATGCATATGATAAGAACTTCCAAAGTGAGCTGGTTGAGGCCACAGCATTGGTAATTTCACCCCTTCAGTAGATTTCAGCACTAAAGCATAATCGCCCTATGCATAGCATAGCATGGGCGATAATAATTAGACAGTTATGTTTTTCCACTTTTCTGAGTTGAATAAAACAAGTTTCCATATTTTTTATTTCGATTTCTTGTAGGCCAATATAGGCCTATAATAAAAAATTCTAATAAATTGTTGTTTTTTTGCAATCTATCATTTTGAAGAAAAATAAAGTCCTGATATTCAGTCATAACTGTCCCCATGTCCCCGGGTGCTAATTCCCCATGTCCCCGGGGGTTAAGTCCCCATGTCCCCGGGGTTACGTCCCCAAGTCCCCGGGGGTTACGTCCCCAAGTCCCCGGGGGTTACGTCCCCATGTCCCCGAGGGTTACGGCCCCATGTCCCGGGGGTTACGTCCTATGTCCCCGGGGTTACGTCCCATGTCCCCGGGGGTTAAGTCCCCATGTCCCCGGGGGTTACGTCCCCATGTCCTCGAGGGTTACGTCCCCGTGTCCCCGGGGGTTACGTCCCCATGTCCCCAGGGGTTACGTCCCCGGGGGTTACGTCCCCATTTCCCCGGGGGTTACGTCCCCATTTCCCCGGGGGTTACGTCCCCATGTCCCCGGGGGTTACATCCCCATGTCCCCGGGGGTTACGTCCCCATGTCCCCAGGGGTTACGTCCCCATGTCCCCGGGGTTACGTCCCCATGTCCCCGGGGGTTACGTCCCCATGTCCCCGAGGGTTACAGCCCCATGTCCCGGGGGTTACTTCCCATGTCCCCGGGGTTACGTCCCATGTCCCCGGGGGTTACATCCCCATGTCCCCGGGGGTTACGTCCCCATGTCCTCGAGTGTTACGTCCCCATGTCCCCGGGGGTTACGTCCCCATGTCCCCTGGGGTTACGTCCCCGGGGGTTACGTCCCCATGTCCCCGGGGGTTACGTCCCCATGTCCCCGGGGGTTACGTCCCCATGTCCCCGGAGGTTACGTCCCCATGTCCTCGGGGTTACGTCCCCATGTCCCCGGGGGTTACGTCCCCATGTCCCCGGGGGTTACGTCCCCATGTCCCCGGGGGTTACGTCCCCATGTCCCCGGGGGTTACGTCCCCATGTCCCCGGGGGTTACGTCTCCATGTCCCCGGGGTTACGTCTCCATGTCCCCGGGGGTTACGTCCCCATGTCCCCGGGGATTACGTCCCCATGTCCCCGGAGGTTACGTCCCCATGTCCCCGGGGTTACGTCCCCATGTCCCCGGGGTTACGTCCCCATGTCCCCGGGGGTTACGTCCCCATGTCCCCGGGGATTACGTCCCCATGTCCCCGGAGATTACGTCCCCATGTCCCCGGGGGTTACGTCCCCATGTCCCTGGGGGTGTGTCCCCGGGGGTATGTCCCCGGGGGTATGCCCCGGGGGTATGCCCCGGGGGTACGTCCCCGGGGGTACGTCCCCGGGGGTAAATGGTCGCCCCCTCCTTAGTTTATATTAAATGGTCGCCCCCTTATCCTATCTATCTATCTATGTATCTATCTATGTATCTATGTATCTATCTATCTTGTTATCTTAGCACCTTAGTAGATATTAAATGGTTGTCCCCTTATTCTTAGGAGATATTAAATGGTCGCCCCATTAAATGGTCGCCCCCTTATCTATCTATCTGGCAAAACAACATACACATAGAACTCGCATGTGTTCCGCTTGCGACACAAATTCTAGTTTTGTTTTCAATGTGCAGTCCCCCCCCCTGTCCTAAGCCCACTCTGCCCATTATTTGCAATGTTGGAGAAACTTTTCTTGGACAAGAGGAGTGACCATTGGTCAGGCTGTCATTGCACATGCCACAGTTACAACAACCACTTACAAATGCAACCATTGGTTAGGCAAGATCCTTGTGCCTAAATTGACAGCAGTTCAATAATCCAAATAGGCATGTAGTGCGTGTTTACTTGACTAGAAAACAACCTGTCAATTTCAGCTGCAATCATTAGGGGAAAGCTATCGCTCTCCCAATTAATATATATAATTTACAAAAACACACAACAGTGTGAGATGTATCACAGGCAGTGTTCACATGCTTTGCCCTTATTCTGTTATATCATATGGCTAGCGGAAATACTCGCTTCTCATTGGCCGACAGCCGTGCAATATTCTACGATATTGCACGCATTATATTGCACGGTCATTTTAACATGTAAGAGATTGGACGGACCTGAGAGGAAGCACCATATTTTCATGCTGCTGCAGCCACAAGCTGACAAAAAAAAGGTGTTTTTCCATTTTACTAAAATATTCACTGCACGGCAACGGAAGAAGATAGGAAGCTGTTTTTTGTGGCGAAAGATGCGGCTATTAAAGGGCTATTGGGATATATAGTTTTCGTATTGATTATTTTATTTGTTTGAACAGAATAAAACAATAAGTGACCGAAAAACTGCCTTTTTGCCGATTTTTCCGTGATTTTTTAGTGTTTAGAGGTCTAAAGTCTGCTATAAAGTTTCAGAAAAAAATCTAAAATAAAATCCGTCATCAAGTAAATCATTTTTCCATTCCGAAAGTGTGAAAATATTTTTTGTGAGTGAAATATTTATTGCCTTTTGACGAGATACATTTTTAAAAGGCGGATCAAAAGAAACACAAAAAGAGTTTGGACAAGGAATTCCAGCCCTTTTCTTTGCATTTGACACAAAAAACCATATGATATAACAGTTATTGCACATCACCTCGTGCAATATCAGTTTTTATGGCACCTCGGTGACTAATATTGCACTCGGGCTGTGCCCTCGTGCAATATTAGTCACCTTGGTGCCATAAAAACTGATATTGCACTCGGTGCTGTGCGATAACTGTATAATATTATACCAAGGTGTATTGCTCAAGCTCCCCCTATGGGAAAATGACAGTCGTCGTGTGCGGTCATATTTGCGGAAGTTGCCATAAATAGTATTCTTGGGATATCCCATGGCCACCAGGCCTGTTTTGTGGTGGCTGGGAAACAGGCTATAGTATGCTCTCCAAAGGGCAGACTGAGGTTCCAATTTAATCAAGAGATGGCTCTGTGGTCTCCTAAATTCTGATTGGCTGTCAAAGGGAATTCCCTTGTGATGTACGCTGATATTGGTGCACACATAGGTAAGATTGGCCAAACAAGGTTTAATGCGAGTCTAAATGCAGTGTAGTGGGTGAAAATCATCTCTATTTGTAGCTGAGAGACTATTATCTCACAGAACCAACAAGAATGTTGTGAAAGGCTGCTCCTTGAGCAATTTTAATCAATTTTCTATATTTGCACTCCACCAGGCGGCACTTGAGCCATACACCTTCCTCTCTATCTCTAGAACTGCTAAGCCATTTTGATCATTCCGCCTGTGGATGTATCCCAAATTTAGACAAAACTTCCCGAACAACTGTTTGTCAGTGTTTGAGTACAAAATCCTATGGAAACTTTGTGGAGTATACTTTTTCCCCTGTGAAATAACCATGTAATATCTGTGTGCAATAATAGTGATATGCGGAGTTGGAGTCATAATTCAAGAGACCTATGGAGTCTGAGTTGGAGTCTATTTTCAGAAGCCTCCGGAGTCGCCGTCGGTTCACTTACTACCCAACTCCAAAGCCATGTTTTTATGTACCGTGGTAAATCGTACTTTAATCAAAATCCACATAAACCGCTGATAAATTTCACGTAAACAACGATGAAAATAACTCCATATAGTGAAAGTTTCCTTTTCATAGCAATGCTAGAACCCACTAGGTGCGCTGTCGTAGTTTTTCTCTCAGCCTGCCCAAAAGTTGATCCTGCAATCTTGGAAAAACTGAAGTCAAATCACGGCTGTTTTTTTACAGAAAAACCTCATAATTTGTCCAGGAAAGATATGGAATGGATAGCTGAGGTTGTTAGGCCGTGGTATAACACACTTAAGTCATGGTAGAAATTTATTTTGTTTGTTAAAGATCGATTTGAATGTTTCGTTTTACCTATTTTGGCCCAAAACCACTCTATACCACCTTCATTGTAGCACATGGATATAGAGAATATTCTTGGCAACATTTTGCCGTTTAGTTTGTGGAGATAGGTGGTGGTAGAGAAGAGAAAATCCACTTTTAGCGACTGAACGTCGGTGTATGTTGCCATTGGATCAATGCATTTACGCACCCCCGACCCCCCATAATGAAATATGCGACTGACCTTGCAGTATATTAAATCATTGAAAATGGGACACTCAAGGGTCTAAACATGCTAAATGGGTTTAAGTATCATGATTGGATGCTTTTGAAAGTGAATTGTAATTCCTGCTGTGAATTTTGTCAATTTTCAACCTCAATTTCTGAACTTTAAAATTTTATATCTCGAGTTATATTAACATAATAGACTAAAAAACGACTGGGTTTGATTGCAAACTACTAGGAGAAAATTCCTATACCTTTATTTCAGTGATATGTCTCATATTAAGGCAGTACAGAGCTGGATCACTTTTTGTCTACTTTTGGCCAAATTGGGACTCTAGCTTTTTGGTAGAGATCCCCATATGGAGACAAACCTGCACAAGAAAGGTCACTTTTGCCACTTGTTTTGTCAATGAGGGACCCGAAGGAAGATATCTACACAAAGAAAAATTAATTTATAATCTTTATTCAAAAAGTGCTATCATTGCTACTTTTCATTTAATTTTCAATCATATAATGACCATCATCAGAATGAATATAACATGGACTAATAGAAGAGGAGATTAAAACATAAAGATTGAAATATAAAGATTACAACAGAGAAAAACAACATCAACATAGATTTAAACATTAAGATCAAGCAATGGGGAGAAACAAAATTAAACAGAATTAAACAATGTTAGCATTTATCTAAATAACTGGCATTCCCTGGAAGCTTTAAGGCCATGATTTAGCTGAGGGTTATTTTGTCTTATGGCAAGGGCTTCTTTATACAATAAAAGGGACCAGTGAGAGGCTTTGTCAATTAATGTAATGTTATCAAAAATCATATTGTAAAGTGGAATGAAGGGTTGGTCAAGGAGTGTATGAGGTAAATTTATGATATCATGGAGGTGTTTAAAATTACTACAATGGGTGATATGATTAAAAATTCACTATTTGGTTTAGCATGCTCCTTAATGCGAATAATATTCCTGTCGGTTTTACCTATGTTCATGGCAGAGTAGCCGGGTTAGTAAATTTATATACAACCGAAGATTTATATTCCTTAGTTGTTGGGTCTTTTGCATAAGTAAAGAAATTAACTTTTGTAGTTTGCCCCTCTTCTATTAGTCCATGTTGTTTTCATTCTGATGATGGTCATTGTCTGATCGAAAATTAAATGAAAATGAAACTTTCACTATATATGGAGTTATTTTCATTGTTGTTTACGTACTTATCAGTTTTAAAACAAGGGAAAATTGAGCTTACCCAAACATGTCAGTTGCTGGGGTGTCTTCAATATTAAACTCAGCAACAGGAACGCCTCGATCTGACACCTCAGGGGCAAACATGGCCGCCGGGTAAATCTCTGATGATGTGCCAACCTGAAAAGAAGTTTATTGTAAGGTTAGGCCAGACAGAAATGATCTTTAGCTTCTCGGTCCTTCTCAAAGCACGTATTTTTAAAAGGATAGTCGGGCTCTGTAGGACAGAAAAAAGAGTAATCTCAATTTTTTTTATAATGTCAATTGAATAAAAATCTTGAAAATCTATTGGGTCAGTCGACCCGAGAAGCTAAAAATCAATTATGCCCGGCCTTATAGGTGGTAAGTGTCAACCAAGCTGTCAGTATAATAACGCATGAGAACTAACATGTACAAGTTCCTAAGCTGTAGATGAGCAGAGCAGAACTCAGTATCCATCCTAGCCCTAGAGATGACCCTGATGGCCAACAAAGGGTCTTAGGCCTATTCTAGGTTATATCCACCCCATAGCTAGAGAAAAGGGTGCGTAAATTACGCAGCCGTGCATAGCTCCTTTCCTGGAGTATAGGGCTAAAGGCACAGCATAATATATATATATAACTTACATTATTATTGTAGCTAAAAATTTTTGCTAATTTTAATATTTTTACAATAAGTAAGGCAAGTTCATTATTGTGTCCCCTATTCGCGATCATCATGATAATGAAATCTTCATGAGTAAAGAATTCTTTATATAGTAAAATATTTTGGAACAGTCTTTTGTACTCTCAATGGAGTAATTGATATACATGTAATGCAAAGTTATTGAATCATTTAATAGAGTTCAAAATCACTTCAATGACATAAATCATACAATCTTACCACTAAACACAGATCGCAGTTATCCAGTTCTTCATTCGCTTTGTACATTACAGTTTCGTTCAGAGATTCATCAAACCAAACAACGTCAGGACGCAACAGACCTCCACAGGGATCCGGACACCTAAAAATAAAGATTCAATTAAACGTGAGACTAACTCAAATTGGTTTTCATAATTTCAGATGTATCTTTATATAACTTTTCATTTGTGAAAATGCAAAAAAAAAAATTGGGCCTATTTTTATGCAAGGCGGCACAAGAGAATGGTTACCGTGGCAACTGTTCTTCAGGAATTCTAGCTTCTATGGCATCTGGATCAGGCGCTCTGCAAAATGAATATATTTTAAACTGTTAAACATGACATAGTGTAAAAAAAACTACTATTTCTCTTGCAGTTGAATAAATGGGTTGGAATTGGTATGGCAATGCGGCATATTTTGGCGTGGAAATGTGGTATAATGAGGGGCGGAAATGTGTCATAATTTGCGAAAATGTGACAAAAAATTTGGCACGGAAATGTGGTCTGGAAATGTTGCAAAGTTTGGTGTGGAAATGTATAATATGGAGTGGGAATGTGGCACAATATAGCATGGAAATATGGTTGGAAAATGTGGCATGGAAATATGGCATAATGAGGTGCATGCAGTCTGCAGAAATGCGGAAAAATTTGGTGTGGAAATTGGAATAATGTGGTAATATTTGATGTGGAAATGTTTAATATTGGTTGGAAATGTGGCATAATATGGTCAGGAAATGTGGATGACATAATATAGTGTTGAATGCGGCATATCGTGGGGGGGGGGAGGTTGGAAACGTGGCATAATGATGGGTGATGTGGCATAATGTAGGTGGAAATGTGGAAGTCGAGTGGAACTGTTGCATAATGTGGGCTGGAATTATGGTACAATGCAGGGTGGAAATGTGGCATACTGTAGGCTGGAAATGTGACATACTGTGGTTCGGCAATGTGGCACAGTATGGGTGGAATGTGGCGCAATGTCGAGTGGAAATGTGGTGCAGAATTATTGTGTGGAAATGTGGCCTAGTGTGGTTCGAAAAGTGACACAGTGTGGTTGTTAGGAAATGTGGCATAGTGTGTCATAAAGTGTGGTTGGAACCGTGGCATAATGTTGAGGGAAAATGTGACATAATGTGGGGGAAAATGTGACATAATGTTGGGGGGGTGGGGGTGTGGCATAATGTGGGGGGGGGGAGAATTGGCATAATGTGGGAGGGATGTGGCATAATGTGGGGGATGTGGCATAATGTTGGGGGATGTGGCATAATGTTGGGGATGTGGCATAATGTTGGGGGGATGTGGCCTTGACAGAAAATTAACTATCTTACCCCTTTCCGGCCAATGCCTCGCAGATCGGACTGTCTTTATTCACAGCAATTTTCTGACATTTTAAACATCTTGTTCTGAAGAGATTTCCTAGAAAAAAAATTCAGATTTGATTAGAAAAAATTCATCAGTGCATAAACAAATGAATAATAAAGTGTACAGAGCTGTACAGTGATAAAAATAATATGCAAGCACTTTTAAGAGATGCTTGTAGAAAGACTGCCCATGATAGTTGCCGCTTGCAAGCAAGCAAGCATCTCTAAAAATGTAAGGATGGCCCGCGAAAGCTTTGTAGCAGACACTTCAGCATCCAAATCCAACCCCCTGTAATGCAACTGCAGCAAAGGTCAACTTGGGTTCTTAGAAGCAAGTGTATACAATAATAATAATTTTTTTATCTATAGTTTAAGAAGCAGTTGAGGTCTATGCTAGTTAGACACCCCTTTTTCGGGTATTCAGACACATTTCTCCAGATGGACACCTTAAAATGGAACCATTCTAAATTCACATCCACAAATTGTACTTACCATGTAGTTCTATAATGTTTTCACTGCCGGCCCTTGCGTGTAGTTCGTCAATGTTCTGAGTGATGACAACAACTCTTCTCTTCTGTTTCGCAAGTCGAGCTTCACATTCGGCTATTGCTGTGTGTGCCTAGTTGACAAATTTAGTTAAATTAAACTTAAGTGAAAGCTAAAATGTCAATTATGTAATAAGCTTCAACTCTGGGTTGACTCCACACAGTAGGGCTGCACGAAATTGGAAAAATGTTTGATAACCATATTTGAATTGTCAATAATGATAAATTCTCGATATTATGTTAAATAAATAACTGCTCCCTTCTGTCACTGACTGCTCCCTGCAGACCCCAGGGGCGTCAGTTTCATTTTAAAGTGGTTGGCAAATTGGGCAAAAGCCTTCACGGAAGTGTGTCCCTGCGAACGTCTAAATTTTTTCCTCAAAAAGGACCCATTTTTTTGCCAAAAAGTGGTGGGGCAAATGCCCAACCAGCCCCACCTACACTGACGCCACTGGCAGACCCAGTAGGGCTGCTGCACTCAATGGGCGCTAACGACGTAAGTGAGGAACAACAGACTTTGGAAAGAATGAAAGATGACATGACTATGGCTAATTTTGTCGATTCTGGTTGGATATTCATCAAATAAGGTTCCAAATGTTTCTAATTTGCCCCCTTTTGAACCCTATGCGCCCCTAAATGGATGGTTAACTGATCTTTTTGTCACCGTGAAACCATTCGACAGCCAAAAAGTGAGTTCTCAAAAGTGAGCCTCATTGCAATGTCCCCCTCTCCTCCTGTCCCAATAAACCAACGGAAGTGCATTCGTAAATACAGGACGTAAGCCCCAATCGTTCAACTATCCTTTCTCGCCCTTCAAATATCAAAGCTTTCTCTAAATTTTCTTTTGTGCAATAACACATATGAAACTGGGACCAATGTGCATATTTCATGAACTATGAAAGACAATTTTACATGAACTGCGAAACCTGTCATTTATTATGATATGACACTAGATTGTGTTTGGTAACATAGAATACTGTAGATGTAGATTTGAATTTTTCGATTTTCAATTCTTAATTGGCACATGTATCTGTATTTGATATTTCTGTTTGTCATTAAAAGTTTATATATATATCTAAAATAGCCATAAAATAAATTCTTACAGGATTGGGGTGCTTTGTTGCCATGACTTCTCGACGATAGTGATAGAACTCCCAGACAAGAGAAGGGTCCGTTGCAAACGCATCTGGAGATGCCACCTGCTGCAATGACATTAATACATGAACAAATTGCTTGATATAAGTTTCATTAATATGGTTTCAATAGATTGTTAAATTTACTTGCAGGGTGTGTAGCAATCTATTTTTTCTACACGATACATACAAATCATGATATATCACATACGCGATACCATGCACCATGGTATTTCAAGATTACCCGGTAGTCGGGATTCTTGAAGTGAAATACTTACCTGACCCCCTTAACAAATGAGATCTCCTACCACCTTCGTCCCCTATTCACTGCCCACAAAAATAAAATGGACTCGTCCAAGCCCATCGTCACGTGGGCCCTCTCCCCGAATCGTCAGTTCCGCATTAAGCAAAAACCATTAGTCCTTCGCTATCCCAGGCTAAATATGGGTGGAAGGGTGGGGAAAGGCTGGGGGTCAGGTAAGTATTTCACTTCAAGAATCCCGACTACCGGGTAATCTTGAATTCTTTCTCGTTCATACTTACCTGACCCCCTTAACAAATGAGATAGACTACCAGAGCTATCCTTGTGGTGGGATGGCTATATTAGCCTGGAGAAATGATCAATTCATTAACTCACTTTTAACCCATAATAACACTAATTTTTGTGTTCCTCACCTCAGGGAGGCGGGTGGGTATTCAACTCCCAATACTTATATGGCCCACAACTTGATGGGCTGTCCAAAATTTTTGTGTTCCTCACCTCACTGCTTATTAGGGATATTACACAATTCTTTACCGGCCCAAGCCGGATACGTCAGACATGACTCAGTTAACCTGCATGAGGTCGACTCAAGATCTCGTCGACTCATCCTTCTATACATTGTCTAATGATGCTGTCCTGCCCCTAGCCAGGACTGCTCAACCTCTGTATATTTGTTTCGTATTAGGAAAACCACAACCCATGGAAAATGTGGAGTCCATGTATACTCAGTTCATCATATGACATCACGGTCAATGAAACCGTGTGGAGTGACTCGGGGCACTCCAGTTAAGCCTAGAAACTGCATGAAATAGCCTACTTTAGAGACTACAGTAAGTACGGACACATAATTGACAGGACTTTGAGCTGTTAGCCACCCCTGAGTACAGAGATTAATAAGAGTGGAATTACATCTTGAGTAGTCATCACATCCTCTGTTGATGACCTTTCTACTCTTTTAGAGTATTAAGCGAGGCTTCACAAGCCTCTAGCCATGACTCTCAGAACTCCCATGCGGAGTTAACAGTTGCTATTTCACAAGACTGCGATCATTCTAGAGACCAGTCAAAAATTACTGTGAGCTTGTCTAGATCTAAGCCGGCAGAAGGTCTACGACCGTTGTACAATATTGCGGATCTAGTCTTATTCCTCGCAAACAATTAGTTTGGGGTTTGTAGCATGTTTTCTCTTCAGCAGAACTCCTCAGCTGCCTTTTATCTGCAATTCATGCGACACAGTTGTGTTGCGCCTCATGGCTCTGCTATGCGGCTAACAAATGTACCATAGGTTAGTACCAAGCCATATATAGTGATAATACTTATATTAATAACTAGCCCCATCTGGGTACCCCACACTACAAGTTGAGAGGTAACAGCTAGTCTATTAGAGATACCTCTTGTCATTTATACCGAAGTATACATGAATAGTATCTCATTTCGAATAAATACACATATATAATCCAGTTCAGTACGTTTGTTGGGGCAGGATATCCTCCATCCTGCGCATAACTGGGAGAAATGAAACTGACATTCACACCAAAGCCCTTTGTCGGTTTTTGGGGTTGTGAAAAACTGGTATTACCTGGACTGCAAACATAAAACTACAGTTCGACAGGTTTGCTCGATAAAAAACTACATGTACATCAATTCAATTCCTGTAACTATATTCAAATTATAGTTATCCATCTGAAAATATTGTCGTGCTTTGATGAATAAAGAGGCAAATACACCCTTCAGGTGTCAGCCTGCTGTAAGATAGACCTGGTCAATATAAACTTGAAACTGGACACTTTACGTGCTCCTGAGATATCAAAGTGCAGTTTGCTATTTAGTATGATTCAGCACTTGGCGGATGTTTCTGGTCACTGTTGCCTCCATCAGCAACTTCCAGTCTCCCTCAAGAGGGAGTTAAACATCTAAGTCCAACTGGTATAGACCTGGCAGTTCTGAGAACCAGTACTTAGAATAATAGTTCTTTGGGAAGGTCATGACGACCTGAGATAGAACTCAAAGGAGAGTATTATGATTTCATAAACTAACAGAAATGAATGCATTTCCCTAGATGTTTTTAACTTTCATTGGCCCCCAGAGCCTATGACAAGTTGTTCAACATGAGAATGTACTTAGCTGGTGCTTTGCAGTTCTGATCTGTCAGTTACTGCCCTGCTACCTATGTGGAATCAATATCCACAGGTGAATCAATATCCACACGTGCACCAAAGCTGGGCACCCTCATCATCCAGATGAGATATTTCAGCTGAATAGCTGGGCGTCTTACCCTTTGAGAAAAGGTACAGAGGCCAAAAACCTCAGAATCCTGTTATATTATATAACTGTTAGGATCTTGTCACATTCCTTTGCAAGTCCAATGCAATAAGTAACAGCAGCGTCTTACTTTTTCGGAAAGGTTTATTCGCCCCATTCCTTGGAATTGTTAAAATGCTCGGCAACTAATTCCTCATCGGCCAGAAGGGTTACAGTATTTTTAAGACTGCAATACACATGCCTGTAGTCATATTGCCATATTCCAATTAATCTTAAAGACTTAAGTCTTAATGACCTCCCCCTTCATGGGGTTATCTGGTCAGTACATCCGTAATTTCTTGGCGAACTGGGGGTCTCACAGGACCCCTCTCGCTGGATGTTAACTGTCTTCACTCGTACTTCGAACCGAAGTGAGCGGAGACCAAATCACTCTTGAGTGTGCCAACATTGAAAACTGAGTGACCCAACAGTGGGCAACCATGCCACTGACGTCAGAAATATAAGCCATGGAAGATACAATCTCCAAAAATTCTCATCAACTTAACAGTTGTTTACCAACTTGTGTGTAGTGGTAACTATCTATAGCACCAAGTGTACCCTCATAGCTAGCTAACTGAGCAGCAGAGTTCAACACAATTGCCACATAACTACAATGTAGGTATCGGTGTTACTTAAAAGAGCCTTTGCTTTGCAGCACGTCAGTAAACCAAAATAGTACCTTATATGCAAGCTCCTTCTGACAATGTTCTCATCCTCGGTTTGCTTGCCAGTTTCAAACTCTTGACTCATGCCTCATTCGGGCGTCATGCATGAGGGTGTCACTGAATAGTTTAACATCACTTTGATCCCATATCCATATTGTGCTAAATTCACCTGAACTTATGCTCATATGGTTAGTATTAATATTTTACATTAAGACCAGAAGCAACTTGTATTGCTCAGAGGCTTGATAGCTCTGTACTCAGCTTGAGACTTTGTCTCAAGGAGTAGGTCGATGGATTCTAGGCAGGCTTGGCCTAAGCTCTCACATTCATTGAGGCAAGCCATAATGGGGATAATAGAGAGGCCCTGTTATCAAAGGCCTTGCATCTCCGTCCCATGAGCCCTATTGGGTCTTTTGATGCTCGACTCTACACCAAGGGAGCATCAATGTGAAGCTTTGATAGCTCGCAAAAAGAATTCATGGTCACATTGACACTAATATGAATTGCCATTCAGAAACATGAAATATTGTCTGGTGTCCCCGATGACAGCCAGATCCTCAGTAAGGAATTGATGGTCATTTAACCAAAGAGCTTCTGAATTCTATAATTTTATATAAGTTATATAACGTTTAGTTGTTATAAAGCAACTTTGAATCTCCCCTGAGGTGCTTAGTCCAAAGTGAGATTACAATAGCTCTGCCAAAAAGAACATCACAAGTTAGACCTCTCTCGGGAGGATACTAACCCAACAATATAGGCTATACAATAGTGTACATAGGATCTTATGCTATCAGGGAGCCATTCCCAGGAGCATGACTAATTGGATTCAGTTTATGTTACGCAGCTTCAACAGCCAATCGCATTTTTACTGTATACTTAAGTCCAAGTTTAGGCTAATCAAGAACCCTGCCTTAGGGATCTCTTAGCCCCTCTACTTTGGCTGTCTAACCTGCCGGCAAGCCCAAGAGCAGCTAACTGTATCCTGTTCAAGGATCAGGTTACGGATTTCCTTAAATCCACCATCTGCGGTCCTCTTTCCCAGACTACCAATGTTCAGGGATAGAGGGACTGCACAAATAACAGTTACGAAACTATAGTAAACCATCAAGTTTACCAATTCCCCTAGGGTCCTTGTACCATGAGGTAAGCACTATCTAGTTACACACTAGATGGTTGACACCGATATATTCATATGAAACTTTACATACTTGATAACCATTCTAGGATTCCACAACACTGGTGGTGAATGGTGACTGAACAAAATTGTTAATAATTCGAATGGTACCAGAAGAAATGCCTGAATTTACAACTACGAAAATTGTCTGAAGGCCGAAAGAATTAATTGCCAAAAATTAAACTCTTTTAATGTTTTAAAACATGTTAAGTCCTCGAGTCTGTGCTGGAGCAGATTACTCTTTATCATGCTCATTTCTTACTCTACAACAGAGTCTAGTCTCTCTCAACCTTGGAGTAGAACTGTTTATTAAATGTTAAAATCTGGTGGCTTCTGTATCACTAGGGGAGACCCTCTTAGCCTCCCTTCAGAATTACCAGATTGCGACCTGTGTCCAACCGAAAGTCGATGGGTAATCGAGCTCTTAACCACAGAGCATAACCCTTGACAAACCAAAGAGCTCGCTCCCTACCAATGGGTAGCGAATTGCTCCAAAAACTAGGTCTGCATATGCAAGTCAAAGGGTGACACAGTTCATTCCACAGAACTGGCCCCTAGACATGAGAGTTCACTCCCTGACCGATGGGTAGTGATTACTCAATAGTCAGGCTTGTGTATCGAGCTAGGCTTCCCCGAGCCTACGTACACCAGTGCCTACTATGAATGATACCATACCTGAACTGTTGATAAACACCCCTGTTTATTCATTTATTAGTTCATGAGCCAATAAACACCTGTTTATTTATTCATTCATTTATGAAGTAATAGCTAGCTTTGCACCATGCACTGTAGCTTCATCAGCAGCAGACTTCAGTGGTTCCCCTCAGAACTCATGTTTCTGCCATCCATCTTCAGGGAAAATGACAGCTTTGGGCCGTTTGTATTGTGGATCCAACCATCAATGGACTGTCAGCCTGCCAACACTGTCACATCAGAGCCTTGTCTGGGCTTCCTTGACAGAAGACTGCTCCAGCCTTACAGGAGGGGCTGCAATATACAAAAAGTATAAACATCACCAAACATTCTAAAAATGCATTTAGAAAGGGTAATCAACCCTGAAAAACATTCAGAAATAAGTTTCAGTTGAATTCATTTACTCTGCATGTTGTAAATCTCAAAAACCTCCATTATCGCCCGAATTGACAGCGACTACAACGGCCGATTTCGGACGGGAAAATGGCTAAAACGACTCACCAACGTCGTCAAAACAACCTGATTATTCATATAAATCAATATATATCGAAAGAATAGTGTAGATACGCTTACCCTATGCGTAATTAGCCATTTAGATCGACCTCGCCGAGAAATAAAGGTACCCGGCGGCCATGACACCTTGTTGTGACAACCAGCCTGAGTGGCGCGAAAATCTTCGATGTCAAATTACGTCGTAAAAACGACTCCAGAACGCAATAAGCGTCCATCGGATGTAAATCCAAGGTGTATTCTTCGAAATACACTCAATTCCATCCATAAATCTAGTCTAAAAGACTGTTAAAATAGTAGACGAAGGCGTAATGCATGCGACCTCGTCGCATGCTTAATAGGAACTGACGATTCGGGGAGAGGGCCCACGTGACGATGGGCTTGGACGAGTCCATTTTATTTTTGTGGGCAGTGAATAGGGGACGAAGGTGGTAGGAGATCTCATTTGTTAAGGGGGTCAGGTAAGTATGAACGAGAAAGAATTAAAATATACTTCAATATTAAATTTGGCTCATTCTCTCCCACTGTGATTGCAAATATAAGTATCCATTTTCAGTTACAAACAGAGTCCGCGAAAAGTGTCGGTTAAAACCAGCAAAAATAGCGTGTGACCGGCAATAATACTGTGGTTACCTGCCCAAATGTCCGAGGGTTATGCTGAAGAGTCAATTAGTTGATACAGCAAGCAAAGCACAGGCTTTTGAATTCTCCAGTGCAATTGACAAACACCAATGTCACAAATTGGTTGACAGAAGTGTCAAATAGATTGCAATTAAGCATCAGATCAGTACCTGCACTTGTGAATACCTCATGATTGCAATTAGCAATGCCAATATATTGTCCTGTTAGAGAAGTGCATATATGTTTTTAGATTAGATTCCAATGTTGCAACAGTTAGCAGAGGTCCTGACAGTTGCTGCAATGCCTGGTGAATTAAATTCAATTAACCATAAACATAAGTGTAATTATCATGAAAAACCAAAACTGATTTACTCAATTTATTAGGAAACATATTTACATGCATGTTAACATGCAAGAAGTCCCAAGTCAGCATTACATAAGGACAGCACAGAAAGATTACCAGTGTGGTCCTTCCTGGTGTAATAATAGCAACAAAGTCATAATCAATACGCAATTTTTGAAATCTTATGACATTTATTATAATATATTATATCATATATTTGTAATTAGGCCTATAGGTTTAACAAGCCTCAGCAATGAGTTGGTGGACAAAGCAGCTTGTGTATAGTAACTTCACATGCCTTTTGAAATTAATGGAAATTTTGGGCAGGTAAAATTTTTTTCGGGCAGGTAAACTTCACGAAGTACCAGCCCGAATGTCCTGTACATCAAAAGCACTTTTCGCGGACTCTGGTTACAAACTTACAATGTATGATTGTGCATGGCAGTTGTCAGGAGAATCACATTAGGCTCTCTTGTGTGCAGTTACACACGTCGACAAAAACAGCTTCTGTTTTTAAAACGACATGTATTGTGACACACACAGGTGTGTTGATATACGTATCAGAATATATGTAAAAAATTTATTTTACATAGTTATAAATTTTGTTTAAAAAAACTTATTTAGTTATTTAAACAGGCACTCACAAATGTGTTATTTTATAAGAGATCCTAATAAAAAATAGCCCAGAGCAATGTAACGTAATAAAATATTTGATTCTTATTGATACCTGCGCCTGCCATTTTCTCCAGTATCCTCCAGCGCCCCTGAATGTGGGTACCCCACTTTCAGCACTCACTCCGGCTCCTGTTAGAATCACGATGTGTTTGGACTTCCCAAAGATTTCACGGAAACTTGCCAAATCCGATGACGGCCTTTTACTAGTTTCAGCCTGAAAGTGGAGAAAAAAATGTTTAGTACAAGATGCAATACTTTCGGAAAATATCTATAAAATAACCTAAAACCATTTTTATGTATAATTTATCCTAAGATCCCGTAGAGCATAAGGGCCTCTTACAGAGCTTTCCCCACTTACCTCGGGCCACATGGTGGAGAATCCGGGTAAATCCAATGATATTTCAATCTGAAATAGAACAATAAATAACAAGAATAAGAATATATTTCTAAATTCTGTTTAATATCATTCCGTCAATCATTAAAATGACCATGAATGATGACTTGCAACATGCACAAAATTGATTCAATAAATTTAATGGTTCAAATACATTGACTGTATGTTGCACACATAATTGATTTAAAGCATACGTGCTTCAGTGTAATATGTATACACTAATGTGATTAACTGAATGATGACTTGCAACATGCACAAAATTGATTCAATAAATTTAATGGTTCAAATACATTGACTGTATGTTGCACACATAATTGATTTAAAGCATACGTGCTTCAGTGTAATATGTATACACTAATGCGTAGAGATAATCAATGAGGTCGTAGGAGATCACATAAATAATCGTAATGACTGAATGATAACAATTGAGCACCAATTGAGTAACATTGATGACAGCACATTTGCATTATTTATTATACTGTGATGCAATGTAGATGCATCACTAATAGCGGTAGTTATTGATTGTTGACAAAAATTAATTATTGATATGATACCTTCGACAACTGCATTACAATGTTGATATTGATAAATTGGTGTGATGATATAATCTATTGATACATATAAGAGTAACCTTTTAATACATTACTGATGCACTTTATCCATGAGCGCATTAATTGATTGATGATAAAATGTATGGTGACATACCAATATGAAAATATTTAATTGGTTGATGATAAGATGTATGGTGATTTATCACCTGGTTGGCTGTGAATATCACTGTTTACAGTCAAAATATCAGGGCCTATGATATTGTAAAAAATACCACCCTTCAAGGGCGATATTTTTTAACAATGGTTATGACATCACCGGCATTTCAGATGCCTGATGACGTCACAAACCAAACAAGGGCCAAAACAATGAGATTGTGACGTCATATCCATTGTTGCTCCATGGTAACGTCACATTATTGTAATGGCAGAAAATAGTCCCTCTTTATAATTGAAAATTTGAGGTAAAACCAGGTGATAAAAACAAAACAACCGCGCGTCAGGGCACTTCGTACAATATCACTCGCTGTTGTGTGAATTAATATCACTCTCGCCCTGCGGGCTCGAGTGATATTAATTCACACAACAGCTCATGATATTGTTACTCAGTGACCCTGACTTGGGTTGTTTTGTTATAATACCAATGATGATAACAATGTGTTTAAACTATTAGCGGGCGTTAGTGGAACTCTCCTTTTTCCAGCTCTCCTGTGTTGACGAGCAGAATAAAACTATTTCCGGAAACATCCCCAGAGGAAAAAGAAGTATAAAAGCAGTACACTCGCTCGGTGAAGAAGTACAAAATTCTATACTGATTTTATACTTCTAGTGACATAATTTGAATAATTATGTACTGCATATGTACTCCTCTAACTTCTAAATTTCATTTGAACATTTTGTGTACTGAATTTATACTTCTATGACTTAGGCTGCTTAGATTCAGTCACATGTGGGTCATGTTCACTTCCAGAACTCGGAAAATGTGCAGGTGTGTCCAGGTTTTTTTTTACAATATACATTGAATTACTGGCATAATTTCCATAGTATTAGATTTCGCACGATCAGCGAGCGATCGGGTTTTTGGCGGGAAACGCAATCACGTCGTCAAATCTCGCCGTGTGCGAGACATCCAGGCACCTCGACGATCGCCATCGCTCGGAGCTGTACACAGAAAACCATAGCTTCGTGGCTGGCTTACTTCACCATCTAGACCATAATGGCCAAGACAATGGGCAACAACTTGCCAAAAAGTTAAACATTGACAATATTGTTCAAGAAATTCACCTTCATGGCCAAAGAGGGGCACTCATATCTTCCCCCAGCTACACCCTCCCTCATTCACTCTTAACACAAGTCAAGCCCGACTTTGTTATTTTAGATCTAGGTACCAATGACCTTGCCAATGGTACCTCACCTTTTACGGTTGCTGGCCAACTGACAGACCTGGCTGACAAACTGAGATCCCGGTACCGTGTCTCCCAAGTCATGATCTGTTCCGTTATTAACCGAAACAGCCATCTCAGGACCATGACCCCCCAGCAGTTCGCTTCAGCGGCTTACCAATGCAATGGCTACCTCCGGGACTTATCAGACATCAGCCCCCATACAACATACCATGTTCACAAAGGCTTCTGGATGGACCCGGACCAAAACTGGTCGACAGATGGGCTTCACCCCAACACCCCGGCAGGACGAGCAAAATATATCAAGTCCATTCGCAGGGCAGTATTCCTAGCCCTCGAATCATTTACATCCAGTTAAACACCGTATTCTTCACCGTATGTTCCATTTCCAAATCATCATTCTCCAATTAACCATATAATTTTCTACCCTCCGTGGTACATAGTACCATCCATCCATTCTCCTCTTCCTCACCGTTCCTTATTTCAATCCATCCATTCCATTCCTCTACACAATATCCATCCACCGGTTAATCCTTTAAATTACCACCAACCGGTTTATCCATCCACTTTTATGATCTTATTATCTGACCATTCTCCATACTTTTCCATATATTTATATCTCCTCCATTGCCTCTGTTCCATACAACGGCAATCACATCCATTTTAATTACCAATATATTTATCCTTTAACTCCTTTCTGTCTACTTCCAGACACCATGCCGAAGCGACGAGGCACAACTCCAAACAGTCGACGTCCGAAGAGGCACAGAACTGTACCAGCTCGTCTCCGGTCAAGATCACCATCCCCACCACCACAACGACACCACCGCGACCGACCTCAGACCCCCAGGAGATCACCTTCACCACGTCGGCCGCCCACTCCCCGCTCACCAGTTTGCCAATTCCGATCACCCCATCCACCGAACCACGATCGTCCATCCACCTCTGAACACATCCACATCCCTGACCTCAATCAGGGCCTCCCTGGCACTGATCACCACCACATCCGTCACCCCCACCAACCAGTCCTCAACCCCTTCAATGACCCCCACCAACCAGCCCTGCAGTCGGCTTCAATACATCACCAACTTCAGCCTCCAGCCGCACCTCAACAGGAAACCACTAACTCCGCTGTCCTTAATGCACTGACAGCGATGAGCGACATGTATATGCAGCAACAACAGCTCTTCATCGAGGCCATGCATAACCTCAAGCAGACGCTCGCACCCGCGGCCGCTACATCCAACATCCACCAGCCCGCCCCGACCCATGCCACCCAACACCCTGGGGCCTCCCACACGGCCACATCCCAGCATGGCGTTGGCTCCATACAACCAGACCAGCCCTACCAACATGGTGTTGGCGCTTGTCACACCAACACTGAGGACCAACGTTTCCTAAACCAACAGGGTGTTGGCGTTTGCCACACTAGCTCCAGTCAGCATTTCCAACCACATCGATCAGACCGAACCACAACCTGTGGACAACTAGACTCAAACGGTGAGCCTCTCATCCCCCTTCCAATTCATTTCAAACCAACTACCCGCCCCCTCCGAACCACAGCTGCCCCATTAGGCCATAATATCCCCTTACCCCTCAAACAAAAGATCTGGCAGCACAAGTACATAGAGCTCGGCGACTTAATTCACACCACCCGCAGCACCGATTACACGCTTGCTCTTTCCACTGAGGAGGGACAACCCCAATTTAAGCTTGCGACCAGGAAAAAGAAGCCCCTTTCAGAACTGGAATGGAACCAAGCCATCGAGGTCTACATTGCTATTTACATAGACAAATACCCCGAACAGACCTCGGCCATCCTTACTTACGCCCAGAACGTCCGCGACCTCATGCGGAACGGTGTCAACTGGGCATGGTACGATGTCCAGTACCGCACAGACCGCGAGTACACCTTGTGCAACTGGGACGAAGTACGTCAAGACCTCGAGCTCCGGGCCTTTCGCCAACTCCAGCCCGGCGACGGCTCAAACTATAAGTCTTTTCGCCAATCAAACTCGAAGCAATCCCAACAGGGATCATGGCATAAGAAAGACGACAAGCCCCCAACCGGTTACTGCTACGCGTACCATTCCCGCAACCAGCGCTGCCCAGCACCATCTGCCTCCAGCTGCCCCTACAAACACAGCTGCCCGAAATGCCACGCCCCACACCCATTGTTCCTGGGCTGCGCCAACAACAAGACCACACGTCATTCCGACAACAGAAGGGACCACTCCCCAAAACGAGACCAATCCCGACAACGCAACACCCGTGAGAGCAAGAAGGCTGGAAGCTCTCCTTGAGGGATATCACAAAAAGGAATACATCATCAGCGGCATCTCAGAAGGTTTCATGCTTCACTTCAACGGCCCCCAAACTCCACTCTCATCTCATAATTCATCTTCAGTCAAACTGCAAAAAGAAATTGTCCGCTCCAAAATACAACTAGAGCTCTCACTGGGCCGAATAGCAGGCCCATTTACCAAACCCCCGTTCTACAACTTTAAAACATCACCCCTTGCTCTACGCGAGAAGTCCACACCAGGGAAATACCGACTCCTTCATAATCTCTCCTACCCTTACGACCTATCATCTGTCAATTTCAACATCCCCAAATCCCACTCGACAGTTCAGTATCAAAACATCCAAGACGCCATAGCCCTCATTCACCATCACTCACCAAACCCTTTCATGACCAAGACCGACATCTCTGAAGCATTCCGCATCATCCCAGTCCATCCCTCCCAATACAACCTCCTAGGCTTCAAGTTCGACGGCAAATTCTACCATGAAAAAATGCTCAGCATGGGTGCAGCAACTTCTTGCAGAATCTTCGAGGACTTCTCAGACTCCCTTCTCTGGATACTCAACACCAGATATAACATCACCAGTGTCGTCAAAGTCCTGGACGATTTCCTTTTCATTCACCACGACAGAGACCAATGCCTCAACTACCTTCAAACATTTCTCGACTTATGTTCCTACCTCGGTGTTCCCATCGCACACCACAAAACCGAGGGCCCATCCAATATTATCACTTTCTTAGGCATTCAACTAGACACAATCTCCATGGAAGCCAGACTTCCCCCTGACAAGCTCTCCTCATACTCCTACGACGTCGCAACACTTGCAAAACGTTCATCCATCACCCTCCGACAGCTCAAATCGGTCATTGGCAAGTTAACTTTCACCACATCCGTCATTCCTTCGGGCCGGGCTTTTCTCCGCCGCCTCCACAACCTCACAATAGGTCATAACCATCCCAATGCCACTATCTCATTATCTCACTCAGCTAAGAAAGACCTGACCATGTGGAGTACTTTTCTTGCAGAACATAACGGCTGCACCCTCATCCGCCCCTTGTCCCATGTCACATCCGAAGAAATAGCCCTCTGCGCAGACTCTTCAAAGACCGGATTTGGTGCCACTTATGGATCATCCTGGATCCAAGGCTACTGGCCTGCCCGCTGGACCAACCTCCACATCACGGTTCTAGAGTTATACCCCATCTTCGTCACCATCTCACTCTTTTCAAAGAAGCTTCAAAATTCCCGCATCAATTTCTTTTCTGACAATATGGCTGTGGTTCAAATCATCAATAAGCAATCATCAAAATGTCATTTTGTCATGCAAATCCTCCGCCCCCTCGTTCTCATCCTCCTTAACCATAACATTCACTTGCGTTCCTCTCACATCCCAGGTGTATTAAATGTCTTATGTGATGCCATTTCTCGTCAACAGGTCACACCGTCCCTCCTCCATCGATTTGGGGCCAACCCTCTACCTACCACCATTCCACAGCATCTACAGCCCGCCAACTTCAGGCTCAACTGGACACCACCTTGAGGACGTCCCTCCAGCCGGCTACGGAAAAAGCCTACCAACACCACTGGTGTGCTTTCCAAGACTTCCTCACCTCCTCCCTCTCCACCACTCACACAATGCCTGCAACTCCCAACCAAGTCTGCCTCTTCCTCATACACCTCAGCAACACCAACCTTTCCTTCACCACCATCCGTACCTACATCTCGGCTATCTCATTCACCCATAAACTCCACAGTTTCCCCGATCCCACTTCATCATTTGTTGTTAAGAAGACGCTTCATGGCATTCGCAATCAAAAGCCGCACCCATCCCCTCGCCTACTCCCCATCACCAAACAGATCCTCCATCTTCTCGTATCCGCCCTTCCCTTTGCTCTTACCAACAACTATCAACTGTCCCTCTGGCGTGCAGTCTTCCTCCTTACATATCATGGATGCCTCCGAGCAGGCGAAGTCACGTTGGCTGACAACCCCAACAACCTCATCCACATCTCTCAGCTCGCCATTACACCTAATTCCGTCAGCATCCATTTCAAGACGTACAAGCACAGCCATGGCGCCACTCCCATCATCAACATAGCTGCACTCCAAGGACAAACGACTTGCCCCGTTCTCGCCCTCTCCACTTACATATCCCACAGAGGCACAGCACCAGGCCCGGTTTTTCTACACCAGGATAAATCCTCAGTCACTCGCACTCAGTTCTCTGACATCCTAAAATTGACTGCGAACATGAGCTCCCTACAAGCTCATCGCTACAATACTCACTCCTTCCGAGTTGGCCGGGCCACCCAGATGGCCGCAGACGGCCGCTCAGATCAAACCATCCGGTCAGCCGGCCGATGGAAGAGTGCAGCTTATCAGCGATACATTCGACCCACACATGTCAACCTCCCGGACTGAAGGGCCATACCGTCTCCACAATCCTTGAAGCTCGGTGTTTACCGGCCTCCTCATCAATCCAGACATCTCTAAGGCTCGGTGTTTACCGGCCTTCTCATCATTGGCAGCAGTAATGGCTCGGTGTTTACCGGCCGTCTCATCATTGGCAGCAGTAATGGCTCGGTGCTTACCGGCCTTCTCGCCCCACAAGACCCCATGACGTAGTCATTACATACCACAGCGGAACCACTCCACCAAGACATCAAGGTTCGGTGTTTATCGGCCTTCTTTCCTCGCGTCCCACTGACGTATGTGCTCACCATGGCTCAGTGTTTTCTGGCCACTCAGTTAGGGCTTCCCAGACCAGGGATGGCCGTAGATATATCCATTTTGGGCTCCACTGCCCTCCAACTCCCGATGGATCGCAGTGTTGGGAATCTCTGATCCCAAAAATCGATATAATGTGAACAATGGACTCGATCTCAAGATCTACTTGTATATGTGTGCCTTAGTCTCTATAGATTTTATATATGTGTGTCTTAGTCTCTATAGATTTATACCAAATTTTATACCAAATGTACTCGCCTATTGTGCTTAACAATTTACCTATACTCCATGTTATCTTAGTCCTAGTCATATGTTATTCTAGACTAAACTACTCAAATCCATCTTGATACTACTTACCATCCATTTACTTTGTTCTACATTTTAAAACAAATATTTTTAATTAAAAACTGTTTTATTTAACCCAAAGTCTCGCCTATGTTGTGTTTCCAAAGCCAAATTCGCACGATCAGCGAGCGATCGGGTTTTTGGCGGGAAACGCAATCACGTCGTCAAATCTCGCCGTGTGCGACACATCCAGGCACCTCGACGATCGCCATCGCTCGGAGCTGTACACAGAAAACCTACCTCGAAACACCACCCACCCTCCCTACAGCTTTTGCAATATATTGTGAACAATGGGAATCTCTGATCCCAAAAATCGATATAATGTGAACAATGGACTCGATCTCAAGATCTACTTGTATATGTGTGCCTTAGTCTCTATAGATTTTATATATGTGTGTCTTAGTCTCTATAGATTTATACCAAATTTTATACCAAATGTACTCGCCTATTGTGCTTAACAATTTACCTATACTCCATGTTATCTTAGTCCTAGTCATATGTTATTCTAGACTAAACTACTCAAATCCATCTTGATACTACTTACCATCCATTTACTTTGTTCTACATTTTAAAACAAATATTTTTAATTAAAAACTGTTTTATTTAACCCAAAGTCTCGCCTATGTTGTGTTTCCAAAGCCAAAACAAATGTTTTACTATTAATAGCAGCGAAAAGGTGCAAATCGGATATTAAATATTCCAGCCTTCTTTTTTCTCTAGGCTTATGTATTTATGTGTATAGTTATTTCAATTACATCGATTTGGCTGAGGAACTAATATTATATGTGGCCTGTAAAATTAATGAAGCATTGATTTTTAGATACTTCAAATGTACTGCGATTGTACTGCAAAAATGCTTTCTGCTAGCATGCACAGCTAGTATGCTCCTTTTGTACTCCCTGCAAGGAAGTATTTTTGCAGCGTATGGATTTGCATATCGGGAGTATAAATGGAGCATAATTAAAATAATTTGAGCGCTTCAAATGTGCTCCTTTTGTACTGTAAATACGCTCCGAAAATACTGCATTTGTACTGCGAAAATACTGCATTTGTACTTCAAATGCAAATATTGTTTGAGAAAGTCTCTCAACCATGCAAATTGACATTGCGCAATGTACTTCTTTTGTGCTTCTAATATACTCCCAATACCATATATGGGATATACTGATTTTGTACTGTTTCTGTGCTGCTAGCGTACTCTTTTTTCCTCTGGGTCAGCCTGGGAATTTACAATGGAGCCGGGGTTTCTAAGGTCCGTAACAAAGTCTAATCAGCCTGACAGTACAGGAATATGGTGGCAATCCATGCTAAACATTCCATTTAACACTCGGCGATGCAAATCAGTAATTATTTCAATGGATTAAAAGTGCCCTGGGGCCTGGAATGCCAGCTCCACTGACTCAGCAATGGTACAAAATGGCAGCTTGTTCCCGGAAATAGTTTTATTCTGCTCGTCAACACAGGAGAGCTGGAAAAAGGAGAGTTCCACTATCACGGCCTATGGACAATTACTTCAGTGGTTTGTGAAAGACTGGCATCAGATTTCAAGAACGATAATTCAAGAACTTACTGTACGATGGGGTGTCGCCTTCCTCGATGTACTATTAAGAGCGACGATGGATTATTACGAGTAACAATGGACTATTGTGGATGATTGGTAAGTTGCTGCTTGTTGCATTGGTGGCTGATGGAATTGGAGGATTGGTTCATGCAAAATTGAGTAACACTTGCAGCTTATAGAATGCATGCATCATTATGCATTGAAGTCATGGAGAACTGATCATCAGGAATATCGATTCGCATATATATCACCAACTGGTTACCAAGAGACCTGCAATGGACACAACACTGTCATTAATTATGCAGTGACCTAGACGCAACCAGACTGGATTATCGATTATGCGAAGTCTGCAAGAGGAACACAACAAATTGTTAAAAGACACATATTGACATTGACAATTTATTTAACAATTCAAAGAAACGTTTATGAAGATGAAATAATTGTGTTCCCTTGCAAATTCGACATGTTTATAAAACTCTTATGTGCCACATTTTAAAGCAAAATGAAGAAAGAAATTGAGTACTTAACTTATGAAGAAGTACTTGAAGACCTTGCTCGGCTTGCAGGTGCTTAAGCTTGATGTTCCAGTGGTCAGCACAGAAAATCGGACTATTAATTCCAGGGGTCAGCACAGAAAATCGGACTATTAATTCCAGTGGTCAGCACAGAAAAAGAGACTATTAGTTGTTCGATGTGAAGCAGCAGCGTTCTTCTGTGAGTGACTGTGCCTCCAGACTGATTGTATTGAGTATCACGGCAACGCAACAACGTACAAGCAACATAAGGGGCCGACCAGATGATCTCTGGGGGGGGCTATGGATATTTGGTTTAAAAAAAAAGATTGTTTCCCACTTGACACTGAAAAAAAAAGTTTCCATCTGTAGCTAGGGTACCGTAATGTTAAAATTCCGATAAAAAAGTTTGTCGCGCGTTCGCAAGCAAAAAAATTGTTCGTCGACGCGCCACGAACGAAAAAAAAATTTCGTCCCGGGGGTAAAGTCCATAGCCCCCCCCCCAAATATCGTCTGGTCGGCCCCTAATGTGATCAGGTGACATAAAGTGGATACTTATTGCGTTTATTGATCGTACAGCAAGATGACATTTTTTTATTTGAAGTGCTGAATGAGCTGTTGAAAATTCATCAGTTTTATTAACTTTGGAAAGTTGGATGCCAGCCAAAGACATTCATCATCATCATCACCATAATACTCCACAACATCATTTTTGATGGCTTAGTGGAGGCGCATAGCGTGTGTTAGTAATAAAAGCAATAGAGGAAAGCAATACATGATATGATTTGGCTATTTACATATGTACAAGAGATAGAATACATGAGCTTAGGGTACTAGAACATGTTTGGCCAAGGCCGTCCTGAACTGGTCCAGAGTCGGCGCCTCTGCCAGGCTGTCTGGAAGTGCGTTCCAGTGCGGCACGGTCCTTGGGTAGAATGAGTACTTATGGTAGTTTGTTGCTGTAGATATACGCTGGTAAGTGAGGCTGTGGTTCTGTCGAGTTGGAAGCTGGATTGGCGTGAGGTATACTTGGTTGTCTACAACGATCAGATGGTGGATGGCTTTGTAAAGCATTATCAACCTCATTTTCGCTCTTCGTTGCTGCAGTGTTTCCCACTCCAGTTGGCTGAGCATGTCTCCAAGGCTGGAGGTCTGGTGGTATCGCCTCAGGACAAATCTTGCTGCTCTTCTCTGTGTCTTTTCTACCTTCCCGATGGCGTCCTTCGTGTACGGGTCCCAAATTGCTGCACAATATTCTGTCTGTGGTCGGACGAGGGTCCTGTAGGCAATGGCTCTTGTTGTTTCCGGAGCGTTCTTTAGGTTGCGCTTAATAAAGCCCAGGGTCTTGTTGGCCTTTTTTGTAGTTACATCTATGTGCTTCTTCCATTCGAGTTTAGATGTTATGTTCACTCCAAGATACTTCGTCTCCTCTACCCGCTTCAGTTGATGACTCCTAAGTGCATGAGTATGACGATAGCAGTGGTTTTCTTTTCCTTGTGACGGTGATGCACTCACATTTATCAGGGTGAAATTTCATACCCCAACGCGTCTCCCATTCAGTGAGCCTGTCCAGGTCCTGTTGTAGAGCGGTTTGGTCCCTTGATTTCCCTGTAGACCAGCAAGTCGTCAGCAAATAGTTTACATGGACTGTTGATGATGGCTGGCAGATCGTTGATGAAGGTGAGAAAGAGGATTTGAAATCGCTGGTAAACGGTGTTTTCTCAAGCAACCAGACTATCAAAGCTGGAGTGCCCCAGGGTAGTATCCTTGGGCCGTGGTGTTACTTGTTATACTGTAACGATATGCCATCATGTGTAAAATCATGCCGTGTCATCCTTTATGCAGATGATACCATCCTTTTGACAAGCAGCAAAAGTCTAGACCAAGTTGAAAGAACATTATCTGATGAAATGACTAACTGTTATCACTGGCTTACCAATAATGGACTGGCTATGCATAAAGGTAAAACTGAGGCAATAATCATAACATCAAAAAGAAAAGTTAAAAACACTCAAGGTTTTGTTATAACTCATGATAATCAAACAATATCACCATCTCATGTAGTAAAATACCTCGGCCTTCAGATAAATAACACTCTTTCAGGTGACGAGATAGTCCAGTCCATTCTCGGTAAAGCCAACGCTAGATTGAAATTTTTGTACAGACACCGTGACCATGCACCTAAACTTCAAAGCCAAAAAGACTTTAGCCCAAGCTTTGATATTCAGTCACTTCGAGTATGCTATGGGAGCCTGGTACATGGCTCTTACTAAGAAGCATAAAAAGTCCTTACAAACTGCCCAAAACAAGGTAGTTCGCTTCGTCTTGGACTTAGGCCCAAGGGCCCATATTGGACAATCTGAGCTGGATAGGGTCTGCCTTTTATGTGTCGAAGACCGAGCCCTCCAACTTATTCTACATTCAATGTATGATATTCATCAAGGCACTGCTCCTAACTATCTAGCAGATAACTTCGTCCTCAACAGAAATCGCTATTTGACCCGATCTAACCAAAATTCATTTATTGTCCAAAGAACTAAAAGCCTCGCTAAGTCCAACTTTTCAATAGTAGGCGCAATAGCCTGGAACAACCTCCCTAACAATATTAAATTGATCCAACCAAAACTAACATTCAAAAGAGCTGTAAAAACCTATCTTAAAACTAAATCACACCAAAGAGAAAATAGCGATTTCCTATTTTACTGATATATCAATATATCATCAGCACCTGTAGCCTACTATCCCTGCACAAATACTCCACCTGTACCATCATATATATTATAATATCGTAAAAGTGGAAGGATTGTACCCTTTGTAATATATATGATTCTCCTACCAATTAATATAGGGTAATGCACATGCAAGTACCGCCGAAGTATTTACTAATTTGGGGAATTGATTACTTTCAGCCGGTACTGTCTTAGTGATGCTATTCTCTGCTTGTATGATGACCTTCCCTATTCTTACTGTTACTCGCTTTGGATCAGTATACTATGTACTGCCGGAACTTGATCAGAGTTCCTTTTACTACAATGTAACTGATTGCCAGTTTAAGGTTTAGGATAACTCTTATAATTCCTTTATTATTTAGTCAAGTACCAATGAGGCCTCTTCCCAATGAATTTAGCTTGTAGGCAGCTTGATATCTCTGTCCTTCCTGTACTGGAAGAGCTGTGATTGCTTAACCAAACAGTTATGCATGCAAAACTCAATGACAAGGAGACAGAAATGTGAGATTCAGATAATATATTGTAACTTTCTTGTATACAAGTTGATATTTGTAAAGCCAGTTATATTCTGGGAATATGGCAGCAAATTCCCTTAGAAGCACACTGAAGTATTCCCTATTCTATTGCTATATATGTTCAATAAACAGGTAATAATAAATTGTACTTAACTTTTGAATGTGTTGCTGCTGCTGGCTTTTGCTTCCTGTGGATGGCCTTGGTCCTCAGGATCTGATACTCTGTAGAGCAGGACTTTGTTGTTTCTTGAAGGCCAGATTGGCAAAGACAATGAGACTCGTTGGCTCAGCTCCTTATATAAGTGCTTTTTGCCAGATTCCCCTGTTACTAAAAATAGGGACTCTTTCCTCATCCCTAAAAATATCATCCTACGTAATATACTAAAAATAGGGACTGTGTCATCACCCCTGCAATACCCATGTCCTTGACTTCTTGGGAAAAGGTCAGTATTGCTAGGATGTGACAGTGTAAGGTCAGTGTTGTTGTTAACCTCTTGTAAGTTTCCTGTCAAGTTTCTGTCAGAGTTCCATTAAGTTTCCTAACCATTGCACCTTAGGAATGCAAACCCTTCAAAGTGATTGATCTGTGTTTCCGGGTGAACCTCCTGTACCCTGGGTGAACTTTCTGTTTATCAGAGTCTTTTAGTATTAAGAGTTTATAAGATCAATTTAGGGTTCCAATTTGTGTTTGTCTTTCATTAGTAATAAGTAGTAGTATATCAAATGATACCAAATAATATAATATCAGTTTCACTATATTATATCACCCCTCCTCCAATTGTGGAAAAGTCAAAGACTTTTTCATTGCATAGTTTTGGTGATTATTTGGTGTTTCTCCTGAGTATCAGATCGAGGTACCATCCACAGTGAAGTGTTGCCAGCTGCAAGAATAGTCTTGATTACACAATGTTATGAGTTATCTTTAGTTTCTTCTTTATAATTTGATTGTTACTTGAGTGTGCTTGTCTATAAATTCAAGTTAATTAGTTAATGGCTTTATCACAATTAGTTTAAGTACAACTGCCGTGTTATCTTTTTACAGAATTTTACAATTGATATTATAGAAATGTATTTCTGTCAGTTGCTGCTTCGCTTCTTCAGTGAGGAACATGAATCGGTTGTCCATTGTGCGGTTGCATCCTTGGGGTCCATCTTTAAGAAGGTCCTCTTCTTGTGGTCTGGTCCATTGTTGGTCCTTCGGGATTCCGCGTCCAGTTGGGCTCAACCAAGGTTGAAACTTGGGTTGGATTTGAGTACTCCTCAATCAACAACACAATATTGAGCTACTACAGGATCACCCAATAGTTGTGAAGGTTCATAAGTTTTCCCATTTCCAATCACTCCTGTTGTCTTGTAGGGTTTCCAGCAGCTTGTTGTGGTGTTAATCTTCAGTCATTCCTCCAGTTGGTCTTGAGGTCCTTCATCTTAAGGTGTTCCAAGTTGTTGAATATTTTGTCTTCTTAGGTTGGCCTTGAGTACTTCTCATTCAGCAGCACAAGTCTGAACTACTTCAGGATCACCCAGACTGTACAGCCTCATAAGTTTCCCCAGTGCCTACCAATCCTATTGTGTTGTAAGTCTTCCTTTAAGATTATGAGGGTCTTCTTCCCTGATGGAGAGGTCTTCCTTCCTTCTCAAGTTGGTATCAGATGTCAGCAAAGCAATGGTGTTGCCACTGGTCTCCTTCTGGTTCCACTGGAGGTTCTGCAATCAGACTCACTAGAACATGGTTATTTCATACAATGCCCTATCTACAGATAAGTCTGCCAGTGTATAAAACTAATTGATAGATTAAGGATCTATTAACTACTGGTTTTATGGCTATAACTGATTATAAGCTAATTTTATGTGCCTAATATTTCATAAATCTGTGCTATGATTAAAGATATTTAAGGTAAGCATCAAGTACTGAGTTTCTTTTTGCTCTCTCATTGTGGTATATGGTGTTGCAAGGTGTAACCCCCAAGAAGGACAATCAGCAAAGAGCATGTCAGTCAGTCAAAGTGTGCAAATCATTTACTAAATTAAGATTTTACTTAATTGTTTCTCTCATGTTTACTTTTTGCTGCTTGGTTAGATCATGTACTAAGTCTCATCTGCCAGGAACTATTCATTTGTGAGTTTCCCTTTCTGTGTGTATTAATTATTAATTTTCTTTGAAACACTTTGTTTTCCTAAAAGTAATCACAATTGGTTTATCCATCCAGGGCAATGTGGGTCCTTCCAGAGTCCATCCCTATCAATCTGCCAAGTTAATATGATCCTGAGTTGAGCAGTCTCTTGCCAGTGCTGTCAGATCGTTATCCTCCATCTTCTCAAGGTCACTTGGTGGTCAGAAGGTCCCGCTGCCCCACGCGGACTTTTACAATCAGCCTGCCCCCTCCGAGAACCGCCCTTGGCTGCGACAGTACCTTAGTTGATTCAACTTCAAGCCTTGTGAATTGCACCCCCACGCCACTAGGGGGCCAACTTCCCCGTCTGTGTTTTTATTATCTGTGTTGAAGTCTAAGGATCACTTCTGCTCCCTCTCCAGGATAGCATCCGGCGATCCCCAAGTTTCGGCTCCCACAGATTTTCTTATACTGGTCAATTTTCCAGTTTGATTTACAGACGAAGGTCGGTCCCAATCTTACCAGTGACTGTAGGCTTATCGGGGTTTTCAGTCAATCCAAATACTGCACTGCCATCGCTTCCGCGCACGCCCGGTCCGAGCCCGGCTAATCTTCATCAGCCATTCAGCGGCTGAGGCAACGGTGCCATGGTGTCCCTTCCGTAACCCATCAGTTCCGGTTGAGTTTGGCTCTGGTACTGCACTAAGTCCTGTACATGCCCTTATGATCCTTGCATGGCTCATTGACAAAGATAGATCCACCAGGTAACCACCTCCCATGTCAAGAGTCACCAATGTGCTGCACCCTTATTGTTTGATTGAATATAGAAGTTACAGAGATCACAATTTACTTGATGTTTCAATGCTAAAATTTACAGTGTATTTATTTATGTGTTTTTCATAAAACCACATATAATATATTTCCCCATATCTCTGCATTTGTGAAAATTGTTCTGTTTCGAGAAGGACTTGTAAATTTTGTGATCTGAACTAGACTGAAAGGTACTTGGTTCATCATTGAAGTGTCCCCAGAGTTGATCTTACTATTCTAAAGCTTCTGTTTCTATTATTTGTGACACAGTTTGAATTCTTTTGGCGAAAATTTTCAATTTGTACTTTATCTCATATTTCAGTGACCATTTTAAACTAAATGGGTTTTTTCTGTATAGTTATAACTTATAACTTTCTAGTATAATCTGTGATGAATTTTGTAGTGGCATAAAGCATGTCATAAAATTAGATTCACATATATGTCAGAATTATTAACTTTGTGTAGGCCTATGTACTGACAAGCTCTCCTTTGCCATCCCTCTCTGGTGTGACACCCATCACACATGCAAAACAAAATCTGTATAGATTGTAATGATTGACTGACATGATGTACTTTCATGCTTTAGAATATATATGTAATTGTGAAGCAGGTTTTTATGTGCATGCTGTACTTCCATGCTCTAGTTTGGCACATCAAGTAGCAGCTTAGTAGCTGTAGAAGCTCTGCTCTACTCACCAATATATATGATAGTGACCTCCCCCATTGTGGGTTTTTGGAAGTGGGGTATAGCCTACTTTACAGCTTAAGTCTTTTTGGGTTTCAGTGTGGAAGGAGCTATTCTTGTATCAGCTGATCATGGATGTACTCATGGTTGTGTGTCACCCTGTACTGGAGACTACTATAGCAGTGTAGCATCACAAAAGGTTTTTGTTTAAAGGGTTTTACTCTTGGATAGTTAGTATACATGTATCAATATTAACAATTTGACTTATGGCATAACTTATGGCAGCTTGGTTTAATATTATTGTCTACTTTACTTGTATGTTAAATATAAAATTGAACATAAACAAGAATAAATATTGCATGATGGTTTACACATGATTGACAGATTAATGGTGTTACATCTCAGTATGCCTATAATACAAGTACTTTTAATGCAATTTTCGAGAAAATATGTATAGATATACGAATACTTTGTGGAATCCTCATTTAAAGTATCACTGGTTATTTTTAAATAAGAAAAGAAATGATCATTGTCTCAATTAATTAATGAAATATCACACTCAACTTATAATAATTACAATTTCATAATCAATCACAGCAACCATTCACCAAGCCTGCACACCCTAACAACACTGACAAAGTCCAAGAAGAGTATGAGCGAGGGCATGAAACAAGTTATAATTAATGAAAGGTCATCGACTCATCTACCCTAGTCGCATGGCCTGAAATATGATTCCTTCACAGCAAAATATACCAATATAACATCAAAAGGGTTCTATTTGGTCCATCATTCCCAGAACCAATCAACTCCCTCAAACCTGCCTCATAACCCTCACCCCCAAAACAACTCAGACCCTGCCAAAGCCATCAAAGTGCCAAGCTCCCTAGATAGTTACTGTATAGTTCCTAAAGTTAAGACAAATCTATTTTTTCCGGTAGCTATATATCTGAATCTAGTGAAGAGTAATTATATGCTTGTTTATTTATTATATATCATAAATCCACATGTATTGTATTCTCATTAACTGGTCTCTGATAAACTGGTATTCTTGGTAAATCCACATATCACAGTGGCGTTGACATAGCCTGATTGAGTTGTACATGTATGTATAGCAATTCAGATGCTATTGGCTGTAATAAACTAACATTAATTAGATTTAGCTTAATTGGTTATTAACATTATAATATTTGCATTAAGAGATGCTGAGTTACCATAGTTCTCCCGCAATGAACAAATGTGTATTATTAAACCTATTAGATCTGCATTTTTGTTTTTGGTAAGACTATTGCACTTTTAATTAGCAGTGTACAGCTGTTTGTATATAGATAGATAATCTTTAATATCTAAAAACGGAAATATCAGAATTAAGTCCGCTTAATTGAGTTCATAAAATTTAATATTCTTAGCAAACAATGATAATCTAGTGAATTAAACAGTCAGATTAAGTTTGATGTAGCTCTGTCCATTACAGAGCCATGTGATATGGTCATTGCAATGTACTTTGCAAATCTTAGAGCATCGGTGTAAATTTTAAACTGACATATGTGCAACTATATAAGATTCTGCCTCTACTGTAGGGTATATGGACTCCAGCATAAAATTTCAGGGTGGGTGGAAGTCTCAAGACACACATCTTGATACACGAATGAGACACATACCAGGTTGACACTGGAATCCTGACAAATATGACCTTTAACCTTTACTTGTCAGTAGTGGGTTGAGGAGATGGTTATATTCTCCAGCTGTTAAATTGTTTATATTGTTTGTAGGGGAACCTGCATTGTACTTTTGCAGTTGTTACATTTTTCCATAAAAATAAAAAGCATGTTTTGCCAATTTCTTTAATCTTTATCTTTTGTTTTGTAACTGTTTGTAATACTTGTAGTTTCAGCAAGCAACTCATTAATTTAAATAGTGGTTGGACAAACTATAGCATTGGGAGTCATAACTCTTTTCTTAAATTGTCAAATCTTAATATGCGTAATACTCAAAGATGATATTTTTGATAAGATAACCTATTAAATTATTGTTAATTAACTATGTAGAATTGAGTAATGAATCTCATTTTAAATTATACGCCTACCTAATTCAAGCCTAACTAGTGTGCATTACAGTTTAGTTTATATGTTTTATCTAAGAACTTTAAATGATGGGATAAACATGTAACTAACCTATGATTATATTATCTATAACTAACCTTGATTATATTCTCTATAACTAAACTAGGATTATATTCTCTATAACATAACAAGCCTATGGTTATATTCTATATTATGTCAACTACACTAGGATTATACTCTCTATTATGTTAAGGAGTGTGTATTCTGCACTCTCCATCTCAAAGTTTCTCTGGGTCAGTAGGGCTGTATGCTTGCCCTTGAGGCTTGTGACCTCCATGTTTGTAGTGATAATGCCCATACCCACTTCCCCTGTATGATCTGCCCCAGAGACGACAGTCACGTTTATTGTGGTTAAGGCCTTTGCAAAACCAGCATATTATAGGTTTATTATGACCTTTCTCATTTTTATTTGGTGGTTTCATGTCATTTTCCAATGTTGTTTTTGCATCAGTAGTGTTATGAAAAGGTTTGTAATTGGTATCATTCTTCAAGTTGTCACCTACACAAGTGGCACTTGATGTAGTATTAATTGGCTCCTGTAGGAATATATTCCTAAACAGAGCGATTTTCTGTCTTATTTCGGAAATTAACTCATTTGCTTCAATTGCTGGTGATGATTCATTTTGTTCTTTAAAGAATTTATCAGATAAAGAGCGAGGTTTAGCTGGTGTTAAGTAGTATTTATCTATAAACAGCCTTTTTGCATCGGCAAGAGAATCACACAGTTGTATACTTCGTTTCGGTTCAGATATTAGTGAGTTTCCAAATAATCCTAATATTATTCCTTCATCATGTATATTATTTTCTGATATAAATTTGTCAAATTTGAGCAAATGTGTGAGGGCAGAATCAGGGCCATAATTCCCATCGAATTTGTGCAGTAATGGAGACATTTCCCTGTTTTTTGCACAGCCAGTATGATAATTACTTCTTGCTTTGTATAACCTTGTTGGTTGATTGAAAATTAGAGGGTTCACTTCCTCCTCCCATTTCTGATAAGTATGGCTTGAAGCTTTTCCTTGGCAGTCTGCCTGCTTCCTTTGAGGCCTAGTCACTGTTTGATGGGACATTTCGTGATAATTAGCTCCAGAAGCGACATCTGTGTCATCATTGTCAGTTAAAAGTGACATTATTTCTTCTAAAAACGATTACAATCAACAATTGTTTATCTTATAAATGTAGGTGCTAGTTAATTTTAGTAACTCCTGCCACCTGAAAACGTTGTGTTTCTATGCCTTAACCTTTTCCTCTCAAATCTATAATGGCTCTTTACTGATAGGCTAGTGAGGAAAGGACAATATTTAAAACTGCTAATTTTAAGAAGGATCTTTCACGTTTCAATTCAAATTTTAGGTCTACACTATCCTTCGGTTGTCCCCAAATGCTTCAACTGATTAAATACGAAATCTAGATAATAGGACTTATACCACCTATTTTAATGAGCCAAAGGACCTTTTCCTTTGCTGTTTATCACAAATTCAAGTTTATATAAGATTTTCAACTTTCAATGTACTTTACTTCAGTGAGTCGTGAAAAAAAAATTTATTGGTTCAATATGATATTTTAGATGATTTGACTTTTACTCAATTATTTTGATCAGCCAAAGGACTTTCCTACAAAACACCTTTGCACTGTTTCCAAAAAATTACAATTTTGAGAAGGATTATCAACTTCTAATTAACTTTACTTTATTTGGTTTAAAACCTTAATTGGTTCAATCTGGTATTTTAGATAATAGGACTTGCAGACTGCCTATTATGGATCAGCCAAAGGACTTTCTTATTACACACCTTTGTCTCAATACTTCAAGTGGATTACTTTCCAAACTATATTTAACGTTTTATTGTTACTTTTTACATGTATTGGCGCTGTTCTCAAATGTTTACTCTTATATGTTGAACAGCAACTGGAATATGCACTGCCAAAGTGCAAACAAAGTTTCACTTGCTCTGTGTTTAACTATTTCTCCAGTGTTTGTGTGACCTATGCTATGTTGCCAAAGGTCAAATTCCCTTCCAACCCAGGGTTATTACAGTCTGTTTGATTCACTTCGTTTCAGATGCCTTATCTGGTAACTGTAAGATTCTATATTAGATGTCAGATGGTATTATCTTGCACCGGAGAGTTTCTTTCTGACTCTCTTTTATAACCTTCTAATTGATCTTCAGATCATTAAACTCTTAGTATACTCTCAGTTTTTTCTCGACAAATTGGCTACCTCAGAGCTCCTCAATTTGTTTTAACCTCAAGTTATCATAAGTAAGTTTTAATCCTCAAATTTTCCTTCGTGTTTTCCTATATATGCTTAGTAGGAAGACTATTAAACCTCTTAATTTCTAGTCTTAATTTTAGTTTATTTATACCTCAACTTACTTTATTTCAAATAATAGGACTTTAAAAAAATTCCACCTATCTATACCTCAACTTACTGTATCTCAAATAATAGGACTTTAAAATAATTCCACCTATTTATACCTCAACTTACTGTATCTCAAATAATAGGACTTTAAAATAATTCCACCTATTTATACCTCAACTTACTGTATATCAAATAATAGGACTTTAAAATAATTCCACCTATTATGCTAAGTCAATAGGCTCCACCTATGCACTTGTTACATACAGATTTCACAGTCCTAAAAATAATGGTTCCCAAAGCAAGTTAGTTCAGCTGACTCTAAGTGGCCCACTACACTGGGTCTTATTCCTCTATTCGTCACCTAGTGGTTGTGTCCTGAACTATGGGCTGTGAAGTTATCTGATGCCTAAGCAAGTTCACTATCCTCAGTCAATGAAGTCTAAAGGTTGGCCAGTGAACTTGGGAAGTTATGCAGGTCTTATAGTATACCCACCTTGCCTATAACTCCCGAATTGGCTATCTCCGTTCCAATTCTTTCCTAGGAATAATAATTACTCTTTAGCTCAAATACTCTAGCGCTGATAATAGCTATTAATATTCTCAACCCAATATTCTCCAATAGCTAATTTTACTTAATACCGGTTTTTCGTAGGTGATAATTTACAGATTTGTGCACTTTTAAGCTCCTATGGCTAAACTCATGTGAAGTGGTTCAAGACTAAAACAGGAAATCCGGTTCTCTCACCATATAATATAGAGTAAAAAGAAAATGGAAGGGATGTACCCTTTGATATATATGATTCTCCTACCAATTAATATAGGGTAATGCACATGCAAGTACCGCCGAAGTATTTACTAATTTGGGGAATTGATTACTTTCAGCCGGTACTGTCTTAGTGATGCTATTCTCTGCTTGTATGATGACCTTCCCTATTCTTACTGTTACTCGCTTTGGATCAGTATACTATGTACTGCCGGAACTTGATCAGAGTTCCTTTTACTACAATGTAACTGATTGCCAGTTTAAGGTTTAGGATAACTCTTATAATTCCTTTATTATTTAGTCAAGTACCAATGAGGCCTCTTCCCAATGAATTTAGCTTGTAGGCAGCTTGATATCTCTGTCCTTCCTGTACTGGAAGAGCTGTGATTGCTTAACCAAACAGTTATGCATGCAAAACTCAATGACAAGGAGACAGAAATGTGAGATTCAGATAATATATTGTAACTTTCTTGTATACAAGTTGATATTTGTAAAGCCAGTTATATTCTGGGAATATGGCAGCAAATTCCCTTAGAAGCACACTGAAGTATTCCCTATTCTATTGCTATATATGTTCAATAAACAGGTAATAATAAATTGTACTTAACTTTTGAATGTGTTGCTGCTGCTGGCTTTTGCTTCCTGTGGATGGCCTTGGTCCTCAGGATCTGATACTCTGTAGAGCAGGACTTTGTTGTTTCTTGAAGGCCAGATTGGCAAAGACAATGAGACTCGTTGGCTCAGCTCCTTATATAAGTGCTTTTTGCCAGATTCCCCTGTTACTAAAAATAGGGACTCTTTCCTCATCCCTAAAAATATCATCCTACGTAATATACTAAAAATAGGGACTGTGTCATCACCCCTGCAATACCCATGTCCTTGACTTCTTGGGAAAAGGTCAGTATTGCTAGGATGTGACAGTGTAAGGTCAGTGTTGTTGTTAACCTCTTGTAAGTTTCCTGTCAAGTTTCTGTCAGAGTTCCATTAAGTTTCCTAACCATTGCACCTTAGGAATGCAAACCCTTCAAAGTGATTGATCTGTGTTTCCGGGTGAACCTCCTGTACCCTGGGTGAACTTTCTGTTTATCAGAGTCTTTTAGTATTAAGAGTTTATAAGATCAATTTAGGGTTCCAATTTGTGTTTGTCTTTCATTAGTAATAAGTAGTAGTATATCAAATGATACCAAATAATATAATATCAGTTTCACTATATTATAATATATATCACCATAAAATCCATATAATGTTATTACCAATTCATGCCATTTACCACTGGACCACAATGGAAATAAGTTTTAACTTTATTGTGCCATCCAGGGTCTCATTATGTATATATATTATATTTAATAGACCAAATAAATCAATCAATCAATCAAAAAAGACCGGGCCGAGCACAGTACCTTGGGGAACGCCAGATATGACATCGCAGTAGTCGGACAACTCACCGTCAACGAGGGCTCTTTGGGTGCGGCTGTTCAGGAATGATCCAAGCCATAAGAGGGTGGTTCCGCGAATGCCATAGAAATCAGCTTTCTTCAGGAGTCGGGTGGTGCGGAACTCGATCAAAAGCTTTTGAGAAGTCCATGACGTTTATATCGTATTGTTTTCCTTGAGCGATTCCGTATGTCAGTTCCTGCGTGAAGTTAAGCAGCTGGGTTTTGCAGGAGCGTTTAGATCTAAATCCATGCTGGCAGTTGGTCAACAGATTGTTGTCTTCTAGATGGCACATGATGCTCCGGGCGATGATGTGCTCCAACATCTTTGAGGTGATGGCTGTCAGCGATACTGGCCTGTAGTTTGCTGGATCATATTTCTCACCCTTTTTGAAGACAGGAGTGATGTCAGCTGTCCTCCACTGTGTTGGTACCATTCCTTCCTCTATGGACTTCTGGAATAACACTGTGAACAGGGGGGCCAGGTCGTCTGCTACCTCCTTCAGAAATCGTGGGTTCAGCTTGTCGGGTCCTGCTGCCTTTTGGGTGTTGAGGCTGCTGAGGAGTTTCCGCACTCCTTTTTCGTTGATGACCGGTGCTGGCATTTATTTGCAGGTTGACGGGCCTAAGTCTGGAACTGCTGTGGTGTCTTCCGCAGTGAATACTGAGGCATATTGTTTATTTAGGATGTTGGCTTTTCCTTTTGCATCGGATATCAAAACTCCGTCCCTCTTAAGCGGGGATATAACTGTAACGATTCGCTCAGTAGATTCAATTGTACACCTGATGACATTATAAAAGTTGTTAGAAAACTAAGAAGTAATTCATCCCCAGGTCCTGATGGTATCACAGTGTATTTTTTAAAGAAAATTATTGCACATATTGTTGATCCCCTTTCCAGAATGTATAATCAATCCTTACGTGATGGTATTTTACCCAGTGATTGGAAAACGGCCCTTATTGTTCCATTGTACAAGAAGGGTGATGCACAATGTACATCACAATATAGACCTGTTAGTTTGACTTCTGTTGTGTGTAAAATCTTAGAACGTATTATCAGATCTCAATTGTTGGACTACTTGTTAAGAAATGATATCATACCAAAATCACAACATGGATTTATGCCTAAAAAGTCAACAGTTACTAATCTTTTGGAATGTTTGAATGATTGGTCAAGTAACTTTGATAAGAAATTGTCTACTAATGTCATATATTTAGACTATTCTAAATGTTTTGACAAAGTATGTCATAATAAGCTCATGTACAAATTAGAAAGATATGGGATATCAGGTTGTGCTTTGCAATGGTTAAAGAACTTTTTAACTGGAAGACTTCAACAAGTAAAAATTAATGATGCAATCTCACATACAACTGATGTTAAATCAGGAGTCCCTCAAGGGACTGTGTTAGGTCCTGTTTTATTTTTGTGTTACTCGTCAGATTTGCCTAATGTTGTCAAACATAGTACTATTAGTATGTATGCTGATGATACAAAACTGTATAAGTCTATTCAGAATGTAAATGATTGCATATTATTACTAGAAGATTTAGATAATGTTGCTAAGTGGGCCGACATTTGGCAGATGGATTTAAATCCAGACAAAACAAAAGTATTGACTATTGGTATTAACAAAGTGAACTTTAATTTTTTATTGAATAATGAAATTATTGAAACTGTCAACAATATTAATGATATTGGAGTTACTATCCAGTCAAATTTGAAATTTACACTCCATTGTATAAACATTACCAGGAAAGCGTATTTTGTTCTTCATAAACTTTTTTCAATTTTTAAGAATCACAATTACAAGTTTTATCTCAAAATGTATATATGTTATGTCAGACCACTTTTAGAATATTCTAGTCAGGCTTGGTCACCAATATTACAATGTAATAAAGACAAAGTAGAACGTGTGCAAAGGTATTTCACCCGACGTATATTGAACTATGAAAATGTTTCGTATGAAGAAAGATTACATTTTTTGAACTTAGATTCATTGGAAATTCGAAGAAAAAATTCTGATTTAATATTGTTTTACAAAGTTATTAATTGTCATACAAATCTCAATATAAATGATAAGGAAGAAGTTTATAAATTTGTACATAGAAGTAGAGGTCATAATAAACAGCTGTATGTGTTTAATAGCCGTACTGATAAAAGAAAATATTTTTGGAGCAATCGAATTGTAAATAAATGGAATAATTTAGATGAAAGAACTATTAATTCAGTGTCAATCAAGAATTTTATAACTAATTTGAAAATGTTTAATTCTGCCAGTTAGTGGGAGTTACGTTGTAATTTTTACTTAAACTCCAATTGTTTTTGTATTGTTCATATGTTGTTATTTTGAATAAATAAATCAAATCAAATCAAATCAAATATGCCAGAAGCATCCTTCTTTAGGGACTTGATGTAACCCCAAAACTTTTTGATGGGCTGCCTGGTGCTTGCGCCTTAGTCGTCCTCGGTTGGTGTAAGTATTGAACTTGTGTAGGCATCCTTTGCCTGTCTCCAAGCTTTCTGAGTTGCTGTTTACAACTCTCGGAAGGAGAGACATTAATTGCATGCTAGAATAGTCATAGCAATTTAACACATTGACATTTATCTTAGAGTTATATTTAAATTCATCATATTTTAACAGGTATTTCTGCACCAGAATTAATATTTGACATGCATGTACATGTTTATTGAATGGCAACGCTTACTCTATAATGACTGACATAATGGAGAGTGGAACCAATAATTTTTGATAAATTGCTAGGTCAAACTAACAACTGAAATTATTAGAAATCCATAATCAATTAATTGAAGAGAAATATAAGACAAATTTTAATTATTCATAAAATTCTTAGAATAATTAAAATTTAGTGACCCATGTGGTATCTGGTATACACCAAACTAAATTACGCAACTCTCCATGATGCAGTCATTTTTGGCTTGAATATTGATTACTGGAAAATGCCCATTAGTGAAATAAATAAGTTTGGCAATGTATTATGGTGAAGTGATGCTGTTGAGGCTGTCATTAAAGTAGGGAAATATTTTAAAGACACCTGGTAGTTAGAGTGAGTTGTAGGTGTTTAAAGTTGAAAAGGCTTTAAAATTGTAAATGGGTAATTGTTGACATGCTCCTGTAGAAGGCAGGGAGATATTTGCTGGATTGTGGAGGGCAATCAGAGATGTATTATAGCCAGGTTGGCAGGTTATCGGATCAATGATAACATAGGGACAATCTGCCTGTTGCGTAAGGTGCTGCCACCCGTGGGAAAATGGTTATAGGAAGTGGCTCCCTCTGTGGAGGAGTTAAATATGAGAATATGCAGTTTCATGCACTCCTGGTGGGAGATGAGTGGTGGAGTAGGGAAACAGAAATGAGAGGGGAGTTACACGATTGTGGGCTCCCATATGAAGTATGAGGCCAAAAAAGAAGGATAGGGGGATAGTTTGGTTGAGTGACATGCCTGTGGGAGGTGTATATAGCTGGCAACTGGGTTGATCATGTGACCTGAGTTTTAGCTCAAATGTTAATGGGATGTTAATGGGATTAAAGTTGCGAACTCCGGCCTGCTCTTGGGAACAAAGCTAGTTTCCCATGAGGAATAATAAATAGCTGAGGCAGCTAGGAAAAGTTTAGTGAGAGAGTGAGAGAGAGTTTTAGAAAGTTAAGAGAAGCTGAGTGAAATAAAGTTGGAGCAGATGAAGTTGAAGCTAGACTAAAGTAATGAAGAGATGAGTTTATGAAGAGAAAGGAAAACTGGGCTAGATCAAGAGCAAGCCGAAGGTGTGCTGTCTGCTTTCTACAATTATTGACTTGAGTTGTGATTATCTTCATGGGTGAGTTCACCATTTTTATATAATTTATCCTAAGATCTCGTAGAGCACAAGGGCCTCTTACAGAGCTTTCCCTTTCCCCACTTACCTTATGCCACACCATAAGCTAAGAGTAGGCCTAAGCTGGTAAACATACAACAGTCAATCACAGGCAGTGTTCACATGCTTTGCCCTTATTCTGTTATATTATACCAAGGTGTATTGCTCAAGCTCCCCCTATGGGAAAATGACAGTCGTCATGTGCGGTCATATTTGCGGAAGTTGCCATAAATAGTATTCTTGGGATATCCCATGGCCACCAGGCCTGTTTTGTGGTGGCTGGGAAACAGGCTATAGTATGCTCACCAAAGGGCAGACTGAGGTTCCAATTTAATCAAGAGATGGCTCTGTGGTCTCCTAAATTCTGATTGGCTGTCAAAGGGAATTCCCTTGTGATGTATGCTGATATGGGTGCACACATAGGTAAGATTGGCCAAACAAGGTTTTAATTTATGCGAGTCTAAATGCAGTGTAGTGGGTGAAAATCATCTCTACGCCAATGAGACAATAAAGCGATCGTTTACAGACGATTAAATGGTTTATTTCCAACCAGAAGATTCAATACAGCATGGCCAAAACAGGAACCGGAACTAACGAACTAAGCGTAAAATATGTACGCGCACAATAAACACACATAGGCGTTGCAACGCCATGGCGTCACCACTTTCCTCTACAGGAGTGGAACTACTAGTTTAACTCATACGACGCCTCCTACTAAACATGTAATATATAGGCCTAATATATATATACATTGAAATTTAAACTGTGATATATTACCATGGAATATAGTTATAACTAATTTACTTGGGAGTATAAAAAATATATGCGAATATACAAGTGCAATATATTTTTGATGTGTTACTACATACATGTTTAACTTTAAGCACACTAAACATCTAAACTTATATAAAAGTATATGTTTAAACTGTGGGATATGAAGTATAGTATCTACTATACTATAGCTACTATATATGACCGATATCTAAATATACATGTGTAATACATAATAGTGTAATACATGTTTATATGCTACTACAAACACACACAAATGTTAAACCTGGGTTTATGTGGATAACGGTAAGATATACATAGCGACACCCAAGGCAGAATATTTAGTGATAATGACATTGGCACAATAAACATTTAAATGACATTGACACAATAAACGCATAGACTATATAAAGGCAATTCTTTACACACTGATGTCATCAAACATGTAATCAAGAGGCTAGTCCATAACAAAGTCATCGAAGTGTTTAGGTTGGCGTCTTAGACGAGTTGGTCATCAACCGAAGTCAGGTAGGTTAGCACAGGGGCTCGGGGGCACTGGGGTAGGCACATTGGTAACGGTTGGAGGGGTAGGGTCACTGGCAGGGGTGAGTGGCGTTGCATCATCAGGGTTTTGGAGCACAGCAGGGATATTTGGGGGGCTGATAGGTAATGGTGGGGTGATCGCACTGGGGAGTGGCTGATCGACAGTCATGTCCAAATTGTTATCGACACAGGGGCATTCGTCCTCGGTTTCTGACTGTATTGGAGGTGGGCGTTCGTGATCAAATTGTTTGACCTTGATAAGTTGGGAACGTTTGGTGCGATAAGATGCATCACGCAGTTGTTGTCCCACAAACTTTCTGATATTGCACCAATCGGGGGGGTCCAGAGAAGTCACCAGGTACCTGTCCCGTGGGTGTAACTTAGCATGTTCTTGGTGTAAGTAAACTATGTCACCAGGTTGCACCGAGTGGTTCGTTGCCCTCATCCGTCCATTGGCTTTACTATTTTCACTGGGGCCATGATTTGACACACGGCGGTCATGTTGGGACTGTATGATTGCTCGATCTTGGAGTGGTATTTGGACATTGGTAAACTGGTCTCGTTGTAACCACATTTCACGGGAGGACAGTCCACTTGACCGTACTCTGGAATTTAACTTTGCGGTGGCAAGTGCGAGCGTGGTAGCAGAGATTTTGTCTGTCCGTGACAATAGTCTGCGAAGTTCATCTTCCAGTTCTTGAATGGCTCGCTCGGCGACAGGGTTCTTGTTAATGTTCTTCAGCCGACCAATTTCAATGAGAATGTTATGAGAAAGCAAAGTTTGATCTCTTGCAAGAGATTGAAATGCCGGGGCACCATCAGTACGGATGACCGCTGGGGGTCCACTGACCGGAGTCACACTAATGCACAACTGGAGTAGATTGTCACGGAGGGTGTCTCGTTTTTCATCGGGGATGATGGTGGTTACCGTGAATGACGTAACAGTCTCACGAACTAGTAAGACTAACTGGCCGTTTTGTTTAAGGACATCAGTTGCAAATGAGACACCGACAGTTTCGGGGGGTCAGATGTTGATTGTTCGACCGAGACTTGGGGGCTTCGGGTTAATGCTGCGCATTGGTGGCAACTTTCCGTGACATCATCAACTGCTGCTGCAAGGTCGAGGGCATAGAAATATCTCTGCGTTACGGTCTTGAGTTGGTGTCTTGACGGGTGGGACAGTTGCAGATGGAGAGAAGTCACAAGACCATGGAGTACTTGGCGAGGGACTATGATGCACTCCCTGGAGACTTGCAGGGGGTCACTGCGTCTGACTACAAGGAGGCCATCGTGGGCGATTGTGGCAACCTGTAGATAACGTTTAACATCTTTGATGTCTGTTGCTTTACGAGATGGTCTGGTGCCCTGTTTCAGATGGGCACAAGCGCGTCTTAGGTCTCGACATTCTGACTGGAGTGAGAGCCAGGTTGACCGTGTTGTGAAGGGGGCTTTAGCCTTGCCTGACAGGATATCTTCTGGGGGTACCCGCAGTATTGTCGCATTTGAAGTTTGTTTTATGAATGAGCAAATTTGGCACTGTGGCGTAAGACATGGTGATGCATTGTGGCTGGCAAAATCTGACGGCACATTGGAAGTACCAGCTAGATGACTGATTGTTACGTGATAGCGGGCTGCCGTGGACAAGAATGTTGTGATTCGGGGACTGGCAGAGAATTCTCCTCGTAACAGACGCTCATAGGCCTGCACACAAGGTTTGCTGTCGGTTAGTACCCTGGCAGGGCTTCCTGATTGTACTATGTAGGGGGCAAAGTGTTTTATGGCAGACGCAATGGCTAGCGCTTCAACTTCACAGGGGATCCACTATTCTTGGTTAGGGCGTAGTTTGGCACTGAAGAAACCGGACAGGAGTACTTTGGAATCACGTAATACGTACATGGTGGCGCCTATACCTGGATCACGGACAGCTCCATCGGTTACAATCCAGAGTTCATCTGAGGCACGAGGTAGAGTGATGGTTTTTTGACTGGGGACTCCCCAGTCAATAGAGTAAAATGGGTCTGACAGGGAAATTTGGGACAAGCCTGTGGCATTTGATTGAGGGTGGAGGTGCATGTAATTGATGTGGTAATACCAAGTTTGGTCTTAATAAGGCCGCTGGCGTATGGATGTTGTTGTACGACGTCGTTTTTGGCTGTATCAGGCATTTGAAATTAAAAAATGACATTTTCTGGGTTTTATTGCTGCTGGTAGTGGTAGTAGTAAGGGTTCTCCCTCAGCTCACGTAGAGGAACAACCATTTGGAGTACAAAAACGGTAGACCACTTTTTAGAAAGCTGAGGCAATGTTCTCTCCTTAGACAAGCTTTATTTCTCCGTATTCATGTATGTTCGTTTTGACGAATAATAATTTTCAAATTTATGCAACTTGTTTTTCAAAAATTGAATTTATATGACAGCTGCATGATTCGCCTGTATATATTTATTCTATATTATTATAATCTATCAGTCAAGGCATCTATCCCAGGATATCTATCTGGATATAGATAAATCTATCTATAGATCAGTTTACTGATAGGGCCTAACTTCATTGACAATCTTGAAAGGTACAAATCTGCACTTTCACATTAAGTAGACTTATATGAATATTGGAATAGAGTAGGCCTAGGTAAATTATACTGATCTAACTGTAGTAACAAGTTAGGCCTAATGCTAAATTGAGTGCATGGGTGTAGGCCTATAATGTAATAGCTGCCCCTGGTATTTCTGGGATCAGAAATAGCAATGCTCAGACTTATAATGTAATAACTTTTGAGGGAGCAAACTAAAGCATACTTTAATCCAGCCTGGGAGAAGTCATACTTATTATGACTGCCGCCAGCGCTGGCGCGGTCATTTTGCTTTTACCCCCGTATTGTACCATTTAACTCACATTTTTGGGGATGGATAGAACAAGTTACACTCAATGTACAATCATGAAAGTTGCTATATAAACATAACTTTACATTCTTTACTCAACCCCTGAAAACCAGAATGATCCAAGGGGTCTTTCATACCTTTCTGAGATTCATGATTTTTCAGTGAAACACCCCACCTTATTGTTATTTTGGCTATCTGAATGTTGTTTTCGTGATTTTTGGCACTGTGCCAGATTAGACCTGCTTGGACCGCTTGACTGCTGGGGGATGTCTCAAAAGCAGCCAAACTCTTATTGATCGCCTTTAGGCTCATCTCTGTTTTTATGCGGTCACATGGCGGGATTTCATGTGTCGGAGGGTGTCGGAGCATTTATGTGGCGGAGTCGTAGACAAAGGTAATCAATGATGGCAGTCAATGATGGCAGTCAATGATGGCAGTCAATGATGGCAATCAATGATGGCAATCAATGATGGCAATCAATGATGGCAATCAATGATGAAGATAGATAGATAGATAGATAGATAGATAAGGTATCTACTAAGGATAAGGGGGCGACCATTTAATATCTCCTAAGAATAAGGGGGCAACCATTTAATATCTACTAAGGTGCTAAGATAACAAAAGTACATGCATGAATGAACCAAGGGGGCAACCATTTAATATCTACTAAGCAATGATGATAGATATAGATAGATAGATACATAGATAGATAGATAGGATAAGGGGCGACCATTTAATATCTACTAAGGAGGGGGCGCCCATTATTACTAAGAATGTATGAACCAAGGGGGCAACCATTTAATATCTACTAAGCAATGCTGATAGATATACATAGATAGATATATAGATAGATAGATAGATAGATAGGATAAGGGGGCGACCATTTAATATATACTAAAGAGTGGGCGACCATTATTACTAAGAATAAGGGGGCAACCATTTAATATCTACTAAACCCCCTGCGGACATGGGGACATACCCCCGCGGACATGGGGACATGCCCCCCGGACATGGGGACATGGGGACATGCCCCCGGGGACATGGGGACATGCCCCCGGGGACATGGGGACATGCCCCCGCGGACATGGGGACATGCCCCCGCGGACATGGGGACATGCCCCCGCGGACATGGGGACATGCCCCCGGGGACATGGGGACATGCCCCCGGGGCCATGGGGACATACCCCCGGGACATGGGGACATGCCCCAGGGGACATGGGGACATGCCCCAGGGGACATGGGGTCATGCCCCCCGGGGACATGGGGACATGCCCCCGGGGACATGGGGACATGCCCCCGGGGACATGGGGACATGCCCCCGGGGACATGGGGACATGCCCCCGGGGACATGGGGGCATGCCCCCGCAGACATACATGGGGACATACCCCCGGGGACATGGGGACATACCCCCGGGGACATACCCCCGGGGACATACCCCCGGGGACATGCCCCCGCGGACACGGGGACATGCCCCCGTGGACACATAACTGCACTGCATCACTGCCTTGCATTACAACACTGCAGTCTGCATTGCAGCTCTGTGTTACTGCACTGCATCACAGAACCTCATTACTGCAATGCATTACAGCACTGCAGCACAACACTTCATTACTGCACTGTATTTCAACAGTGCTTTTTTGCACTGCATAACTGCACTGCATTACAGACCACATCACAGCACTGCTTACAACACTGCATAACTGCACTGCATAACTGCACTGCATAACTGCACTGCATTACTGCATGCTTTGCATCACTCTATTACAGCACTGCATTACAGCAATGCATTACAGCACTGCATTACACTGCATTATTGTACTGCATTACATCACTGCCTCACTGCATTACTTTACAACATAATTACAACAATGAATCATTGTGCTGCATTACAGCAACGTGTTATTGGACTTCTTTCTGTATTCTGCATTAAAGCACTGCACTACAACACTGCATTACAGCACTGTATTACAGCACTATATTACAGCACTGTATTACAGCACTATATTACAGCACTGCATTACAGCACTGCATTACAGCGCTACGTTACAGCACTGCATTAAAGCACTACATTACATTACAGGTCAGGCGGCAGGTCGGTTGGCTTACTTTTCATGACAGTTTACTGACATGGGCGAGTTTATACCAAAGGGTGTTCATATATATATATATCAAAAGGTGTATATATACTGTGCCAATGGTTTTACACACCCCTGGGTCCACACACACCCATGGGCGTACACTCACCCATGGGAGTACACACACCCATGGGTTTACACACACCCATGGGCGTACACACACCCATGGGCATACACTGACCGATGGGCATACACACACAGATGGGCATACACATGGGCGTACACACAGATGAGTGTACAGGTGGGCATACCCACACAGCTAGGCGTACAGGTGGGCCTGCACTGACAGATCTGTGTGTACACACAGGTGGCCCTGCAGACACACATGGGCGTCCACACACACATGGGCATCCACACTGGGATGGGCATACAGATGGCCATGCACATACAAATGGGCATGCACACACAGATGGGCGTGCACGCACAGATGGGCTTACACACACTGACGGGCGTGCTGATATGGGCGTATACATGCAGATGGCTGTACATATGGGCATGCGCACACAGATGGCCATATCAATGGGCGTGCACACGAAGGTGGCTGTGCACACACAAATTGGCATACTCACACAGACGGTCGTACTCCCAGCTAGGTGTAAAGGGGGGCGTGCACACTAAGAAGGCATGCACTCAGAGATGAGGGTACCAACACAGATGGGCATACACTCGAGAGATGGACATAGGCCTACAGGTGGGCGTACACATAGATGGGTGTACAGGTGGGCGTGCCCACACAGATAGGCATTCAGGTGGACATGCCCACGCAAATGGGTGCGTACACAGATGGGTGTGTACACACAAATTGGCGTGAACACACAGATGGGCATGCCAGACGAGCTACAGATGGGCGTACACTTGACGATGGCCGTACACAGGCATGCACAATGGATGTACACATATACGCCCCTCGAATAAACCCCCCGTCAAATAGAGGCCCCACTGCGCCATGGACAACAACGAATATATATCTATTTATTATTATTATTATACGCCTGAGCTTTTTTAAGCCAGGTCCAAACAAGCTGCACTCAAAACACAAATTGTTATTCATCTTTTCTGGATCGACACAGTCACACTTGATTGCACTTGATCAGCAAAAGGCGTCCAGCAGCGCCGGCGGTCATATTATCATCGCTTGCGATTCTAGTTTGAGTTGATAAATTATAGATTTATAGGCTGCTAAGCCTTATGTGTATTTTTTTTTCTCATTTACTATTTGCCCTAATGGGTGTTTGTGGTCATAAATAAAAAATCTTCAATTCTCCATCTATCTATCTATATATATAGACAGGTCCGGGCCAGGAAAAAACTGCCAATTCATTCTGTCAAGGTTTTCTCAGTGGATAATGCTGGTATAAGATATAATCTTCAAAATTGGACATGGGGACATTTTGAAATTTGCCTCTAATTCAAGATGGCAGCCAAATTGCAAAATGGCCGCCAAAATACATAAAATGTCACTTGAGAGACCCCTATTAGGTGAAATTCCAAATTTTTTTTCACCAATTTTTGATGGTAATAGCCAGACAACATGACCCATTTGGTTGGATGTCACATCAGTGATCAATTCATGGTCAAATCCAATATGGCCGCCATAACGGCCATTTTCAAACAAAAATAGCTGTATCTCCTGATCTAGCAGAGATATCACAATAAATTTGGTGTCTATTTCTAGGTTTTCATGGGTGAGGATTCCAAATATACTATTAGATTTGAAATTGGGTCAATAGGTCATAAGCTAGGTTCAAGATGGCCACCATTTTCAGCGTCAAAAAGCTGTTTTCTGGTGCTTCAACAACAAAAATTATAGATCTAAAGACCCAGAATGTTTATTTTGAGTAAGAGATTCATGAAGATTTTCAAGATTCAAGATTCAAGACTGATTTATTTCCATCGATAATAATGCATAGAGAATATATATATGGCTAAGAATTTGAAACTGCTACCATGGACATATAAATTTCGACTTCAGCTGACATATTTTAAGTTAATGCCATTTCATACATCCCATTTTTGCCTTATATTTCCCAAAATATGGATCTCAAAAACTTAATCTGTGACTTTATTTTTCCTAATTTTAAGTGTTCAAAAAAGCGTAACAGAGTTGTCCACTTTCACCGTTTGACCGCCTGTATCTGGAAAACTATGGCAACCAGCAGCACAATTTTTTTTTTGCATGAAGAGTATCCACAGCTTAGTGACCTGGAAAAAATATTACCCACAATGCATCAGTGGATAATTTTTTACGGTTTGTCGATATAACAGGGTGTTACCGGACAATTTTGGCTGTTCAACCAGCTTTAGTTGGGGTCCGAGTTATGCCAGCACCAAACCGATGGTTTTATACATTTTTCCACAATGGGAGGCAATTTTCTGAAGCATTACATAGCTTCCATGACCTTTTTTTAATCTCTCAGGATACATGGAGATTTTAGTTGTCCACACAGTTGTCCGCAAAATGTTACATGAGGACTGTGAGGACAACTCAAGGGACAATGCGGACTACTAGAGGACAATGCGAAAAATTTCGAGGACAATGCGGACAATTTAGAGGACAATGCGGACAATTTAAGGGACGATGCAGACTATTTAGAGGAAAATGTAGACAACTCAATGGACATTGCAGAAAATTTAACAGATATTTCAAGGGGTAGGCTGACAGCCTAATCTGAGCTATCTCTTTGAACAAAAACCAAGGCTGATCAGTGATCATTTTCATGATATTTATTAGATTCTAATTATTGAGATCTAGTACCATCCATATTGCATGATGTGGCTACCCATGGCACCGTAGCCTGTAGGGCAGTGTAGGCAGCAGGGGGGTTCGAGTCGGGAAACATAGATACTCCCCAGTGTTCAAAATAAGGGGGGGTCAAAGGGGTTTTGACCCCCCCCCCAATGCTCATGGGACCCCTCAAATACATTTTTCAAAAGAATCAAGCAGTGTTGGAGTCGAGGCCAGGACATCCGAGACCGAGACCGAGGCATGAGCATCCGAGACCGAGACATTGACCTTCTGAGACCGAGACCGAGGCATCAGCTATCGAGACCGAGACCGAGGCCGGCTGAACATAAATTATGGTTGACTGCCAAACTATTTTAGCTTGATATATTATCGACATATCACTTACAATAAGGCTATAACATGTGAGGACAACTCAAGGGACAATGCGGACAACTAGAGGACAATGCGAAAAATTTCGAGGACAATGCGGACAATTTAGAGGACAATGCGGACAATTTAGGGGACAATGCGGACAATTTAGAGGACAATGCGGACAATTTAGAGGACAATGCGGACAATTTAGGGGACGATGCAGACTATTTAGAGGACAATGTAGACAACCCAATGGACATTTGTTAAACAGTATTGTAGGCCGGCTGAAATTATACTATCAATTCCAATTCATGTGCAGGACTGAATGTAAAAAAAATTATCTAATGAATTATTCAAATTAAATAATACTGTGCTAAATATTTGGGTTTGGTCAATTTATTTGCATAATGGTTATATTATATGAAATTTAGCCAATGAACAGGCTTGTATTATCAAACTTAGGATGACCCCATGCATCAAACTTCTAAGTAATGGCCTTTTCACTCTTTTTGAAGTCAAAGTTGTGAATTGCAATCAGATTGCCAACTCTAATTGCCATTATGAGAAATAAAAGCAGGGAACTTCTCATCTTCCTTAATTGCAATTACGAATGTCCTATTGATTCTCCTGTAAATTGAACCTCAAATGCCATAGAGCTAAGGGCTTTAATTGGCTTCAAGCTGGCTTTTCATCTCGGCTGACTTGAAGCAAAGTCTGCTGCTAGACTGACCAACTTCACCTCACTGCAGCTGAGAGCAAAATCAGCTCGCGGCGGCGCAAAATGTCGGCGGTTCCGAGCTCTACCAGTGTTCGAAATAAGGGGGGGTCAAGGGGGTTTTGACCCCCCCCCCAAATGCTCATAGGACCCCCTCAAATACATTTTTCAAAAGAACCAAGCAGTGTTGGAGTCGAGGCCAGGACATCCAAGACCGAGGCATGAGCATCTGAGACCGAGGCATTGACCCTCCGAGACCGAGGCATCAGCTGTCGAGACCGAGGCCGGCTAACCATAAATTATGGTTGACTGCCAAACTATTTTAGCTTGATATATTATCGACATATCACTTACAATAAGGCTATAACATTGCAATTGAAGATTCGCTCAATCACTCAAGTAAAAACACTGACCTGAAGACAATAAGGGGGGCAATCATTGCATTTTTAAAGGACAGGGCGTGTAAATCGTCTCGCTGGGAATAAATTTATTTCTTACGGAAAAAGAGACAGATTAAATTTGTTTTGAGTGTCTGAAAACCTTTATTACTTCTCAATCAAACATTGCAGACTGAGACTGAGATAAGCCATCCACCGGAAATTTATTTCAACACAGCTAGGAAAGAATATTTATACTAAGCTTTCTTGGCTTGGATGGAACAACAAATGGCATCGTTTTTTCTAAATACTGAATTGCTTGTCTGTTTCCTACACTTTCTAGATAGATACATACTCTGAGCTTCTCTGTTCCCATCTATTAGGCAGTAGCATATTTGTGTTATATCAAAGATATTCTGAATATTTTTGAGGCATGGATGCATGTTAGGAGATTCTGTCAAAAATGTTGTCCCATTTCGTTTTGTCGAGTTATATATATGTCAAACACTCTGGTGTGTAAAGTTAAGGATAAGGTGTCTTGCATTAAACATGTTAAATGTAAACAAAAATGTTAAACCTGCATCATTATGGCTGAAATTTACATGGAACAATGTTCAATGTCAAGGTACCTCAATAAGTGAAGGAAAATTAAAAATATTTAATACTCGAGGACTCCAACACTGGAACCAAGAGGTGGTCCTCAAAAAACCCCCCAAATACTGAATCTGTTCCGAGGAATAAGCATGAAGCCCCAGTAATGCCTTATCAGCTTACAACAACTTCTTGTGATTTATATTCACCAGCAATAGGGTTATAAAACTAATTTTCTGAAATGAAACATGTCTTTAAAACTAATTTTTAGAGCATCAAGAAAAGCTATTTGGCTTCTGGTGGCCCACTGACGGCCCTCCGTCTCAAGGGCTTCTATCCTTCTGGCTTTGCAACTGAGAGACACCTCCAAATGACATGGCCTGTTTCTACCACTGATACTGGAATGTAGATACATCGTCAGCTATTTCTTTAGTAGAACAATTAACCATTTAGCAAGTACACTTTTCCTTTAAAAATAACAGATGATGACGACAGGTGCATATATACTTGCTAAAATATATGGGCCTATTACATTGATCAGCTGCCTTCTCCACATTTGGTAACAACCAGGGAGGGACACATTTGGGGGGATGGGGGGTGCACCAAATGAAATTTATGATATTTTTACATGCCAATTATATCGGCACGGCGTCACATTATGTTCGGCTATGAGTTCCGAAACGCAATAACCCAATAGACCCCCCACCAGAATTTTCTGAATCCGCGCCCCCTAATAATCTCTGGACATGGCCAGAGCAGGGTTTGAATGCCTAACCAAACAGGACAGACATGCCAACAACTGTAGGCCTATACTATGGACCATGTGTTGTAAGAGTTGTACCAATAAAACTTCAAGCATTTCAAGGTAGTTTTGCTGAGGGTTACATTAGAATCTATCAAATGTTAATTATAATGATGGTACCAAGCGTTTGAAATTCTTTATGATCATAATATATCCAAAGTTGTGCGATTGTGGGCTGACCAGATGATCCTTGGATGGGGACAGCGGATTAAAAAAAAAATTGTTTGATATATGTATGACACCAAAAGTAGCTTGATCAGCACAGGAGAAAAACCTTTGTTTCCACATTTAGGGTGTTCATCTATCATACCATTAGGTTTAATGTCAAAATTGCAATAAAAAGGTTTGTCGCTCCTTTTGCATGTGAAAAATAGTTAGCGTTGCTTCTCCTGTCGAAAAGTTGTTCCTGAGGGTAAAATCCATAGCCCCCTCCTCCAAACTATCATCTTGCAGCTACTTCTCTTGAACAGAGTCCAATTTTCACTTTTTTGCCTCAACGACAAGCCAGCAGGACAATTAGTACAGGCCATAATATTATGCCCAAAAAACAGTGGTGTCCAAATGAGAGTTCATTACTGCAATATTGTCATATGTAGATTAATTAGTTTTGATGAAATATATACTTTAGAACATGCCAAAATATTACACAGCTTTTATTTTTCAAAAAAATATCTCACAATTGTCCTATGAAAAAGAATAAGTGTGGACAACTGATCATCTGAGTTGTCCAACTTAAAAATTATTACTTGACATGAATGAAACATCATGAAGATGCGCACGTCAGGCAACAACATATTAAAATATTCATGAGATTTTAAAACTATACCTACAAATATTGAATTCTTGGAAATATAAAATAGTCTTGTCCCAGAGGCGACCAGAGTCAGCATTTGTCTGAAGACTTCTAAAAGCTACATTGTCCATTATCCAAGGACAACATGATTTTGATTGTCCACAAAACATGTCTTAGGGTGCTCTTGTGGACAATTTTCGGACAACAAATACAAAAATCCACTGCCATTTCCTTTCCTTTGACATTTCATTCACTTTCAGATGTTGTATTCAGTCTCAGAGGCGGCACCAATCACCCCAATTGACGGTTTGTGGATCCGTCCAACGGTTTTAGATTTATAGCTGTTTAAAAAATGTAACCATTGCGGACAACTCTCAAAATTAAAATTCATTATCTGATCTGTAAAAAAAATACTGTATATTGGTCAAAAAAAGTATAGGAAAATGATATAGATTGGCAAGCTGAAGTTAAAAAAAGAAAGAGCATCTGAAAATTCACATTCTTTCTTTCATTTTGAGGTCATTGAAAAACTGGAAATTTTGTCAAAATGTGTAACGCTTATGTAGGCCTCTTTGCGACCTGAATTTTTCAATAACTATGAGGGCTACAAAAAACAGCAAACAGATATAGAATATTCAGATGGTGCTCTTTCAAATGACACCAAGTTTTGGAGGTCCAAACCTATTACTTTTTCGCCAAGGAGCTCTGAAATCTTGCTGTACGGTGAAAGGTAGTTTGTCGCGCTAAAATAGGGGTGTTACACAACGTTTAGCTCATCATTGCCAAATACTTTATATTGATAATGTCATTGTTCTTATTTGGCACAAAGGGGATTTTCTGCTTATTCCTCTGGTGTTTAAATCATAAAGATTGGCCAAATAGAAGTGTAGTTACACCTTGTCGTGTACCTAAAAGTCAGTAGAGTTGTCCGCGATAGCAGTTTCAAATTCTTAGCCATATATATGAGATGAGGATGAAATTTTAAGTGATGGAGGAGACTTCTAGATTGGCCCTAATGGACCGCTGTTCAGTAGCCACCTGTAGGATTGTGTTTAGGTGAAGACTCTTGTGGAAGTTGTCACAGGTAAAACAAGAAAATTAAGGAAGAGATGAATAAGGACTAGATCTAGGTTCTAAGGGTATAGCATCCTATTCACCCTCTTGGTACAGTTATACAGTCACTTCCAGTATTATAAAATACAGGAGTACCTATGAAATTTATCAAAATGACATGTTTGGCTGAAAAGAATGTTTAAGTCCAAAATGCTTCATTGAAACCTGGCATTTCCTCCTGATTCACTGATTTCCAAAATGTCTATAAATGTCACTCTCAGACAGCAATTCCATTTCAGAAAAGTTTGAACAAGTATTAGATGATTGTTCATCGTCAGGAAGCTCAATGTACTAAATTTCCTCATCTCCAAAGTGTGTGTGATCATCTGCTCTTGATCGCCCACATCTGAGGAAAGCAGTGAAATCTTGCTTTGGTAGAGTTTGCTCATCTTCTGTGATGTTGTCTTGGGCAGACACATAGTTGAGATGTAAGTGTGGCCTGAGACTTTCTTTGACTCATATCAATCAAATATTGTATATTTGACTTGACCGAGCTTGTTGACACAATTTGTCTTCAGCATGTATGCCCTTGTATAGTCATAGCCACCTGCAGGATAGAATTTAGCATAAATATGCCCAGTTTTCTGCATATTTTCTGGTTCTTTGTGGCTATATTTTTTTTCTGGGACAGACTTTGTGCAAGTTGAGGACATGCGAACCAGACTGACCGAACACACGCTAACACTGTATGTTTTCTGTCAACCTCTTTCTGTCGACTTCTATCTGTGACTTCAGGATACTCAACGGTAGTTTGAAGGCACTGATGCTAAATACAAGTCCCATGTTTTTCATGTTTTTCCCGATATGCAGCATCATTATATCCTTACTGGAGTTGTTTTTATTGGGCAAGATGTTTATTATTAATAGAATTTATAGAAACTTACAACTGTTTTTGCGTCGTATGTACATTGAAATGCTGGTTTGCACAATAGACTCTTGAACATGCCTTGGGTACACGCATGTGCAGAAAATGTTTTGCTTGTGAAATACCATGAAGAGTCCAGTGTCATATTCAAGGCCAAGATATCCGAGACCAAGCATGAGCCTTCAAGACAGAGCAATTGACCCTCGGAAACTGAGACCAAGGCATCAGCCCTCTAAGCAGAGACAGAAGCCGGCAGAATAAAAAAGAATAGTTCACTCCCAAACTATATAAATTAATTGGAATATTATCGACATAAATCATCACATCACTGAAGCTGTGTTAAAGATTTACTTTGGCGCCACCATTTTCAAAGACTTAAGTACAACTGGTCAACAACTGAATCTTTTTTTTTAAAGGGGCAAGCATAACATTGTCGAAAAGTTTTTTATGGCATGTTGCGTTAAATGCTATTGAAGACTTTAAATTTCAAATGACAGTCAAAGTTTACATGAAGAGTGTTTCACTTCATTCCACCATAACAAAAAATACTCAAATTGATTTGGCAATGTCACAAACAATAGCTCTGCCTATAACACATAAATAGAAGTGATTCGGTCACATACTAATATATTTATAGGATAGTAGGTGCATCAGTTCGATAAACTCAGAGAAAATTAGAGTAAACTGACATAAAAATCTTGTTTGACTGTTCTTGCAAAATTAAATAAGATTTTGAGACTGGCTTCGGACATGCGTCAGACACACATCCAAGGCCAAAGGCTCTGAGACTAAATCCAAGGCATCAAAAAGTGGCCTTGAGGCGGGAAACCAGCACGAGGTGGGTCTTATCCTGTTTCAACATTTTCTTGATTAGTTTGATCTCACAAATGCCACACCAATTGAGGTGGTATCAGACCTTAATATTACTATTAATATTACTGTGGTATGCAGGACAAAAAATTGACAAAATCTGATCTCCGAATTCATCAACCACTTTATTGATGCTGATCTAACGATCCACGTTCAGTTAACAATTTTGTGATGGCTTGCACATAAAAAAAGCATAGCATAGGAGAACCATGATGGACTCTTCGTGGTATTTCACAAGCAAAACATTTTCTGCACACGCGTGTACCCAAGGCACGTTCAAGAGTCTATTGTGCAAACCAGAATTTCAATGTACATACGACGCAAAAACAGTTAAGTTTCTATAAATTCTATCAATCATAAACATCTTGCCCAATAAAAACAACTCCAGTAAGGATATAATGAGGCTGCATATCGGGAAAAACTTGGGACTTGCATTTAGCATCAGTGCCTCCAAACTACCATTGAGTATCCTGAAGTCACAGATAGAGGTTGACAGAAAGAGGTTGACAGAAAACATAAGCGTGTGTTCGATCAGTCTGGTTCGCATGTCCTCAACTTGCACAAAGTCTGTCCCAGAAAAATAGCCACAAAGTACCAAGGAAGTTCGACCGCTAACTTATGGCCTCTAAACTATGATATCTTTCAGAAAATATGCAGAAAACTAGGCACATTTACGCTAAATTCTATCCTGCAGATGGTTATGACTATTCAACATGTTGTTCAAGGACACACCTGCTGAAGACACTGGAAGTGAGCTGCCCCTTGTAAATTAAGTAAGACATCCAGCAAGGTCAGAGGAAGAGGGACAATAGCAGGGGGTATTGAAAAAAAAAATGAATAGAAGTGCAAAGTTTGCATTGACAGATGTTTTCCCAAATTGTGTCAACAAGCTCGGTCAAGCCAAATATAAGATATTTGATAGATATGAGTCAAAGAAAGTCACAGGCCAGAGTTACATCTCAACTATGTGTCTGCCCAAGACAACATCACAGAAGATGAGCAAACTCTACCAAAGCAAGATTTCACTGCTTTCCTCAGATGTGGGCGATCAAGAGCAGATGATCACACACACTTTGGAGATGAGGAAATTTAGTACATTGAGCTTCCTGACGATGAACAATCATCTAATACTTGTTCAAACTTTTCTGAAATGGAATTGCTGTCTGAGAGTGACATTTATAGACATTTTGGAAATCAGTGAATCAGGAGGAAATGCCAGGTTTCAATGAAGCATTTTGGACTTAAACATTCTTTTCAGCCAAACATGTCATTTTGATAAATTTCATCGGCAGTCCTTTATTTTATAATACAGGAAGTGACTATATAACTGTACCAAGAGGGTGAATAGGATGCTATACCCTTAGAACCTATATCTAGTCCTTATTCATGAATCTCTTACTAAAAATAATCATTTTGGGTCTTTAGATCTATCATTTTTGATGTTGAAGCACCAGCAAACAGCTTTTTGACGCTCACATTGGTGGCCATCTTGAACCTAGCTTATGACCTATTGACCTAATTTGAATTCTGATGGTATATTTGGATTCCTCACCCATGAAAACCTAGAAATAGACACCAAATTTATTGTGATATCTCTGCTAGATCAGGAGATACAGCTATTTTTGTTTTAAAATGGCCGTCAAGGCGGCCATATGTTCTGTTCTGTTTGTAAATTCCTCCGCTGTCAATTCGGAGCACCCCAGGATCCTGGGTAACGTGTACGGGGGGGAGGGATCGATAGAGTTGACTCTTCGGCTCACGGTAGGGGATTTAATCCTGGTGGCATGAGTAAATAGATAAATAGATAAGTAACGAGTTAATAGTGTTCATTATATATATACATCCATCTCCAATGTTAGTTCTAGACTAGGACTACTTTCTACAGTTCCCTTCCTAGCGAGCATGCGTGCCTCCCTCCATCTTATTGATATTCCTCGACCGTCTCAGGTGGAGTTTGTAGCACATCGTTCGGGATAGCTGTTCGATGCGGGTTGTGTCCTTCTTTGGATCCGATAGGCATAATTGAACTGTCGGGTGACTACAGTCAAGAATTGACTGCAGGACGACGCTGTTCGCACTAGATAGAGATACGCTGCCGTTGCTTGCTCGCCCAGAAAGGAGTTTACATATTTCTTTAATAGGATTTCTACATTCCTCAAGGGAAGGGCATGTAAGAATGAAATGTGACCTATCTTCACTACCACTATGACATAATTGACAAATTGGGGATATTTGAAATTGATTAAATTTGTGCCGATTTGCTTGGAGGGTGTAGGTCCCAGTTAACAGCCTCGCCTTCACTGCCGCTTCCAAGACATCTCGGGGGTTGTTCTCGCAGGCTTTCCAGACGCTGTGAGCTGTACTGCAGTCTCCGTCCGGGAGGTGCAGGTATTTGAGGGAGGTTTTCTGTGACTTCTCTGTTTCCCAATGTTGCTTCCAGTATTTGCAGACTCCCTGATGTACCATATCGTTCCATGTTTTCTTGCTGTAGTTGGCCGTGGCAAGTCGGTAGACATTCGGGAGATTGTATTTCTGGAGGAGCAGTCTCGTATATGTAAACCAGCTCTCACTATCCTCATCCTTGATGGCCAGTTGTCTTGAGGCGAGTCTAAATTCGGTGGTGTCTTGATTCCTCAGGATGTTGCCAAGGAGGGTTAACGAATTCCTCTCAATTTCAGCCGTGATGGGCATGATGCCCAGGAGTGAATAAACTGCATATTGGATTTGACCATGAATTGATCACTGATGTGACATCCAACCACATGGGTAATGTTGACTGGCTATTACCATCAAAATTGGTGAAAAAAATTTGGAATTTCACCTAATAGGGGTCTCTCAAGTGACATTTTATGTATTTTGGCGGCCATTTTGCAATTTGGCGGCCATCTTGAATTAGAGGCAAATTTCAAAATGTCCCCATGTCCAATTTTGAAGAGTATATCTTATACCAGCATAATCCACTGAGAAAACCTTGACGGAATGAATTGGCAGTTTTTGCCTGGCCCGGACCTGTCTAATATGTATCTATCTATCTATATATCTATCTATCTATCTACTATTCAGATCTAAACTTCCTCCAGCAAAGATAGAAGATCGCTGGCCGGCACTGCCGCCGGCAGCTATACGTGTGAGCCAGTTGTGCTGCAAGTGTTTTACTGTAAATGAAACTCAGGTGCTTACAGAAAAGCACATGAATGTTTCTCGTGAGTCACATCCCTACTCTGCAATGTTATTCATGCAGTGTGACACATAAGCATTTAATGAAGTCATACACTATATTTGCAATGCTACCAGGAGAAGTCATTCAAAGTGTCACACCACTCATGAGTGGCCTGCATAGGGTCACCTAGTAATGTGGTTATGTTATGAGCCGCTCATCTGTGCTGCTGTTACAGTAGACAAATGACCAGTACTTACATCCGGCTGCTTGTGGACATCATTGACCTCATAACAAGCCCTATCAAATGCATTGAAATGAAGTGTCAAATTGTCACAAGGCAACTTGTGACCTCATGCAGTTGCACCGAATGACACCTTGAATCTCCTTGGAGTAAATTAAATTAAAGACAAAAATCATTAGTATTATACTAATGAGGAAAATACAACTTTTCTCTGGAGTAAGGTAGAAATCACTAGTTTTTAAATTACACAATAACTTGACACGAAGAAGGGCTGATGGCTCCGCAGTTTAGGGTAAATAAGGGAAATTGAACTGAAAGATGCCTTAAAGGCAGTCCATGTTCTTAGTATTTCAGAAAATTAGCAAAAATATCTGAATGATAAGAGGCAGAAGAAGAACAGTGATGCCTTCCTTAATGGAGGAAGAGCTCCCCCCCCCCCCCCCAAAAGGTGAGGCAACAATTTTACACGACCCATCAGACCATCAGTATTTAGAACTAATTCTTGGAAATTTTGTTTGCTTGCCCAATGATAATTTCTGTTTATATTCGTTTGGAATATTTAGAGATTTGTGCGTTGGTGGACGGACGCATGGATAGGTAGGCAGATCTATGGATACTGGATAGACAGAATACAGGTCAACTAGTAACCATGCCAAGTGGTAACCAAACCAACTCGTAACCATTTTTGATTTTTCCCAACCAAGTAGTAACCATGGCATTTATTAATCAATAGGCCATGGCCAAGTAGTAACCAAAAAATGAAAGTTGTCTACCAACTCGTAACCAGTGTCTCTTGCCAACTGGTAACCAGGGAAAATCAAAATGAACCAACTCGTAACCAAATCATAATTACCAGTATTTCAGCTATTTTATCATTGCAATTCTAAATATTTAGAATTATATATATATAATTTATATTTGGATAATATATCCCTGAATAAACACATGTTATCATTAATTTACAGAGATTTCTTGGGTTAAAATCTTGTTTAGTTTTGGTTACGACTTGGTAGTTGGCAAGAATTTGGTGGTTACCAGTTGGTATGGTCATGAAATTAATTTAAATGCATGGTTACGACTTGGTAACCCACAAAAAAAGGATGGTTACCAGTTGGTAGGGTTTTTGGTTACCAGTTGGTTGGTTACCAGTTGGTTGGTTACCAGTTGGTTTGGTTACCAGTTGGCATGGTTACTAGTTGACTTGATACCGATAGACAGATAGATGGATGAGTTATATACAGAGAATACAGAGATAAATACATACAGAGATAGATAGATGCAGAAATAAATCTTTAAAAAAAGAGCTAATTTCATCTTCTCTATATATTCAGACTGTCTTCTGATAATATAAGTGGCTGTGTTTTGCTGCACTCTCCAATTTATGTCAACTCCTGGATATGTGGCTGTAAGCATCTCTTGCGCTGCTCGCATGCTCCCAATGGCTTTATTACAGTTTAGCCAACTTCCATGGCTGCTGCAGATATGTTTAAAGATTACTGTTCAAAAGACTGCAGGCACAATGCCCTTCACTCTTATTATTTCTGCATAATGTCATATGAGTCTAATCTCACTTTGCCTAATTGTCAAACTAGTTCTTCTACACTGGAAGAATTCTGTCAGCTTTTTGGCCTACAGGACAAATTCCATTTTTTCCTTCCAACTTCACTCCTGCCTGTCCCCAGTCATTGAATCCATGGATTCTTGTTGTGTCTGAAGGCACAGTTGAGCATTGTTGAAATGAGCAATGTTTACATCGGACCACAAAATACGATCAGCGGACTGTGCACCAGCAACTAAGGAATCAAGTGGTGATAAGGCTCGGGCACCTCCGGGTATCACTTTGGACAGGGCCTTGAAGGCACCTATGAAGGATCGCAGTCCTTTAACGGTATTCGGGGGGTCACATGTGGATAGCGTGGCAACACGATGTGGGCTAGCGTGAAGGGTGCCTTGTTGCCATACCCACCCTAGGATGTTTGTGGATTTGGGGCACACAACTGTCTTGGTGGGGGAGAGTTTAAGACCTGCCTTCTGGATGCAAGTGAGTAACTTAGTCCAGTTTACGAGAAGTTGCTCAGGGGTATCAGCGCCACAGTAGAGGTCGTCGGCCAGTTTAGCGACAATGCCTTCTTGAAGGAGGTCTCCAAGCACACGGCACATGAGCTCTTCCAGAGCGGTTTCTGACCCTGGCATTCCCATGGCACATCTTGCGTACGTACGTAATCCACGGTACGGAGTTACGACGCCACAGAACTTAAGCGATGACTTGGATAGTGGAATTTGGTAGAAGGCGCTTGTCAGGTCAGTTGCGATGATATAAGACCATTGGGAAATGTGTCGGAGTGTAGACTCCACATCTGGCATAAGAGAAGGCTGGGGCTTGCTGTATTGGCCTACCTCGCCAAACGCTGTGACAAGTCTTGTTCCGCCGTTAGGTTTCTTAATGAGGAAGGAGGGATTGACATATTCTACCGCTACATCGGCAGATTCTGGTTTGACTAGTATACCAGCCTGTTCGAGTTCGTCAAACTTGTCTTGTAGTTCACTCAGTCTTGAGGTGTTATATTGGGGGAGTCTGCCCTTTCGTTGGGGGGGCAGAACGGGACCCATGTTCACAACGGCCTGATACGGACCATAAGCACCGTTGTAGCATCCAATGCGAGATTCGAACACATCTGGGAACTCATCAAGGAGGGAAAGAAAGTTTTTCTTAGTGTCTGCGGTCAAAATGTTGTCTGGGTCAACAGAGACAAGGGATACCTTCGACGGTTGGACAGTGCGAGCGGTGGGTACCACGGTGTCATAGGGTTCAGGTGTCAGGCATGGGCTGTACACAGGCAAGATCTGACAGAAGTGATCATGACGATGCAGGGTCCTTGGAAATTCATCATTGTTTGGAATACGAATGCTCCGTGAAACACTAGACACAACACAGGGATGGGGCCACGTTTGGGAAGGGTGAAGATCGCGATTTGTAGGACTGTCAAGTCTGGGTTCAAGGGCAAACGATTCACTGTCAGTATGGTAATCAGGAGGGATGGGGACTTCCACATAATCTCCTGGCCATAAGGTAATTGTTTCTGGGGCACGTAAGACGCTTGCACGACGGGCAGTGGGGCTGGTGTCTACGTTGTGGCCGTATTGGAATGTTGACTGTCCAACACGAACTTCTCTGGTCGACGGGCGGGCATAGACATCATTGTATTCCATAAAGGGAGTGCCTGCCAATAAGGGGACATCAAGGTGTTGCACCACGAGGCCATGGAATAAGAGCTTGTGGTGTTCGCGGGTGACCGTGAACTTAGTTTCACCCACAACATTCAACTTGGACAGACCATCTGCTTGACCGGCAGACTGGCTACTGGATGTGATCTTAACGCCTAGCCAATCAGCGGCAGCTTTGCTGATGAGGTTGGCTGTAGTACCACTGTCAATCACAATGCGCGGAGTTTTGTGGCCCATGTAAGTGTCCAGGTATGGTGACTGACGCACTTGCACGCGACTAATAGAATTGTCATCATGGGCAGGAACAGTTTGTAGACTTGTGTCGCATTCTTCCGTGTCATCAAATTCACTGTTAGGGTCGTTGTCAAGCACCTCAGCGATCAAACGTGCACGTGTCATGAATTTGCGATCTTGCTCCGGGAGGTACTTGCACTCACTTAAGAAGTGATTCTCTGGACGGTTGGAATTCTTACAGAGCGGGCAAGATTTCTGCTTACGTTGGGGCGGGGGGCGGCTTTGTCGATGATATGGGGGTTGTCTACTTTTTGTCGCTTCTGTTCGCATAGCTCTTACTTCCCCGGTTGTTTGTATCTCCTCCATGAGGGACTGTAGGGCCTGTGAGATTTCGGGCTTAATTGAAGCTAATGTTCTTGACCGCAATTCCGTTCCATACTTTTGTTTCACAATCTTTGGGAGGTCAGGATGGATCAAGTGGAGCCACATATATACAATAGTGTTCTCCACAGTGGGGGACAACTCTTCGTCCGCGGTGGGCTTTTCATCACAATGGGTAATACCTCCCTCTTTTGACAATAAATTGTCTTCAAAGAATGCAGCTAGTCTTTGGTAGAGATCTTCATACCGCTCACGATCAGCCAGTTTGATGTCGGCAAGATCCAGGAAATGCGCTCCGGACGATTGGAAGCCATAGTGAGTCCGTATGGCCTGCCAGATGCTGTCTAACGATGTGGCTTTCTTGGTGATCGTGTTACGGGCAATGACCGGGCAATAGTTAGCGATCTGCCCAAGGAACAGTTCTAGGAAATTAACTTTCTGTGGAGCAGTCAATCTCGCCTCCTGGGGGATTGGTTCGGCATCTGCTTTGAGGCCCCGACTAGCGTCAGCACTAGGTTTTTTTCATGTGAAACCGGGGGCCAGGAAGACAGCAAAGTTTCGATCCAGGGCTAGGCAATACAGTAGGTTTTGTTTCCAGGCTTCAAAGCTTGTAACTGTCTCTTGTTTAGTGAGGGCCCACTGTTTGGGGGCACGGTTCGTGGCCATTGTCAAAAGTTTTGAATACTCACATTCACAAGGAAAATCAGAGGTTGGTGAGTTCAATTTTCGTACGTTTTTACGATGCCTTTCGGCGACACAGCTTCTTGTGCCTCACTTCGTTTTGTGCTTCGTTGACGTGGGTACGTTTCTTTGCGCTGCCACCATGCCAATGAGACAATAAAGCGATCGTTTACAGACGATTAAATGGTTTATTTCCAACCAGAAGATTCAATACAGCATGGCCAAAACAGGAACCGGAACTAACGAACTAAGCGTAAAATATGTACGCGCACAATAAACACACATAGGCGTTGCAACGCCATGGCGCTAAGTGTAGCTGAGAGACTATTATCTCACAGGACCAACAAAAATGTTGTGAAAGGCTGCTCCTTGAGCAATTTTAATCAATTTTCTATATGTGCACTCCACCAGGCGGCACTTGAGCCATACACCTTCCTCTCTATCTCTAGAACTGCTAAGCCATTGTGATCATTCCGCCTGTGAGTCAATGCATGCTCAGCTGCTAACTGCTCAGCAGCAGCCCAAATTTAAAGAACTGTTTTTGGAACAGGAACATCTTGTCACTTCACTTTTAGCTTACCATATTGATGTATGCCAGCCCCTGAAGTAGTCTACCAGTTAGGACAACTTGGGAGCACACCAGTTTCCTGCAAATGCCTATCATTCCACAAAATTCCCCAATTTCTGTGAATTTATCTTTCTGGGCAATAAAAGTTCTTCAGTTGTCAGCTGAGTGGTGCTCTTGTCTTGAAAGTCTCACAGCACCATCTGCTGTATTTTGCAGGAACATAAATCGTCTGCTTGCTTTTCGTCTGCTACATGTAGTACATGATGGACTGACTGAAGCTTTCCAGTTCCATAAGATCATTGCTGCTAAGTTGACAGACTCTATCATTCAACCCAAGGTACTCACATATGTGCCAGAAGACATCGCATCGGATTAGCTTATGACCGTCCATTTCATTCCCATCATAGCCATTCAGCGGTGCTACAACTCCTGTTATTTCTCATGTGCCAATTCCCACTCATTTCTGATTTGCCAATTACCACTTCTGGGATGACCCAGTAGTATTAGTGTGAATTTGAACAGCTTTATATCATTCTGTTCCATGGCATGATGAATGCCTAGAGATTAATTGGATGATCACTACCACTGTCCACTGGCCAACTGTGGGACTTGCACTTTAAAAGCTGAAAGACTGAAACAGGACACCTTCAGTCTCTCGGGAGTCATAATGCTAAAATTCACAGTACCTATGTACATTTTAATGATCCTGGCACTATCGTTATGTATCCCATCAAATTTTCAGAAGGCCTTCAATGAATAATCAAAAGATGACTTAAAGTACACTGGCACATGTGTATTCAGAGTTCAACTTAAACCACGGAGGAATATTCCTCTGAGCTTAAACTTACCTGATAGTAGGCTCAATATCTATTATTTGTTAAACAGACAAAAAACAAGTAGCATCTTTTAGACCAAATTTATTAAAATAATCATTGAATAAACAAAACACGCAGAGGTGTAATACCTGTAACATAAGTTAAATCTATGATATGGTGAATAAATGAGACGCCTGGAGGTTGTCGTAACGTGAAGTCACCAACTCAGATAAAAGCATTCAAAAGATTGATGTCATGAGTATTTGTAAAATAATGTATAACAGGTGGGTAAAATCACTGCATGAAGATGCGTACAATTGTGTTGCTGTTGCGTAATTTAGATCCTGATAGTTAAAATACAAAACCATTTCAAAAATTAGTAAAAAAAGAGATAACTTGTAAGTAAAGTAGCAAGACTCTGAAGAGCGCAAAAATTATTGCAAAGAATGGTGGTATACATGATCGACGGGTAAAATATATATATGTACGAGAATCACACTATGTCGCCTGACGACAGCGCCATCTAACAAACAAGAATCTCCAGCCACCTGGTGGAAAATGTTCGCATTAGTATAAAACAAAACCTAAACTCTGGCAGTGGTACTTTAATCGCTGCAGTAGAAATCTGCACAGTTGTAACGTTACAAGTTTTGCCAAAACTACTGCAGCGATGTTTAACTCATTTAACAGTCCATATTGGTCTTACAGGACTGTACAGTTCTGAATAAACAAACTTTGATTTGTCGCAAACGCGGTTCATCCAAAAAATTGGAATGTCAAGATACAAAACAACTGAGGGATGTAAAAAAAGTTGTAAAAAAATAAAGATAAAAACAAGATGCAAACATTTCCCACCAGGGCGCCCTCTGTAACCAGACCATAGAACTAATCAATCACCATGGCAACAAGACAACGGCTGCCTCCTTAGCTGTTGATATATAGTACACACAAGTTGCCATGACAACGGGTCCACTGGTTATTACTGCCTGGCAGCGATGTCGTCCAAAACGTTCAACATGTTCCAGGGACTTTGTCATCAGCTCCTGTGCCCCATCTCAGTAGAACGTTTTAAAACGACACCGTTACCACAGCAATAATTCTTTCTCATTTTCTCCAGCTTTCACCTCCGCTATTACAATGCAAAAACATTCAACCAGTATCAAAGAGCTAGTTATGATAATATACAGACAATATTCATATATATAGATATTTATAATAATATAGCAATGACAATTCAACACAATCTGTTATTAACAGGTTAAAATCGACAAAGAATACACCATACTATATTTACTTTGACTGATCAATAGGACTTCTACTAGCAAAGACCATTTACTAATGTCTTACAGACTGCAAACTGTGAGAGTAGTGATTGATGGACTGCTAACTTGCACTTAAACTTGCACGTAACGCAATTAAATCAATTTTAAATCAAACTACCAAAGGTATTCTGAAGCATCACACTCATAAAACATCTGTAATAACATCTGTGATTAACATCCGTGATTAAAACCGATTATAATTGCACAAAACCCATAATAATCGCCAGGTATCGGCCGTAAACAAGTAACCCCGATAGTAACCGATAGTCAACCGATTATTGTCGATAATCAGCGATTAGAATGAGAATACAGCTTAGGATGATCAATAGAGATGATAAGAAGTGAATTACAAGTATAGATATATCTTTACATGCTAAATGTAGTAGCCCACAACGTGCAAAGACATTCGTCTATGGTGAACACACAGGATTCACATCAATATTTTACTATTAATAATCGTATTCTGATGGGCGTCGATTCAGTTGGTGCTGTAGACACTTGGTGGTAATCTCTGAATACTATAGCTGTACTTCAATTTGGTCCTAAAAGTTTATATCTGGCCATTCCGAAACATATTGTTCAAATTCCGAACTATTTTTATTCCGCACACTCTGATTATAGTATTAGTGAGATTACCCCTTCATGTCAACAGGACCGCGATAACACACAATTTTTTTTTACAAAGACGCAATTTAACACAAAGACAACATTCACTATTTTTAAACATTGTAAGATGTAGTGTTCTTAGTACACAGCTCAATTGGTCACATTCACTTTTTTTGTGTATTATTAGATATCATATATTTAGTCATATTTTTAGATATTTAATTGTATGTTTCATGATAATAATATCTAATCAACAACCAATTAACGCACTACTTCTACCACAATTGTCTTCTCTTTCCATTTACCTGATGCCTAACGTATGCGTTACGTAAATTTGTCTTACCAAAATTACGTAAATGGTTGGCGTACCGGCAACTCCTCCATTAAACCGGTGCAACCGGTAGATTCAAAACGGGCCGTATCCCTATTATAAACGGGATTAATCCCTAATAGGTGGGCTATACTCGCAGCTACTACGTCCATATTTCATTCATACAAAACTTTACAGCAATAAAGTTACTCCAGCTCGTCTTGTAGTATGACTTATATAATGCAAAACTATGTACAATAGAACTATATCCAATGATAGAACTATATTATTTCTTCGAGGGTGTGATTGATATTCCAGTAGCCATTTTGATCGAATTGTCTTTTGCAATGGCTTGGTATCTTCTGGATCGCTACCATGGTAACATGTCTTTATATTGGTTATGTATATGGAACATTAATAAATAAATACATACATATACATTCACATTGTTGTTGCTGTTGCTATGGTTACATGGTTAGTAACCAGCATTATATCCAGTAACCATAGTAACTTAAGTTGTTACCATGGCAGCAATATTCCACGGTGGCAATTAATGATTGTAGTACATTAGTTGACCATAACAGTTGTTGGGTACGGTACATGGTATTATATTAATGATCAATGTATCGTAGTATATATTCTTATATAGTCAATATGAAGAGCAATGTTGTTGCCAGGTATGCTTGTTACATACTTGTGTTGTTTTCAGTTCTTAAGCATTGCCGTTCATCTCAAAATATTTGTACGTGGGGTTTTCGTAACCATTGATCTGCATGTTGGCCACGTGGCGCTCTTCCGGCGATGCAGCCTGGTCAACCTCGACAAAACCGTGACTGACGGGAACCCTGCCGGCCTTTTTGCGAAGGACGACAATTCCAACCACTATAATGACAAAGACGGCAATGCAGCCGACTGCAATTCCCAAGGTGCTGCCGGGACGCACTGAGTTGATGGCTGACAGGCGCTTCTTCTCAACGTAGGTCTGAAACAGCAAATAGGTTCAGTTAGTTATACTTTTATAACAAACAAAGGCATGATTTCGCGCTCACAAACTCAGGAGTTAGATTTTTAGTCGTCCGGCCTCCGAAACGCAAAGATTTTTGAGAAGTAAGACCCATTTTTGTCAGTATTTTACAATGGTAAGATAAGCTGTGCCCTGGCATACTCAGAATCTGAGGACAAAATCTTGGACCCAGCTCAAATTCCTTTTATCATCATTATGTGATGCAATAAATTTTCAGTTATAAATTTTTCTACATTACAAATTAGAGCAAAAGTCTCCTCGAAGACAATAACTGCCTCTGGTGAAGGCCTCAAGGAGTTATGTAATGAAAGATACATCTGCAATTCTGTATATCCATATAAAGTCAAAAAATGTATATATGACAGTCTGATAGGTGACACTCACAGTTTCCTTGACGTTGAGTTCGTTCAGTCCCTGGTGAGCTGGGGGAGCAGGCTTGATGTCAATGTATGCGTGTTCATCTTCCATGACCTCGTCATCAAATTCGGCAGCGTCATATTTGGTGGGCTTCAGGGGAGCGGAGTTAGCAAGGGGGATGCGGTGCAGGTCATCTTCCTTTTCTGAAAATTGATAGAGAAGACGTTAAGTAGATAGGTAGAAATATAGATCAGGGTGCCCACTGAACATCGCACAAAATATAGGAATTTTTTACCGGAAAATATAGGAAAATATAGGAGGTTTTCGCTGGTTTTAATAGGACAATATAGGAAATATTCGACAGCGAAACCATCGGAAAGTCACGGACCGCTTCCACCATAAGCCGAAAACTTCATGTCGTGGCAAAAACGTGTCAAAAATTAATATGTCTTGGGGAAAAGATGCCTAAACTTTGTATCGCCGGCAAAAAACGTGTGTAAACGCTCGAGATATCTTGAAATCTTGAAAAATATAGGAATTCATAGGAATTTTTCAAAAATATAGGAAATTATAGGAGGCCTTAAAAAATATAGGAATTATAGGAAATATAGGAGGAGTGGGCACCCTGATAGATAGACAAATACTTGAAATAGATAGGTTGATAGATAGGTATAGGTAGAGAGGTAGGTATGGAGAATGTAGCCCTCTAAGGCTAGTTCTGGTTGCTCATGAGGGTTGATTGCTGTGATAAGAGAGTGGGAGTTCTCAGCATGTCACACTTTGTCAAAACATTCGCTCCATGCGAGCCCAAGGGATCTTTTACTTGTCCCTGTATTTTTGCACTTAGTGACTTTGGTACGCCAAGTTGGACAGGAGAAGTTCAAAGCAATACGGAACACTTGATACAAAGAGCAGCCGTGTTAATGTATTTTATGTTTTTTCACCTCTACCAATGGCAATTCATCAACTCAAATTAAGTCAATTTCATTTCACATCTTTTTGCTCAATACTAATACTCACCAGGGGCGACATCAACGACTTCCTTCTCCTCAGTAGGTTTCTCTGTCTCTGGGACGGACTGGGATGGTTTTTCTGATGGCTCATCCTCCTTCTCGGCAGTTGGCTGTTCGTGCTCAACCCTGACTTCAATGTTGGCTGTAGGGGGCTCCACGGGGTGCTCCTGGCTAGTTGTGGCTGGAACCTGGAAAGAAACAAAAACAAAAAGTTACAGCATTACCTTCGATTATGGATGAGATATATACATTTTAGTATGTTATGATCTCCAAGTACGCAAGCACTTTTGACAAATGTGCCAATAGCCATTTGACCTTAATATGTTTTACTCGAGTTCCATAGCATGATCACTAAATGCTTTGAAAATTGGTTATAAATACATGTAGTACAGCCAAGAATCCCATTAGAACGACAGGATGTGGGTTCAACTCCTGCTCTGTGAAATCGACTACAAGATAGCTGGAAGAGGCTTGGCAGCCTTAGCCTGGAGTTCCAACACCCCAGTGTTTCCTTTTCCACACTAAATGTAACAATTGACAGATTTAACCATATGGAGCCATCTGGTGTTAACGTACCTTAGGAGGACGGGCATCCAAGAGGCTGTTGATAGAAACATCGATTTCATGGAAACTGGCAAGGAAGTTGTCAATCTGGACCTGTCATAGATAAAAAGACCATTAGGATGTTTCTAATTTATCCAGCTTTCTTTTTATGTTAAGCGAGCATTAAAAATGGAATTCTGAGCATAATATTCTTATTCATTAATTCAGTGAATTCCCCACTCAACAAAATTATGCCATTGGTAATTTTAGAAGATATTAAGGGAGCAATATCACTGTCCAAACACTTTTGCTTCTTGGTGTGTCATCACAGCATTATGATATGACTCAATTTTTGGACAAATTATTGAAATTATGCATAGCTAGAGCTCATTCTGAGACTGACAAATTCAGTGACAATCATTTCATGTTCTTTAATAGCGTTATAATTCTCTGATATGCAGGACTTTAAGAGTCCTGGTCGGGTGTTGGAATTGTATTCAAAAACTATTCTAAAAGCGAGGAGTGAGGAGTCTGTGTCAATTCAGACAAGTCTCCACAATGCCCCACTGATATGACCCATACCTTGATCTTCTTGGCGAAGTCGGGCACTCTGTTGAGCATCTCCACGCTCTGCTGCATCCTCTGGTCGATGATGGCCAGGTGGTCTCTGGTCTGTTGTCTCACACGTTCGGCCTCTACGGGGTCGGTGTCTCTCAGGTGCTTGAAGTGGTTGATGGTGTGCATGCGGTCCTTCTGCTCCATCTTGATGTAGTGCTTCAGGGCTTTCAGGATTCCAGTGGCCTGTTAAGAATAGAATGCAGATATTTTAATTTGTTTGTTTGTTTGTGTTTTACATCTCTGCAGCACCTTTAGTGGGCTATATCGAGGCAGGTGACCGCCGTATGATGATGAGATGAGAAGACTGTGAGTCTAGCACATACCCTATTAATTCAGGGATGCCCAGGGTCTTTCAGTTGCCCCAGCATAGAACACTGGATACAACACGCCTCCATTTAATGTCCCAAGGGATCAGACTAAAGTGAGTTCCCGGGTTGAGATTTGAACCCAGGCCCTCAAAGAAAGTTGACAAGAGCACTTACAAATTAGGCCACGGGGGAACTCAAGAGATATTTTAGTATTTGAAGGATTAAATTGGTGGGTACCCGGTACAAGGAAAGTTTGGAGAGACAAACAGATATTCAGAGTTTGTATGAAGTCTGTTCTCCATTTGTCCGATTTTGCATCCGTATCTGGGATTTCCAATACTAATTTGAATCACTGGCATGGCTAAAAAATTTGATAAATGGAGAGCCAGCTTGATCATATTGGTAAGTGTGATGGAAATTTGAAAACCTTTTAGCTTTAGCCAGATGAAACATGAAATTATCCAAAATCACAGGTCTTAAGTCTTAATAGTGTAAGTGTAAAAAATCTTCAGGGGTATTTTGTTATTGAAAGGTTATGAAGTTAGAACGGAGTATATTCAAATAGCAACATGATAATTTTACAATGTCGCCAACTTCAAGACAGTTACAGAGTGTCAAAAAGCCTGTGGCATGTGTAATATTTCTCTCAAAATTGAGCAAATCTAGCACAAATCATGACTTCAGCTAAAAGTCTCACCTCGGGTGTAGGCTTCTGCAGCGCCCCCATGTAGTGTTCCATAGCATGACGTTTCTTCTCGTTCAAAGAAGCCTGCACTCTCTGTTGGTGGAGGGCGACCAACTGCTTCTTTTCGGCCATTCCTTCCTGTTCCAAAGCTTCATAGGTCTTCTGGAACCTTTTGAAAAGAAACAAAGAGGAAATTTGAAGAATATTTACGTAAAACTTAGTGAACAAGTACCAAATTTTATTTACATCCCAAGGCAAATTGTTTGTTTGTTCATCAAGGCAACGAGAAAAAGCTGCGGAGATTTAGTTGTGCAAGTAAAAAAGTAAGAATTCCAAAACAAAATTGTAACTCAAAACTTAGCTAACAACTAGAACCATAGATCTATACAAAAAACAGCTAGACATATTCTGCATACAATTTATTGATACAAGTTTAGGTCATTTTATGAAGTAGCTTCCTCTTGATAATGTTGTTTATTTCTTTTGTTAGTTTTTCAAAGACATGCCTACACTGGCCATTTCAACGAGCATACCGTTGACTTATGCAATACATTCACTATTCAATGAATTGACTAAATATACACTGAACTAAACCCCTTTGATTCGAAAGTAACAAAACTAATTCAGGACAGACATCACATGGGAGTTGTGAATTAATGTTCCCACTTTGCCACAAATGGCCCTAATGTCCGTAAACAACAAAAGGAGTGAATTTACGATCGTCTGAGGCAAATGTAAAAAGTAAAAAGAATAGACGAGTAAACAAATGGCTAATGTCGGTGGGCAGTCATGCAAAACGCACTGGGGTCCTAACTGAGGTTACTCAGCATTGAGGTGAATTCAATATAAGGGTATAAATCCTAAACAGCTAGTGACTAAATACTTAATGGCCTCAGCTGTCCATATTGGTGACATGGCTCATTACTCTTGCAGGATCTATTGTATGTCATTACGATTTGTAAGAAGATAACTTTTGGTAGATCTATAGAATTACCAAGAAAATGCGAACCATATCCCTGTCCCAAAACTTTGTGATTTTTGTGATTTTCTTTATGTTGTTAATAAAACTTTAAAATCAAATCAGGTAAGGATTGCATGATGTGGTACTATTTTAGATTTCCATTTAGAACTTTCATCAGGAACAGTGCAAAATCACATGGAATCAGCCAAGAGACGCTGACACATCATCAATTCACAGTAAACTGAACTTCCATAATCAAGAAAGTCTATGACAGAGATAATATCAATTCCTTGATTATGATATTTTCATAGTCTCAATATTCTGATTATGGTTGCACATAGACCTGCTCTACAAGCAATGAGCAGTATTTCGTGCCATCGCTAATAACAGGGAGAACTTTAAATAAACATACATACATACATACTTGTAGAGTCTGGCACTGGACCAATTTCACTTACAAGTGAGAAATTAATCATAATCTAGATTTTACATCTTATGATTAACATACCTTGCGGTGATTTCACGGTTCAGTTTGTCGGCAGCCTTAGCATCGGTGTTCTTCATTTCCTGAACTCGTTGACGAGCAGCGGCCCATTCCTTCATCATCTGAAACAATTTTAGAAATCAAATAAGCCTTTTTGAATTATAGGATGTCATAATTATGAGGTTAAAGATTGGTACCCTGCAATAAGTTCATTGTGATAATCTTCCTCTGGTCCTCCCGACTACAGAATTAAAACTTAACCCGGACCTCTACAAGATCGTATTTATAGTCTATCATCACATAGCGGTCTATTTTTTAGACTCGCCAAAGAGCTTTCAACCCACTGAGCTAATTCCGTAAGCTGAACTTCTGAAGAAGCCTGTGAGAGATGGGCGAAAGCTCCTAGGCCAGCCAAAAATGAGAACTTTGTATGACGATTGCCTATTAATGACACTGATTTAAAGCTCATTGCTATGAGTGATCATCATATGACCCAGTTTTCAGAATGTATAGATAAGTATCAGGGTTCTAATAGACCTACCGGTATACTACTTTAATTAACCCACAGACCTTTAATGAAGTACCAGTTTGGGTGATTTCAGTTGATCTACAAATAAGGTTTGACCGTCAATATAGTCCCAGGGAAATTAAAACTGTTTGACTTGACCCACGGTCAGTCCAAGTTTTCAGAATACAGCTGACTTATCAACTTTCAGAACATATTCAACTACAGTTCATGAGTTGATTTGCAAAGGCAGTTCCACTGTCACTAGTCTTAGTGACATTAACCCCTTAAAGACAACAAAATATTTCAAGTAAAGTGATGGTAGTCTGCAATCAATGGTTCAACTTGACTCTAACACAGCCGAAACAAAGACATTGTATGCTATAGAGTCTGGTGCGAAGTTTAGTAACCTTTAGTAATCTTAACAATTTAGGGTGTTCTAATCTTAGGGTAATAATTTCAGGTATTAGCAGATTAAAACAGCAAAAAATGTCAGTAAGTAACTTGACTTAAAGACTTAAAGATCATGCTTAGGGAACTTCTACGTAAAAGGAAAACACATTTTGTCAAATAAGTTAATTGCGTAGAAGCAAACTTGCATTCACCATGCAAAAACAGAACTAAGTGCATATAGTCGAAGATGTAGGAAACATTGTAACAGTTGACATGTAGGATATGATTAAAATAGAATGTATTCTGGACGAGCTGTTCTTCGGCTAGTTAATGTTTCGTTACTTTCATGAAAATGTAGGACGCAAGAATTCTTGGCAGTTCAACCTGCCATCCTGCCTTCAGTGCATTGACTGAGATAATATGCAGTTAGAAGTAGAACGAGATGTCTTGCATACTAATATCTATTCCTATTCCATAACATATTTTTCATTCGATACATGTGTTACAATTACAGATTATACATTTACGACCATTGTGATTTTCTTCTGTAATTTGACCTCCATACCAATCTACTTGTTATCTTCAACAATCAACATACAGTAACCAGACCTTTGGTCTTCATTAACTCGACCTAATACCTACTTTAATTGAACTTTGAGACTTTGACCTACAATTACCAGACATTTGAAGAATAGATCTAAATTTACCTCAAGATCTTTGAGGTTGTGACAAACATTACCTGACCTTCAAGGCCTTGACCCACATTTACTTGACCTTCAAGACCTTGACCTACATTTAATTGACCTTTGACCTACATATGTGACCTCAGCTGCTCACCTTGGTGACCTTCTCGTGGTGGTGTTTCTGGAGTTCGCTCTTAGCGCGTACGAAATACTCGTGCTCATTCAGGTATCGGTTGCCTCCCCTCAGATACTCGTTATAAGCGTCAGTCGGCTGAGAGGCGGTCTTCTCGGTGGTGGAAGGAGCTTTGGTGGTTGTGGTGGTGGTGGGCGGGGCAGCAAGCTGTCAATCATGCAAGCATCGACCAATCAGATGTGAGTTTACAAAAAGAGGACAGTTATATGTAAATATATGGATATACAGTGGTCCCTGTGTTGAATAATGCGAGACTAATTATTCTGAGCCATAAATTGGACTCCAATGGTAGAATGGTCTCTCCTTGGAGGGGGAGGGGGAGCCTTCTTTTCCGGAAGTTTTTTACTATACATATTTAGCATTAAGCTACACTCAATGCTAAAGTAAGTAAATTATTGATTTTTTCGGGCTATGTCAAGTTTTTTAACGCCTTTTGTCACTGAGCCCTTGTCACACTTGTTTGTGAACATATAGGGACTCAAGTCTCACACTGCAGTGCTCATGGACTTATAAAAGAGGGATTGTATTTGTATAATTCATATAGCACAAGGACCACTGTATAATCAAAACGCTAAAAAGGAATCAAAGAGATTCAAGAGATATTATCAGCCAATTGTCAAGCACATTCTCTTAGAAGTCAAATATTAATCAAATAACGGAATATTAAATCAACAACAAAAAACATTAATGACTACAGTATTATAACTGCATGTGTAATGAAGATGGTTATAACAGTGACCAAGGAGTAAACTTGAAACACAACTGAGGTAGATTAAGGCAAAAAACATAGAAGTCATTCAATAAATTCCAACTTGTTATAGAACTTGTTATAGGAAGAATCATTCACTAAATGAGGTGCTCAAACGGTAGTTTTTCAGTCAAAACATAATATTTCCAATTAGTCTTTTAGAATTAGAAATACAGACAGGAGTATAGAATTGATAGATACAGTGTCGCAAACATTTCAGGATTGGGTCAGTTAAAACCCCAGATATTGTAAAAGGTAAAGGTAAAGGTAGACGTTATTTAACGTGGGTAACCAGACAGCTGGGCCCACGGCACCTCCAATTAATGTCTGATGCGAACGACAATGCCGTGGAATGACATGATGGCCAGCCTGGGGATTGAATTCGGGTCCCTCGCTTGTGAGGCGAGTGCTCTACTGACTGAGCTAACTGGGCTAGTATTTATATGGCAGGCCTTTAAATGTATGGATTATATATAATCCTAGATGGAGTATCTATCTTCTGTTATATGTACCCTGACACAATGAAGTTGTTTCATGTTTAGTTGTCAACTTCATAATTGGCAAATAGAACTGTGCTGCTAGTATCATTAGTTATAAACACAACTTTGTCTTGTTGATTTGCTGACAAAACAGAAACATTGAATGAAACTCTCAACATATTAATTGACAAACAATGATATTAAACAATTGATTAACTCATCTGCAAAACAATAGGTGTTAGTAAAAGGATTTAACTTCTTAATAATTAACTAAATTAAAAACACTTAAAATTTGAAAACAGATAATTTGTTAACTTAATGATACTTAAAAGTATTGCACTTCACACACATCTTTATGACAATGAGTTCCTACAATGAAAAGCAATTTTGACAGATTTTGAGGTATATGTTATGCATGCTTTCTAACACCATAAAAGTAAATTGACAACTTTTATCACACCACCACAAATCCCGATGAATAACGCAACATATCCTCGCCTCATGCAACATCATACATCACCTTATAATTATCCACTCCTACTTCTCTCCTGTCAATTTTACTGTTTCCGCACCCTCGTCTTTCCTCATATTCCCAGTTGTCTCAGTCATTCCCTTCTCATATCATAACCACTTGTCCTGCCACGTATCTCCTATTTCGCTCCCTCCCATCCCTTTCCCTATGCTTAGTAAGGTTTGCCATAACAATATATACTCATCATAATAATATGCTCATCATATAAATATATTTATCATGTCCCACCTTGTACTCATCATTTAACCATCTGCCCTCCCCCCTTGCCCAGTTTTTTATTAATGACTACTATAATAACCTTGTCCTACCATCTTGACACAAGTTGTTTTTCTTCTATTTCTCTTCTATTAAATTCTTTATCTCTCTCCCCTTCGTTTCCTAGTCATATCCTTAGTTTGTGCTACATTTGCAGCTTTCCTCCTGCTATCTCCCCAGTTCACTTTTCCTTGAGTGCCCAGTTGTTCTCATCGCTCTCCATAATAAATCACTGGCAATTATCACTCCTACCTCATCCCATTTTCACCCCTACTTCTGTACATTTACATATATTTGTATTTCTTTCCTCCTTTAAGTCCTTCTAACTTCCTGATATCCTTCGCAAACCTTTGTTATATCCCACTTTGTCCTCCTGATTTTTTTAAGCTTTCCTCCCACACTCTCCTCCCAGTTGTTCTAATTTTTTTCCATAACGTCACTAAAATTAATTCCATCACATCTTTGTAGCTGTCCTCCCAGTCATTGTCATCTCCTGCCATAATCACCTTACCCCTACCATCTTTCAACTTACACTTATTTTCATCTCATAAACCCCTCTATCAATTCTTTATCTCTGCTCAGTGCTCATATCCTTCATATATCCTCCTCATTCGTTCTCATATCCCCCTCATATCCTCACCTTGTCCTCCTCATCCTCCCAGCTGTCCTCTCAGTCTTTCCTAATTTGTATCACTGACTATCATACTGACATAATCATTATCACATTCTCTTTATTTGTCTCCTCCTTCTCTCCTATATCCTTCATATATCCTCCTCATTCATTCTCATATCCCCCTCATATCCTCACCTTGTCCTCCTTGTCCTCCTCATCCTCCCAGCTGTTCTCCCGGTCTTTCTCATTTTTTAACATTATCTTTCTCATTTTTTAACATTGACTATCATTATCGCCTGCTCTTAATTTCTCTCCTTCTTTTCTCCCAACTACTTCTACTCCTATCAATTTCCTTATATCCTTCATATATCCCAATCATTCGTTCTCATATCCCCCTCATATCCTCACCTTGTCCTCCTCATCCTCCCAGCTGTCCTCCCAGTCGTTCTCATCTTCCTCCTCGTAGTTGTAATCATCATCTTCTTCATCCCAGTAATCATCTTCATCTTCTTCCTCGGAGGAAGAAGATTCGTCGGACCAGTCTTCATCCCTCCAGTCCTTGTTGAAGTGCTCCACCTGGTGGGTCATTGGTTTTGTTAGTGGCATGGTAAAATGCACTTGTTAGTCAAATTAAAGGTACTTTTCAATGAGCTGAAACTATTTCTGCTGTCCAAAAAGTTTTCATTTTGTTTCGATACTTGATTTTTTTGCAATTCCAGTTTGGAAACTTCACTTCTAATTGCCCATCAAATCTATAGAAGGTGGTAGAGAATTTTTTAAAGTTAAATGCTGTACTGAATCATTTACAGACATTATTTGGGATTACTAGAACTTATAATACTTGAAAGTCATAACATACTAAGCAGTTTCAAATGGTTTCAGCTAAATGAGAAGTACCTTGAAATAAAGGCTAAACCAAAGGGTCTTTCATGCAAACATGCAAAGAAATACCACTGTTTCATTTACAGTTTGTATTTACCACCCTAATATGTCAAAGTGCATGCTTTTTCATCACCTAAGTTTAATTTCACTCGTCCAAACAATCATTTACTGGTCTTGGACGAGTGAGATATCTACAAAAAAGCTCAATCCCATTTACCAGAGTGACCTACTCTCATGCCACTATCTAAGTAGTCATGTGACCCTTTCAAATGTAAAGTAGGTCGCTACCAATGTGACCTTCTCTCATACCAAAATAAAAGTAGTCATGTGACCCTTCCTGTACGTCACATGACCTTGTACTTCACATGACCTTGTATGTCATAATTTACCTTTACATGACCTTGTACATGACCTTTCAAATGTAAAGTAGGTCATTACCGAATGTGACCTACTCTCATACCAAAATCAAATAGTCACATGACCTTCCAAAATGTAAAGTAGGTCGTTACCTTGGCGAACTTCTCTGCCATCATCTTCTGCTCGGCCTTGTCTCCAGCGATCACTGGTTTGCTGTTCACTTTGCTGGGGTAGATGGTTTTGCCTGGTTTCTCGTCAATTTCCATCTTGTTCATGTTGTCGACTGTAACAATATAATAGCAATTGTCAGGTTATCTTCTGAAAGAGGCGCTTCGGACTATTCCAAATTCAACTGAAGCAGCTGTAGGCCTTACAAATTATTTGACTGTTTTTCTCATACAAAATCTGTCCAGAACTTCCCTGAACTTTACTTTCAGGAAATGCTTTAAATTCAATTTTAAGCTATTTAATCTTTCATTAGTAGAAAACTCTTTCAAAAATCCTAATTAGGCGTTTTTTGAATCAATCAAAAGCAAAACTTTCAGACTTTCAATATTGATCTAACTCCCAGTAAACTTTCAGCAAAAACAAAGACGAAAATTAATTTCTGTATTCCTCGATGAGTTCTCTTACACTTAAACTTGAAACATTTCATTCAATTTTAGAACTATTTATAACAATAATAACTTACTCTTGATGGGCTGCTTAGCATTGTCACTGGGGCAGCACACATACTCCACTCCTCCGAACATGTTGACGGCACAAGGGAGGAGGATAGCAAAGCTCTGCTTGTTCATGTTGTGCTTGGTTTTGCAGGCATCTGTGGCGGTCTTGTTCCATTCGTGGAAAGACTGAAGGAAAACAAAGGAGAAGAATGTAATGTTAGTTGTTAGAGATATCCAGCAGAAGGCAGCAGCAGTATTGCCAATAAGTGCCAAAGTAATGTTAGCTGTAATGAGTCACTGCAGTCTGTCCCAGAATCTCTATCATGACAATTGGATGAAGAAAACATATCTTGACAATTAATTGCTTTAAACAAGATTTCTTAAGTTCTGGTAGATCCAGCTATTTGTGCATTAGTCTTGTAATATTTTGTTCATGTCAGTCCAATATTACAAGTGAGTAGTGTCACCACCAAAAATAAAATCAATTTTCAACTTTCGACTTCAGACACTTCTCCAAGTTCTCCATGTTCTCTCCAGCTACAAAGTTATTAGGCCAAATTGAATAGTACAAATCACATTTTTAAGAATACATTTTATTTAAGGTTGTGGTAGGTCTTTCTTTTCTCACCTTGCACTCTTCTGACTGGTGGATGTGGTCGAAGACACAATGGTCAGGAACCAGAAGAGCATCACTCTGGAAAGGTCCCACTGAAAACAAATAATACAAACATTATTGCTATTATTTATTACAATCCTTTCAAGTTATTGACATACCATAATTATCATGCACACTGTCATATGATGCGCCTATTTATCCCAGCTTTTTCTTGTCAGCATGAACATGATAAGCAAATGCAGCAGTCAACATTTGAAGTTAATAAAAATTTTCTTCTTTTTTTTTCTCACCTAATTTTCAATTATTTATTTTTATTCTTCAAAATTTACTTCAGTCAAGTCCAGTGTTTATCTCAAGCCCAAACACACCATAACTTTTTAGATGAGTACACTTAAATGCCAACTTGTAAAACCACAAAGTAATTACATTTTCAAAGGTCGACAGTTTTATCAAAGTTATCATCTCATTAAAGTCGCCTCTGGCAGCTAACTAAATAGAAACTTTAGTGTGCTCAAGAGTCAAGACTCTAGAGACTAGAGTAGTGGTATCAGGACAACACAATATAAATAACAACAAAAGCCGACACTTCAAATACGCTCACAAACTTCAACTTCACTTTTTTAAGGCCTAGCTATTATATCGTTGACAATGTAAACACATGCTGTAGACCATCATCAATCACTAAAGTTCATCATCATCACCACTTAAGTTCATCATCATCATCATCAAAAGTTAATTGGCAGCAAGTACTTGCTTCAGAGGGCTACACTAATCATACTATCCATCTCCCAAAGTAGTATTAATATACACGTCAAAATACACATAATTAACACTCACCCAAGCACTTGAAGGGGCGCACAGTATGGGCTCCGTGGCGGCGACACCTGTCTCTGCCGAAGGGACACCAGTTCTCGATTGTCTCTTTGTGGTCGGCCTCAACAAAGTTTGTGATTTCCATATCAGGGTACATCTGAATTAAGGTTAAAGTAGACATGATTAATAATTACGATCCTGTCTGATTTGATTCATTATTTTTAAATATTGGCCCCAGCAAAACAGCAGATTTATAAGAAGTCCATCCACAAAATGTAGATTCAGTGGATATAGATTAATTTATAGAGAGAATACGACAGGAAGGACTACCAAATCTGCTCGATGGCAAATACGTCCACTACGAGGCAGTTAAGGTTTCAAAATGCAATAAATACTAAAGATCTGACATAAGCAAATTACATAGGTGTCATGGAGAATTAGACATCCACATAAGAATGACTCAAAGACAACTACTAATTTACTCCTCCCCCCCAAGAGTTATTTATGCTTGTCACTTCAATGGTTATACAATATATAGTCGACACAAAATAAAATCTCAAAGACTGAAAGTTCTTCAGATAAAACACTCACCTGTTTGCAGTAGTTGAGAATGTCATTGGGGGTTTTCAAACAGTCCGTCTTGTCGTCTTTTACCCATCCCTGGGGTGTAAAATGCATGGCAGGTTTGCCGCAAAGGAAGGCCACCATCGGCGTGGCATCTTCCTTTTTGTCTGGTTTGTAGCCTGGACGCACGTAAGCCTGCAAATACACAAATTGATGGTCAATATAAGAAAAATACACATAGCATACAACTGAATTGTGATAAAAATGTAATCAAAAGTAACTTAAAATAGCAAAGGCGCGCAAGCGCTCTTAATGACAGAGATGTTTGCAGCAGACAACAGTGTAGCATTTTAACCATTTTAAAATTTATCTACAGAAGAAAATCAAGATTCTATCTCTGGCACTGGAAAGATTAATTGCACGCACCAAATTTTCTTATTGGTGATTCAAGCAAGCTTATAGAATGACAGTACTAACACATTTTTCACCCAATCTTAGAAACACCTACACTAAGACTTGCATATTGCCTAACCCGGAGCTCTGTTGAATTCAATGAAGTGCAGTCAATCTTAGTGCTTAGCAGTGAATCTCACACAATATCAGCAATGATCAATAGCACTCCCAGAGCAGTCCCCGAGTGTCTGTGCCTTTTCCGCGGCTATTCTTCAGCTATTGTCCCACTACAGACAGACTGAGACAGTTCTCAATTCATTTGATTGCAAACTGCCCGAGTCCTCCCGGAGTCCTGCCCGAGTCTTTCCAAATCCATGGTCCCTGACTCCCTGGACCAGACAGAATAGAATAGCAGAAGATAGAAATTCTACTTCAAAGAATAGCAGAAGATACGGAAGATAGAAACTCTGCTTCCAGTCGGAATATTGCGTTAAGACGAAAGCTTTAGTATTCCTCTGGAGGACGTCTGGCCAGCGACAAAGGGAGCACACTGGACAAAGTAGCTTAGGCATGATTGATGCAATTCAGAACTATTGTATGACCACCAGTCTGTGTCAAAGGTCAAGGAAAGATATTAAGGCACTGTCAACTTCAAATGAAAGCAGTGTATATATTGATGCAGTAGACTGTGCACCTCATCATATACATATTGTATTTAATCAGCAAACTTCATATTTTCTGTGCATTATTAATATACAGCTTAGTCACAAAAGGACCGACGGATGGATGATTGGGCTTTATGTTCTGTATTTATGTACTTTGGTGGACTAATTGTAAAGGACAGGAAGAGGGACTCAGCAATGAGGCAAACAATGATAGGAACAGCTGTCCAATACAGGTTAACGTGAACCTGTCTGAGCTAGAATCAAACCCGGTATCCAGCGATCGGGAAACCTAGAGTGCTAACACCAATTGACCTTATACTTCTCTAATTCACTAAAGAGCATTTCTGCATATAAATTTATGTTTCAATATGCCTATGTTGCGCTCAAGCAGCAGCAAGCAATGTTCATAGATTGGAACCCGACAGATTGATGCTGTCGCCTAGTATAAAAGGAATAAAGAATGCTCTCTACTAGCCACCAGTAGCTGGAAAATGGAGAAGAACTGGCACACAGTGTGACCACACACGAGTCCACAAGTTGAGTCCACCAGTCAATGCCAGCGAGCAATTTGAGCCATTCAGCACAAAAGCTCTCTACTTGCTTAGAAATTCATACATGCATAGAAATATATACGGTAGAATATTGTGCACCAACACAACCCAACCACCAGCATAACCAACCAATATCAGCAAGGAACCCAAGCCATTCCTTGCACAAAGACCGCAGGAGAGCCAATCTACAGAAAAGCTCTTCCCGGTGGGCAAATGCATGCTTCAATTGAATAGAAAATGGTAAGGAAATATAAATGGAAGAGAAAGTTCTGAGTATGGATGAATGATTGGGGCTTCACGGCTTGTATTTATGCACTTGGCAGGCTCATGGGACAGGACTCACAGAAGGACACAGTAATTGGGCAAATGATGATTGAAACTGCTGTCCAACATGTATTCAAGTAACCCCGCCAGAGTCAGCTTCGAACCAAGCCCAGAGTACTAACAACTGAATTGACCCCCTTCCAACAAACTAAGGCCGATAAATATAATTCTCTCTGTTATGTATTTATGCACTATTAGCGGCTACCAGCGCATAAGCCAACTACTACGACCAGCAAGTGCTTGCTAAAGACAGCTCAAAAGGCCAAGGCACTCGTCGAGTTTTAGTAGAGTCCTAGTGACCGGTCAAACAGACAGAATGCTTTGTGAACTCAAGAGAATAGCGAGACGCTCAAGAGACTGGCAGAGAGCTGACCGAGTTTGCTTAACCCTCCTCTCCTCCATGTGCCCTCCTGTCTCGGAGACTCCCAATACAACCATTGAAACGCCCCCACCAGGGTCACCCCCTTCCTTACCATCCATCCCAATGCCCCACCACTCCTTGTCCTAGCTCCTTGAGTCCTAGCTCCCAGAGTCCTAGCTCTAATACTTCTAGCTCCAATACTCCCCTTCACAAAAAAATCAATAGTTAGCTCGGGGGCGAGGTTCGGAGAGGGGAGGACCCGGCAGTGGATCAACCCTATCCTTCTCATATCTAATAGAGAGCGAGGCAGATTGAGTCAGACATGCCCTCCTTTAATAAACATCGACAACCGACCCCAGGATCGATCTGGGTCGATCGCTGTAGGAAAACACCCTCGAGTGAGTCGAGTCCCTCCTCTAGAGGGCGCTAGTCTATAGGAAGTTCCATTTAGAGGGTGGTCCCTCTAGAGGGTGCTTGGCATCCAGGGTGTTCTCTTTGCTGGTATAGCATCTAACCAAGATTCCGAAATGCCATATAATAATTGTCAAGATTATAAAGTTCTTCGACAAACGACCTTACAATCGAAGTAGATCGATCATTGTAGGAAAACATCCTCAAGTGAGTCGAGTCCCTCCTCTAGAGGGCGCTAGTCTATAGGAAGTTCCGTTTAGAGGGCGGTCTCTCTAGAGGGTGCTTGGCATCCAGGGTGTTCCCTCTGCTCGTACAGTGTGCTGCATATAACCAAGATTCTAAAACTCCACATCATAATTTTCGAGAGTTTTTTGACAACTGACCCTAGAATCGAACTGGGTCGATCACTGTAGGAAAACGCCCTCCAGTCCCTCCTCTAGTGGATGCTGGTCTATAGGAAGTTCTATTTAGAAGAAGTTCCATTTAGAGGGCGGTCCCTCTAGAGAGTGCTTGAGGGTCCTTCGCATATATGGTGTTCCCTTTGCTGGTATAGCATCTAACCAAGATTCTGAGACTTCACATAATAATTATAGAGAGTTCTCCAACAACCGATATAAGTCACCCTCCTTATAGGAAGTTTCATAAAGAGGATGGTCCCTCAAGAGGGTGCTCTACTTCCTGTACATACAGGGTGTTCCCTTTGCTGGTATAGCAGTATAGAGGATGCTGCATCTAACCAAAATCCTCAGCCTCCACATAATAATCATAGAGAGTTCTTCGTATTGACAGCACTCTGGAGGGTCATACTGTGGAAATAAGAGAAATGGAGCAATGACCATTACAGCAATGTTAGGGCATATCAGCCATTCTGCTTACATATACAGTAATCCAGAGACTTCCCGAGTCTGCCTCTGATGCAGTGAGACTTCTTACTGCTTTATTCGCCATGTCTCATGATACAGTCCGGCCTCTCTCGTTTCTCAGTTTTGTATCTTGCGGTATTGCATGGTTTATGCACAATCGAACCACTTCATAATGTTTTCATTATCTTGCACATCTTTCTTTTACAGTGTTATATGTCATCCAACAGTGTAAGACCTCTAAATGGTGTTTTTTTTTTCTTTTCTAAATTTTTTGGCACCGTGTCTGAAGTTTTTTCCCTTGTTTTTGGCAAGGACTCTTCGTACACTTTGTAAACAACAACTCCATCTTTGAATCTTTTGGGTTTTTGTTTTGCTCAAGAATCTTTGTTTGACTGGTTATAAATGTACCAATTTGGAAAGTCCATGGGTGTTCAAGTCTGCTCAGCACTCCACAGACTCTACAGACCATAGAGTGCCAATGACACACAAAGGCTCTTAGTTTGACCGGAATTCCAACGATGATCAGTGGTGTCAGGGAAGTCCTCTCGAAAAAACTACCCTAGCTGACGCCTACTGATCTGAGAAGAAACTGTATATATATTTCTATCTTATTTCTAACTCTAGTTATTGTTGTTGACCATCATGACCATGTGCATTCAGTCTTAATTGTCAAATATCGTGACCACATATTCCTAATCATTGACCTGCCAAATTCGGTCACTTCCTTGCAAACAGAACAAGTAAAGCAAAACAGACAATATCTTGACAATGGATTTGAATACGGTTGCATGACACCATCTATTTATGCCACATGATGTGACATGGGGCATAAGCCAACAGTGCATTTTCCTCAGTTTCTTAATACTGCTGAAGTGCCAAAGATATATATATATCGAAAAGTAATATCTGGGCTTTTAGCAGGCTTTGATATGTACAGCGCTTTACCAAAGCTCCAACCCAGGCCTCTATCTTACCTTTTTAGGTAATAACGTTAAATATTTGTTTTGGTATTTAACCTCTCTAAATTTTGTATCATTCAAGACCTGTGTCAAGAGGTCCGACAACAGAGCACAGCCGCCTCCTAACATAATATCCGGTATAACAGGACTCTCAGAGCGGGGCACTGCCAAAAAATATTGGCAACATTGTCTGCAAAAGGTATTATCGTGATTATGGGGACGTTGAGTATGGCACACGGTAACAAACCACCAGCAATATGCCGTAATTGTATCATTCAGCACCCCATAATAGTCACATTCCATATCCCATAATAGTAACATTCCATACTCGTAATACCCCATAATAGGAGAACCATCACGAGCATCTGGCCGTAAAGAGACCATTGACACATGGTAACCTTGGTCTTTCATGCAGTAATGACGTGTCGTTGCCATTGGCGACACGTACACTGCTTGCCTAGCAACCATAATCAAGATGAGGCTCAGGTCAAACAGTAGGTCCCGACCTCGTCCTCTGTTGTTTTTTCACTCTTGTGTTTACAGAAAATAATAGAACGGTAATGATACAAGCGTCAATACAATAATGAATATTGAAAAGGATTCCATGATGCTTTAGACAAGCATTTTAGGAGTGTTTTGTGATCCTTTTCATAGTATCTCATCTTTACTTTTACCCCAACTAGCTATCAACGCTTATCATAAGGTAATAACTGTGCACATTGTAATAACTCATTTGTCAAAGGGATTGTGGTCATTGTTAACACTGGTTACAGTAAGGTTAAAACCCAAGGACAAGTTTTCATTGGGGGATACTGAACACAGTTCTAGATATTGAGGGTAAACGCCATTAAATAGTTCGAGATATTCAGGGTAAACACAAAAAAATATAGGCCCATAGTCCCCATACAGTCTCTCAGTAGTGAACTTGATCCATAAATCAAGAAAATATCAGTTAAAGTGGTGAATTGTCAACGTTTTGATGAAACTTCACCCTTAATTAACTCCTATCTTGGCTCTTCAACAGTGGAAGAACCTATTTCTTTCCTTGTCTTTCAGATTTTTTCTTCCAATTTCATTATCTTAGTAACACCTGCCTATTTCACACTAATCAGGAAGTTGGGTGCTAAGACTCGCAAAAAGGAAAAAGAATAAGATGTGAAAAACTGTCGGAACGGGGAAAAAACATGGTCATCTCTGGAGTCCATCTCATTAAGGCTCCAATTACATCTCCCCTTAATTTTTTCCTGCCTCTTTTTTTCTTTTCCTCTGTTTTTTTCCCGCAGAACTTCTTATAATTTCCTACCTACCGCGTAACGAGTAATTTCTTCGCTGTGATATAGAACCCAATTTGAGTTTGGCGTTCTCCGGTGTTCCCTCGTCCACGCAGTGGTCCTACCCGAGAACTCAATGAAGCAATTTGACAGAAAGGCGTCGTAGATTGACACCCCCCTTGACACCCAGAGTAATTCAGCTCACTGCAGACCACTGCTGGGCTGCCAGCGCTATTTCTTACGTTAATTTGGAGCAACGCCTTTCATTAAACGCCTTCCAGGCACCCCAATCTCGGATAACTCTCCGTTTATGAAGTCCAAACGGGGTAGAATGGGCTAAACTGAGTTTAAATGACCCTCAATATTGCTTCTAACACTTGGAACAGAGCTTAACAGTGTGGGAAATCTGTAAAATTTGAAGGTTGGAAGGAACCCAAACTCGTCATGTGGATCACCATCAGGTGTTACTTAGTAATGAGAACAGTTTTGAAATGATTTAGGACCTTAAATGAGATTCCCTCATGTCATCAGAATCAAGATAATTAAAAACCCCCAATTCAAAATAGACCATCTTCCAGAATAAAACAGAAAAGTGAAGCTCTCTCAGATTCCTTTTCAGAAAGGATATACAGAAAGTATATTGGAGGAAAAATATCTGCAAAACCCTGGACTGTCTTAAATATACAAGACCAAAACATCTTGCATACGAAAGATGGGATCAGCAAATCAACCTACTAAACCAGCTATCTCTGTTGGCAATCATAATTTCTCAACTATCTAATGTGGCAATCGCATCCACCTTTGATCTTCTATACAGCTGCTAAAGGATCAATGCTTATGGTCTTTTAGTCTGGATCTATGTGGCGTCATAATATCATGTGAGATTATAGAGAATCTATTAAATAACAGGGCCGTAGGCATGTGCACCCCAGAAAACCCCGAAATATTTGGAAACTTGTATGTTCTGCATCTTTTTTGGCCAAATTCTAGCAGGTGCCCCCTGCCCCCCTGCAGCCCTGAATAATGAAGATATTAAATGGAAGGTAAATTAATCAACTCGATCTATCATCATGATAATGTGAACCATCTGTTTTAGCGGCTCTGAAAAGATTAAAAGCATCCTGTTTCTTTCATTCATCATGCTCGCTCATTTTATAAGTTGCTTCACAAATGAAAGCCTTTCATCCCAGCCTTTATTATTTTATTTTGTTTAGCTGTCCATTGTGAGCACTCATAACTAAAAGTGGCAAAATTCATCAGCATGACGCTGCGTCCTCATTTGAATGACGTTACGACATCAAAGGCTTCTGAAGAGTGCTGAGCGTCATGCTGAGCGTCAAACGGTGCGTCATGATGCCCGGTAGCAGCCCGAGGAATCGCGGATGCCAGGCTATGGCCAACTACATCAGTTGCTGTTGCTGCCATCAGTTGACGACGTCCGTTGCTATGGTTACGAGGTATCCTCCCATCGTCATAGCAACCAGGCTCAGGTGTAACATTAGTGTAAGTGTAAGATCCCCTGGCAGGTCTTCCTCACAAAATAAGATGCATCGAATGACATCATCTGATTCATCTCATAACTTCCTTCAGAATTCTATATTTATGGAATCTAAATAAGCTGCTCAGAACAAGCCTGCAGACCTTCCTTAAGCTGTTGAAAGTAACAATCCAAACAGATTGTTTTCTGATAAACAATTCTCTTCAATTTACACAATAGACACATCAGCCTGTATAGAAGCCTAAAATCCTCACAAAATTAAGATGCATCGAATGACATCATCTCATAACTTTGTTCAGTTTTCTATATTTATGGAATCGAATAAGGTCCTCACAACATGCTAGCTTCCTCAAGCTAGGCCTATTAAAGTAACAAACAGATTGTTTACTGAAAAACAATTCTCTCCAATTTACACCACAGATACATCAGCCTGTATAGGAGCCTATATCTAATCCTTAGAAGGCATCTAAGAGCAAATAACCATAAAGCTAATGATCAGTGAGCGCGTCTTCTATTTTCCAACAACAAGCATTTCGCATTAACCGAGGGTCATACGACCACTGCTGCTACCTCAGGGACACATAATGTCCTCCAAATACACTGCGCTACAGCCTAATCCTTTTTGGTCACTTTTTTGGTCACTTTAACCCTTCGAAATGTCTTCCAACTGTCAGTATTCCATAATATATTGTCAGTTCTTGAGATATCACTATAGCCTATGTCTAACCCCAACAGTATCCTTATTTTGTTTCACGCAATAGTAGAAATGCTCTTATTCAGTAAGTCAATTTTACGAAGCTATTTCGGTATCTCCATTCAGATATTTCGGAGAGTTACTTAAAGCAGCTAGGTCATAGGAGGACTTCCATCTCTTATCGAGTTGATAATTGTTAGCTCCGCTCTCCTCATTTTGTCATTTCAGCAAAATTACGTATTTGTTGAATGGTTGTATGTATTTTGTCCATATTTGGCTTATTGGCTATACTAGTATTTGTGAGATTCTGTCAGTAGTACACAAAGTACGTGCCACATTGAAGTTCGGAAGTCACTTCTTCCTGATCTGTCATCTCACTTTTACCATGGCTCCCACACATTGTTTTTCAAAAGTAAAGAAAGTACACTTTGACAGCATCCGGTTTGTGACTTATTTGCTTCTTGACAGTGACATTTCACCTTCAGCATGTTCAGAAAGATCTACAGAGCTCTTCAAAAAGAGAATGCCTCCTTAAATCTGCAGTTGTTAAAACGCCAAATCCTTTAATGGTGAATCCGCTCTAAAATTCTCATAATCCCTTTGCATAGCGACAGCCTTTGCCATTCAGATGATTCTGCATTCTCTTATCTCAAATACCAAAAACGTAATTTCATTTCTTCGTTCATCTTTAATTCTCTTTCAGGTTTCTTTGACCTTTTTTTTTCTTCTTATGGTTTCTTATTAGATTTCATGTTTTCGGGCAACAATCAAATGTTCTTCGTTTTCCTACTCAGAATTGACAATACATATTGTTATCTTGCATATGCCATTGTTTTGGGGTTTTTCATATCAGATTCTCATAATAATGTTATCTTTTCTTTCCTATAATTGATTGTGATCTTTAGATTTTATGCGTTCCTCAATTTTCTGTGCTTTTCTCAGTAATGAATTACAAGTATCATTGCTGTGTCTTTCTTTTTCCTTTTTTCCATGAAGAGCGGTCCTAGAAATAGGACAAATAGTATCATAATCAAAGACACTGCGATTGAGCAAAACGACAGTAACACTCAATGTGTCAGAGTAAAAGATGCATTGCAAGTTTCAAAGTTTTTATTAGCTTGCAAGTCGTAAGAGGCACACTGGCGATGTTTATTTGACTGATCATTGCTTCCGAGTTTGGGAGTTTAGTCCACGGGACATAAAATGGAGGCGGGTCATAATCTGTAGTCTATAGAGGACATGGTGACTGCTGATGGACGTCATCAACATGTTCACCTCACATTCATAGTAACTTCACACACATCTAAGCGAAGAGATTCATCTTCACGTTTTGCAAGGACCTACATGTCCCTGTCACGATTCACAAATTCCAGTAACTTACAGAACCCTAGATTTATACCCAGTACTCACAGAGTGTAGATAAGTAGCAGGCTACTGAGGCTAGTTGTTACTTCACAAGCCAATACTGGCAATAGCAACACCCAACTAGTTGTTACTTCACAAGCAATGGCAACACCCGGCTACTAGTTACCCTACAAACTCGTTAAGCGTGCTTATTAATGATGACAGGCTGAGTAGTTGCTGAGCGAGACCTGACACTTTCCACTAGAGATGCTCTGCATCACGTGCAGCCTCCGAAGCCCATTTGTCTCCGCATCATTCATCAATTGATGCTCAATAAAGTGACTTACTGTAAGGCAGTGCTTACAGGGTAATGCTTACAGGGAAATGCTTTAATACAGGGTAATTCAGACTAGATTTGTGATGACAGTCTTGGACAAAGAGATATAGGCCCAAGGTTGGAAAAAGTAGGGAATTAGGGCATGCCTGGAAATCTCCGAAAGACAGTTCAAAATTTACAAAATGGCTAGTGATTTTTTGTAACGCTATTGTCATCCGTCTTTTCGAGCAACGTTGTTTATAATTGTGGGAAATTCTTATATTTTTCATTGAACTTGGAAATGCTAATTTTTCCAGAAAATTAACAGCAAAGCTGGACATCCGCAAAACATTGAGTAGACACTCAACAGGGAAAAATATGCCTGTGCAGTTTCCAATAATACTACAAAGAGTTTAAGGTTGTAAAAACAAATCTGAAGGCTTAAACACTGTTCAATGCCTGACAATATACAGGGAACGAGGATGATAATTGAATCCCGGATAAACGAAAAAATCTGAGATACAGTGGGAATAAAAAATGCGGAGAAAAAAGCTGTCCCATCACCCTGATTGACTAAGCTTCTAATTCCGCAGTAAAGCCACCAGGCTTCCCCGACCTACAATAGGTAATATATTTCTGGTATGATGAATTGCTTAATAAGGTCAATAAATGGGTTGTAGGGAACGCAATATAGCCAAGGAAAAAAAGGCAAGCCATTTTGGCTGAGCAGCTGAGGGTAGTATGTGACATCAGCGATACACAGTATTAGCACATTTGGTGCAACACCAATGCTGCACAGTAGGCCCTTGAGTTTGATAAGAATTTGGAACATAATCTTCAAATCTTATAAGATCTCAGAAGTTTGTCAAATTTCTGATTTTATTTGAGCGCTGATTTGCTTATTGCGCTAACAGTAACACAGGCTTGAAAATGAGTGTGACACATATATACATGATATACAGACTTCATCGCTTTAAAATAAAGGAAAAGCACCAAAACTTAAACTGCAGGGAACTGTTCTACCCGACCGATAAATAACAAATTAGTGTGGAAGACTCGAAGGAAAGGATTAATATGCACCAGACAGAATAATATTAGGCTAAACCTTCACCAATTCATGCTAATTATTGATCCAATAGCACTGCATCAATATAACCAATTAACAAGAAAATCTAATCCCAAGCCATAAGAGTGATATAAATCATTACACAAAATTATCATACATAATATCAGAATCACAACAATGCCGTATGCCAGACATAAAATATTGATGAGACAATAAACCTTAGACGCCGTCAGACAATGCACCATCAATTATTTAGTTCCCCTTGTGAATAATTTAAAGAAATTTCTCAGGAAAACAGAAATCTATACTACGAGACAGCAATTGATACAATCACAATAAAATATGTACTTGCATCAGTTTCGGCTTATCCTTTTAGACTATATTATTGAAAAGTAAAGGAGTAGGCCTAACACAACTGTAGGAGATGGAGCAACTTAAAAACTTCATTTTCCAAATACACAATAGCTAATTACCCTGGAAAGTTTAATGTCAAGACAATAGGCAAACATACATGTAGTTGACCAAATAGACAGTAGACAAGCTTTATTTCAATAACAATTGCTTGACATAAACTGACATTTACGATTTTACAGCACGCATAGGTCACATATTTACATTGACAAAATTTATAGAATCTTACATTGTGATTGCTTGTGTCGCTAAGTAAATACATAGATCTAGATAATTTTCTGTATATGCAATTATGTGGTTTGCTGAGTGAGTTAAGTTTCTTTTTACACTCTATCAACACCAGTGAGGACTATTAGAGGCACATGTGGTTTGGTTATTTATATCATTATGTGTACTGGGATTATAACCAATTAAAGAAATAATCCAAATCTTTTCCATGAATCACTTCGATTGTTTTTTAGCCTGACATTTTAACATTTTAACTTTAACATGTTAAACATCACTTTTACCACATTACCTCAATCACAAGGAAACAATGCTGAAGTTACTTAAATACCAATAATAAACCGCCCGCGGCTGCCGCTGCCAGACTAAATTACACAGAATTCAAAGAAATTTGTCATTCAATTGCAGCCCATGCAATTATCTCCTTAAGCTTGAATAATTAAGCTGTTGCCATGGCAACAAATCACTGCTATTGCATCACCTCATCTTTCTGGTCTGCGATGCTGATGTTGATGCAGCTGCACCGCTACGGAGCCAAGACAATGATGCTCATACAGTGCACAAAGGATGCTATGTATGGTGCTAAACTACATAGCAACGGCAGCATATGGTACACTTTGTAGTACATTGTTACATTGTCGTATACATTATGAATGTCTACTTTATATGAAAGGTTCAATGGTAGTGCCATTACTGCTCTTGATTTGTGAGACTTGTTAAAAGACAATAAGACATTCTGGTAACTCATATCCATTATCGATCGATAATATAGATAGTTCACAGTTCACACCATATGGCACAATTGGTAAGACTGATACTAAAACTTGGTCATACAAAGGTAATATCAAACATGACATCACTATGGTAATAAATATATCAAGGGTAATTTAAAGGCAAAGCCTATAAACTTTGGTTAATTCCAAGTTGGGGAGACCAGCTTCAATTCATTATTACCAATGATGCCATATTGTGTAGTTTGCAATACTTCCAAAATTTACTTCCCCTTATTGGCCTATATTACATCACAATGCTGTAACTTACTACAACATTTAGAGACAACAGCAATGGTTGACATATGGCTAACTCTTACTGGTAGTCTTTGACAATAGATTTAGATGGACCATATGGCACCAGAGTGGAACTGTTCATATGTGATCACTTTTCTGACGGTTATGTCAATATGTCACTAACCTCCAAGAACAATCTCCATGAAGAGACAATAAAGGCTTCTGCACCATATTTGGATTGTTCTGAAATTTAAGTAATTGTACTACATTGTACTTTATTGGTACAATGGTACATCTTAGTTTCAAACCATTTTGAATTTTTGATGCTTGATGAGAACAGCACCGCAATCCAGCTATTTGCTAAACCATTTTACCAACTCTGCCTCAGTACATCACCATTCTGATATTCATTGTTTACTTACAAGCAGCATTTATCAATTTATCACAAAATTAGAGAAATGATTCATGTATTGTTGCCCACCATGTACACACCGTGATATAAGTTATAACCAGTGATGCAATACTGAAAATATGGGGTAAACTGGTAATGACACTTGCCTGAGGGCCCAGCAGAGACACTAAATCAAGGGACAGTATTTCAGGACCACCCAGTTATCAAAATATGTAGGATCTTAGTAAGAATTAGTTTTCACTCAATCTGTGGTATCTACTATCCATAATATAAACGTATCAATCTATCTTAAATTTCTATAATTTATTTGGTGTCCATCAAATTGTCTTTAATAATTGATAGATACTACCTATCAATCAATCTTACCCATCCAATATGAATTGTCCATGAAAATGTTCATCTATCTATGATGGAAAATGTATCTATAATTTTCTATAAGCATGTACATGTAGAATATATCTTATCGGCAGCCTCAGAAATAAAGATATTTTTATCGACAAATCGGCAAAATTATTTCTCAGCAGATTGAAGAGTCGAGGACGGTAACGAAATTACAAAAGATTATCTTCGACCGACATAATCAGAGCCCGGAGGAAGACTAGTCCTTAGTAAGGGATACGAGTCTTTATTACAAGTCTTTATTATGAGACGAGAGGCCCCGAAGGCCTAGCAGGACTAAACAGGACTAGAGGGGACTGGGGAGGATTATGGGGACTAGTATAGCAATATACCAGTACATATCTCGCTCACCAAGTCTCTCATCAATAAGCTAGGAAATGTCTTTTTCCAATCCCTCGCTATTTGTCCTTGAGCGTCTGGTCGTTGACATAATTCCCCAGAGGACACTACCGACTCCCTCTGGTGTGAGATTAGGGCGAGAAACGGAATGATCGATACGTACAATGGAAGGAATAAATAAAAGTTCTGATTACTCCAAAACGGGATAAATTCACTATTTTATTTCAATAACTAAGTAAGGAATTTTGGAAGAGAATGATTCTGATTACTCCAAAACGGGATAAATTCACTATTTTATTTCAATAACTAAGGCTTTTTGGGAGAGAATGATTTTACTCGATACAACGGACAGAGAACATAGGGTTTCGGAGTCCGGGTCACAGAGACTTTATTATTCATTGCACTTAACCATCCCCTGACTCATCTACATTTAGACACAATTGTTAATTTACCACATCACAGGGACGCTAACTATACTAGCACAGGTATTAACTAGTGATGTCACAGCAGCTAATACAATCTCAAAGTCCTACATAATGCTATTGACTGTGCTTCACACAATTGACACAATTAACAGTATTGACTGCATTTTGTATTGACCATTCATTGGCATTCAAATTAGCCATCTAACTTGACCATCTAAATCACCAACGGCCGAACCCCCAGGAGACCAATATCAACCGACCAATAGCAGCCAATTAGGCAATTAGCCAATGGGCATCAGGATTGTCAGAAGCAATTAACCAACAGCCAATCAGAGACCGTAAATGGCCAAATCAACGAGAACTCGGGAGATGAGCTTGCAATTATTGACCTCCGGAGATTAACTCCATCTCTTTTAGACCTCGGTTGAGGCGGCCGGTATTAATTCAAGAGACCCTCTTCTCATCTTCTTGCTCAATAAGATTGAGTCCTGTATCATATTTATTCTGACCATTTTCCACATATAAAGCCATGAAGAAAGCCAGAACATTTCGCAGTCAGTATTTTGAATTTACAAAATAATTGATTGTCATAACATACATCTTTGACATTGAGGCTCTCATCGCTGGGCCACATTTCAGAGGACTGTCTGAACTCTCAAGGAGTGAGAGAACTGAACTGCCAAGTTAATCCAACTATATAATGCCCAACTCTAACCAGCTACAACTCATTAGCTGCAGTTAATCCTATACACAACTCGGGATTATGCAGAGTACATTGGTCAACGAGCCCATGAGTCATATCCTATCGGTCATCGACTCATTCATGACTGACTAATCAGTTCATTTAACTGCTTTGGTGCCATGACATACCAAAAGATTAAGGAGAATACCAAATGCTAAATTAGAACATCTCGACAGCAAATACATGTACTATTAAAATACATTACAAGTACATACCAGTCGGTGTCAACTAAGTGACTTAGTGAGTCAAATCATGTTATTGTCATCAAGTCATTGTGCATAATACACTGAAAGACTCTAACCATTATGTATACTAAATGCAAAATTCAGAATATATGGACTGTACATATCAAGAGTCTTCAAGACTATTATCAAGTTTATCAGTCAACCAAATAGTGAGTCAAACATGTTATTGGCTATTGGTTATCGAACCAGTGGAACCATTGACTCAGTGCCTTGATTGACTCATTGCCAGCTGCAGGGTGACAGGTCAAAGTATGAATAATTACAAGCTGCCATAATGCTACATACATCCTCTTAGACGCAGCCGCACTGTCCCGGCACATCTGTAAGTGGTGTTCAATTACTTCGATAATTGTTCATCAAAGATTCAGAAGGCAATTTCAAGCTAGGCGACCATTGGAGGCACAATTACCACAGAATGTATCAGGACTGTCTCGTAGACGCAGGAAACCAATCAATTTCTGAGTCTTTCGATCTTTTGCAGTGATGCAGTCTCAGACTCTCGGTCATGCGGTCTGCCTCTGCTACATTGTAACATACAAGCGGAGTCTTGCTTTGCTGTAGAAGCAACCGGAGAGCTCTGGAAGCAGCATTCTTTGCATTATGGTGAACTTGGAATCTGCATGTGTCACAATAATATTGTGGTTCCTGTAATAGCACATTAGGCCAGACATAATTTATCTTAAGTTTCACACATCTTCTCAAGGCACTTTTTCTGAGATCGGTCGGTAAGAGGACAAAAAGCTTGAAACCTCAATTTTTTATCATGTCAATTGAAGAAATATTTTGGGCACACTCAAGAAGCTTTTTAAAAAGTATACATGTATTTCTGGTCTTTTGACTTTGTGAGACCTAGGGCTGTTCCTACACTCATAAAGTATTAAACAGTCTTTCTTTAGGGTGTGGTGGTATCTACTGTAACTCGTACGAACACTGCATCTCGCCATCAGTTTCCAAAAACATTGGTTACAGAGGTATACAGGTGCAGTGAGACTCGACTCGCTTTAAAGTGGATAGGCCTAACTGATTAGAACGAAGAAGAAAGGTAGTGAGACCTGCTGACACTGATGCGACATATATCAGGTGGCTTTCTATCCCAAGATTTCTTGCACAATGTTGCATGTTTTGCTGCAGATCTATACTAGACATGTTACATGATATGCATTAGTCCAGCTCAGGCACAATCCAGCCCAGTCCTATTATTCGTGGCATGCTGTCGGACTAATTACTGGGGCTCATGTGCAGAAACACCACAATCAATAAATCAATAGTATCGAATAGCACGATTGCTGCATGAATACTCTTGGAACAAGATCTGAAAGACTTAGGTTTGGAGGTTTGGACATCGACGAACAGCTCAATAAATAGCACCAGATCCAGCAGAATCATCCCATGGCATTAGAATAATCCCAGCATCATTAGATCTGCCATTCTGCAGCCTGACTGCATGAAAATGCATAATGTCATTCCGACATTCTGGAGAGTCAATGCCATAGAAGAATATCACAGATATACATGTATACATATTTCTGCATTCATCATGTTCATATTGAATTCAGAATTATTCTATGACATCAGAATAATCTAGCATCATTCTGTCATCCTACAGCATGCCGTTATTCTATAGATTACAAACGAATCATATGCATACATCTAGAGTCATGCAATGCCATAGAATAATATAGATCTTTGCATTCATCATGTTCATTTTGGATGCAAAATTGAATATTCCATAACATCACTCGATAGCATCATCCTATACATAATTTCAGACACAGCAGCATGTGTGACACGATGTGTCTATTTAATCGCTGATGCATAATATAGAACTCAAACCATTTAAGAGATCCAATATATGCAATAACATGACTAAATTGACTATTGTATCACCCTTTACATGTTTATAAGGATGGATGATTGGATTCTTCTGGCTTTACATCTTGTATTTATGCACTCAGTAGGCTAACTCATACATGGGGGAAAGGACAAGAGAAAGACACATGTATTCGTAGCAATGAGGCGATTGAAACTGGTGTCAAAAATCGGTTTGGGTGATCTGTCCAGAACTGGAATCGAAACTGCGACAGACCGATTGGAAGCCTAGAGCACAACCAACTAAGCTAACCCTCCTCTCTGTCAGTCTTTATATAAGAGCAATAAACCTTCAAAGGCACCAATTAGTCAAATTATTTTAAATTAGTAGTTAGTTAGATTTCTCCATTCATTCTGTGGAAACATCCTGCATGATAGATCATGAGTCCATGACATGAAAGACTCCATCTATTCAGCTGGTAATTGCTGTCATTTAATTTCAGACAATTCCATCATTAGTCTGGCTTCTTATAAGTCAATTATAAATACCAGGGCTGCCACTAGTTGTGAAGCATTTGAAATTGTGTCAGTCACCAGGCACCAGATATATCTTTTAGTGTGACATCTTGTTTCTTCAAGTCACAATAACTGAAGTGAAACAATGTTTAAAGACCAGGTCAGGAGAGTCATAAAATTTTGAATGGACGGGCGGATGACTGGTACTGTACATTTATGCGATCTGGTAGGCTGGTAAGGAAAAGAGGACACCTCAAAAAGACAAAGGATGGTGGAGACTGTGTCCAACACCAAGTCAAGGAGACTGTCAACCACAACCGAAATCAAGCCGGCGATCCACTAAATCAATTTTATAGAAGAGTCATCAGACCATTTAGATGTGATAACCATGGCTGAAAAAGTAGAGAATTCGGGCATGTCATTGCCTGGAAATCTCAAAATCTCACAGGAAATGTTTGAAGAAAAGGTCCAAATTTCTGACTTTGAAGTTGTCGCTTGATTCGCAACCATTCGCGGGAAATTTTGTTGTACATAGTCAAATTGCATGGAAATTCACATTTTTTCTAGCCCTGGTGATAACATTGTCATGTCTAGTTGCCGAGAGCATTCCAATGTCTCTAGCTTTGTGGCTGATGTAGAATATTGCATGTGATGATTAATGCCAGGTCATGGATTGTATCACACTGCGTGTAATCACAGCAAAAAGGTGACTAAGTGTAACACAACACATTATATGAGTAATTTTACACAGCCGTGTCACCGATTACTGATCCCAGCAACTGTAACATTGCTGAACAGAGATGCGAAACAGCAACTAAATATTTATTAGATTTTTTGATGAATTTGAAAGGGGATAATTTTCTATGAACGGTAAGCTATACCAAAAAGAGGTATTAAATTGTGACATTGCTGCAGAAGAGACAAATTCAGGAGATATCAAATCCATAAACTTGTGGATTTGAGATTCAACAATTCTTGGAATTTCTCGCAACAAACAATGCATCGTAGCACAAAAACGAGAAACTTGGTTTTGTTGTAACTTATAAGCAAGTATATATCCAAAACTTTCCTCACAATCTCCTCGTACATTGAGATATTTGAGGCAATCACAGAATATTCATCTCAATTTTACCATTTTCTACGAAGAGAACAAGACTTGCTTCAGTTTCTTCCACATTTTCAATTAAAATTTTCAGAAAAGCGTTTCTGCATTGTTTAAAGAAGGCAATAATACTGCGATAAGGCTTCCTTTTTCAGTGTTTTTCCTTTTTTAGCAAGTACAAATTCCACCATTGGTATTTCAACTTCCGCCTGTTAGTCACAGACTCATAGTCCCACAGTCTCATAATCTCATAGACACTTGACAAGATAAGACCACAGACTGAAGAGACTGAGGAGGCCAGTGACTAATACACCGAGCCAGTCTCATATTCTGACATCAGCATGAGCATGCAATGCATGCATTGCAACACAGCCCAATTCTCAGACCTTCAACACAATGGTCAAGTCTTCAATTGCAATTGTCTGAGCAGCTGAGTCTCTACTCACTTGAGCAATGACTGTGCCTTCACCGCATCACTGCAGTGTCTATAGTATTCCCAAACGGGTACTGACTTGAACGTGCACATTAAGCCGTTTCAATGGCAGACAGAAGCGCATTAACAGTTAAGCAATGGATGGAAGAATAGGGCTTCATGACCGGTATTTATGCACCCAGTAGGCTATATGACACTAAAGGGAATCCAGTAGTTGTCTGAAATTCTAAGTACTTTGGCATGATCTCATAATTCAAGGAAGTTAAAAAGATTATCATAGGCAGTTAAGATAATCATATTTTTCTGCTAATTTTCAGCTCTGACCAGCCACTTTCAGAATGACCAGCAGTCCAGCAACAGTGAGAAACAATATCATCTCCTAGGCATCATCACCCACACAACATGCAGCGGCAAATCTTCAATAGGTCAGCCTTGATTATTGCACCGATGGTCAAAGTCTCTGCTGAGCTGAGCAATGGTCAAAGTCTCATCTCTCAAGCCGGCAATGAGTAACGCTGCTGAACAGGCAATGAGCAATGGTCTGATGCGGACCACCAGGCAATGTGCAAAGTGAAGTGCCTGAATTTACAAGCAGCATCTCAATAGCAGATACGCCAGCAGCCTCCGTACCAAGGATGAGGATGGCAGAGCAATTGAGCATCCCCATCATCAATCGGCTGCAAATGGACCAGTGGCTGGACCAGTGACTGGACCGGTGGACTCTTCTCTCATTGTTCAGTGATAGTTCAGCATCTGCAGTATTGCAGGATGACTCATGCCTGCTGCATCACACTGTAGTCCTGCAGACGAAGGACTCCAAGAGGAGGCAGAGTCATTGCAGACTTGCAGACTTGCAGAGCATCATGAACACAGGATGTCATTGTCAGTGCAACATGAGTATGTCAATGCAAAATGAGTATAGCATATAGCATAGCTTCCATACCATCATACCTTGACATCCGATGATCCAATGTCATCCATATTGTCACATACTCTAGACAGGAGCTATCGGATGACGCGTGCTGTCTGTGACTCTAGTGTCCTACTCTAATGTCACTGTGACCTGTCAGACCTGGCCAGTACGGCCTGTGTGACTTGTATGCATGAGTCAATTTCAGTCAGGGAAGGTCTGTCCGGACTCTGGAGTGTCTGGTCTTCCTGTCCAGGCAAACCAATCTAACTTCCGATAGTTTGACAGTGGTCAAGCAAACAAAAAGCAGCACGAAAAAAGATGCCGCCCGGTTAACAAAAGACGAGCGAGAGTCACAAGATTGAAGGATCTATCCGATTCCGATTCTGAGGAGACTGGTCTTTAAAAAGATCACCCAGTTGGAATTCGATACACATTTCCATATCCAATATCCAGGGTGAGAGAAACTCAGAAAGAAGCTCAGCTACGAAAACTGTTGTACAATTCTGACACAAATTTGACATTAATGTGGATGGATCGATAGATGATTTGGGGCTTTACGTCCTATGTTTATGCATTCGGTAGGCTAAGTATAATTAGGACAGGAGGAGGCCATAGCAATGAGACAAAGGATAATTGAAACTGCCTTCCAACATAGGCCCAGGTGACCGGGCAAGAGTGGATTCGAAGCCTGGATCCAGCAATTTGCAGCCCAGCACGCTAACACTGAGCTAACACCCCCTCCTCCCCTATCACACCAAACGAACCCGGTGACTCGGCCGGAGCTGGAATCGAACTCAAGACCCAGCGTTTGGAAACTCAAGACTGCCACCATCTGAGCAAGCCTCTCCTCATGCTCACCACACAAAAACAGCGTAATTGCGGAGCATCGATTCAACATACTCAAGCTGAATGGCGGCTGTCCATTAGAGGAAGCCATACTGCATTAATCCAATTGACCAGCTCTGCTTCTGCGAGGTCTGGAGAAATCTAATTATCAGCAATTCAGTCTAGTCCAGGGGCAAACCTGGGCCAATGGTACCTTAATGTGATAGTACCTCACTGCTGAGGATTGCTTACTAAGACTGAGAGTCTGAGACACCGAGTGAGGACCATACTACTGTCCATATATTTTTGAATATGCCTTGCTCAGTGACAATGCTGCATAGGGTCAAACCAACTCACTGATACTCAGTATTCTCAGTAATGTGTTTGCGAAAACTGAATTTGAGAAAACTAGTCCAATTGTTCTGCCCAAACAAGACACAATTACTGTGACTAATGATATGACTACTAAGTCTAAGTGAACAAATAATGACTACTGAGCAACTGAGTACTCACTACAACTGACCATTGAGAAAATGACTTGAAAGCCCACGAGCAAGACTGAAACAAAAAATATCTAAATGCAAATTTCTTACACAAATTTAACATTAGGCTCATTTAGTATTCCTTTATGTCCTTCATCTTACCAGCTGCTTACAGTTAGTCTTGTCCCTTTTTTCCCCCTAGTTTTCATATTTTTTATATCTGAACAGTTTAAGTTCTCTGCATAGATACTGACATCAGAAATATATATGAATTAATATTTGGAACATAACCAAGCTGATACAAGTCTTAAAACCAGTACATATCTATGTCAAGTTGTCAATATGTCATATTATTCGGTCACAGCCAACAAGTCTAGGCTTTTCTATAACGGTTCCATCAGTAATATTGGCACCGTATCAAGACCTCAATTACAAAGGCCGTATCGGATGATTCATATTATGGATTGTGACAGGCCTCAGCAGAGGACTGTAGCACTGTGTGTAGCACAGTGGGGATGGAATTAATTGCTCTGCCATATCATGGAGTGGTAATACATATGATATATATGTAACACTGTATATGTGTCATGGATACCGCAAAAATATGGCTCCGAAATTATTCCGAGAACACCATCGCTGCTGACGATTATTGCCGAGCAGCATCAGTGACAATCTGGTACACTATAATACATAGTATCAGACTTCAATTTGTAGTAATACAATGTGGAAAGAGTAATTTCAATGATACTACACAAACTACAGCCCAAATGTATTATGAAATTTGTTGTATTCATGCCCATTATCTCTAAATACCCTTAACAGGGCTGTTAATGAGTACTTAGAAGTACTTCTGTACTGAAGTACAAATACTTGAGTACTTGGCCTGTAACTCATTGGCACAGATGCATCACGAACACCGCAAAAACAATTGCTACAAAATTATTATGAGAAAACCATCAGAATTAAGGCAGAGGAACATCATTGCACAGGTATACAACAATCTGGTACCAAATGCTATATCATATAATATGTCATGTCAGTCATACTATCTAGTCCGATCCAAAAGTATTTTTTCCAACACACATTTTATCATCTTTTATCTCAATGTCATATAAAAATACACATCATTTGCAGCCACATATAATTAATTGCATGGCTCAGCCTGGCTGCAATTCATCAAACGTGTCAAGGATATTGCTATATCATTTCTCTAAAATCATTCCGAGAACCATCAGAATCATCGCAGAACAATTATTGCAGCGATATTACAAGAGAGTAAGCATTAAATGTCACATATCATGCTACAATTTGTAGAATTTGTAATGCAAGTTGTAGCTGCAAGATAATGCAATCAGATTGATATTATGCATTTCAATCTATACTACATGAGATTCTCATATCATATGCATCATGCATTGATATTTCTGCATCATGATGCGTCTCACAGATGATGCATGTATAATGCAGATGGCAGCGCCATGGTACTATAAATGTTGCATAAATGTACATATTGCATTTAGGACATGTAACACATCCAATATGCCATACATGTATCTATGACTTTGCATAGCAACATTTTGGAAATTAGAAATATCACATTCTACATTATCTTTGAGAATTTTTTCCTTACAGCCTCTCACAGACAATAAAAATATCAAGGTATAATTCCTTGTCGCAGCGTTAGTCATGGTCATACTCAAAACATTCAGATACTTTATTTAAACTGCTCTTAAAATAATGCAAAAATTTCCATAATTGGAAAACATTTCCAAAATTCTTTCAGCACCAAGGCCTCAAAATCTAAAAGCAACAATGTTGCTCAAACATACAGGTAAATACACAGATAAACAATTTACAACCTATAAAACAAAGAATTTAGACAGAAGGACAATAAATGCCTTGAACAAGTTTGTTAATCTTCACATCAAATATAGCAAGGACATTTTATGTCATTTCCAAATAAAGGAATTTGTCTAAATAGGGATATTTGACCAAATGAAGACATATCTAAATAAGGATATAAATTATATATCCATTCATGTGAGGACATCCTTAAATAGATATATGTCTAAGTAAAGACAATTACACATTTATAAGGCAATTTCAACAATTGCTAGCCATATATACCACTACGTATACATTTTTTCAGGACATTTTTGTTGTGATATATTTCCTACCAGAGGTGATATATATAAAGGGATAATGACAAGTGCAACAAAAATAACCAGTAAAAAGCTTAAAAAGAGAAAAAGCCAGTTATTTACAGCCCCTATTGCACTGGGTATATGTTTTGAATTGCAAATTTAGGATATATAAATCGGTCCTTTCAAGTTTGCCAAAGTAGGATGTTAACAAATTGCTACAAAAATGTTACACAGAGACACATAATATATATATATACTAAAATAACATACAAGTATAGCATAAAGCTCACTTATATTTCAGAAATATAAATATAATTGGATTGTAAAGTGTCTCAATATATATGCTAATTTGAGAAAAATACACTGTTAACAATATAATACCAAGGGCAAGCATATAACAAGTTTACAGCATTTTTCGTTGTTGTTTTTTTTTGCACATATTCTGCAGTATTTGACAGTTGGACTGAGTGAGGTGTAAGTTCACCTATATTCAAAATGTATGGACATAGCATTTCGGAAAAAGAATGGAATTTGGGCATGTCATTGCCTGGAAATTTTTTAATTTCAAAGGAAATTTTGGAAGATGGTACAAAAATTTTCAACAAGAATCCGCGGATTGCAAAACGAGTTTCCCTCTGTGTTTTTTACCTTCAGCAAACAAGTTCCCCCGTGGTCTAACTGGTAAGTGCGCTTGTCAACTGGCTTTGAGGGCGTGGGTTCATATCTCACCCCGGGAACTCACTTTAGTCCGAGCCCACGGGACATTAAATGGAGGCGGGTTGTATACAGTACTCTATGTGGGGCAACTGAAAGACCCTGGGCATCCCTGAATTAATAGGGTATATGTGCCGTAAAACACAAACAAACAAACAAACCTTCAACAAACAAAGTTCGGAGAAGGTATTGTAATCAGTAGGGTGAAATACTGTCTGTCCCTCACTCAGGAAGGGTGGCGGGCGGATAGATTGTTTCCAGGCCATAATTCAGGCCCAATCGTATATATATACATGTACATGGATGTGATTTGGTACACACATTATTTTCCAGAGATACTTACAAGCAAAATGTATCCAGCCCACTGGGGCTTACAAGTCTTATGGCTTCATTTTTTGCAATCAGAAGTTATATGCAGTGGCGTAGCCAGAAATCCATGAGTGGAGGCTCTGGAGGGGCCAAGGGGGGCCAGGGTCTGAACTAGGGGGGCCAACCTTTCACAGAATTTTTGCAAGTATTTTGCGGCATTACATCGACAAAAATTGACACAGCGATAGAAGCCTTCTTTATGAATGACTTAGCAATGTTATCTTTTGTGACTGATAAACAAAATGAACATACATCTCATACTTACACTAAAATCAGTTTGGACCTATCAAAAAATAATGAAACAGATTCTATGGTTTCAATATTAAAAGTATGACAATGACACCTCATCAATTATCATGAGTCACAAAGAGTATATTTTGCAGTGAAATGGTTCTCTTGTTGTTTTTTTTTCATAACTGTCTTTACAAGTTTTGAGTATATTCCTGCTAAGAATGCCCTCTTTTTTATATATTTGGTCTAAATCAAAAAATTATGGAATTCCTTTTGATGGAAGTCTACAAAACTCCTCAAATAGGCCTAAAACAGGGTGCCCACCGAACATCACACAAAATATAATAGGAATGTAGGAATTTTTCACCGTAAAATATAGGAGGTTTTCGCCTATTTTAATTAGACAATTTAGGAAATATTTGACAGCGAAACCATTGGCAAATCACAGGATTGCTTCCATCATAAGCCGCAAACTTCATGTCGGGGACAAAAACGTGTCTGAAAATTCATATATCTGTGGGGAAAAGACTCTTAAGCTTTTTACCACGGACAAAAAGGTGCAAATACGCGCGAAATATCTTGAAAACTTGAAAAATATAGGAATTTATAGGAATTTTTCCAGAAATATAGGAAATTATAGGAGGCCTTAAAAAATATAGGAATTATAGGAAATATAGGAGGAGTGGGCACCCTGGGCCTAAAAGGTACATGTAGTAGCAATTTGTGCAAATGACAGAAATACCAAACATGTGGGGAAATTCCATGCACATACAAGTATATGAAAAATTGAGCAGTTTGTACAAATCACTCTGGTAAATCAGATCTGCTTAATAAGAAAAATTTCAAAGGAGCATTATTTCTTTAACTGAGCAATGGTGACAGAAAGATTTCCTCAAAACACCCTGATTTTAGATGCTGCATGGAATCTCTAGATATATAAGCATACTGGAAGGGGAATAGTCACCCGACTCACCCCTCCCCCAAAAAGTTTGGGAAACACTAAGATTTGGGCAAAAGGCAAAACAATTCGGGAAGATAATTAAATAAAATAATTAACAATCATAGTTTCAAAGAGATTTCTTTTGGAATATTTCCAAATCTAGATCCTGATATTGCGGTACACATATTGCTAGATATATTCAAATAAGGATATCACAAATCATCAAGTGCCTCAGAACGTTTCAAAGGGCAACTATCATTCTAGAGAAAATTGGGTATAGGTGAGCGCCAGCGAAGGCCACAACGTTGGAAGGACGTGTTCCAGCGACTGTTGCTGCTCCAATAATTTTTTTCAAAATTTTCAAAGGGGGAGGGGGGGCACTTATCAATTTTATTATAACCAGTTGGGGGGGGGGGCTGGAGGGCCAGGGCAGCCCCCCCCCCCAACTGGTTATAATTATGAGAGTGTATTCCTGCATTTATTCCGTGTTTTTCAGTTGTAAATGGCCAGAAATTATGCAGGTATCACATCGTACATCAAAGGTAGCCAATGCAGCACTTGAAAGGGTAATAGACCAGTACAGCTAGCTACCCCATATCTGTGGCCCAGCCAATGGTTTCACCCCATTTAGTCACGTGATAGGGGGTAACAGAGCAGTGACCAAAACTCCGACAAACAAACAGCTACAAGCCCCAGTAGCATACAGGTTGCAATGGGATTACCAATGTTTTTGCCTCTTAAAACTCCTTTTTAGGTCGGTAGGTAACAATATATGGCTATAGTACCTTCAAGTTGGACACAGAGATTTTAATAAACGTTTTTTTTTTAATTTTCAGTTACAAAAAAAATTAATTAAGATGTGGTTTTTGCATGTGTAGGCTAATGATCCTGAGTCCTACCTGTCTTCAGCACACAAACAATGCAAATAAAGGGATAGCTTGTAAAACATTTGTCACATTACCACTGATTGTGTGTGGTAATGTTAATAGAATATTATACAGGCCTATCATTGCTATCAATCTATGAAAATCTTAATGAGTTAATTGCCATAGATCTATATATCTCACTTCATGGATCATGATCAGGTTGCTTCTTTAATTTAAAAAAAGAGTAACATTGGGGTTTTAGAAATTACTTGGTTACAACAAAAGTATAAAAGTCATCTATCGGCCAATACCACGTAGAGTTTACTCCTATAGGTATGTAATAATAGTGCTATCTTTGTAATGATATGCAATGTAGAATATATTATTTATGATATTAAGCCTGACGTTGTAATTATTGCATGTCTGTTGATAGTGCACATATCAAATAAAAAAGAACTGTAAGTGTAAAAATATACTTTGTTTAATTTACAGATTTCATACTGAGGTATTCCTGGTCAATCAGTGATCATAGAGACTGCATTTTAGTCATTCTTTGATTTTGATACATCATAATGTATTCTTATAATTATAAGCCAAATATTCTTTCATATTTTTACAGGATCGTACACAACTTTAATATGCCTGGTATATGTCACCAAAGAAAAGTATTTTAGAATGATCCTGTAATACTTAGTGAAACATCATCATTCGATTTTCCCATATATAGGCCTATATGTTTTCAGATACATCTCTACACTTATCAGTTCAGTAATTTAGTATTAACCACACATGCATATTGTTATAAATATTTCTTAAGTCAGGAGAGTGAACTTTTTTTCTTGTTCAGCTAATGGTCTACAATACATGGTTTACAAGCGATAAATGTAAGCATTAGGGTATAAAATGTCCCTAAATATGTATGTATCCCATGTTAAAAGGGGTTCAGCAGCAGGCAAGTTGTCGGAGTTTTTGTGGTTGCTGGGGGTTGCTAAGGGGAGGCGTGGCCTCACCCCAAAACTGTACTGGTCTATTACAAAGCATTTTCACTGAATCTCTTTCGATTCAATTACTCTATTACTCTATATTTTATTGACCTTCTCAAATCAGTTCATATGATAGTTCGTCCATGATTAGACAAGCATGCTTGTAACTTGCAAATTGAAATCAAACAGCGAAAATCTGACTTTCAAGGGGAAAATGCTATTTAGATAACTTGTAAGATAAATTAAGACAATCAATGGTATTCCTGACATAGAACTGTAACTACCTCCCCCCCCCCCAAACGTGTTTGCTGCATGCTGCCCCCTTCAGTTGTCTTGACCAATGACGCTCAAGCAATTTTGCTGATGCATACTGATTGGCAGATCATCTTTTTGGCTCCTCCCATGTCATGCACATGGTCACTGACCCTCATGTGGTCGTCTGACAATGTAACAATTTGTATCACAGTGCAATCTTGGAAGAATGAGACTTATTAATCAGGGGCGGACTGGCGGCATCTCGGGCCCGTGGCAATATAAGTTGATGGGCCCCCAAATTCCCATTTTCTGTACTACTGATGAAAGGGCCCTTTCCTATATAGGGCCCTTTCACATTGGGGCCCTTACCTAAAGTAAAAAATTTGGTCACAAGGATTGATTTTTGTGGCTTTTTTCTTGATACCTTAATTTTTGGCTCCCTGTATGGGCCCCCCTGAGTGGATGGGCCCGTGGCAGCTGCCACTCTGCCACATCTATAGGCCAGTCCGCCCCTGTTATTAATCCAAGGTGCAATATTGTAACAAGTCGTTGCAACACAACAAGTACAACAATTATAATAGACACAAACAATGTCCGACCTTTGTTGCACTCATAATTATACCCAAATGTCAATAGATTATTAATGGTAGGCCAACTTCCCAATCGACAGAAGTGCGTGTTTTTAAAGTGACATGAGGGGATGAATAATAAATTATATCCATCCTCCCATGCAGGGTCTTGGCAGGGTGAATATATCAGAAAAAGTCCCATGAAAAACCAGTGCTACCCGAGTGCTACCTATGAATGGACATTTTATTGATACTCCGTGAAATTTAAAGCCCAGAAGCTATCAACTTTAGGCAATAGATTTTTCTTTAAAAGATACCAAAAATCATTTTGGTATGCACCAAAATCTGACATCAATGTATTTTATTTTTCATCCGTCTGCGTTGTAAATATTCCATTTGCGTTTTTAACGAATTCTCGGCAATGGAAAATGATATTGAAACCAAACAAAGACAGGCTGATAGAGAAAAAAATAACGATTCTAATAAGCCTAAAATGGTTACTCAGAACTTGTCGGAAATTATTGCATCTGGCTCGACCAATCACAAGAGCTGTAGACCAAAACATTCAATATTTCCGTTTCCTGTTTGGCCGTGACCATCAACAGAGAAGTACTAAACTATGAATCTGTAATCAGGGCTACGGCCTTTCTGTGTTATTGTTTGAGGATGAATAGGATTGGGATAGATCAAAAGATAGGTGTAGCTCGTACATTTTTCTGCAATTTTTAATATAATGCCCCAGTGGTGAGTGCTGTAGGTTTGAATCAGTTAACATTTCGTCAAAACATCATAATGGAGACTCAAAACAGACGTTTTTGTGATGTCTGCACTGTAAATAGGCAATTTATTTCGATACAGTGCTTAATTTCTCGAGAACAACACAAAAACGTTGTTGCGCACAAATCTACGATGTCTTTATTACCCATTTAAGCAACATGCTACATTGTGGCAAGTCATCAATTCGCACATTCGACCTGCGTCATTAAATCGAGTCAATCGCTCTCTCGTCATGAGTGACTAGTATAACGAGTTTTCGTACCGAAAACTCGTTAAAAAGGCATGTGATTTTTGTGACCCAATTATTGCCAGTTTTTGGATGAATGCTGTTTCTAATTGTGGGAAATTTCCATATTATTTTATCACTGCTTGGAAATTCACACTTTTTGCTTGCCCTGGAAATTGGCACTTTTGGTGTTCGGCATGACACTGTAAAGCAAATCCATACCTAGCTCAACAACGTGATCGGATCAATTATCATATTCATGCCTATTATGATTTATACAATTTCGTAATCAGTCAATATTTAATTCAACCAAAATATTAATTCAACAATCAACACTATGCCCAACCTTTCTCAATCATCCTGTCTTACTGTCTTCTCCAAAAGAGTCTCCGAAACAAAATACTAAAGATGTGACTAGTCAGATTAGCCTTTCCTGAGAGACTAATCTATAGAAAGATGCAGAAAAAGAAGATCAGGATATAAACCAGAATCATAAGTTCATAACCCTGGTCATCATCCGCTAAATGAGATAACACCTTGATGATGCCCCTAACTACAAAAATACCAAATATAGCTGCGGACCTCACACCCTTACAAGGTGCTTACCCCTCCTCCCACCTACACAGTGAGGAGACCAAATATAGAAATAAATGGAAATGGCAATGTAATGACTCCTCAGCGCCTCTTATGACACTCAAGAGGATAATAACTAATGGGTCAGTGCCGTCAGTGGTCAGTGGCTGTCAGTCATAAGATTTATAACTGACCAGCCACACCCTTTTCCTTTTAAGGACATTATTAAGTCTCAAGACTTCCAGCCCTTTTCGTGTAGTTCTAACATTTAGTAATTTACTTTAATGTTATTTGTTTCCCTTTATAGATCGGTGTCTCTCAGGGTGAGCAATAGTGCTCTATGTCCTGTATTTATACACAGACAAGAGTTAATAGGACAGACATGGACGACAGACATGGACGACAGACATGGACCTCAGCAAGGACCCAAGCACACTCTGCTCTGGGCAAAGGATGGGATGTTTGTCAAAAATGGGTTGCCCAGACCAGAAATCGAATCTGGCTCCAGGAGGTTAGCCATTCAAGAGGGCTACCAATGAGCTAAGTACCCCATTTTGAGAATTTCATGTCTCTCCGCTAATTGTCAACAATTCCAACAAATTTGCTCTACACAAAACCTACATATCATAAAGAGACTTTGTCTGCTTCAAATAATTTGAAAAATGTTATTCCAGATGTCAGTGAACGGTTATTGATAATATTGAATACCACATAAAAGTCTTTGTTATAACTGATAAACAACCCTCGTTTCGCACACCACAGTATTCCAATGGACCCACACAGTTCGTAAATCTTCTGTGACTACACCCTATTTAAAACCCACTCCCTTGAGTAACATGTAAAACTCGTCTGCCATTGGAACATCTCACGATATCTCACAAAATCTCATGGGATTTGAACGGCTCCTCAAGATGGCCGACTGTCCAGGAGGAGTCGAAACTCCGTCTACATTTCATCGATTTGTCCTTTCTTTTCTCCCCAAGTTGAACAAGTTGAAGTCCCCAGTAGACAGCTATTACTATTCTGGTAACTAGATTCTGGACCTTTCTGGGCAGGGTCAACTTCAAGACATCCACAAAGTTAAAATAGAAGAATTTTTCTGAGGACGAATAGTGAAATCTAATACCATACTAAGAATATTGTCGTTCTTTAGAAAGCAGCACATTATGCAAAGAATATTCTCTTCCGTCTTTTTTGTCTTTAATATTCCTCCCACGCATGGCTACCAACAGATGGTTGAGTTTCCCCGGAACAAGTTTATAACTTTTTTTCTCTCATATATTTTATAAAAATTCATACACTGCAGGAGAATACTTCGCATTTCTTTTAGTTGCAGACTTTTTATTCTATAAGACTGAAATCTAAAAAGATTTTGAAGTCTTCGATTGTTTCTGGGTCTATGTCGAGAAATAGAAATGGTAAATCTGGAAAATATTACAATCATAACATAGTAGGGTGGATGAATGGGGCTTTATGTCCAGTATTTAAGCCCTCAGCAGGCTAATTAGAACAGGAGAAGGACCGAACAATGAGGTGTTCTAAGGATGATTGAAACTACTGTCCTACTGTTCCAAAATAGGTCAAGGTAACCTGACTATAGCGGGAATTGAACCTGGGACCCACCATAATTGGAAGCCAAGAACTCTACTAACTGAGCTGACTCCGCTCCCTAAGCTGCTAAGTATTTTGGAGAACATAATAAATACTGAAAGTTACAAACCTAAAGCATACACTTAGCATTTCATTTAATCTTTTTAAAAAGAAGGCTCAACAGACAACAGTACACTTTAGTAACCAACTCTAAAGGCTTAGCTGCACCCATGAAGTATACATTTGCACTTGATCTGCATTCCAAAAACGGAGAAACACAATAAAAGCACTCATTCGTCCTCACCTAGACATTACGACTCCAATAAAATACCTGTTGTGCGACAATTCTGTTTGAGTTATCTTGGCCCCGAACGTTTACACAGGAACTAGAATCAATGCGTCATTTTGTCTACCAAGAAATTCTATGTTTCAGAACAGAATACGAGTACCGCATTAACTTGAAAAGATATTTCAAGAGGCCGTTTTCATTTCAATTGAACAGTTTCAATTGAATAATCACTGTAAATAATATATTGAATATATTGAAGTTCGAAGTCAAAGGTTTTTTTTCCAACAGAGGAACAACAGAAACTTGGAATACAATCTGATGTTTAATTCAAGAACAAATCACTGACGCTAAGTGCATATTTAAGTAAAAGCCAACATACACATATCAAGATAAAGTTGATTTCTTATTCATTTACTGTACTGAAATAAAAATATTAAGTCACAAACACATAGTTGACATTGAACCATTTTTAAAACGTCAGTTTGACAGTTTCTAAACTAACATTATGACCATAAAACCTTTCAAATCAAATCAATTATTTTTCCTTCCACAATTCACTCAATACGAATTAATTCAAAATGAGTGACCAACAGTTAAACACACTCATAATTTAAAAATCCAGTGCAACAAATTTTTAGTACAACCAGCTTGTTATTTCAGAAGTTCATAAACTCAGCTACCAAATACGACTTAAGCAAAGGCACAGAATCCATCGATTCTTAACAGAAATCACTTTCAACATCCGGAATTACATTCAGAATCCGGCATGTAACACAATTAGTAAATTTACTGAAAGCCTAACGCAAATAAAGCTGATGATGATAATTTCATTTCGAGTAGAAAGAGCTTCAGAAATTGACTACGGTGAAACCGCCGGCATTCCGAAGAGAATTTGGAAGGAAAACTACGCTTTTAAAGTTCTAAAACCACAACTATTAGGAATAACTCTGCACACAAAGCTCCAATAATAAATGTGGTAGAAATTTCCACTAGAAATAGCTTCGATAATTTCGATAGCTAGCAGCAGGTCACATGACACATTCCGGAATAAATCAAATATTGATTGGCGTAAAAACTGTTCGAAACCCTTCCAAACACCAATAATGTGATTGAGAACATTTTTACTCATCCTGAGTGAAATTTAATTGATTGATGATCGATGTAAATGCATCGGTGCCAACAAGACAATGGAAAATTGTTCACCGTTTCAAAATTACCCAAGAAACCACAAGACCATGTTGAGCCATTGTCTTCTACTTTGACGCAGTAGCAACCGAGCTACCATATTCGGTCGGTGACATACTAACACTTTACAGAATGAACTTTCGTGTATATGTCGAGTGTTTCACTATCGATTGGTACTTAGTTTGTCAGGGTTCAGTGCGTTCTATATATGTTCCAGCCGTCTTCATCAATTCCGTGATCATAGTGATGCACTAAGAAAGCACTGGTTTCCAAACAAAATATCTTACATCAGGTCCTTCATAAGTAACATCTCAGCTGAGCTGCCAGAACTGGTGTCCCTGAGATGAGAATTGAGATCATGAGACTTTAATTCACATTTATTGGCTGTCCAAGGAAGACTAGTATAAAGTAGTAAACTTCACTGCCTATGCATTGTCCATACTAGACTAAGACATCGCCAGTCAAGATGGCAAATGTGTAGACTGTAGAGTCACTAATGGACTCCTTGTTTTAAGACATCTCACCAATCGAATTCTATAAAATGGGAGAATAAGTATATAACTATAATTTATTTACTTTAGCAGGCTGCTTTAAACAAAGCTGTATCATTTTACTGACACCAGTCATGACCAAGCGGCCTCAAGAAATTCATCGAGCCTCAAGCAACATAACGAATCGTCATACAAATACGGTAGTTGGCATCCATCCTGGCTGCTTGCTTTCCTAAGCATCAGAATTGCCAACAGCGGCAGCAGCAGCAGTATGATGCCACAGCATCCTCATCCTTAGCTGCCTTGACAACCAATCAATAGCCACTGATGCTGCTGATGGGGGGCTGATGATGCTGAGCTGTGCCTCTGCTGGTAGCTAGGTAGTGATGGAGCATGGAACAGGCAAACAGCTGCAACATACTGCAATGTGGAGCAGGAGCCTGCTTTAAAGCGATACGGCACATGGAAGCTTGAACCGGTAGTCCAGTAGCATTGAAACTACATGTAGTGGGTTAGACTATAACAATCTACAGTGGTCCTTCCACTATAAGGACCTTTTTTATAAGAATTACTTGCCTTATGCATCCACCTTCCTCCTGCACTAAAGCAGTATTTTAGTGCACTTTGCATTGCGAGGAGAGAACGCACCCCACCTCAGACCACGTCATGACCGCAAAGGGATGGTCTTATAATGCAGGGAATACAGCACCGCAATGTGGCAAAGTATTCCCCCTCCACTGCTTTTTATGGCAAGGCACCAATTTTGTAATGAGATACCACTTTAGAATCCATACAAGAGAATGTGCAACAACTACTTCTTAATTCTTGAACCTGACAATAAAGCAGTACTTGGAATAGTCGAGGTATGCAGTTCGATGAAAAGCATCAAAGCTTTTGTTTCCAGCAACAGCATATTTCAATATGGAGCCGTTTGTAACATGTTGAAGTGCAGTATGGTGCCTGGTTTTGAAGTTATATGCACTGGAAGTGTGCAACTTCTGAAAGACACTGCAACAAAATTTGAACAAATTGTCTTCAAAGCAGTATCGGAACTTTCTGAAGCACTACAATCACGAAGCCAAATTAAAATACATGATCCAACAATGAAGCAATATGTGACTGAACTTGCAGCTTACATGCCAGACCTGTGGGAAGAGCTGTACTACAAGTTGTTGACAAGTCCTTGCACCAGAAGCAGGAGAAAGTAACACGAGTACAAGCAGCTTTGTTCTGAAGAAGCTGCAGTGGCAACAAGATTGTAGGCTTCAGTTGGCGCAGCTGTGTGCGTGGTAAACAAAATCAAGGTTCAGCAAAATGGACGCCCCGATTCTAAAGCTAGTTTCAGCTACAACCAACTGCAATGTGATAAGCCGTTTCCTTCAACATGTTCAAGCGACATGACAATTCTGCAACAACTATTCATGCCACAACCTGTAGCTTTAAAAGCAGCAGCAGAACATGTTGAGGGAGCACTGACGCTTACATGACTACTTCATGTATTGCCATAGCATCTAATATAAGAAGTGGTTGTTGCAGAATCTCGAGTACAGTCTTACAGTAAAAGTACTGAACAGCTTTAAAGTAATAGAGCAACAGGGCAATGTTTCGCATCTTTAAAGCAACGAGTGCCGCATCCCTGCTTTTAACATTGTTTAATATCTTACGACACAGCAACCTAGTAAACCTGCAACAATATATATGTCTTCCATCTTCACACACAACAGCCTTTTCCGTCTTCGCACTGGAAACCATAGCTCAGCAGTTGTAGGAGGCTACTACTAGAGGCCGTAAAGAAATTACAACATCCTGCAACGTGGCTGAGCAGTTTGAGTCTTTTAAAGCAACTCTGCAGTTAACATCAGCCTTGCAACTCTGCTTTAACATTTATTTAAAGCTGCAACTTAGTAAATCGGGTAGAACTGATCTCCCATCTTCGTACTCGAATCTATAGCTCAGGAGCTGTAGTTTTTGAACATTGACTCTGCTACTCCGCTTTCAACAGCGCTTAAAGCTGCAACATAGTAAATCTGCAACAACTGATCTTCCGTCTTCACACTGGAAAGTGGAAACCATAGGTCCTCAGTTGCAGGCTAGTAGCAGAGGGCTTCTAGCACTTCTGGAAGCAGCACTGAAATTACAACATCCTGCAACGTGGCTGAGCAGTTGTAGTCTTTTACAGCGTCTCGCCATCAACCTTGCAACACTGTTTTTACATCGTTTAAATCTGCAACAACTGGTCTTCCGTCTTCACACTGGAAACCATAGCTCAGCAGTTGCAGGCTTGTAGCAGAAGGCCACCAGGACTTGTAGAAGCAGCATTGAAACTACAACATCTTGCAATGTGGCTGAGCAGTTGTAGTCTTTTACAGCAACTCTGCATCTCTGCCATCAACCTTGCAACACTGTTTTTACATCGTTTAAAGCTGCAACACAGTAAATAAACAACAACAGTTTTTCCGTCTTTGCACAAGAAACTATTGCTCAGCAGCTGTCGTCTTTTAACATTGACTTTGCAACTGCGCTTTTAACATCGTTTAAAGCTGCAACAAAACAACTGGCCTTCTGTCTTTGCACTGGAAACCATAGCTCAACAGTTGTAGAAGGCAACTACTAGAAGCAGCATTGAAACTACAACATCCAGCAACGTGGCTGAGCAGTGAGCAGTGCTTTTTAACACGATGCCGCAGCTGCTCTTAAGCAATGCCGCAACAACAGGCTTATGCACAGAAGGCAGTGGTAGCATTATAGCAGTCGCTGCTGCGGTGCGTGATAAACAAAATCAGGGCTGCAAGCCTTTTGAGTATTGGAATTGGAAATTGATGACCCTCATAGACCCTTGCATTTGTTGCAAATTATATTGTATGAGTGCCTTGACGCAGCAATAGTAGATCTTACTATGCACCCTAATTCCAGTGAGAAATTTGCTGTTATATAAATTCTGAAATTTTAAAATGCATACGGCATGTGTAATGATGAAATCACATCCATTGGCGTGAAGTAAATGCCCTGGATGACAGTGGTAAACAGAATACAGTTCCTCTTGGTAAAATTATGAGGCTTGTACTATAGATTTTTCATGAGCTAAATTGCTTGGTTCAAGATCCCTTATTGTCTCCACCTAGCAGATTTCGAACATCCGCCTTATGTCAATTTTCAAGACTTTCAGGGCAATATTGTCCTTCGGCCACCCAGGATTTGGGAACGAACCCAGAAATGTGCTAAGCACAATTTTGTACATGACATATGGATTGCAATTTTCTAATGGCAAAGCGAATCTGCAACTTCAAAACCAGACAATATTTAATATACAAACCCAAATAGCAAACTACCAGAGGGTGCATGGTGATGTCTCTAGAGTATCTCATAGTTCAGGTTGGTCAAATGTGGCTCTGACCGGAATTGCCAACAGGAATTGCCAATAGCTTGAGCTATACATTGTGACCCTGCATGGTCTAACCCAGGGCGGTCCAACGGCTCAAAGCCTTTCAATGTGGCTCATGATGACTACTGAGCATGCTGACAGCCATCCTGAGAATATCCGCCCACAGTATAGCCACCCTAAGTATAGCCATCCGGAGCATAGCAACCCTGAAGATAGCCACGCTGCATACAGCCACCCTGCGTATAGCCACTCTGCATATAGCCATTCTGAACAAAGCAACCCTGAGCATAGCAACCCTGAACAAAGCAACCCTGAGCATAGCAACCCTGGGTAAAGCCACCCTGAGTATAGCCGCTTGGTGCATAGCCATCCGGCGCATAGCAACCCTGAGGATAGCAACCCTGAGGATAGCAACCTTTAGGATAGCCACCCTGAGGACAGCCACCTCAGCACAGCAACCCTGAGCATAGCCACCCTCAGCACAGCAACCCTGCGCATAGCCACCCTGACCATAGCCAGAGGTTATGGTTCACATGCCAGAGCATAGACATTAGACAGCCATTCCATGTATAGCCACCCTTTGTATTGCCACCTTATGCATAGCCACCCAGTGGTTGCGAACTTGCGGTTCACAAATTCTGCACCGCGCAAACCTCTAATAGCCACCCACAGCAAAGCCAGTCATATTTAGCCACCCTGAGCAAACCCCACTGCGTTCAATTTCTGTGCTGTTTGCATAATATGCAGTCTGTGGTCTGGATATACAAGGCTTCCTACAAGCCCTTCCAGCTACTACACATTAATAGGTTGTGCCTTCCATACCAAAGCCTTGGCCATGTTGATGCTACACAGTGCACAGGGCACACACTGCACATGTTTAGTATATTGAGTTTTATGGTCGTCCGCACTCCGAAGGCACAAACAGCCATATTTCAGAGCATACAGTTCAGATATATATCATGTGTATTCTGAATGGATGGATATATCCCAGACCATTCCAGAATTCCGTGAATACACCATCTCACATATGCGCACCATGTAATAATGAAGGACGAGGGATGAGGGGTAAATTGGAATGATTCATTTTTGCTGTTTCAGATGTTACAAATTTTTTCCTTGCTGGTGTTAATTCGATGCAAAGCAAATTGAAGCAAAAAAGGAATGCTTTTTCAAAAACAAGGCATGACGTGACCATGATGCTTGCACGCTACAACGCAATAATGTGAAGGATCATTGCAACAGCCACCCAGCAAGAATATTGGAGACAGCATCAACACCGTTTCAACCGTCAATATCCTTTTAAAAGGTCATTTCAGACAGGCTGCGGGTTATAAAGTAGTTGATGCAGGCATTGAACAGTTCAAAACACCTCGACTGTTTTGTAAATGTGGTAGACGGGAAGAGTGATCGCCAGTGATCAGACTGCTACAGACACAGTGCTACGTGACTCGAGGGCTGTACTTTCCAACTGGAGGTTAGCTAGCCAAGGTGATCTGCGAAATTTACCAGAGAGGCTTCACCAATCACCATGAAGACTGAAATTACACAAATCACCATAAACAGCCAACAGGAACTGTTTGGAACATGACAAGTGGCATAAAAACCTAGTTGTGAGTCAAAAACATCCATAAATCCATACTGGTCCATAGATGTTTTTTTGGAAAAAAGATAGATTAATCCATTGATCAATCTACAGATCCATCTATCCTTGAAAATTTTGAACAAATACATATATGTTGTTTCCTTCAAGTCAATCCAGCACAGCCTGAGACAAATTGACACGAGGGCAATTCCGTACTGCTGGCGGTTAGTTAGCCAAGGTGAACTGCAAAATCTACCAGATAGACTTCACCAATCACCATGAAGCCTTAAATTACATGATTGTCACGAACCACCGTAAAAAGCCTACAGGAACTGTTTCGAACATGACAAGCAGCACAAAAACCTTGTTGCGAGTCAAAAACATCCATAGATCCATTCAGGCCCATAGATGTTTTATCATGTTTTTTGGAAACAAGATAGATTAATCCATTGATCAACCTACAGATCTATCCTTGTACAAATGTACGATGTTTCCTTCAAGTCAATCAATCACTGCCTGCCACAAATTGACACAATGGCGCTACCTCAGCTTCCAATCAATATGGCATGAATAAATCGGCTTGACTGAAGCTAGCTTGAATAAAGCCACCTTGAATTCAGCCCGGCTTTAGTCCGCTCTACCCGACGCTAATTCACTCGCCTTAATCGCGGCCTAATCTCTTATTTATACAAACGATACGTCAAACGATACGTCAACCGCTTGTAATCCTTGTATCATGCATGCGTCACAAGACTTGAGCCAATATCACCACAACAGCGAAAAGAAGCTATTTCAATGTTGAAAAGGTGTTAAAGGCTTTTATCCTACTACATTTCACATTGTTTCACATATTTCATGAAATTGAGGGTCATTTGACATAGAATTGAAGACAAGTTGCTTTTTTGCAATGTTTGGAATAAAATGTCAACCAAATGTTGAACAATGTACAATATTGCAACATTTTAAATCCCCGTCTTTTTGCGAGATCCTGTTGATGGCAAAATACGGATTCAGCAGAGTGAATTTTTTCAAAATAGTTTATTCATACAGGCCGGAGAGTGGATTCTGCACATTTTCCAAGAAATCCTTCCAAAATCTCGATTTAATATATGCACTTCAAAATACCTGTTGCAATCAAAAATCCATGCAGCCATAAAACGTAAAGCCTTGCCAAAGCTGTTAACAAGCTTTAGATGACTTAACGTCAATATTTCGTACGTTTAGAGAAGATTACTCCCTATAAACATGATAAATGCGATGTTATGTTTACACATATATTTGTTCAGTATAAAGCCTCATGTTACCAGCTTGTCGTTTGTGAATGAGCAACAAAATGAAATCCAATATCACTTTGGATTTCGTAAATCCGCAGGGAAAAAAGGCAACATTCTGTTGCAGTGTTACATTGTACAAGTTATGGAGTCATTCACAAAAAATGGCTAGATGATCCTGGATCAATAGACCAACAAAAAAATTTCAAAAACAGGTAATTAAATGTAAATTTAGATGTAAATCGCCATAATGCTCCATTGTAACCATGTTATATTGAACACCATTCAATATCCAACTCAATATAAATTTATAATCCAATTTATACATATTTCATTATGTTTGAGCAGCAAAAACATGTTACAGGATAAAAACATCTAGTCTTTTTTATTACGTTACACAACCACATCATATTATGAATCAATATGATAGAAGTTCACTCATATGTGTTTTTTATTGTTTGACATTTGATTTAAACCTGTTAAGTGACTATTATAGTGTATTATTAAGTTAGCTTAATGCAATTAAAAAATATTTGAGAGGTTTCAAGTATTGACAGCATCACAGAGAGAGCTTCAGGTCAGGATTTATGAAACAAACTACAAAATATATTGTAGCATTCAAAACTGACACAGAATCTAATTCATTTTTCCCAACAAAACGCATGAAAAAGACTGGGTCGCCACTTGCTGATTGTCATTAGCCATCAATAAGATGAATATTCATAAATTGATTATTTTTTATGTCTCATAATAACGGCAGGCAAAAACGAATGGAAACCCCATTGCTCTAGTAATTTTTGTGAGCAAAATGCAAATTTATATCATTGAAATTCACACTAAGCGCTAAGTCACAAACCCAATTTAAATTCAGGTGAAGAGATCATCATGATACTGTGTTTTATTCGCATCATTTGAAAAAGGCCCATTATGCATCATTTTGATGCATACATTTTTAGTTTCATAATGTTCATGTCTAATTTAATTTACTGGAGTTGAAAATTCCATTATTTATCTAGAAATGTCCTTGTCAATGGCAAACTTGAATAAAAAAAATTATTCCTGTACAACAAATTTAATATCCCTATTCATAAAACGAATTTTATATACCATAAATTCATTAATGCCAAGAAACCTTCAGAGATCGAACTGAATAGTCTAATATAATAGACTTACACCCAATAGCAATGACCAATCAGCACTAAGTTATTTATCACATTCCAGTAAGGTCGAGCATTTACTTGAAGAGCCCCAATCACATCAAGATAAGCTTGTATTAATCTTGTTGCCATGGCAACTATGCAACAATATCACTTCCCAGAATGCAATGTCCTTCCAAATTGCAGACATTTGTCACTGATACCAGAACTTTGAGCAATTATTAAGCAAAATTACTTGATTTGCTCGAAAGTTGACACTGACAAAATGTGTCTGATTAAGTCTCTGACTCAGCAGCTCAAGATACCTGGATATGTGTTAAATTTCAAATAATATGATGTTTTGACATTGTTTCACAAAATATTTAAATGAAGATAGACAGTTGAATCCACCATGTCTAATTGTCTATCCACGACAAGAAATATGAATAAATATGGAACTGTCCAGGGTCCACTGGATACTTAGCCTTGTGAAAAATCTCAGTCTTTCCATCCAAAAATATAATTCAGGCTTTACATCTAGTATTAATTCATTTGGTGGATCAATTCTAATAGATTAGGACAGGAGGACCACAAAGCAATGAGACAAAGGATGATTGAAACTGCTGTCCAACATAAGTCCAGGTGACTGACCCGGCAAGAGCAGGAATCGAACCAGTATTAACATGATTAAAATAGTCTGAAACAGATTCTTTTCGTTGTGTATGACCTTTATATATAGATATCATCAGATTATTAGCCCAAAGGGCAAAAACTAATCCACAAAAGTATCACAATAAATCTGATAGTATTATGAGAATCATATCACTGAGCTTTACAATAGATCAAAGCTTTTACTGCAATGAGATGAGTTTTCTTTTTATTTTGCTATATAACACAGTCTGTCCCTTTTTCTTCTTTTTTAAGCTTCCAATCCATCTAAAAGCTGTGATATGTCATAAAGAGTCCCAGGTTAATATGTTTGTCTGCTAATATCATTACAGATAGATGGATGGATCTACACATACAATATTTTGTATTTATCATGTTTCCTTCCATCTCAATATAGTGACACCAATATCGCAAAAGAATTACAAAAGGGATAATCAGGGAGTATCAATTATATACCAGTCGAAAATTGAGAAAATGGGCCTAAATACATGCCATATTATTCGCTAATACAAATGCTAATAACAAAATAAGTATGGAAAATTATCTATTATGCAATATCTAGTTGAGAAATAATTCTCTATAATCTCAATCTCGAAAAAAGATAATCATGACTAATCATGATTATCCTGACCAATAACAATAGACTTGATCCAGCAACGTCACAAAGTAACCGGACCTTTGCAAACAGCAACTCTCCAGTACACGGCAACAGAAAAATAATCTGAAAGCGTTGTCATGGAAACTGACAAACCTCTGACAGGTACACTGACACAAAAGCTTAACAAGCCTTATGCAAGGGATTGTTTGAAGGAAATCTCCGAAAAAGACTGAGAAAATTTAACAAGTTTAACAGTAAATTAACTCAATTTGACAAATCATTGCAAAGTTGTGAACATGGTTTATTCAATTATGTAAATTAACATCACAGACCTTGCGCACAAGTGAATTGGTGAAGCTTTTATGAGTGATATCTGGTGGCATACGGAGCAGCCAAAATATGTATCAGAATTTTAGAGAATTTCTTCCACAGAGACGGATTATTGGAATAGCCGTCCACCCTATATTTATGCACTCGGTAGGCTAATTAGGACAGGAAGTGAGGAAGAGGACATGGTAATGAGGTGAAGGATGATTGAAACAGCCTTCCAACATAGGCCCAGGTGACCCAGCAAGAGCTTGATTCTAACCCTGGACCCAGTGATTGGCAGTCCAGCACGATACCACAGAACTAACTCTCTCCAAATATTCCTGAAGAAGTCTCAACCAAATTTCTGCAGAAGTATTAGCAGCTGATTAGCGAAATTTTGATGTCTTAACAACTCCTAAGCTCTCTAGAACACAGAATAGAGCTCTCAAGAGTCAGAAATTCAAAATCCAGAATTTCCCCTATCTCTCCCACATCTAGGGTGACTAACTAGACCCTAGCAAAGTTGAACAAAATCCCCCACATATTTCTTGCTCACTTTTTCACTGACCCACTTGCATGTTGTCCTATATTCAGTCTGACTCAGTCACGACTGAAAGGGTTGAGGGTAATGGCAATCTTAGTGGATAGGCAAATAAAAGTTTTACAATTTATAAAGGCATATAGGATGTAATTGCCAATTGGTGGTATTTCCAAAACCAAAATACTTCTACATAATAGCTGAATAGTATATGCTTTGCATGCCATAGAAGCTGACATTAAACTTGGAAAGGCCTCAACACTAATAGGGTCACAGGCCTTACAATCATTTTGAGAAAAAAGCTTGTCACTGCACTAATTGAATTTATATGTATTGTATACAGGATACGTTTAGCAATGTGAGCTTTTTGTAAGAAATTATAATGCCTGTGAATAGGGTGATGACTTATGACTTGACTTGTATGATTGATAGTTTGCAAAACGATATTAATTAGGAATCTACGATTGAAATAATGAAAAGGAAGATTATCATTTATTTATCCTGTAAAAGTTAAAGGAGGACCCAATAGCATGAACAGTGTCAATGAAAATTCACCTTGCTTTTTAAAATCATGTAGCATTTATCAAAATTTACAGATCTCCAAATAAATGTAAAATAATATAATAACAATTTTTAACAAACATTATTTTATAAATCGAAAATCATGACACATTATTTGCAGATTTACCGATTTGTAGAAAAAAATGGGAAATATTAAACCTTGGCAGTGCAAGGAAGTCCTAAGATTCTAAGAATGTATACAGGTGATGACAATATTTATCTGTTAAAACATTATTACATTGTATCACTGTTGTATCATTGTGGTGGTGATTCATAATTTCTTGTAACATCTTGTAAATACAATATAGAAAACATAGCAATTCTCTCAATATCTTGCTATTACGTGGAATATGTGATACATGATCTTTGGCTGACATAAATTACACCAGCAATTCAGCAATAAATAATTACAGTTCTACCTCAATTCTGCAATCATTCGGCAATCACATACGAACAGTAAACACAACATCATCACAGCAATTTATACCCTGCAATTACACTGTCATAGGCTCATAGCAATACCCTGGGGCTATTGTCATATGTGTGACGCAGCGTGCCAAATGATGTTACAGCCCATGGCATTATTGCTCTGTTGTCTGGTCAATAAATTTACATATTGCCCTGTTATAAGAGGTCAATAATGGCAGCATACATCATATACATGTTTACTTGTATTTTAGTAAGATAAACACAGGCAAAATGCTTTCAGAGATACATGTTCAAGCAATAATGCAAATTTTGCAAAGTAAATTTTTGTTGTTTAAATCAGAGAACAGTAGTGACACCTTCAAAGAAAAATTCTAAATCTATGGATGTCAATGTAATGCATAGAAAACTTTAACCTCAATACAACTTTGATGGCAAAATACGCAGATATCAAGACCAACTAACTAGTATGGAGTTCTGAAATATCTGAATTTCTAAAACTACAATAAAACTATGAAAATTTCAAATATTGAACTGGATAACGCCTCTTTCATAATGTAAGAGAAAACTACATCAACAATTAGGTCATTGACAGCCACACGCATTAATAACAGGATCACCCTACCAAATATTACAACAAATATTTTGTGCCAAATGTATTATCAATACTTATTACTTATATAAGTTTAACAGACTAAATTGCCCATTGCCTCGGTCAGTAAATGTTTTGTATATATAATCAAACTATTATCATAGCCATAGAATGTCACTGGATGACCCCAGTGCCTGCCCACTTGGCTCTCTCCTAGATATATTCATCATGTATATGGCCTTACACTAGAATGACCAATGACTCTTGACCCTCTGCCAAAACTTTGTGTATTTACTAGGTGGTCTTGTGCAGCAAGTTATGCTGCTTTAGCCTGTTTATAGGTGGTCAAATGCTATGATAGGACTCAGTCCAGTACTTGTCCAGAACTTTTGCTGTCCAGTTTTAATATTCTAGTCATGAACTGACATGAAGTATTGCAGATTTTTGCCCTCCATATACGCAGTCTGATATAGGCATACTATGGTATAGATGTGGACTAGTATACATAATATACAGTATTTATATGTGAGGCTGTGAGGGATAGTTGATTCTTCTGATGTTGTCAATCGATGATGAAAATATAGCTTATACTGGGAATATATCCGAATGAGATACTGGTATACATATATTTGGAAATATCGAGTTTAGTATACATGTACTGTACTTTTAAACTTTCGGATGGACTTGAAAGTGACTTCGGAGATGAGCCAATTAGTTATGAATTGGTCGGTTTACAACATTTTTATTTAGCAATTTGCTCTCATGAAGGCATCGGTGAATAAAAAAGATGCTAAATAACATTGAAACAGCCCAGTGTAAAATTATACTGAATTACTACTCTGAGTCCAGCTGAACTTGGACAAGCCCAGCTATAATCTATTTTCAGAAAATATACTAGAGAACCCTACCAGGGCTTGCCTGCATATATATTTTGTATACAATAGTAAACAGACCCCAAATTCATTGGGTAGCACTGGGTTGGTGGTTCAACGTGGTTAAGGGTTTCTACTTGTGAGACCCTGGACCTATAATGCTAAAGTTCATGGCCTCAGCCTCAGCCAGACTAAAGTCTAGTTGCATGGAGCATACCACTCTAAACGGACTAAAGAGCATGAGTAAACAGCCCTATGTATGCATTCAAGACTCTGAGAACCAGTGAGAGGTTGTACACATTGCTACATTTTGGCTATGAGTACCGTATCATCTCGAATAGAGGCCATACTAAATGGATGCTGCGCGCATCAATAAATTTAGTACGATCAGTGATTCAGTGAACATATCTTATTGATTGATTTGAGGATCATAATATTCATTTGAATTATACCATTACTTAATTGGTCTTCTTTTTTTTCTTTCTTTTTTTAAAAATTTATTTGTATTTTTTCTTAAGCTATTGCATATTTTCTGTCAAATGAATATTTTATAGTCACCCAGAATAGCAGATGCCATGAATCATCCATCTCATCTCATCTCATTTCATTTCACTCAGGGGTGTCCAACCCACAAACTGCAGAGTTTCTATGGGCACCCCTCAACATCACATTATATAAAATTTCACTATACGTTGTCCTGCTATTGATTGATGTGGATGTTGCAAATAAATATCTATTCTATTCTATTCTATCAATGTCTGGTCGCAAGTCATTCTTACGAATATCTATCCAATAAGCTATGAGCAGACATAATGATGAGAGTACAATCAACCTATCAAATTTCCTAATGCGGCAGGTGATTAAATTGGATGTAGTTCATATCTGGCTGTAGAAAATATACAATACATGCTCTATACTCTCGATACATCTGCTTTAAAATATTTTTTATAAATGTCTTGAATATTAGAACTTGATATGGATTCTTGAAACTCGCGAACCAATTTGCTTCTCTCCAATATTCTTTAATTATTTGCCACTGCCAGAATTGAACATGGAACATTGTGACCAGATATCACTTACTAGTTGAAGCCTACCACTAATTACTGCTAAATCATCTCTGCCTGTCAGCAATATCATGTATATGTCAGCTTTATAAATATCCAGAAAATATATCCACAGAAACAACCACATTTAGAGGAAAAATCTGGGTTATATTTGTCTTCCTGACTCCTCCACATACTAAAAGCTACTAAATCATGAATAATTCAAATCCAAGAATAGACCCCACAGGCTACAGAACCACCCCCCCCCAAACCCTTGCTAACCTCAAACAGAGACCCAGTAAAGACCTCTCTATTCAAACAATGTACACATTTATTCAAATAATGTACACAATCCACACACGCATGGATTCAGGATATTTCAGACCCTCACTGCTCACTGCAGACCTCTGATATATGACCCTTCCAAATGAGTGGGATGGATGGATGGATGATTTGGGCTTCACGGCCCGCATTTATGCAGTTGGTGCTTGGTAGGATTCACAGGACAAACAGTGACCATAATGAGGCATTGTGCACTCTTGCCATAGACCGAAATTACAGGCATATTCAAGACAACTTTGTTTTGACTCAAACGTTTGAGTCAGGTTTTGTCGGACTACTCTTGGGCGTCCTTGCACATATTGAAAAATTTGCCTAAACTCTCGTAAAACATTGAGTTGCCCAGACCAGGAATCGAACCCTGGTCTCAGAGGAAAGCATTGAGCAGCCAAGCACAGTACCAATGAGCGAGGCCCCAGGCCCATACCAAAGATTACATAGCCTCTTTGCCCAGAACCTCACACCAGACCTCAGTGCTATGACCCTTCGTCATGTTCATGCAACACAAGAACAAAGTTTACATTGTGACCTCATGAGTGGCATGAGATAATAGGGGTTAATTGGAAACAATTGTTCAAAGTAAACAATGCAAATTGGCCATTTATCAAAAGCACACATGCTTCAGTCAAAGATATGCAGGATGCTAACATTATAACAATACCTTGTAGACATCACAATGTGTCATGTGACATGTCAAATGGTTATCTTTTAATATTTGTAGATTAGAGCCAAAATTTTTCAACAAGAAAATGTTTAGAAGGATACATGAATCACTCAAAACTTTTATCCAAATATTTAAACTTTACATCAAGATCGAATTACATTTCCCCACTGTGCAATGTGCTAGTGTTCTCGCATAATAATAGATTCATTTTACAAGTTGAATAAGAATTTGACAAAAAATCTCACGGAATAAAAACAATTTAAGACAGGTGGCTATTCACATTTTTGAGCTTTTGTAAGTCTCACATGAGCAAGAGACTTTTTTAATTCCAGACAATACTTTCATTCATAAGGCCACACCAAAATAATTTTATGGATGACGGAATCGCCGCTCCTAAAATTATGAATTTAAAATTAAAATTAATTTCTAAATTAATGTTGCGCCCGCATGGATCCAGAGAGTCTGGTAAAAAAATATTTTGTTCAGCTCAAATGAACATAAAAACACAACCACTGGGTGTACAAAAATGGTAGACCCCATTTTAGAAATCGCAGATTACGCTTAGCTTGCTTAAAGCAGATTAGTAGTGTGTATGGATAGTTTTAAATGTTTAATAGACAGTTACAAACATTAATTGTTGAATTAATCAGAACCATTTTCTTTTGTTTTAGGTAGCATACAAGCCATAAGTTTCTCTCTCCCTTGCCTCAGCAACTCTAACTTTACTTTATCTGCTTTTTGCCTTTGATTTATCAATGTGAATGCCTGCTACTGTTAACATTATCTGTTTTACCTACCTCAGATAAGTAGATTTGGTAAGTGCAGCCCTCTTAGCCAGTTCTATGCAGCCCTCTAAACCCAGTTGATTGTTGTTCATGAAGATTCACAAAATGTTTTTATTCCCCACCCACCAATAAGACAAGAATGAGAAACTGAAGAATTTAAGGAAAGTATTAATGGATCTAGCCCAATGTAAAGAAATTATTTTAACCATAGTTCATCAGTGAATATGACACTATTAATTAGGGATGCAAAATTCCCGGGAATTTTCGTTAGGGAAATTTTCCATGGAAATTTTCGGAAATTTATGGGAATTTACGGGAATATTCAGAAACATTGGAAATATTCGGAAATTTATCCGATCACTTGGGAAATTTCTGGGAATATAACTGGATTGGATAACAAGTCAGCTTGTTGAAGCTGTGAGTTTGCACTGAACACCTTATTTCATCAAAGTCTGAAATGCACGCAGCAAATTATGGAGGTTATTTGCAACTAATTTTGAGAGGCAAAATAATTTTCTGACTGTGAGGACAAACAAGAATTGTACTTTTAAACTAAAGGACACACACTAAGTGAGATATTGAAAAATTTACAAAATTAAGGTCTGTGTTCTTCATCATGTTACCATTATGTAAATTGCTTGGTTTATTATCAAGTGATAAATACTTATTTGTGCAACAACAAACTTGACTTTGGGACTTTCAAAAGTGTCAAGAAAATCCAAATTGAGACTAGCTGATTTCTGCTAATGTGATTGGGATTAAGAAGATGACATTTGCAATCGCCGATATTACCTTCTTACCAGTTTGGCAAAGGAAGTTTTATACGCACTAGATTTGATTACATTTGCAGCAGAGGTCAAAAGTGTAGAAGTGCTAGACTATAGACTATATCTCCATGCACTGTATAGCATAGTGACGGAGTCAAACACTTCTGGGTCTGTGCTTTGGACTTCTGATGGAAAAGTGTTCATCAAACATCCTTTAATTGGAAATTAAACCAATCACAAATATAACCCTCTGAATCAAACAGATTTGTAAATTTTAAAGTTTTCCTCCTGCAGAATAAAAAATTTCATAGTCATCATATTGCAATCGGAATATTCATTTAGGTATGAAGTAGTAATATAAACTATAAGACTCTCTGAGAGAGATACAGGTGCGAAAAATTTGCTGCACCCAAAAGTTCCTCTGGAGAAGTCCTCCATGTTTTGAGCAGCATCTAATTTTTGGAAATTTAATTTCGAATAATTTTACACCTGTAGGTCTCTACTTCGAAAAAAATATTTCTATCTGAAAACTGGGCTAGAAACATGTGATGGTCCGTGTATTATGGACTTATGGTTGACTTTTCCTTAGCACTGCCCCTCAATGAACAGGCTTGCACAAAAAATATCTTGTTCAACAAGGTTCCTTTGGCAGATACAGAATAATTTAGATTTTTACAAATCAACAACAACAAAAATCCCAAAATTTTCCCCTTAAAGGTTTTAAAAATTCCAGCCTTGATATCCAGGAAGACCTAAGGACCACATACTGTCAAAGATAATGGCAGACATCCAAATGACCACTATTAACAGGACCAATGACAAATATATAAAGATTTAAGCAGTTTATTTCAAAATTCCCAAAATTCCCAATATTCCCGCAAGAATAAATTCCCGGAAATTTTCCATGGAAAATTTCCAATATTTCCGGAAATTTTCCCGGCCTTTGCAACCCTACTATTAATACAATTTTTTTTTTCTTTTGGAAAAAAATTGGAAAAAAAAGAATAATTGACTGTTTAGAACAAGTGTATAGATACGATACATAGTAATCTCAGTAATTTTGTTTTTTGGAGATGACCTGATAATTTCCTTTAATAAATTCATTAAAACCATTGTCAAATCATTTTAAAAGCTTGTAAATCTCAAATATTTCAACAAGCAAGACTGGACAGCCAGAAGGTCGTAATGAAATTAAAACAACTGGTCTGGTAGGACAACTGGCAAACCACAGACACTCACTTTTAAAAACTTTCTCTCACTTTTTAGTTTCATGAAGACCTTTTAATTTTTCGCTCACTCAAAATTTGCACCTTTTTGCAAAGTAAATTTAGAATTAAAAAAAAATTATTCGCTCGCTTGCATTTGAAAATCTGTCAAAAATTAATCTAAAAAATAATTTAAAAAAAAAATTCGCTCGCTCGCTCCATTTTTTTCTCCGAAAAATCCGTCATCCATAAAATTTATTTGGTGTGGCCTAAAATAGATTCCATTATAGTGACAAGCAAACACAGACAGTAAACAAGTAGAAAAGTACAGCCTTCTCATAGATAATACCAAATTACATGTACACCGATGGATGGATGGATGACTGGGGCTTTACGTCCTGTACTTCTGCACTTGGTAGGCTAATTAGGACAGGAGGATGACACACTAATGAGGTGATGGATTATTGAAAATGCTGTCCAACATAGGCCAGGGTGACCCAGCAAGACCTTGATTCGAACTCAGGACCCAGCAATTGGCAGCCAAGCGTGCTACCACTCGACCAACCACGTGTACACCGAACTATATCTAAACCAAAATCAACTTCAAACACAACAAAATAAATATAAAACCTACCTAACATAATCACAATATTGACAATAACAAAATCCAGTTTCTTTCCTTCCAAGTGTAAAATATATGCACCTAACTCCCCTACAAATCACACAGTCCAAATCAATCAGAATAATCAATCAGAGAAAATCAACTTATCAACAAATCTCCCCTTTGATCACAACACATCAATCACAAGCAATCAACCATGTCAATTAACAAGTACTTTATCAACTGCCTTATCAATATCTATGGCTATGCTGCCTATGCATATCATTATCATCCATATCAATAATAGCAGGGTGCATATTATTATTTTGTTTATTCTGCGGGCCTTCTAAAAGCTACGGTAGAGGGTGCATAGAAAATATTGAGAATATTCAGGATAACACGTTTCGGAAGATGGAGGAGGAGTTCGAGGGACAGTGTCACATCTATTCTTCATCATATTCATCTGTCAAAGAGCCAAACTTCTACATGAAATTTTTGATTTGAAATGAAAGAACTTTTATATCTCGTTTAAAGCCAGAAGTCATCTACACGGGTACACATAATCTTATAAATAACATATTTAGAGCATCTATGAAGAATGGAGAAGATTCAATTTCATGATTTACATTATCTTCAAACAGATCCGGACATTCTTCTACTGATTCAACAGCATTACTGGTAAAGGAGGTTTTATGCTTCATTTTTGGTTAGAAATCACTGAATATTTGAAACAGAACAATAAGTGAGCAGGAAAGTCCCCTTACGATATGTAAAATCCAGGGCTATTCACCTATTTGATTTGAGACAGGCTTCTACTTGAGATAGGCCTCTATTCGAGCAAATACAACATCACTAGATTCACTACCTCAATGCACCTTATTCATGTTATTGAAACTGTTAAAAGGAAAGGGCATGCTAAGAGGGGGGCGGGGTAAATGCACTGAGCTTATGGGGTAGATTATCTTAACCATGTCCACCCCAAGATCCCATGGGGGAGGACCCCAGAGGAGGGTGGAATTCTATAAGGGGTAGAGACTGCCACACCCCCTCATTACTTATCATCTATAGTTTATATCAAAGAGTGGTTGAGGTCTAATATCACAAATATTGGTGCCATATGGCTACATGATAAAGACATTGTCTTCAACTACATATGACCTTTCCCTGAGACTGTGTTGAAGTGTATTCTCCTGATTTCCATTTCTAATCTTCTGACTTTCTGACTTCTTGTTCAAAGTCATTTTTGTTAAATCCATTATTATCTTAATTTTGGATCCGATTTTTACAAACCTATCTATATACAAATCTACATGTGTACGAATGTTAGGCCTAATATTTTTAGCAGAATCACTGACATTTATAACTGACATAAGTTATAAGTAATAACAAAGAATCACTATATAAATATTTCATAAAATTTCCACTATTGACATGAATTGCAACAACTATTGTAAAAACATTATTTGATAGCATCATTTAATATTAAATTTTCTCTTAACCATTCTTCTACCATTGCATCCCATTTAGAAATCTACCACTCTTGAGCATGTTGAGGGTATAATATAATGTATTACAAACAGTAGCAAGTTAGCACTGTAGTGTAACCTAGGTCAAGACCATCTGTGACTAATACAACTGTCTCTATTTTGTCCTTACTGTCAGTATGTCTACTATAACAATATACAATGGGTTTGTGCCAATGTGGTAGGGTACATGTGGTAGTTTTAATGTAGGGACTTTTCTTAAAATTCTAAATATATCATGAAATCCACTCCAGGAACTACCATGACAAGAATTCAGCCTAAAGATTTAAGATATCTAAATATTTATTCTTGTGACATTTAATATGGCAAACAGTCAGACAGTCACATGCCGGAATAGGATATCTATACAGGAATCGGGTATTCCACATTCAAATTGTACCAAATGCCACATATTTAGTAAATAGCATAAGGAAATAATCCCTAATATTTGTACTAATGCAGGTCTGCATTTAAAAGATTTTATGTTATACATCATACAAAGCCATCTATACAATACTATGTTAACTATGTATCATAACTGAAGTTACATGGCGAAGCATACACAAATGTCATAAATTATATGTCGCAAGCATCACATGAAAGTTAAATAAATATAAATCAAAATGTAGTCCACTATTTTACAGAAAATGTCAGAAATGACATACTTTTTCGTAAACTTAATAATATCAACATGACATTGATGCTTTTAATCATCCCATTTTGGTAGTACTGCTTAGGCCCACCAGTCACATATGTAAGTTTATCAGTAGGTAAAACTCTTATTAATCCAAATACAAAGCTCGTACAAATGATAAAATAAATATTGGCTAATACTACATCATAGCCATATATATTTACACACTGTATTACGGTAAATACACAGCAGGTGATATATTATTATGATTACACTGTATTGATTTGTATAACCATCCTATCATAAACAAATGTTTATTTAACGATTGATACAAACAAACTTTTTTCACGCCATGTATCATGCAACATGTGTAAATATTTACAATAGCGTACAAGTAATGATGTCCAGATGTAATACATGTATACATCAAATTTGACAAGAATTTATTTTGTGATAAATGAAGAAATTGATATCATATAGATTGGCAATTCCTGTCTATACTATGATCATGATGATGGCTACTGGTATATCCTACATAATTATTATATGTTGCATTATCCATTGTCAAATCACTCAATGACTCATAATGACAAATTCCTCTAAATTTACACCATTGAATAAATTCAATCCTCCATATCAGTTATAAATCAAAAACAAGTTACATTGTCAACACATCACTGTGCAAGTTATTGTATTGAATTACATTGTCCATAGACTCCATACCAAATTAAAAGTTGTAGGAGTACTTCGATATGTTGTTAAACATGTAACAGGATATAACATAAATTATTTGCCAATTTACAACCGATTCGTCACCCTGTGTTGATCTTGTCAAAATGTCAAATCGTACAATTTTTACATCTATAGAAATTGTTATAACCATATTACATGACACAAGTCACATGACAATGTCAAAGAACTTGATGAATTGCCAATAATGAATTATGTGATGGAAATGTCTATCAAGACTATATAATTATTATAATCAATTATTTGTTTCTTTTAACCATGGGATGGTTGGATTGGTGATTGAGGCTTTATTTTCCATATTAATTCACAGGGAATCATAGTTCTAAAGAGTGGTATTACGGTCAGTGGCAATCTCTTGAACTGGATTAAAACAGTGATATTTTACTGTTAAAGTGCTACATAATACATTGCATCTGAACCGGTTATATTTAAAACTTCAAATGTATCACAAAATTATTTTGAATTAATTCAGAGCAATGAACTATTGAGGCATTTTGTCTGCATCAGCAATTACTGGCCGTGACACTACATCATACAAAGTTAATTACATAGAGTAATACAGTACTAATACTGCTAATTTACATTCATGATCCAATGCCATCTACATGCTATTATGGTGGTGCTATTAAATTTTGATAATTACACTCATAATTGTGATAATACTTGAACATGAAGCCCAATTAGCGATACAGTTGTATTACAAGTTATTACAACAATTGGGGGCTTTAGAGCCATTGACACCAGGTTGTTGTACAAACTATAATAGCATTAGGCCTACAGAGTATTAACAATGTATCAATGTATTGAATATATATCAATTAAGCCAACTTCGGATTGTAAAGATAATACTATTAGTGAAGAATGGCTTAAAGAATCACAGAAGAAGCAAACAATACCAACTAATTGCAACTCAATAATAATTGAAAGGAACTTCTCTTTCAATGATATGGGCATTAAGCTGTTAAGTAAACAAGGTTTCACTTATTTTATTTATTTAGTTGTTCAAACAAAATTACTGGGATTACCCTGGTTAGTACAACATAATCATCAAAATCACACTAATTACAATTGACCACTGAGGCAATAAACAAGCAGGGCTTACTATTTGCTAATATACCATGTTAAAGTTGACAAATTATTTGTAATAAATAATTACTCAACAAAATTTATTTAAAAAATGTTTTTTAATAATTAATACTAGGATAATTACTTAATTTGCTATATTCAGTAAAATTAAGATGGCTTTATGGACAAATACTACTCTCTGGAATAATTACAAATAAATAAAGACACTGTCCCCAACTAGTCTAATGACAAAAGAGTAAATGACATGCTAATGACTTGTTATCAATGCATTGGCCTCTAAATTAACGCAGCACGGACAAACCACTGATCCACTGGGATGTAGCAGAAGTTTCTACTCGGGGAAATAAAACACATTCCATTCCCTGTAGTTACATGGTTTGGAATCTGTTCACTTTGTTACATTATTCAAATAGATACAAATAGATACTTTCAGTACAGTGCACTATTCGCACCAGTGAAGCTATAAAATCTGGCCAAATTATCAGTTAGTATTTAAAGAACATTTCATTTAAATAACAAAATCTTCATTTAAAGTAAATTTATGTAAGTACCTAGGATCAGTGAAATTTAAGGTTTCAGGTAGTATCAAATTGTGCAAAAGTATTTGTCAATACAAAAGGCCAATATACTTTTTACACAGTTATCTTGACACAATGAGAAAAATGTCCCCTGAACAACCATCATGGTAGAATTTCTAATGAAGTAGGCTAATTGCAACCACAGCAAAATATCTTTCATTGGTCTCCTTTTTGGGAAAATCCAATAAAAGGGTCAACTTGATAAAGAGTAACCTTCTGAAACTGAAATAACCTTCTCGGGTTTTTTTTAAAATAATAGGCCTTATTATAATAATAGGCGTAACTTGGTTCGAACCAATCTATGTTATTCTTGTAGATAATTCCCTTATCTGGTCATCACAAGTGAAACTGAGAGGGGACAGTAAAATCCTAGTTTCATACATAGTGCAACGGCAGCAATACACATCACAGACAATCAATACACAACAAAGAAGAAGCCAATACGCATCATTATGAAAGTTCCTGCTTGGTGTATTTTGCTCTTTCCTTGAAAAATAAAGAATTAATTTAGGTAAATTCTTAATTTTACGTCTAAATCTGTTTCATATTATTTGTGAGTCATTGCTTAGATGAAAGATACAACCACCTTGAAGTATAATAGGCCTGTAAAAAGTATATGGAGGCCTTTAATTTTTTTCCAATAGTTATTGAATTTATGACAGAAATTTTGTATGTGCACTTTACAAATTATTCCATTTTATAGTTATTTCAGAAATTAGCTCAAAATTGTGAAATATCCCCCACAGACTACACGGAGACATAGCCGGAGTCATTGGGTGAAAGCCAGACATTTAGACAATTCTGGAATGGAATTTGTCAATGCTTCTTTCCAGTATCCAAATGTAAAGAAATTCTACAGTCAAGAGTGTCAAATACACAGGCACATAGTCTTAATTTCAAGTTAATTCCCCCCATTTAGTACAACATACAAAAGATCCATTGTCACACATTTTGGATCCTGACTGTGCCCTTTTTCACACCTGGTTGACTCTGAATGCATCTATTTTTGCAGTCTTTTTTCATGGCAGGGATTTCTTTTCAATAAAATACAGGATCAATTGAATTAGATTGAATAATATCTAATTGGATAAGGGCGGATTTAATGAGAATAGATCCAGGATTGTGGAATTAAAGATGAGTTTTTTCCATGTTATGATTCATGCTGAGGATACAGAGTTGCAGAGCACACACTGACTGGGCATGGCGCACTGCTGCACTTCACACAGCAGACAAATGACGATTTTTCTCCGTTTTACACAAAATCTGCAGTCTTTTAGAAGGCTCAAATACAACAAATGAGGATTTAACCACTTGAAAATAACCCAAGACAGGCATGGCGATCAAATATTTGCCAAGAATTCTTGTATTCATAATTTAAGAGCACAGGCGCAGCCACTGCAACTGCTAATCAATTTTCTGTAAACACACGATTCCACAACTGCCACTAAAATCGCTCGCTGCGCTCCACAGAGGACAGATCTGATCAAAATTCTTACCTGTGACAAAGCTACGGCAAGTGATAAAATGGAACCTATCCGTAGAAGTTCCATTTTGGAGGTAAAGTCCAAGAAAAGAGGCTAGAAATTTGTCGATCTCTCAGACCGATCTTCCACTGCCTTGTTCTTGCTTCCCAAATGACGTCACTGGCCCGTGACCTCTGAAACCAGCTCTCTGATTGGTCGGCTGCTAGCACCCCAAAATCCAATAATCACCAATTTCTGAGCTTATTATTGGAATATTTCCCTTGTTTTCACTTGGTTACTTCCAAAAATGACGCATATTCGATAACAAAATCGTCAAAAATTCACATCAATCGATTTGTACCCGGTTACTTCATTCATAACATTAATTGGTTGGCCAATCACAGCCTCTCTTATGGAAGCCATAGGCCCTCTCTTGACACGAATGCGCATTTTTCTTGCGCAGATTAAATCCTGTGATGTCACCGACAAGCATGGCGCTGAAAACAAGCTTTTGATCTGGTAAGCTTCTCAACATATTGTCGGCTTTTTCGTTGAACATACATCTCCGATTTCCTAACCGCTGCTTCAGTAAATATTTATCGATATTTGGCAAACAACTGGTGCATGCTTACAGGCACCTATGCCGTTATTTGGCAAAAAACAGTGGTGGAATAGTTTGACAGCTGTTTGTGTACATTCACAACCAATGCAAAAACATAGGCTGCTGGGCTCTGCAGGTGCCAATGGTAAATGTGAGGCACAATTAGGGAAGCCTGCTGCTAATTGCAATTAAAGAATGTCAAACTGATGCTGCTGAGCCAACACTGTGAAGCTATCCAGCATTGTTATAACAATCTGCAATACATTTTCCCAGGTCATCATGATTTTCAGTGACATCATACCCACAATAATTATTGCCAATGCTCTTTTTCATCTTTCATTAATATTTCCAGGTAAGTGGGTCTAATCAGTGAATGACAGCTTCAGTTTATAGCTGTGTTCTGTGACAGGCCGTATTATAAAATAGGCCTGTGTTTTAACAGTTGGACTGCAGATACCACCATTTTAGATGCCAGGATTAGATACAAATGACCTCGGAGAATATATTTAGCTCATGCTGTCAGACAGTGTCAGCATTTTGCAATGCATATAATTTTGCTGTCCAGTGCTTCAAGTGTGCCATTCAGTGCACAGTGGCATGCAACTATATCTGGTAAACTCTACATTATTTCAAAACATGTAATACAGTACATGCAGCATAGAATATTTGTGATATAGATAAATGTTATATTGATTAGGATGCATCTAAGTATTTTTACTGAATTTACCTCAAAGCAATGAATTGATTAATATCCATAATTACAACCAAGATAAAGGTTCATATTTCAATTATTTATCATTCAGGTGATTTAATTGCTGTTGAGTTATTTTAACTACCTGACAGGAACGTTGCAATTTATAGCCATTTATGGCAAATCTAATTTGGTTTGCTGAAGGCCAGTTTATTCAGTTGGAGTCTGTTGGACTAAACACAATTTGACTTGTCAGAAACATATTGCATGCATGTCCATAATATGGAGTCCATATGGATATGTCAGATGAGAATTGCAGAATTGCTCCAAGCTACAGCTTATTATGATGCTTACCTTGCTTGTTTTTCAAATCAAGAGTCTACAAATGATACTGCATTTAGTCTTCAGATAGGTTTTTCTGTTGTCACACATTAATCTTCGTTTTCCATTAAAACTGTTTCATTTACACACAATCACTTATGTCCCTTGTATATTTATACTGTATATATATATGTCCCTTTGAATCAATTAACTATGATGTACCTTCATCCCTATTTCATCACAAAACAATCTCGTTTTCATGTTTTATCACAGCACAATCTCCCATTCATGTGTATCTCAACAAAATCGCCCTTCATGTTTATTGCAACACAATCTATTACTCATTTTTACCATAACACAATCTCCTGTTCATTTTTGTCACAACAATCTCCCATTCATGTTTATCAACAAAATCTACCATTCATGTTTACCACAACACAATCTCCATTCATGTTTATCCTGACACAATCTCCCATCTATGTTTATCACTACACAATCTCCCATTCATGTTTATCACTACACAATCTCCCATTGATGTTTACCACAACATAATCTCCAATTCATGTTTATCACAACACAATTTCCCATTCATATTTACTGCAACGCAATATCCCATGCATGTTTTTTACAACACAATCTCCCATTCATGTTTATCACAACACAATCTTCCATGCAGGTTTTTTACAACATAATCTCCCATGCATGTTTTTTACAACACAATCTCCCATTCATGTTTATCACAACGCAACCTCCCAATCATGTTTATCAAAACACAATATCCCATGCATGTTTTTTACAACACAATCTCCCATTCATGTTTATCACAACACAATCTCCCATTCATTTTTATCACAACACAATGTCCCATGCATGTTATTTACAACAAAATCTCCCATTCATGCTTACCACAACAAAATCTCCCATTCATGTTTACCACAACACCATCTCCCATTCATGTTTATCACAACACAATCTCCCATTCATGTTCACCACAACACAATCTCCCATCCATGTTTATCACAACACAATCTCCGTTTCATGTTTTTCACTACACAATCTCCCATTCATGTTTATCACAACACAATCTCCCATGCATGTTTACCACAACAAAATTTCCCATTCATGTTTACCAATTACCACAACACCATCTCCCATGCATGTTTACCACAACCAAATCTCCCATTCATGTTTTTCACAACACAATCTCCCATTCATGTTTATCACAACACAATCTCCCATGCATGTTTACCACAACAAAATTTCCCATTCATGTTTACCACAACACCATCTCCCATGCATGTTTACCACAACAAAATCTCCCATTCATGTTTATCATAACACAATCTCCCATTCATGTTTATTACAACACAATCTCCCATTCATGTTTACCACAACACATCTCCCATCCATGTTTATAACAACACAATCTCCCACTCATGTTTATGTCAACCCAATCTCCCATTCATGTTTATCACAACACAATCTCCCACTCATGTTTATCTCAACCCAATCTCCCATTAATGTTTATCTCAACCCAATCTCCCATTCATGTTTATCACAACACAATCTCCCATTCATGTTTATCACAACACAATCTCCCATTCATGTTTATGTCAACCCAATCTCCCATTCATGTTTATGTCAACCCAATCTCCCATTCATGTTTATGTCAACCCAATCTCCCATTCATGTTTATCACAACACAATCTCCCATGCATGTTTACCACAACAAAATTTCCCATTCATGTTTACCACAACACCATCTCCCATGCATGTTTACCACAACAAAATCTCCCATTCACGTTTTTCACAACACAATCTCCCATTCATGTTTATCACAACACAATCTCCCATGCATGTTTACCACAACAAAATTTCCCATTCATGTTTACCACAACACCATCTCCCATGCATGTTTACCACAACAAAATCTCCCATTCACGTTTTTCACAACACAATCTCCCATGCATGTTTACCACAACACATTCTCCCATTCATGTTTACCACAACACAATCTCCCATTCATGTTTATAACAACACAATCTCCCATTCATGTTTATCACAACACAATCTCCCATTCATGTTTATCTCAACCCAATCTCCCATTAATGTTTATCTCAACCCAATCTCCCATTAATGTTTATCTCAACCCAATCTCCCATTCATGTTTATCACAACACAATCTCCCATTCATGTTTATCACAACACAATCTCCCATTCATGTTTATGTCAACCCAATCTCCCATTCATGTTTATGTCAACCCAATCTCCCATTCATGGTTATCACAACACAATCTCCCAATCATGTTTATAACAACACAATCTCCCACTCATGTTTATGTCAACCCAATCTCCCATTCATGTTTATCACAATACAATCCTCCCACTCATGTTTATCTCAACCCAATCTCCCATTCATGTTTATCACAACACAATCTCCCACTCATGTTTATCTCAACCCAATCTTCCATTAATGCTTATCACAACACAATCTCCCATTCATGTTTATCACAACACAATCTCCCACTCATGTTTATCTCAACCCAATCTCCCATTAATGTTTATCACAACACAATCTCCCATTCATGTTTATCTCAACCCAATCTCCCATTATGTTTATCTCAACCCAATCTCCCATTAATGTTTATCTCAACCCAATCTCCCATTCATGTTTATCACAACACAATCTCCCATTCATGTTTATCTTAACCCAATCTCCCATTAATGTTTATCTCAACCCAATCTCCCATTAATGTTTATCACAACACAATCTCCCACTCATGTTTATCTCAACCCAATCTCCCATTAATGTTTATCACAACACAATCTCCCATTCATGTTTATCACAACACAATCTCCCATTCATGTTTATCTCAACCCAATCTCCCATTAATGTTTATCACAACACAATCTCCCATTCATGTTTATCTCAACCCAATCTCCCATTAATGTTTATCACAACACAATCTCCCATTCATGTTTATCACAACACAATCTCCCATTCATGTTTATCACAACACAATCTCCCATTCATGTTTATCACAACACAATCTCCCATTCATGTTTATCTCAACCCAATCTCCCATTAATGTTTATCTCAACCCAATCTCCCATTCATGTTTATCACAACACAATCTCCCATTCATGTTTATCACAACACAATCTCCCATTAATGTTTATCACAACACAATCTCCCACTCATGTTTATCTCAACCCAATCTCCCATTAATGTTTATCTCAACCCAATCTCCCATTAATGTTTATCACAACACAATCTCCCATTAATGTTTATCACAACACAATCTCCCATTCATGTTTATCACAACACAATCTCCCATTCATGTTTATCACAACACAATCTCCCATTAATGTTTATCACAACACAATCTCCCACTCATGTTTATCTCAACCCAATCTCCCATTAATGTTTATCACAACACAATCTCCCATTCATGTTTATCTCAACCCAATCTCCCATTAATGTTTATCACAACACAATCTCCCACTCATGTTTATCTCAACCCAATCTCCCATTAATGTTTATCACAACACAATCTCCCATTCATGTTTATCACAACACAATCTCCCATTCATGTTTATCACAACACAATCTCCCATTCATGTTTATCACAACACAATCTCCCATTCGTGTTTATCTCAACCCAATCTCCCATTAATGTTTATCTCAACCCAATCTCCCATTCATGTTTATCACAACACAATCTCCCATTAATGTTTATCACAACACAATCTCCCATTCATGTTTATCACAACACAATCTCCCACTCATGTTTATCTCAACCCAATCTCCCACTCATGTTTATCTCAACCCAATCTCCCATTAATGTTTATCACAACACAATCTCCCATTCATGTTTATCTCAACCCAATCTCCCATTAATGTTTATCTCAACCCAATCTCCCATTCATGTTTATCACAACACAATCTCCCACTCATGTTTATGTCAACCCAATCTCCCATTAATGTTTATCACAACACAATCTCCCATTCATGTTTATCTCAACCCAATCTCCCATTCATGTTTATCTCAACCCAATCTCCCATTAATGTTTATCTCAACCCAATCTCCCATTAATGTTTATCACAACACAATCTCCCATTAATTTTTATCACAACACAATCTCCCATTCATGTTTATCACAACACAATCTCCCACTCATGTTTATCTCAACTCAATCTCCCATTCATGTTTATCACAACACAATCTCCCACTCATGTTTATCTCAACCCAATCTCCCATTAATGTTTATCTCAACCCAATCTCCCATTAATGTTTATCACAACACAATCTCCCATTCATGTTTATCTCAACCCAATCTCCCATTAATGTTTATCTCAACCCAATCTCCCATTCATGTTTATCACAACACAATCTCCCACTCATGTTTATGTCAACCCAATCTCCCATTAATGTTTATCACAACACAATCTCCCATTCATGTTTATCTCAACCCAATCTCCCATTCATGTTTATCTCAACCCAATCTCCCATTAATGTTTATCTCAACCCAATCTCCCATTAATGTTTATCTCAACCCAATCTCCCATTAATTTTTATCACAACACAATCTCCCATTCATGTTTATCACAACACAATCTCCCACTCATGTTTATCTCAACTCAATCTCCCATTCATGTTTATCACAACACAATCTCCCACTCATGTTTATCTCAACCCAATCTCCCATTAATGTTTATCTCAACCCAATCTCCCATTAATGTTTATCTCAACCCAATCTCCCATTCATGTTTATCACAACACAATCTCCCATTAATGTTTATCACAACACAATCTCCCATTCATGTTTATCACAACACAATCTCCCACTCATGTTTATCTCAACCCAATCTCCCATTAATGTTAATCTCAACCCAATCTCCCATTCATGTTTATCACAACACAATCTCCCACTCATGTTTATCTCAACCCAATCTCCCATTAATGTTTATCTCAACCCAATCTCCCATTCATGTTTATCTCAACTCAATCTCCCATTAATGTTTATCACAACACAATCTCCCATTCATGTTTATCACAACACAATCTCCCACTCATGTTTATCTCAACCCAATCTCCCATTAATGTTTATCACAACACAATCTCCCATTCATGTTTATCACAACACAATCTCCCATTCATGTTTATCTCAACCCAATCTCCCATTCATGTTTATCTCAACCCAATCTCCCATTAATGTTTATCACAACACAATCTCCCATTCATGGTTATCACAACACAATCTCTGATTTGTGTTCACCACAACTCATTCTCCCACTCATGTTAATCACAACACAATCCCCCATTCATGTTTATCCAACACAATCACCATTCTGTTTATCATAATACAATATCCAGTTTATGGTTATATCAACACAATCTCCCATCCATGTTTATCACAACACAATCTCCCACTCATGTTTATCTCAACACAATCTCCCATTCATGTTTATCACAACACAATCTCCCACTCATGTTTATCTCTACCCAATCTCCAATTAATGTTTATCTCAACCCAATCTCCTATTCATGTTTATCACAACACAATCTCCCATGCATGTTTTTTACAACATAATCTCCAATTCATGTTTATCACAACACAATTTCCCATTCATATTTACTGCAACGCAATATCCCATGCATGTTTTTTACAACACAATCTCCCATTCATGTTTATCACAACACAATCTCCCATTCATTTTTATCACAACACAATGTCCCATGCATGTTATTTACAACAAAATCTCCCATTCATGCTTACCACAACGCAACCTCCCAATCATGTTTATCAAAACAAAATCTCCCATGCATGTTTATCACAACACAATCTCCCATTCATGTTTATCACAACACAACCTCCTAATCATTTTTATCACAACACAATGTCCCATGCATGTTATTTACAACAAAATCTCCCATTCATGCTTACCACAACAAAATCTCCCATTCATGTTTACCACAACACCATCTCCCATTCATGTTTATCACAACACAATCTCCCATTCATGTTTATCACAACACAATCTCCCATTCATGTTTATCACAACACAATCTCCCATTCATGTTTATCACAACACAATCTCCCAATCATGTTTACCACAACACCATCTCCCATCCATGTTTACCACAACAAAATCTCCCATTCACGTTTTTCACAACACAATCTCCCATTCATGTTTATCACAACACAATCTCCCATGCATGTTTACCACAACAAAATTTCCCATTCATGTTTACCACAACACAATCTCCCATGCATGTTTACCACAACAAAATCTCCCATTCACGTTTTTCACAACACAATCTCCCATGCATGTTTACCACAACACATTCTCCCATTCATGTTTACCACAACACAATCTCCCATTCATGTTTATGTCAACCCAATCTCCCATTCATGTTTATGTCAACCCAATCTCCCATTCATGTTCATCTCAACACAATCTCCCATCCATGTTTATCCCACCACAATCTCCCACTCAAGTTTATTACAACACAATCTCCCACTCAAGTTTATTACAACACAATCTCCAATTCATGTTTATCTCAACACAATCTCCCATTCATGTTTATCACAACACAATCTCCCATTGTTTACCACAATGCAATCTCCCATCCATATTTATCACAACACAATCTCCCATCCATATTTATCACAACACAATCTCCCATTCATGATCATCACAACACAATCTCCCATTCATGATTATCACAACACAATCTCCATTGTTTATCACAACACAATTGCCCATCCATATTTATCACAACACAATCTCCCATCCATATTTATCACAACACAATCTCCCATTCATGATTATCACAACACAATCCCCTATTGTTTATCACAACACAATCTCCCATTCATGATTATCACAACAAAATCGCCCATCCATATTTATTACAACACAATCTCCCTTTCATGTTTATCACAACACAATCTCCATTGTTTATCACAACACAATCGTCCTCCCGTATTTATCACAACACAATCTCCCATTCATGATTATCACTACACAACCTCACAACACTATCTCCAATTCCTGATTATCACTACACAATCGTCCTTCCATATTTTATCACATTCATGATTATCACTACACAATCTCCCATTGTTTATCACAACACAATCTCCCTATTCATGTTTATCACAACACAATCGTCCTTCCATATTTATCACAACACAATCTCCCATTCCTGATAATCACAACACAATCTCCCATTCATGATTATCACAACACAATCTCCATTGTTTATCACAACACAATTGCCCACCCATATTTATCACAACACAATCTCCCATCCATATTTATCGCAACACAATCTCCCATTCATGATTATCACAACACAATCCCCTATTGTTTATCACAACACAATCTCCCATTCATGATTATCAGAACACAACCTCCATTGTTTATCATAACAAAATCGCCCATCCATATTTATTACAACACAATCTCCCATTCATGTTTATCACAACGCAACCTCCCAATCATGTTTATCAAAACGCAATCTCCCATGCATGTTTACCACAACAAAATCTCCCATTCATGTTTACCACAACACAACCTCCCAATCATGTTTATCACAACACAATCTCCCATGCATGTTATTTACAACAAAATCTCCCATTCATGCATACCACAACAAAATCTCCCATTCATGTTTACCACAACACCATCTCCCATTCATGTTTATCACAACTCAACCTTCCATTCATGTTTATCACAACACAATCTCCCATTCATGTTTATCACAACACAATGTCCATGCATATTTATTATAACACAATCTCCATGCATATGTATCATAACACCATCTCCCATTCATGTTCACCACAACACAATCTCCCATCCATGTTTATCACAACACAATCTCCGTTTCATGTTTATCACAACACGATCTACCTTTCATGTTTATCACAACACGATCTCCCATTCATGTTTATCACAGCACAATCTCCCATTCATGTTTATCACAACACAATCTCCCGTTCGTGTTTATCTCAACACAATCTCCCATTAATGTTTATCTCAACTCAATCTCCCACTCATGTTTATCTCAACCCAATCTCCCATTAATGTTTATCTCAACACAATCTCCCATTCATGTTTATCACAACACAATCTCCCACTCATGTTTATCTCTACCCAATCTCCAATTAATGTTTATCTCAACCCAATCTCCTATTCATGTTTATCACAACACAATCTCCCATTAATGTTTATCACAACACAATCTCTCATTCATGTTTATCACAACACAATCTCCAAATCATGTTTATCCCAACACAATCTCCCATTCATGTTTATCACAACACAATCTCCCATTCATGTTTATCACAACATAATCTCCCATCCATGTTTATAACAACACAATCTTCCATTCGTTTATCCACCCAATCTCTGATTCATGTTTATCACAACACAATCTCCCATTCATATTTATCCCAACACAATCTCCCATTCATGTTTATCACAACACAACCACTACTATAGGATCTATACACCATCGTTACGTAATCAGTTTTGGTCATTTTTGGTCAGTTCAGTATGCCATCCACCTCCCCACCAATTTTTAATGGATTCACAAGTGATCCATCAATGTCAACATGTTTACTTTAACTGTATAAATTAGCATAAACTCAGCTCATTAACTGCAGGAGATCAGAACATTAAGAAAGTTCAGTGGACCTCATGCTGTGAAAACTAATCTCTGAATCCCTTTGATCATCACATGCTTTGTATATTTCCACTTTAATTAAAATTGTTTAGGTTTATAAGTTCCTGCTAGTATACATACACTATTTTTCCTCAAAACAAACTTTACTTATTAGTTTCTTGCCTTTCCACTTATCTAGATCCATGTTATTAAAATCTTAACAAATAAAGAATTTGACTTTTAAAGATCCCCCTCATTCTTCTAGCACCCCCTGCAGTCGGCATTCTCCTAATTGACTGCAACACTACCCTCAGATGCTAAAACCCCATGGTGTCCTCTTAATGATCCTTCTCGTTGTTAAGTTTTGGACCCAAGCTCATTCTGCATTAAGAAAACACTCCCTGCTGTCATGATGCTCCTTAAAAAACTTCTGCTCTTAAAGAGAATCAGTGTTAGCTTGTCAACAACCTCATACCTGTACAATGATACTGGTTTGCCTTTTCAAAGCACTCTCAATTAAGTGTAAACTACTTTGTACCTTCATTCTCCACACAATGTCCCAAAATGAGCTTGTCCACTCTTGGTCTGTTAAGTGCTAACCAAACCTGTAATCTGATCACTCTATATTCTGTCACATCAGAATCCTACTCTAGTAAATAAAAATCATAGTCACTCCTCCAGCAGCTGGTTTTCAAAAGAAAAACTTAAAAATATCACCACAACCAAAAAGAAATTCCTCCCCTGTTCCCTTTACTGGCTTAAAAAGTAAAATAAATTCGTTAAAAGGTCAAGACATCCAAATGAGAAAGCCAGTTGTCAGCAGATCGAGCTGCTGTCAAGTCGCCTCCATCATGGATCAAACCGGCGGTCCTTCTGCCTCAGATTTACCAGAAATCGTCTCACTGGACCTGGAAAGTTCTTCCGTTGACCAAGTTGCTCTTGAACACCAGGACCAGGACACTCTGACATCAGACTCTGTGGATAATAGGAGCCTGTGGGAAATATTCGGACACACTCTACCCCGCAATGAGATAAAATATTTTACTCAAGTAATTATGCTTTATTTCCTAATCGTCACCTGTGTTGCCTGCTTAGCAATTGGACATGAAAACAGCAATCTTTGGGTCTCAATATTATCTACATCCCTCGGTATTCTCCTCCCTTGTCCTGCCCTGGACCGTGCCCAGGGGCCAACTGACCCCATCAGACAGACCCCTAAACCTCTGGACTAAAAAGCATCACAGAATCAACTCACCTCAGCTCTTCCATCTTATTCCCCATGACAGTCCACCTTCTCACTCTGGCTTTTCAGCTGATATGCAGTCATCCACATCCATGGTCACGTGACTGAGATATTGCTGCCCCCTCATTCTCCAGCTACCCCCCTTCCAGGAGGATAATGTATAAATGGCACAAGACAATTCCTTCACATTCATACTGCATTGTCATCGCACAATACAAAAACTCTTCAGACATGGCTTACTTTACTGACAAAAACCAGTATGTCGAATCTTCATTTGCTGTTAGAGAAGGGATCAGCAACCTGAAGTTTGATCTCATGATGGGCCCTTCCAGAGACAGGCACTATCTGAAAATCAGACTCGAAGTTGGAGGTCACACAGACACAATCATGATCAGAGGGCAAGACCTGGACAGGCTACATGACAAGATGTGGGATTTCTCCTACAGGATCGAACAGCAGACCACCTTCAGAACCAAAATTTCTGCACGCACAGAACTGCAGAGGCACTGCAGCTACGACGGCATCTGGGAAACTTCCATTGTTGAAATCAGACCATTCTTCGACATCCCCAACACTCCTCCAGTCTCGGTAAGACTGTACATGCCATTCACGTCACGTCAGTACAAGAAACTCAGGGATCAACTCCCACGCATGATGAGAAAGGTTGAGGAGGCTCCCCTCCCTCGAATCGACTCCTATTCCATCCCCGTCTTCAAGAGAGAATGTTTGACATCCAAGATTGTTCACTACTTTGCAACAGAAGAAGAAGCATGCAGGGATCCATACACCAGACTCCACTTTATCAGCAGGCAGGACGTTATCAACTGTATTTCAGACAACACTCTCTTAGAGCCCGATTGGCAGATTGCAGCCTTTGAGAAGCTCGTCCAGCATCACCAGGCATTGCAGGATCACACCCGAGAAGAAGAAGAAGAAGAAGCCCTGGACGCTCAGCGCTATGCACCATGGACTGCACGGGCCTCCACCCCCGACACCGACCCCCCCAGGCCACTGTCCCCCACCAATCTACTGAACGAAATCGACCTGGATCGACTCAGCCCCCCTCCCCCTCCAAGGCCTCTCCGTCCCACTCACAAGCTGACTGAGATCGCAGTCCCCAGGCCAAGCCCCTATGATCTGTGCTATTCTGTGATCAAAAGGCTGTTCAGCCTTATGATCCAAAGATTGGCCAGCTCACGCCCCGAACGCTACTGCACATTCACAGCAGATTCAGCCATGGACGTGTTATTACTGAACAGACTTCACATCCAATCTCTCCTCAATGACATGTTAGATGCCCTGAATTATACATTGAACACCCCCACTGAGGATTTCATGGAGTTGATGCTACAAAGCACCGATGAACTGTCTCCCTATACAGCAGGCCTGTTTGATCTTAAAAATTTGACATGTGACACTGAAGAGATGTCTCACAAAAACTCTGTAATGGATGCAATGTTTGAGAAATTTGTTGGTTGTTACTACAGAGGTTATAAGCTGCATATTATTGACTGATTGTACTTGTTGAAAAAGAAATATATGTATCTGACTCAAATCATGCTCAAAATGAATGATTGTATCTGTCTTATATCATGTTCAAAATAAAAAAAATTTAAACTTGAAATTACCACTTTCATTTCTGAACAAACTGATAAACATGAAATATTACATTAGTCACACTTCACTCAAACTATTGTGGTTGGCAAAGTAGGTTTATATAACTTAGTCATCATCACCTCAACAATCATCTGTTCTTGTTTACTAACTTCTACTAAATTGAATGAAAGAAACTCAAGAGTTTTTCCAGTTTCAATACTTTTAATAATATATTTTAAAAAATCTCATCAACTTCATCAAACCAAACAGCACATGTTATCACAACATTTTCACACTGTAAATTCAAAAACAGTCATTTTTGTTTCTTCTTCAACTTTAAACATCCTGGAATATATCTTACTACCTCTTGAAAAACTACATATAAATATATACAGTCTATAAGTTCTTGAGAACTTTACTTGAAATTTTAAAAGCACCAGCTTCTAAATAAACATTGTGTTTTACATGAAATTATTTTAAAAATGCATCAACTTTTAAACAAGTAATATTATACAAATTATATCTCACACATCCACTCATACACACAAGCACACACAGTCACATTCACTTAGTCTTGAGTATATGAATATAGCACTAAAATATATACACAAAATACAAAATGGCACAAAAGTGAAATAAAATTTCTTCTTAAAACATTGTTTTCTTGAAAAACCAAGTGTGTCTTGAAAAAGACATCACAATTGGCAATTCAGAAGTGGCATGTTTCCACAGACTAGCTTAATTATAGTTCAACATGATTGTCAGGACACATAAAAAAGAGTCACAGTCCACAGTTTAATCTGTTAATCCAAATCAATGGCGTGGTCTAAGTCTCGGCTGACCATGGATAATGTTATTTGCATCGATGTCTCTCATCATACGTTGCCCTCGAGCTGCAGGTTGTCCACGTGCAGGGAAACCGACCGGGTGAGGGGGCTGACCTGCAGGGGGCTCTCTCGGGGTGGTGCAGGGTGGGGGGCAGCCGGGGCTGCTGCCGGCGGGGGATAAAACGGGCCAACGTTCTGGGGGACAGGCTGGAAAGGGGGCACTCCTTGGTACGCATGTGCATTGGCATGGGGAATAAGCCCATAGGCGGGGGGCAGAAGATTCCAGGGGGGCGGGAAAAAGGCCAGCACTGTCCTCAGCACTACCAGCAGGTCCTCTCTGTTGAACCCTGCGACCCTCCAGAAAATCTGAAAAGATACAAAATGAACTCAATGTCAATCTCAATAGATACATCATGAATAATAAAACTGTACAACATTGAAGGTAACATAGCCTAGTATTCAGTATTTTAAGCAATTTCATTCAGCTGTCAGAAGAACTGTTTTTACCTTTTTGAAAGTTAAACTCTTGAATATTCTTCAACAGATGACCCACTGGTAAGGCTACACACTGAGCCACCACGATACTGAGTTCTCCCCTTTGAATTCTTGTTGCAGCATCGGTTCCCTATTGCTCTGGCAGGGTCCACACAGCAGCGTTTACACAGTCTCTTACATCCCATTACTACACACACAGGGTCTTTATCGGTTCCTCTGCATTTTCTGTTCAATATAAGTAAGATAATCACCATCAGAATCAGTCCAGCAACAACTCCTCCGATCACCGAGGTCCAGAAAGAGATGTTTCTTGTAGTCCAGTAAGAAGCTGTCCTCGAGGGCATCCTGTAGCTGCCTGTAAACCTCGCTGTTGTTTGCCCTGCATTGGAGTAGGCTGCACCCGGGCCGCTGTCAGAATCCATCCCAGCTGTCAAAAGGTCATCGACCCCTGTCTGCCCCGAGGATACCCGAACGTCGCTGGGCACTTCGGTAGTTTCCGTCTCAGCCGAGGCGCTGAACAGCAAGTCGAAGATGCTGGTACAGCCAGGGCCATAGCAACCGGTCGTTGCCACCACGTCATATGTGCACGTGACCCAGGGGTATCCTTGATTCACTCCAATGCACAGGTCTTCGTCAGCTCCAGTCAAAGACACAAAATCAAATCCATAGGTCACATCCAAACTAGACAAGTCGAATTTTCTGGGGTCGGCCACTCTGATCACTAATCCTCTTGCGAATCTGCTCCTTTGGGGAAAAAGCGGACTTTCCAAAATGGATTCACAGACCACCATTCCATTGCTGGAGCAAACACATTGATTTTTGTCACCACAAAGCCACGAGTCGACAGAGGGCGCCATTAGCAATAGCACCAAGGCAATCTTGGCAAGCTCCATTTTCCCGACAACTTCTCAAAGTCTCCTTTTAAAAAGTTCAGTAAATTCACTTTTCCGTATCTCTTGCAATGTATTCTCACTTGCTCTCTGTCTGACAGTTCTCCTTAAAGTGGACGTCAACTGCACGTCTGATCCCCAGCACCCCACGCGCCATTACGTAACCGCGTGTCAACTGCCCCATACCCTTTTGTCTCAGCAAGTTAGTGGGTCGGCTAGAAGCTATCGTTACGTAACATCGGCTCCCTAGCAGATTTTCTCAATGTATATAGCCAGTTAAATGAAGGCTATATTTTGGAAGACTTTGAGAATATTACTTTGAGATTTTCTACAATAGCTTTCTTTACTGATTCCTCTATTTGGCAAGGCCAGCTTTAATTAAATGTAAATGTAAATTGAAAGAGTGACCCACACTGACACATACTTATCACTCTTTAAAAAGAAGAGATTAAATTGAAATAAAAAAGCAGTTGTTTCTGGTTGTTTTGCTGATCAATTTGATATAGACAGTCAAGGCCAATGCGCATGAAAGCATCTTTCCCATCAGAGTTATTTAATTTGGCTACAACACTCATTAACACCAAATCAATAAAATGGGTAAAACTTGTAGTCGGTTGAGGTGGATAGCAAGATATAGAGTCTTATATTCAGATGGATAGATAGATAGATAGATAGATAGATAGACACATAGATTGCCCATTAGCCGTTACCTTTGATAGACTGATTCTACTACATATAGATTGCACGATAGATAGGGAAATAAATATATTTTCAAATAGATAGCTGTATAGATAGCCTGATAGTTCACCAGATAGACATGTATATAGTTTAGGTTGATAGAAAGGATACTTAGTTAGGCAGACCACAGATAGTCCAGATAGATACAATGATAGATAGGAAGAAAGATAGAATGAATGATTGATTGTTTGATAAATAACAACCCTATGTGGCAAAAGCATACAACTAAATACCCAGTATAAGGTGTATCAATTTCCCAAAAAAGATATTTAGAGTCAATTTTTTAAAACCAATTCCATTCTTTCCACTTATTTTGCTCACAGGCCTGGATACAGGGGACCCTCCAACAGCTCTTCACTGCCTTCACCATTTACATGATCGAGCTTGGGGGGTCACGTTTGATCCATTAGTGTCACAAGTAGCACCCTCCCCCTCCAACCACCCCCCTCAACCCAACGCTTGAGTGATCTTCACTCCTACCCAGGAATCGATTATCAAGTTGCTGGAATCAAAGGCATGTTTGTTTTTTCAACACATTCCGTGTCAGATTCTATTCAGAAGCAGTGATCACTGATCTGACACCTCAGCATGTCTCCCGAGTCACCGAAAGTGCGTCATGATGCTCATTTGAAGCACCTCTCATGCTGCCCCCCTTCCCCGATTTTTGGCGGCAAAGTAGCGTGGAGCACGTGACCATTTTAAGAACTATATAACTCTTGATTTCAAAATTGATCAACCATCTGCATCCAGAACTTCAGCAAGTAACTGTCCCCTTAGTTACTCTGCCACCGAGCTCCAAGACGTCCTTCTAGACAGCACTATACCCCAGCTACACTGCCACCGTGCTCCGAAGACAGTCCACCAGACATCACTTTACTCCTCAAATCTAAGGTGAGTGATCATGTTATCTCCACTCTGTTAATGCTTATTCCATTACTTCAGATTAGTTTTTGTTTTGACCCTAGCATTTTCGTTCAATTAGGAAAAAATTGAAGAGATTTTTTAGGCTGCAAATAGGTCTTCTCAATGTAGTCATTAGCATGATCAGATTGGTACAAATCACGTTTTGTAAGAACATGGAAATTCCTACAATCTGCTTCATTTTTGCCACCGTACTATTAAATTTTCGTTGCTTTGGGTGTTCAAGAGGGCTTTTAAAAACCCTTGGTGATAATATTCTGAACGTTAGACCACCGCAAAAATGAAACAACCTCTGCTCAATAGATGATATTCTGGTATTGTAAATAGGAATCTTCTCAAGCTACACCAAATTTCACGCACTCTTTAGAATAGTTTTCTTAAGTTAGACTTCTAAAGATAGCCCTTCACTTCACTCCAGCAAAAAATTGACCCACTCTAGATATGTTCGAGGTGTAATATGGGTAATTTTACCTGAAGGACATTAATATCCACACACTTTATATTAAATTTCGTTGACTCAACTCACCGAGGTTCATTCCTCGTCATTGTGACTCCGATTTGGTGATTGGTTTAAGCACGCCATGCAGGGAAAAAGTGAGCCACTGAAAGTGCGCCATTCCTGTAAATATGTAACCAAAAAAATGGTCCTCAAGGAAATTTCTCTGCAATTTTCATGACCCAATGCTATTTTACCCCCCATCGACATACTCTACAATGTCAGTGTAGCATTTTGGTTATTTCTCTGAAATGTACTTGCCGTCATATCGAATATATAGGTTGAACCGGAAGTCAACGAATTTCTGGCCAATAAGCAAAAATTGTGAAAATTTATAAGCTTTTTCGTTCAATCTAGTGCCCATTATCAGTTTCACAGTTTGGGCTGCTTGAATTTGGTGATTTTTGTAATGCCAGACAGGCCGACATATTGAACACAATCTTACAGACCGGAAGTCAACGAATTTCTGGCCAAAAAGATAAAATTGTGAAAATTTATAAGTTCATTCGTTCAATCTAGTGCCCCTGATCAGTTTAGCAGTGTGGGCGACACGAATTTGGTGATTCTTGTAATGTCAGGCTGGCCGCCATATTGAACACAATCTTACATACCGGAAGTCAACGAATTTCTCTCCAGAAAGCAAAAATTATGAATATTTAGACCGCCATTTGTTCTGACTAGGGTGTAGGCTCGGTTTAATAGTATTAACCACTAGACTTAGGTGATTTCTCGAAAGCTAGCCTCTCTCACATATTGAATACAATTCTGCTGACCGGAAGTGTACGAATTCTTCGGCAAATTATAAGAATTGTAACCATTTACAAGTTCATTCGTTAGCTTAGTGGTTGGGGTTTATAGAAAAAATGCTGACGACACCATTTTGGTGATAGTTCACAGCTTACCAGTACGTCTCCTGAATGTCTGAAATATGCAGGTAATGCTTCAATTAGCTACTTTAAGGTTTGTTAAAATTTTACCATGTAATATAATTCACATTGCCTCCTCTGAAACAATGTTTTCCGCTCCATACTGCTTTTCATTCCACTCAGCTGCACTCATTTTCTAGTCAACCCCTGGTGGAGCAGGTAACTTTTGTTTTTTGTTGTTGTTTTTTTTTTTTGGTTGGAAAAACTGCAAAGTCTCAAAGACCCCCTTGCTTTGCCATATAGTCAGCCTCCAGAAGGTTTTTTTTTTAGAATAGCTACTCAACCACTGAGGTGGTGACACGCCTCATGATATGGAAGCAGCTAAAAGCATCTGTTCAGATCACACCTAGACGGCAGCACTGTCCAAAGCCACTCTTGTTTAGACATCCCCTGGTGGCTGGTATCTACATCAGTACCCGCTTAATACATGCTTGTGTACACTTGATCCTTGCTCATTGCAAACTGCGCAGAGTTTACTTAATGTTGAACCAATTGTTAGCAGCCGCCTCCTAGTTGGTTGGTCATAAAAAAAAATAATTATTATTATTTAAAAAAAAAAAAAAATGCCATTGTTTAGATTGGTACAGCTATTTCACCTGAATTGACCACTGTCCTTAAAATAGACAAGAAACTCAGTATATGTAATTTTAATTTTTTTATTCATTTTCTACAGTCAATACAGAATTAGCTAATTTAAACATTGCCTCTTTTTTTACTACTATGTGCCACCTGTGGTGGTAATTCAGAAATTACAAAATTTCAACATTACCACCTGTATTACTATTTGGTCACCTCTGATGGTTCAAGCAGCTTTATTGCATTATGATTTCTTGTACTAATACTACTATGTGGCAGCCTTTGGTGACAATACAGAAATTACAAAATTTCAACATTTCTGCTTGCATTACTATGTGAACACTTCTGCTGATGTCTGTAGTATTATTATTGCATTATTATTTCTTACCCTAATATGTGGCAACCTCTGGTGGCATTCCAGAAATTTACAAAATTTCAACATTACAGCCCATATAACCAGCAGTAGCCTATGTCAGTGTAGGTGGTGTTATTGCATTATTATTTCTTGCACCACTACTACTACCACTATGTGACTACCTCTGGTGGCAATACAGAAATTACTACTTGTACTACTATGCTGCTGCTGCTAATAACAACAAAACTACTACAGGTGTATAAATATTACATATAAAACAAAATATGCCCTTTTACCTTTGTGGTTGTGGTGGTTGTGGTGGTGGTGGTGGTGGTGGTGGTTGTGGTGGTTGTGGAGTTGGAATTGGCAGTTGCTGAGGTGGTGGTGGTGGTGGTGGAGGTTGTGGTGGTGGTGGTGGTGGTGGTGGTGGTGGTGGTGACCATGAGGAATAAGGCTATTACAGCCTCAGCAGTTGCCACCACTACCACCACCACCACCACCACCACCACCACATCCACCACCACCACCACCACCGCCTCCACCACCACCACCACCACCACCACCACCACCACCATCACCGCCACCACCACCACCACCGCCACCGCCACCATTACTGTCACCACCACCACCACCACCACCACCACCACCACCACCACCACCACCACCACCACCCACAACACATATAGATTGTTATCAAACATAAAACAATTTAAAGTTTAAACACCCGTTGACATTCCGATTTTATACAATGGGCACATTGCTTCAGTATATTCAGAATGTCTTCTGCTGAATGTCCTCTACTTTTGTAAAATACAAAAACTAAACAGAAGAATGCACAGTGTTTAGTGTTCAATAAGTCAGTGTTAACATTTATACAGTCATGTTTTTCTCTAAAGTTCTCCATTTCTCGTCCATAGGTGACATCCCCGAGCACCCCCAGACTATCAAACACCTCTACTCCGCGATGGCCAACAACCAGAACCAGCCAATGGCCGACTTTGTGAATTCCGTCCTCGCTCAACAATTCGCCCGAGGCTTCACTGCTCCCCCTCCAGGGTTTGCCGCCTTCCCCAATAGCGCCTTCAACCTCGCGGGAGCTGCCACTATGCCGTGCTTCGGGGGCCTCCAACAAAACGCCTGGCCCGGACTCCTCACACTCCCAGACATGATGACGCTCTCCAACCCTGCCCTGCAAACGCTCCAGACTCTTGACGCTCTCCAGGCTCTTCAGGGTGCTTCCTCTAGGTTGGGTCAACCTATCAACTCCACGGCTCCTACCGGTCAACACTCCGTCAGTCTTAGGTGAGTGGGAAGTAGTTAGGTTGCGGTGTACGGGTACGTTTATAATGTAGCAGCTCTCAGTAGAATCCCGTCTAATGTATTTCAGCACAGTGCTTGGAGCCACGGCCAACACATAATGTGAAGTCAATTCATCTCGCCATAAAAGTTCATAAATGTCCGTGGTATTCATGATAGATAAACATTCCTTTCATAGTCGAATGAGTACATTGCGGGGTAACAGACCCTTGTCAGCATTATAACACTCTCAGGGAGTTGTCTGGCAAATTTCAGTTCGATTCTAACACTCCCGTCCCTCGTGGTGGGGAAGTAAGTGTCGCGGTTCTGTGGGTTGAGGTTCACCACAAATATAGCATACCCTTTGCCGAATTCCTTTAGGGTGATTCTCTGGCTGTTGCTAGGTCCTTTACTCTTGCCTCCGTAAAGGTCACTGTAGCTCTGTAGATATTTCTCCTCTTTAAAGTTGAAGGAGAGGGGTCCCCGCGGGGTGGGACTACCCGACACACTCACATTCAGGTGGGTCAAATCGAAATGATGAAAATAGTAGGGATTTTTACTTAGTCGGCCATTCATCCCCTCTCCTGAGACGAAAGTAATTGCAAGCGAGCTCGGTATTTTTCCGTTATAAGAATCTTCCGAATAGTAGGAGCTAGTGCCACGGGCCAAAGCGAAACGTCGTATGTCCTCCTTCAGGTAGAAATATTTAGCTCTTGACAGCCCTGTGCGGAGGATCTCCTGGTGGGCGACCAACACCTGCGGTGTTGGTACCACCTGCTTCACTTCCAGGGAGATGTCCATGATTTCCAAAACAAAGTCGGTGTAGGTGGTGTTTGACGACATCAGTCTAAAGGCCGAGGAAGTCGGGGTTAGGTTCACATCCAGGGTCACTCCGTTTATTAAAAATTTTTGCACTTTGAATACATCTGCGTCCAGTAGGGTGGCCTAAAAATGTACAGGAAAATTTTTTTTTCTGAAATTCACATCGCATACCCCCTCATTTTAGGAGAAATGGTGAAAAAAGCACCTTGTTAAAATTTCATGAAAATCAGTCAAGTCTAAGTGGTCTCTCAAGGCCCCTCAATTCTCACCAAAAAGAAACATTTCAAACATTTTCGCCAATACGCGGTTAGCCACAACTTTGTGAATTTTTAATGAACAACATTCTAATTGCAATGGTTGGAAAGGTATCAAAATTAGCTTCAATTTGCATACCAACATTAATGGTCTAGGATGATATCTTGACTCCCATGGACTCTTCAGCTGACAGTGCTAATGTGCGAAAGTGTTTACTGAATGACTAAACCTGTTCAAGAAAAGATTTCCATTAAATTTCACTGTCAATTAACATGTTCTTATTCTCCAAAAGGCAGGATGACCCGATAAAGCATAAAACTTTTTTTTTTACCATGGAGAAACCCGCTTTATGAGCTGTAAAGTTTTAATGTTAGATTTTGTCAAAAGTGCTGAAAACATCGGAGAGGGGCTGTTGCATTTCATAGTTTAACTTCATAAGAGTTAAATATAGGACAACATAATCTATATCATGTGAAACATAAGAATATTGTCTTTCAAGTGGTACCCATCATGGTGCCCTGTAATAAATTTGGATGAAGATATGAATTTGAAATACTACGATTCCCGACTGCTATTTTATGTGTTTGCGACAAACTTCAACATAAAATTTCATCACTCATAAACCGGGCATTCCCATGGTCAAATATCTTTTCTTTTTAAATATTTGGTCATTCTTGAACTGGGAAAATAAGAATCATGGCAATTTAAAGCAAAAAAAAAAAAAAAGCCTGGCTTTTATCAGGATCGGTCGTTCAGCAACAATTTCATTCACGAAAAGTGTAAACTTAAAAGACCATGGGAGTTGAGATATTATCTTAGACCAATAATGTTGGTATGCAAATTGAAGCTCTTTTTTAGCCCTATCCAACCATGGTATTGGAAATGCAGTACTGTACAAATTGACTAAGTTATGAGGAACCGCGTATTTGCGAAAATGGTTGAAATTTTCCTTTTTGCTAAGAATGGAGGGGCCTTGAGAGACCCCTAAGACTTAACCGATTTTCTTGAAATTTTTACAGGGTGCTTTTTTCACAATTTCTCCTAAAATGAGGGGGTATGCGAATAGAAAATCAAAAATTTTGTTTTTTGGGCCACCCTAGCGTCCAGGCGGGCTAGTAACTCAACCGGTTGGCTTTCTTTCATTCGTTCAACCCTCTCGGCATAGCCGTCGTTGCCTCCACCCCGCAACTGCATGTCGTGGGCATACGGTGCTGTGTCTTTGATAAACATGGCACACTCAAGCTCTCCATCCGTTAGGGAGTTTTCATCCAGCAAAGTGTTGAGCATTGAGGCGTAAGCGTAGCCCGTTCTCCCGCCCAATACGACACAGTCATTCATGCGGACCTCGGCCTCATACCACAAGGAATTTGCCAGCCCATTCACCGGCCCCACCCCCCATTCGCCCTCATCTTCGTGTGCATGCACGGGGGTGTCTGGATCGAGCTGACCGGGTGCTTGCCTGGCCATGACAGGCCTCCTCGGGAGTGGCTCCCCATTACCTTTCACAATGCGTACAACTGTCTTCACGTAAATTTCTCTTAGGTCAAGGTAAGCCGATCCGGTCCCTGGAACTCTGAATTTCACATTCCCCTCCGTAGAAAACTGGTTGATAGGTCTATGAGTAATATATTTAACCGAGGAAACACCCAAGTTACATGCTGGTACTTCGAAAATGTCCAGGGAATTATCATAGGCTAGGTCTGTGGACTTTAGTACTTTCTCTCCGCTCGCCATTGTCAGTTGAAAATATCACCCTGTGTCTTCCGTCTCTTGCCTTTCCCGCTCCGGTGTGCTGAACTTGATTTTTTCTCTCCGCCCTTCTTCCTCTTCCGCTTCTTCCTTTTACCCTCACCTGCCGGAGTTTTGGAGGCCACTGAAGGGGCAGTGTACTTCGGTGTGGTTTTGTCAACCTCTGCCTGAGCCATGTTCGCATACTGCTCCACAGGGGAAACAACATTGAGGGGGAGGTCCTTAGAGGTGGTCTGTTTGTGTTGACCAGAGCCTTTTTTCAGCAGCACCAGTTTTGGCCCCATTCCCCAGGCCGCTGGCTTCCCGATAGTGCTCTTAAAATGCTCCACCCAGGCATTCGGGTTTACGGCCTCCACGGACTTGAATTTGGACTCCATTTCAAAATGAATGTGCAACTCGTTGCTTGACCAGCCCCAGTGCTCTCGTTTAACTCTTTCAACCTCTCTCCGTCTTTAGTGCAAATTTCCACGCCGAGCTCACTCAGACTGTTCACCCTCAGAGGAACGTAGCAGACTGATTCGTAGCGTACAAAGCTGTTCCGTTTTATCTCTCCCACGCTCAGAGTTGCCACTATCGGCTTGTACACCTCCCCAAACGCTGAAGACTCACACCCATTGCAGCACACTAACAGTCTGTCCCCCTTGCGACCAGTCTTTACCGTTGGCAAATATATCTCCTTCAGCCCCAGGCACCAGAGCCCTCTCCTTCCCGTTTCGAGACTGTAGTGTTCGGGCAAGGGTGACGAGAAACTTGCAGGGGTGTTTTGCGGCCTCCCCGTGATTTCAGGGTCACTCGTCACGCACAACAACATCTCAACTCCTCGTTTTCCTCCTCCTCCTCTGACCCTTCTTACTCTTCCCGATTTTGAGGTCCACCAGCTCTGAGGCTTTAATCCACTGGTTGTAGGTCGAAGGCCACGACTGATATTTCACGAGCTTTTCTTCAACACCACGTCTCTTACGTGTCTTCAGGATTTTTTCTATTTTAAAAAGTGCATTGGGGTCATAGGTCACTGGGGTTATTTCGCCCTGATAGAAGTGACCCTTCACGACCTGTCCACCATAGTCTGTCAGATAATAGAGAGGTATCCCCTCCTCCAGCCGTCTACTCCTGACTGTGAAGACCTCTCCGGAGAATTGCTCGTCGTAAGCTCGATCGAAGGGCTTACGTCTGAAGTAAGGTACTCTCACAGTCTGGCCCACGGTGTACTTAAAACCACTGCTTTTCTTGCGTCGTGTGGAAGCCGCTTTCAGGGCTCTTTTCAAAACCTTCTTGTACCCTGAGGAGTTCGTGACATACTGGTAGTCCCACACGGCCTGTCGGTTGGCTTCAGTCACCTCAGCCGGAGCTCGCCCTATTGATGAGTGTACGGTGTTGTTGTATGATTTAATTATACTCTGCAAATGTTCCCTGTACGCGTATGAATTGGTTCTTTGGAAGAATTGGAATAGCTTTTTCTTTATGGTCTTAATTAAAATTTCTGCATAGTTGGCCTTGGTTTCGGTGTTTGCATAATTGTGACGAACCCCTTTCTCCTTGAACAATCTCTGCAAACGCTCGTTCGAGTACTCGGTGCCGTGGTCACTTCTCAGGAACAGGGGCCGCTGCAGTCTGAAGATGCTGGTGAAAGCCCTCTCCATTTCTTTACCCCCTTTGTTCTTCACGGCCACAGCTCTGCAGAATCTGGAGAAAACATCCACGGTTATGACGATGTAGGAAAACCCCGAATTGCTCTCAGCAAATCTTTTACCGTTCAACACCAGTAAATCCGTGTCCCACAGATGATTGGGACCGGGGGCCATTATTCGCCTGTAGGCGGGTTGCCTCTCCCGTACAGTTTTGTGGAGTGTCAAGATGTCCTGGCCTTCAGCCCATTTCTTAACCCTTTCCAATGGTATTCTATAACGCCCCTCTTTCTTCAGCACGCTGTGGAGTTTTGATACACTTGTGAAGCTTCCAGGTAATTTCTCATTGTAGAACCGTTTAGTGAGATACGCATCAATGTTCCTTGGTAAGGCCATATTAGCAGTCAATAATGTCACCCCCTTCCTCAGGCCAGCAACAACGCACTAACAAGAGTCGAGAAGCCACTGGTAAAACTCGACGAGCGCCGTTGTCACCCCGACAACCTTTGTGAAAAGTTCAACAACATTTTTCCTATCTTCAAGCCGTAGAAGTCCGTTCGGCCGACGCACGGTGTCAGTAAACCAACGTGCGGTGTCGATTGCCCAACAGAGTGTCACGATGAGAGGGTACGCCCGTTTCACTAAACCACAGACCCTGCGCATTACCCATAGAAGTAAACCAAAAGTGTGAATGACAAGTTGTCTCAGAATCGCCACCACCCCTGCAGACAACGAGTGAGGTACTCCACTTGACGGCCACTCCATTACTTCTTTCTGTGAGGTGGTGTTGCCTACAATTTCACCCAGGGTTTATTCTCCACGGCAGGCTTTGCTCCTTTTTTACGACGAACCTTAAGGCTTTTGTTCCGGCCAACACTCCGCTGGCTCTTAGAAATGAATTCTCCCCTTTTTACCCTGGCTTTTCCTCTTTTGTCTCTGACAATACCACCACCTCCACCGCTACTACCACCTCGACCACCTTCTCTACGGTGAGTCTGAACAGAGGATCGTTGGCTCTTTCCTCCCCCACGATTCTTCAGGTAGTGTAAAACTCTTCTCAATCGCTTGTTCCCTATCAAGTTCAGCGGTACACTCTTTTCCAACAACACCGAATAGAAAGCCTTATAGTCGGTCGGTAGTGGGTGACGTGAGGACTGCGTGTGGAGAAGAGAGGCAGTAAAGTTCTTACTCCCACCTTTACCACCTTTGTAGGGGGCTAGAAGAGTGCGAATTTTACGCACGTTCTCCTTGCTAGTGGCACCATAGGGAGAAACGTCCGAGGAGAGACCTTCTTCTTCGGGTTTCTTCCCCCTCGAGGTATTTTTCTTCAAGTCGCTTTTCAAGAGGGTGCTGGCTTCACCACCTTCAGGGGGATTTGTCTCCGGCCCCCCGACCACTTCATCAACGCCTTCGCGGGAAATCTGTAGCGGTCCCTCCACCGACTTCGGAGGCTGAGTGGGTGGAAGTTGGTGGGCTCCGCCCACAACTTCCGCCCGCAACTTCAGATCTCTCACCATGCTGTGATATTTTTCTTCGGGTACAACAAAGACTTTGCGGTTGAACTTCATGGAGGATGACATTTTTTGGTTTGGGAGAGAATCTTTATACTCCCCCCTCCTCTTTCACCTCAGTCAACACGATCTCCCTTGTCAGCACCGGCCACTTCCCTTCCTGGTAAACTATGCCTAAAGTCTCCGCCCTCGCAGTCGGACGATGAGGACTCTGATGATGATGAAGTCAACGATGATGATGATGATGATGATGATGACGAAGAAGGTGACTGAATGTCCTGGCTCTCTTGTGAGCTTTGACTGGAACTTTCCGATGTCAGCGAGGTCTGTTGACTCTCTTCATCAGAGCCACAGCCGCTGAGTGAGGAATCCTCATCGGAATGGGAGCTGCAACATTCACTGCTGTCCTCTTCGTATGTTTCCCGCCCCTTCTTTTGACAGCCTCCTCCCTCTGCGAGCGCTTTAATGCGGGGCAGACACAGGGTCAGGAATCCTATTACAGTTATGTAGTGTCTGTAAACCCCGTCGCATGCGGCACCTTGACCTCTAATGCGCGACAAACGCCTGAGAATGACTCTACTTCTAACAAGTTCTTGACGCACACTTTTAGGTATGGACAGATGCCCTCTTAACACATTGACAATCAACTCGATTATGGACAGAGCCTGTTCACCACTAATCTCCCCTATCAGCCGTCGAGCCAGCGCAAGAGAAACCTTTGATGTTTTGACAATCAGTTTGGCTAAGGGGAAACTTTTCTTCACCCGGGCTGACATCTCTCTCTCTCTCTCTCTCTCTCTCTCTCTCTCTCTCTCTCTCTCTCTCTCTCTCTCTCTCTCTCTCTCTCTCTCCCTGGGGTCCGTCGGGCTGCACACGTCTGCACTCTTCAGCGGTCTGGTGTCTAATCAATGGTGGAGCAAGTTCACTTATGTGTGTATAAGATTAAGTTGTCATGGGGCAAAATACCAGTGCTCAACCTGATGTCATCGTCCCCGGAACCTGTGAGGTTGTTCACCACGAGGTAACCTCGTGTTACCCTAGTAGCATCCTCATAAGCTTCCAGCAGCCTTTTTGGTGTACTGGGGAACATTTGTCTGGAGAGGTGATGTATCTGCTGCAGGTCACGGCATGTCTTCATCAAAATCAGATAGCTACTGTTGAGGCTTATAGTGCGGGAATAGCGTGACTGGTGGTAAATGTTCTGGGATATCATTATGACAGATATTCTCCGGTGGTGCACCTCTCTTGTGAAAAGTGCACACATCTCGGCGGATTTACAAATCTCATCGAGGAGGTCATCAAGCACTAAGAGAGCGTGGTGGTCATCATCCTCAGATCCAAGGCTTTCTACAAGTTCTTTACCCGGGAGACCCTCATGCAAGGTCAGGTTGGGGACCCCGTTTTCCAAATCAGCAAACACCTTCTGATAGACGCCATAAGCGTACACAATTTTTTGCGGCGGAATGGCGTACATGGTGTTGGCATTGTATAGAATCTTCATGGTTAGCACGGTCTTACCCGACATGGAAGGGCCCACGAGCATAGTGGCCGCAGGACATTCAAAATAAAAAGGGTTCCCTGACTGAGGCGATTCGTCGTCATTGACAGTCCCTGGAGTCGTGTCTTTGACGGTATCCAATTCTTGATCTTTGCTGTTGCCATGCGGGTCCATTTTTTTCCCCTCTGGCTTCATCCTGATCTTTTTGTTTTTCCTTCAGCAACCAAATGCAGGGAGCAGACAATGCTAATTACACAGCGGAAGTTCCACAAGATGACACCGCAGTAGCTCCTACTCCACTCGCAGCAGAGGACGCCGCCGAATTGAAAGGGGTCACTCCTAGGGTGGTACCCTACCCCCACACAGTGCATCTCCAACAACCAGTGCGCGCCCGTCAGAGAACGTCAAAGATGACCGGAGAGGAGAGAGAGGTAGACATGGCTACAGACTCTTCACCAAGTCTGCGACGCACAGTGCAAAGAACGTGCATACAAGACGATGAACCCTGTGAATGGGAAGAACATAAAAGAGAATTCGCTCAGGTGAGTTTATTTCATGACCATTATTAACCTACCCCCCAAGGGAGACTACCTAAGGATTAATTAGCTCTTATAGTTTTTTTCTGACTCAAGGACTCAAATTCTTTTTGCAGGGTTTACGGGAACGCTTATACAGGCTTGGTCAGCAAATTGGTGAAGTGGGGGAGATGTATGACTTTGCGACTCGCAAGCGAAAACGAGGTGGTGAAGGTGATTTTGGTGAGGAAGATGATGTGAGGTCTGCAGTTAAACGTTTACTGAGGTAAGGAGCATTTGTAGTTTTTTTTAAATTTAGGCTCATGACTCTACATTAATTTTTGAAAGTTGCTATTTTTTGCGATCTTCTATAATGAGTGATGGTGGAATATAAGAATTATTTTTTCTTTACTCCTCCTTTACAGTTCGGTCAGACGTTGTACAGAGGGATCCTCTAGTAAAACCACCAACACCTCTAGGCGTAGAAGGGCTACGGCATCATCGTCCAAACGCACACCACACCTGCCTCCCCAGGTACCTTCTCGCACGAAAATTACTTGGTCACAGCAGGTTCTGCCCCCCACTCCTCAGAACACAGTACGCAAAGAACTAGCCCGTGAGCTGACAAGCACACCCGCCCAGTCCACCCCAGTGTCGCAGACCCTGTCTGTTGCGGCCACACCCTGTAGTGGGCAAGACAGTTTTATCAATAGTACATCCGGGGTAGATAACAAGGGCAGGGGCGGAGTGTCTCAGCCTTCACAGGAGAGCGTACTATCTCAGCAGGGCCAAAGGTGGCCTGACAGCATTTCAGCAACTCCATGTCGCAGAGCATCCGGGGATGTCAATGACGAGGCCAACCGGTTAGTTGACGAACTTTTCTCTTTCACGAGCTCTCTCCCTGGAAATGTTATGGATGAGCTGGACGAATTGGAAAGGTAGGGAGAGAGTTTTTTTCTTGCTTTATTTCAGTACTGTTCTAGTATTGCTGGTGCTGTTATCTGATGTAATACAACAACTGACTTGCAGTTTTTAAATTTATTTTTTAGGTGCGGAATGGTGGATATGACTGATAAGGTAGAGGGTGTCATCTTCTCAATGCCTGACCCACTGAAGAGCACAACTACAGCAAAGTTGTCGGTATCACAAGGTGATAAGGTGCAGAACACCCCTACCCCACCACCTTCATGGAACAACTCCTGTGACAATGCCCTTATGGAGGCTGCACAAAGGTGAGTGCTGGGACATGTGTTCCAAATCGGTTAGTTAATGAGTCTTTATTATCAAGTTTTCTTTTTTTAATTTTTTAAAAAGTATATTCCTTATTGGTCATCCTTTCAGAGTGGAAGATGGTCGACGGATAAGGGAAGAAAGGGAACAAGCAGAAGCCGCGAATGATGCAATGTCAAGGAGGGATCAGCTGGAGGAAAAGGCTGTGAAGAAGTAAGTATTTTTACATGTGTGTGTGTGTGTGTGTGTGTGTGTGTGTGTGTGTGTGTGTGCGTGTGTGCGTGTGCGTGTGCGTGTGCGTGTGCGTGTGTGTGTGTGTGTGTGTGTGTGTGTGTGTGTGTGTGTGTGTCTTTGTTGACCTTATATTTTTTCTCATTCTAGGTTTCTAGCCGACAAACAGTCCAACAAGACAGGCAAACAGGACAAGGGAAAAGGACTTAGTCTGAAGAAAAAGAAGAGCAGCAGTGGAAGTAGTAAAAATTTACCCGGTCCATCACCTTTAGACTCAAGACCTAAAGCGTCCTCGTCGAAGATGAGCTCTAAGCTACCAGCAGAACTAGGTGCGGCTATAACCAAACTAAGTCTTAGGTAAGGGTAGGGCATAAGGGGAAGAGTTTTGAGAGAGAGAGAGAGAGAGAGAGAGAGAGAGAGAGAGAGAGAGAGAGAGAGAGAGAGAGAGAGAGAGAGAGAAATTTATTTGGTTAGACCCGGGGAGACAATAGTGAAAGCAGGGGACAAGGTATTGAAGTATTAAGTGTGTGCGTATCTTTTCTTTGTAGAGAGCAGAGACGTGTACTATCGGCCATGAAAACGGGCAAGGTGAGAGAATATGAGGTTGAACAAGTTGACTCCGTCGTATCCTCGGATGAAGAGTTGGATGATATAATGCGTCTAATTTACAATGCAAACTGTGAAGGTGAGGGTGTGAGTGGTGGTGGTGAAGAGTCTGAAGAGTCTGAGGAGAGCGGAGCGGCGGTGTATTGGCCTGCCCCCGGCTCCCCAAATGTTGATGATGATAATGAGGAATATCATGAGGGTATGCTTTTCAAAGGCAAAGACTATGAAGTAGCCCACTATAGGAACATTGATGTGAATATTAAAGAAAGGGGTTTTGCCGGGGTTTAGTGCGGGAAATAGTTTATAGAGTCAACTTCAATGGACGTTGGCACAATGTGACTTTGGCTGAGATAGTGGGGGAACTGTTAGATGTGGTGGACAGTATAATTGAGAGGCTTAGGGAGTGTTACCAAGAAAGTGATCTAGTTAGAATATACTTGTCAAGCAAGTCCTTTTACTGCCCTAGAAATATAGGGCTTATGCCACTCAGGGATCTACATGTGGGCATAGTAGAGGACTTCTTACAGACTGTACTCCAGTCAGATGAAGATCTTTTCCTAGACGAACCGTTGGATATTCAGGTGGCTGTTGTTAGAAATCCTCGAGGGGCTGGAGTAGGAGGCCAAAGACTACAATACATTTTTGGCGATGGCAACTCACTCCACTTCAGTAAATGTATATCAAAAACTAAAGTCGAGGATAACCTCTGTCTAGCTAGATCAATTGTGGTGGCACTGGCTAAGTTAAGCCAAATGGAGAGCCGGGAGACAGGCGACAGGAGACTTATAAGAGAATGTCAAAATCGACTAGACCAGCTGTACAATGCTGGGAGGTCGGTACTCAAACGTGAAGCGGAGGCTTTACAATTAGCTTCAGGTTTTCCTCTCAATTATACTCCAGCTTTTACAGACATTGCAGCTTTCGAGAGGACTGCGAATGCGCAAGTCGTCGTGTTCCAGTCAGGTACTGACTTCAGGCCGGTATATGTAGGCAACGATGAACGCCAGAGAACGATATTCCTTTTCTTTGCCAAACCGGATGGGGGCAATAGGGCACCGGGTCACTTCCACGCAATTGTCAATATAGGCAAGTTGTTCGAGGGTGCCACATTCTGTCACAGGTGTAAGGAGTGCTACAACCGTAAGGTGAAACACGCCTGTCTTAATATATGTCAATCTTGTGGTGTAGATGGATGTGTGCCCCTGGTGGAGGAGAAGATCACTTGTCAAACATGTAACAGGTACATAAATTCCAATGCATGCTTTGCAGGACATGTGACCAATGGTACATGTGCTCGTTCTCATCGTTGTAAAGAATGCGGACATTTCTACCGGCCGGGCGCCGAACACCTCTGTGGCTACAGGCAATGCGCCATATGTCAGCAGCAGGTGACGGGTGTTCATTATTGCTATATACGTCAAAAGAAACCAAAACCCATTTCAGCGAAGTACATGTTCGCAGACTTCGAAACGGATCCCTGTGGGGAGTTTCATGAGCCGAATTTGGTTGTGGCGCACTGGCAATGTGAGCACTGCGAGGGCTCGAGTTATCGCGAGAATCCTCGATGCGCTTTTTGCGGGACTCCATGTTCTAGCTGTTGTACTACCCTTGGGAGGCACAGGAGAGGCGATAAGCTTCGCAAAGTGTGTATGACAACGAACAGCTGTGGTAGGCGTGGGGTGGACATGTTTGGTGATGATGTTGCCTATCAGTTCTGCCTGTTCTTCTTTGACAGGCAGTTTGAAGGCTACACTCTGATTTTCCACAATGGCCAGGCTTATGATTGCTACTTCCTGATGTTGTATGTCCTGAACAATCTGAACAGGGACCCAACAGTCATCTTCAGGGGTAGCAAAGTGATGGCTCTGGACACGGGGAAATTCAGAGTGATTGACTCACTGAACTTCCTTACCATGCCTTTGGCACAAATGCCCTCAGTGTTCGGGCTTGAGGGTATCCGCAAGGGTACATTCCCTGTCTTCTTCAATCAGAAGAAGAACTGGGACTATGTAGGACCAATGCCTCATCCTGATCACTACAGACCCGATTGCATGAAGCCTAAGGCACGAAAGGCATTCATGGAATGGTATGATCAACAGAAGGATGAGGTGTTCGATTTCAAGAAGGAAATCTTACAGTACTGCGAGGATGATGTGAACATCCTCCAGGAAAGCTGCAATGCCTTTAGGAGCTGGTTATTGGGGATATCATCCAGGACTGTAGAAGTTATTGGGCGAGGGGGTGAGAAAGTGAAAAAAACAGTGGGGATAGACCCTTTTCAGTACAATACGTTGGCGAGCGTGTGTATGGCCACCTTTAGGCATCTCTTCCTGACAGAGGAGTTTGAGGTGCAGACTGAAGATGGACGAACTTTGGTGGAATACCACAAAAACGGAGAGAGGAAGCTCTACGACTCTACAGGTCACCCTGTGACTGTTGATGAGTTGAAGGTGACATCACGTACTTTTGTGAGCACCCCTTTCGCACGCATGCCAGCCACAGGGTTCTCTGGCCATGATAACCACAGCCGAACTTCAATAATTTGGTTGGAGTATGAGGCAAGACGCCGGGGGGTGGACATCATACATGCCCGGAACGGTGGTGAGCATCGAGTCAAGAATGAGTCTACAGGGTGTTGGTTCAAACTCGACGGCTACCATAAAGACCAGGTCACAGGGAGGGAAACAGCCTGGGAATACATGGGCTGTGTGTACCACGGGTGTCGGAAGTGTTATGCGAAAGAGAGTAATACGGAGAAACTCCGTCACCCCCACACGGGTGAACCTTTGCAGATGCTGTATGAGAGAACACTCAGCAGGCTGAGATACCTGCGGAAGGTGTTGAAGTTTGAGGTTCATGTGATGTGGGAATGCGAGTTCAATGTTCTACTGCGACAGGATCCCTGTATATTGAGTCTGGCGGAAGAGTTAGACTTGCAGCAGAGACTAGACCCCCGCGACGCCTTCTATGGTGGGCGCACCAATGCTGTGAAACTCTACAGAGAATCGTCGGAGGAGGAGAAGATTGGGTATGTGGACATTTGTTCCTTGTACCCAATGGTCCTCAAAAATGATGTCTTCCCTGTGGGTATCCCTGAGGTGATAGTGGCCCCGAAATCATGCGACATTTCCTCCTATTTTGGGGTAGTGCAGTGTCGTGTGAGGCCTCCTCGAGGCCTGTACCACCCCTGCTTGCCAGTTCGTAGTAACGGGAAATTGATGTTCCCTCTCTGCCGCACTTGTACAAACTCTCTCAACAAAAACAAATGTGAATGCTCTGATGAGAAGAGGGAGCTGGTAGGCACATGGACCACTATAGATCTGGAAGACGCCCTTGATGTGGGGTACAAAATAGTGAAAGTGCATGAGGTCTACCACTTCAAGAAAACCTCAAAGTATGAAAGAGCACAGGAAGGCTCAGGGTTGTTTGCAGAATATGTAAACGCCTTCTTGAAGGGCAAGCAGGAGGCTTCAGGGTGGCCCAAGGAAAACATGTCGGAGAATGAAAAATTGCAATATGTACAGGAATACGAGAGGGTTGAGGGTGTTGTGCTGAACCCCGAAAACATCAAGTACAATTCAGGGAAAAGGGCAACAAACAAGCTGCTTCTAAACAGTTTCTGGGGCAAGTTCGGAGAGAATAACAATCACCGAATACACAAGCTTGTTACCGATGCACCTGAACTATTCCGTCTGACGACAGACCCTTCAAAGATTTTGAAAGAGGCCAATGTAATCTCAGAAGACCGCTGTTTCATGCAATATGAGTATGCTGTAGGGTTTACACCTGAGATGTCTCATGTCAATATCTTCATTGCTGCATTCACGACCTCCAATGCCAGGAGGCGGCTGTATGAAACGCTGAGAGGCTTAGGAGAGAGAGTCTTATATTTTGATACTGATTCTGTGATATATGAGTACAATGAGAATGTTGCTGAACAATACAAACCACATTTAGGTGACCACCTGGGGGACTGGACCAATGAGCTCGAAGAGGGTGAATATATCGAACGTTTTGTTAGCAGTGGCCCCAAGTCCTATGCCTATACAACCAACTTAGGGGCACAAGTAGTGAAGTTGAAGGGAGTGACGCAAAACTACGAAAACTCACAGAGACTCAGCTTTGACAAGCTGAAAGAGCTTGTCCTCTATTTTGCCGAGCCTGACTTACACCCGGCTCCACCGGGGTGTGACAAGCACATAGTGACTCGTTTTGACAAGATACGCAGATGTAAGAAACGGTTTGTCTTGTTCAGTCGGGAAGAGTTGAAGAAGGTGAGGGTGACTTATAGCAAGAGAGCTCTTGTGCCAGGTACTTTTGACACGCTCCCATTTGGCTACTAGCTCACCTTCTTCTACTCTTCTACTTCTATAATACCAGCTAGCTTCCTCATTATCTCCAGACTCCTTACTACCCATTCCACCCTTAACCTAGCTACTTCAAATTTTTTGTATAATAACAGATTTTATACTACTTAAAACATAATAATAATAACATACAACTTAATGTCTAAAACCTGTTCCCTTTTTTTCCACCGGTTGGATGGTGATGTTTAAAGATTGTTTCTTTCTTTTTTTTTCCTTTTAACAGAATGCATGGAAATTCTTTAGAATCTTTGACATTTAATTTATCTGCTGTAATTGTAATTATTTGTTATTATTAAACATGAATTTCATATATAAAAAATATTCCTTTGTATTTTTTGTTTTATACCAGATCTTTTCTCAACAAAGCAACACTGAGAAGGGGTGAATATATAGTCAGAATTGGTGTTTATTTGACATAACACTTGATAGCAAATTACATTTAACATTCTTTACCCATTTCTGAGTGTACAATGGCAAAACAGTTATCAAGCAAGCGGGTGAACAGTTTTCCCTGACAGGGTTGGAGGTGTTTGAGAAGACAGTTTTTGACTTTATCAATACCTCCAACATACTCGAAAATACCAACAAGCTCACTACTCATATACAAATTCTTGTAAGAGAGTCGAGTCAGAACTTTCCTGACAAGAACTTTGAAAGCAGTTTTATCGAATTGTTCTATAGCATGGATTAAGTCTTTTTCCTGAGGTGGCTGTTCTTCGACATTGTGACCCTTAGCGGACAGACTCTTGGCAATGCTGGAGTGGGCCAGGTGTTCGATAACCTCGAGTTTACCGGGTCTGGTGACTTGTACATTCTCGAATTCGAAATGACTCTCGTAGTCATATTCCATTGGTTGACCCTGGAGGTTGTCTCTATTTATGTGGCAGTAATGGTAATCGGCTGATTTACTACATTCTTCACGGGTAAGGTATATTGCGGATGAACGTTGGCCTGTGTTCTTGTGAGTCCATCTGAAGCACTCCAGTTGAGGACTCTCTTCGTTTTCGGGTGTTGCTACCTTGCTCTTCACGACCTCGAGGAGTTGCTGATGCTGACAGGTAAACTTGGCGAATTCGTCAACGGACAGGTTTATGGTCTTGGCGTGGTTGATTTCATCTTCGGGTGTTAGAGTGGTGAGATCAGAAGTAGGGTGAAGAATGCTGACATAGAATAGAGCCTCTTTACCTTCGGGTTTGAAGATGGTGGTGAGAACATGCTGCTTCTTGGTCAACATCACATGATGGTGAGTCTTCTTACGCAAAGCCTCAGTGATTGCAGACAGGTTTTCACAAAGTTTTTCGAAAGACCTCTTCGACATATGTACATTTCTCCAACCGGACTTTTTCTCAGAAGAGCGTGCTAGAGTGAGGTAGCCAGATTTCCACTTGTCCCCGGGGTGGGCAACTGCTTTGGTTTTCTCACTGAGCATGTGAGTGACGGCTACGACGGGTGTGTTGCTGACACTTTCGCTGGCAGGCGCAGAGGTTTCACCAGAAGAAGACATCACGAAAGATAGAATGAGTGAGAGCCACGGGTGTAGAGGAGTAGAAACGATCTGAGTAGTTTCTGTGAATGTGGGGAAAAAGAATGAGCTACAGCTAATATATGGTGGAACAATTAGAAGGTGGCAGCACTTGAGCTTCACGATTCAGGGCTTTTTAAAGCGTGACGAAGGGGGGCGAAAGCTGTGCGATTGGACAAGGTAGAAAGAGTTACTATAATATTCAGGGATAAGGTCTGTTAGCTACAGCGTTACTAGAATATTCATGAGACAAGTTGAAATGGAGTAGAGTTACTATATTATGCAGAGATTCAACGGTTTTTTTCGGCATGATTGGTTTTTAACAATTAGAATATATCCAAGAATATTCAAGTTAATTAAATGCTAATACAGTATTCATCTTTATTTCAAAGCTACGGGGGGTAGAGGGGTAATGGTGCATAACTTAAGTTAAACTGTTTTATTCTGTTGATCAAAAAGGTTTTATGCTAATTTTTTCAGTTTAAGTAAACATAATGACATTGATTGATGACTAATGAATAAATTAAAAGTGGGTCAGGAGGATGATGGCAGACTGGATGACCTTAGAGCTAATTAGCATACCATAATACGATGGTGTATAGATCCAATAGTAGTAGTACAACCTGACATTCATGTTTATCACAACACAATCTCCTATTCATGTTTATTTCAACTCTATCTCCGATTCATGTTTAGCACAACACAATCTCCCATTCATGTTTATCTCAACCCAATCTCCCATTCATGTTTATCTCAACCCAATCTCCCATCCATATTTATCACAACACAATCTCCCATTCATGTTTATCTCAACACAATCTCCCATTCATGTTTATCTCAACACATTTTCCCATCCATATTTATCACAACACAATCTTCCATTCATGTTTATCACAACACAATCTCCCATTCATGTTTATGTCAACAATCTCCCATTCATGTGTCTTACATCACAATCTCCTATTCGTGTTTATCACAACATAATCTCCCATTCATGTTTATCACAACACAATCTCCCATTCATGTTTATCTCAACACAATCTTCCTTTCATGCTTATCACAACAATCTCCCATTCATGTTTCTCACGTCACAATCTCCTATTCATGTTTCTCACATCACAATCTCCCATTCATGTTTATCACAACACAATCTCCCATTCATGTTTCTCACGTCACAATCTCCCATTCATGTTTCTCACATCACAATCTCCTATTTATGTTTATCACAACACGAACTCCCGTTCACAACACAATATCCCCTTCATATTTATCACAAAATAATGTGTTTTTGTGTCTCTAGCTGTCTCTATTTTAATTTTAAAAAATAATTTTTGCAGGTAATCCCTTCATAGTCAGTGCCTCCTCTTGATTGTGAACTACAAAATAACACCAGATAGCAAGTCAATAGGACTCTACAAATTGCAGTTGAGCGGATTGCAGTTGATCGCCTTTCAAAATGGAGGATGATGAGAAGACTGCAATTAAAAGGTCTTTCAGTCGAGAGTTGAACGAAGCGACCTCTCCTCCGCCAATCCCTCGACCATGGCACCAGAAGATCCCAAAGAGATACATCATGGCTATCATGGCATTCTTGGGCTTCTGTGAGTATATTCTTTGATTTTCTTTAAAATTTGTTTCATTACTTTTGCCTTTGCCTGCAACAGTTTTACATGGTTGCAAGTACATGTATCTGTGAAGCAATTTCACTAAATCCTTTATTTTTTCCCTATAAATAATGAAACTGCTGTAAAGAAGTGAATGTAGTGGTTGTCTTTTCTCAATGTATTGTAACAAGTCATCCTCCAATTCTCTTTAATTCTCTTTGTAAACTTCACTTAACCCTTGCCTCTTGGTGTCTCTGTTGGCATGGCAACAACCTTGACCTTGTACACTTGTGTTTCCAGGCAACATCTATGCCCTGAGGGTCAACCTGAGTGTGGCTATCGTTGCCATGGTAGCTAACCACACCGAAAACATGAATGGAACTCTTTATCTGGTGAGTGTTTTATATCTTAATCATTCAGTGTTGTGATTCGACTTTATTTTCACGGGCATTTTGCACTCTGCGTATACCAATAGGAGACACGTATGGGGTCAGTTGCATTGGCAGCACTCTTTGCTTCCAATCGCCAGGTCCAAGGTTCGATTCCAGCTCTTACAAGTCACTGTTTTCAGTTTGGATTATAAATTAATAATGTAATCCAAAGTGAATCCAAGGGTAAATCCTATGTTGAACAGCGGTTTCAATCATCCTTTGCCCCATTTATGTGCCTCGTCCTGTCCTACTTAGCGAATTATGAGCATAAATACAGGACATATGGTCCACATCGTGCATCCTTGTAATGAATTTCAGTAGCATGGACGAACGCAAAGGTCTGCCATGAAGGTTTTATCTCAACTAAGACCTTCGAAGCCTGATTCAGTTGAACAGGATGGATGATTGGGCTTTTACGTCCTGCATTCATGCAAATCTTTCTCTGCAGAGCAATTTGCTGAATCGTATGAACGATTGGTTTTCCATAACATTCTTGTCACCACTTCAACCCCTTTGGCTAGTCCCCCCCCCCTTTCCACCTTCAAAGCACAAAACCCATGGCCAATGACCTTGAACTTGATTCAATTGACTCTGCGATTGACATTAGCAATGACTTTGGGGCTGGCAGTCTTTTCATCTTGGCCCATTTGTGTCACTTCACTCAGATCCGGCCCGAATCTGACTGACTGACATTGATTTTTCCAAACGACATTCAAACCGACCAATCCGCTTCCAGCAAATGGCCTCCCTCGTAGGGCCTTGCTCATAGTCACTACAACGCCCACTGCTAAGTTCTGTGATTTGGTTTGGTATTTGAGTCAAGGTCAAAACGGATACTACCAGGTGGTTTTCAAAGGTCGATCATGTTTAGAATATTCTATGAGAAAGTTTTTCTGTTTCTCTTTCTTTCCGTCTCTTAATTTTGTTATTTGAAATGAATTATTTTAAGTGACAGATGTTTTGGGATGCCTTTTACATGTCCAAGACTAGTGACTAGTACTGACTACACACATTATAACAGTCTTCAGGATTTGGCTTCAGACTGGTCTGAAACAGAGAGTCTATATTAGCTTTACAAGATTATAGGCCTATCCGATCACTTATGTCCACCATTAGTTCTTTACATTAAGAAAAAAAATTCATTTGTATATTTGTTGAAGACAACTATTTAGTAAAACTGATCAGTGCTTTGAAGAGAAATGAGTCATGGTAAACAAACAACCTCTGACTCTCCGAGCCAGTCTTGAAGCACATATTCCCTTGTATAGAAGATTCATGGTAAACAGACAACCTCTGAGCCAGCCATTCTTGAAGCACATATTCCCTTGAAAGCTCTTGTACAGAAGCCGGACCTCGATTACAAGCCTGTCTCATCAAGCAGCCGGGTTTATTTACGCGTGAAAACAATAAACGTAGGCCTCGAATAGTAATTTGATGATTTTAGTAAAATAAATAAATTACTGTTTCATGGACAGATAACTCCTGGAGTCCTGGTTCACCTGCAGCTATAGTTGAAAGACTACATCGAGAGAGCACGAGGAACTGCGGTAGTGTCTTCTCATCATTATTTTGGCAAAGATTCAAAGAACAAGACTGGATTCCCCCCCCCCCCGGGGGATTCTCTTCAAGTATCACCATATACATTGAGAAGAGCTTTTAATTGAGTCGGATAGCTGTTTCAATCTTCCTTCATCTCATTTAGAGCCTCATTAGCATGGCCCCTGGCTGCCAATTAGCCCCAGACATATAAGATGTAAATCCCAATATATCCCCCATGTAATTGTAATGGAATTCTCACTTCACTGTCTTGAGCTGCCTTCCACATTAGCTCAACATCTTCTTTTCAGTGTCAAGGTCTACGTACATTATACTATAGCTTGCATTTATATACACAGCCCAGAGGAAAAAGAAGTATAAAAGCAGTACACTCTCTCGGTGAAGAAGTACAAAATCAGTACAAAGGCAGTACATGGTCCCACGCTGCAAATGTACTCCTATTATACTGATTTTGTGCTTCTATGCAAATTGTGTACTGATTTTATACTTCTAGTGACAGAATTTGAATAATCATGTACTGCATATGTACTCCTCTAACTTCTAAATTTCATTTGAACATTCCATGTACTGAATTTATACTTCTATGACTCAGGCTGCTTAGATTCAGTCACATGTGGGTCATGTTCACTTCCAGAACTCGGAAAATGTGCAGGTGTGTCTAGGTTTTCTTACAATACACATTGAATTACTGGCATAATTTCTATAGTATTAGATACAATTAAATGTTTTAATACTAATAGCAGCAAAAAAGTACATATCGGATATTAAATTATTCCAGCCTTCTTTTTTTCTCTTGGCTTAAGTAATTATGTGTAGTTATTTCAATTACACCGATTTGGCTGAGGAACTGATATTATATGTGGCCTGTAAAATTAATGAAGCATTGATTTTTAGATACTTCAAATGTACTGCGATTGTACTGCAAAAATGCTTCCTGCTAGCATGTCACAGCTAGTATGCTCCTTTTGTACTCCCTGAAAGGGAGTATTTTTGCAGCGTATGGATTTGCATATCGGGAGTATAAATGGAGCATAATTAAAATAATTCGAGCGCTTCAAATGTGCTCCTTTTGTACTGTAAATACGCTGCGAAAATACTGCATTTATACTGCAAAAATACTGCATTTGTACTTCAAATGCAAATTTTGTGTTAAAAAGTCTCTCAACCATGCAAGTCGTCATTGCGCAATGTACTTCTTTTGTGCTTCTAATATACTGCAATACCATATATGGGATATACTGATTTTGTACTGTTTCTGTACTGCAGGCGTACTCTTTTTTCCTCTGGGAGGTGTACGTATCAGGTTATGAAAGGCCTTAAATTGTAGAGCTCTCCTTATTTTCCAGGAAAGGGCGCGTTAGCTCAGTTCGTATTGCTTTCAATGCTTTGTGCCAGAAAGGCTGGGTCGCATGTTCAATTCCTACTCTGGTCAAGTCCTGTCGACCTATGTTGAAAAGCGGTTTCATTCATCCTTTGATTGCCTCATTCTTTTGTCCTGCTGCCCTAAATCAGCCTTGTGGTTACATAAATAAAGGAGGATATAAAGCTCCAATCACCCATCCTTCGTATTTTAATTTAATTTTTAAAAACCAATAACAGGCGGACATGTTTGTATTGGATAATTTTAAAGTGCACCTTTGCTATGGTTTTGAAGATGCTAAGAGAGTAGTTTAACGTAAATGACTTTTTGTAAATAACGAGACGCCAAACTTCTGCCTTTTTTCATGCAAGAATTGGAAGTGGGACTGCCTTGTTATTTGAAGAAGACAAAGAGCCTCTTTGACTGCTTGTAATTGCAGTTGTCACCCTCAGTTCCCAGGGCCTCCTTAAGAAGTCCCTTTATTATCGCCCACTAGCCTCATTTTCAACTGCTGTTTCTATGGCAACAGTTGCCTCCTTGGCAACTGGTGTCTCCAGAATATACAGGCTTTGGAAAGTTATTCACTCTTTTTCTTCCAATGGCTTAAAAGCTTCCCAGAAGGATTTTGAAATAATCTATTCCGAAGGCTTTTAGTCATCCAAAGATGAAGAGGAAAGTTGCAAAGAAAGGACCGTGCATGCATGATGTAGTGACGGTAGTGACAGAAAGACGAAATGCTAGCTCTTCAAGTTTTTCCTCATCATCACAATTCAAACACTGCCTTCTTTTTTCTTCTCTGCCCCCTCTTTCTTAATCACCCTCTTCTTCCGTTTCTTCCTCTTCTGTCGCTCTTCTAATTCATCCCCTCCTCTTCTATTCTTATTTTCTCACCTTTTTCTTTTTCTCTTTTGCTTTTGCTTGAAGTTCCATCTCCTTTTCCTTTTACTGTGCCTTCTCTTGTTTTTGCATGTTCTCCTGTTTCTTCTTCTCCATTCTCCTCTTTTTCTCTTCTTTCTCTTCTTTCTCTTCTTTATCTTCTTTCTCTTCTTTCTCTTCTTTCTCTTCTTTCTCTTCTTTCTCTTCTTGCTCTTCTTGCTCTTCTTTCTCTTCTTGCTCTTCTTTCTCTTCTTGCTCTTCTTGCTCTTCTTTCTCTTCTTGCTCTTCTTTCTCTTCTTGCTCTTCTTTCTCTTCTTTCTCTTCTTTCTCTTCTTTCTCTTCTTGCTCTTCTTGCTCTTCTTGCTCTTCTTTCTCTTCTTGCTCTTCTTTCTCTTCTTTCTCTTCTTTCTCTTCTTTCTCTTCTTTCTCTTCTTTCTCTTCTTCTCCTTCCTCTTCTCTTCTTTCTCTTCTTTCTCTTCTTTCTCTTCATCCTGTTTGGTTTCCCCCTCTTTCGGCTTCTCACACCTTCTCCTCTCTCTGCTTCTCTTCTTGCTCCTCTTTTGTTGTATCTTTTCCATATTCTCCACTTTCTGTTTTTACTCCTTTCTGTATGTGTTAGGTAGTGTTCATCTTTCTGTCTGGTGTGAGCAGTGTAGGCCCACACATGATCCCAGGCAAAATGCAACTAGATGCCTCAACAGCACAGTCACTGAGTCTTCTATTTGAAATGCCTGTTTTGACGAATGACCATTCTCTGCAGAAAAGAAACAAAAGCTCAAATTGATCCACTTTCACATTTATAACTTAAGAACCCCGAATACCTGAACAATATGCTTTGTAGATCTACATACAATGCCATAATTTTTTCTTTACCAGTACCATGCTTGGTTGGTTGCTCATATGCTGTTTTCTATAAAGCTAAAAACAAGACTCTTCTCCCACTCTGTCTGGCTGTCTTTTCTTTCTCTCCTCTTTCTTTTCTTTCTCTCTTTTCTTATCTCCTCTTTCTTCTTTTCTGCCTTTTCTCATTTTCTCCATAATACCTGCTCTGGGGAATGTCACCATGGCAACGACTACAACAATGAGCATTGTCCTGGGAGCAAGGTTGCACTGGCCAGCCAATTGTTCAAGTCACATGACAGTTGCCCTGGTGGCAATCTGGTTACCATGGTAATTGCATCACTCACAAATTTTGTGCTCCTGGCTTCCTGGTGTGTGAAAGATGTAGCTATGTGGAAGAGATGAGGGTGTCTTTACTGTTTTGTTGGTGTAGTATAAATCATCATTATTTTTAGGTGATTAAGCTGGTAATTATTTTATTTTATATATTTTTGCTGAGGTTGATGTGTGTTGTTTGCCACAATGAATGTTTGTAAGTCAACATCATACAGGTGACAAGCGTCAGAGCTGGAATCAAACCCAGGACCCGGCGAATGGTTACCCACAACACTAAAAACTGAGCTAACCTACTTCCCTCTACAATGTTAGCCAGCTCAACATCTTTAATGCAGATCCCTTATCTGTTTGAAGTTTCTCAACCAGAAGTTATTGGCATATCCCATCACCTCCATGCTACTAGATGTTATTGCCCTCAATGAACTGTCCTGCAACTCTCAGATGCTATCACCAGCCCTCTCCATCACTTTTATTGATCACACACTTCTTGTGACTGCCTTAAGTCTACTCATTTCTAGTTCTGTGATGTTTGATTTTGGACAAACACATATATTTATAAAGGTACCTTCAACGACCACTCTTCTCATAAGGAACCACCCTGAAATATGCAACCTCTCACTCACCACACTGATTGTCTCAACCTGAACTGATACGGGAGTAATGGAACTTCTTCTTTTCGCAAATGTTTTTAACTAATTCCCTTATGAAGAATTTGTGGTCCCTTATAGACTGGAGACATTTTAGTTCCTTATGGAGATATTATAGACCTTGTAGAGACATTTTTGTCCCTTAAGGAGACATTTTAGATCTCGGCGAAACATTTTAGCACTTTGTTGAGCCATTTTAGTCTTGCTGAGACATTTTCATCCTTGATAGAGACATTATAGTCCCATATAGATAACAATTTAGTCCCTCATGGAACATTTAGTCTCTTATGGAGACGTTTTAGACATTTGGGAAGCATTTTAGTCCCATATGGAGACATTTGTTTCCTCAATTAAGGGGACTTACTCATGAGCCAGATTGCCCACTTATATATATAATTATCAGGGAGACCCGGAGACATTTTAATTTTAGTCTTTACTGAAACATTTTCAAAGTCTCTAAGGAAAACATCATAAATTTAAATGCATTTCAAGCCCATATGGATACTTTGACATTGTATGTTTGTGTCAAGCACAATAGATTTTTCAATTTCCAGTACAAAGTCACACTTTATGACTCAGCTATCAACATCCTGGACAAGTAAATCCTGGCAACACACTTTGAGCTATAAATCATACCGCAGCAAAGAATGCCCAATTGCCGTCCAAAGTTCTACTTTACGGTAAAATTCAGTTACTAATTAAATCTACTTGGAAGACATGCTGAGTTTACTGTGTAATAAAAGACTAATATAGTCTATCAAAATAGAATAACTTATAAAATAGGCCTATATAAATAGTTATTTAGTTGAATCAACTTGGATAATATATGATGATTCATAAATACGTAGATGATCCAGATAGATAGATAAATAGATAGCCTGAGAGGAAATTCATTTTAACGACAAGAAATATATATTCGATTTATCCTTTGCAAAGGAAATACTACTTCCTCCATAATGTCAAACTGACTGCAGCACCTGGCTTTTAATATAAAAAATGTTTATGACATCAAAGACTTAGAATATGTTGAGAAAACAGGTGCAGACGCAGTTATGAATATTTCATCGAAATTTAAATGCCAAGTTCTGTACAGCGCTCTGCTTTGCTTTATATATTCTCTTTAAATACTCAAATAAAAATTTGGTCTTGTTATGTGGAGGCAGGAGTAGGCAACATGGTATTAGAGAATTATACAGTGCTGCTCATAAGTAAGTGAAAGTAATTTACATAGTTTGGCATGAGATGTTTTAGTCCTGATGTCCCTTCTGGAGATATTTTCAGTTCTATGGAAACATTTGAGCCCTTATGAATATGTTATACGTAGTCAAGATTTCAGACATTTTCGGTCCTTATTGAGACATTTTAGACCATTATGGGGACATTATGTTCCTCCGTGGCCTAATGGTTAAGAGTGCTAGTTTGTGCAACCACTGGCTCTGAGGGCGTGGGTTCGAATCCCAACCCGGAACTCAATTTAGTCCGAGCCCATGGGACATTAAATTAAGTTGGGTTGTATCCAGTGTTCTCTGCTGGGGCAACTGAAAGACCCTGGGCATCCCTGAATGAATAGGGTATGTGCCAGACTCCCAGTCTTCTCATCAATCATCATCATACGGCGATCACCAACAATGGAGGGTGCTACGGCATGGGAACCTTGGGCAATGTTCCTGTATCCTCTGCCCATGGGCGCTGCACTGCAGCTGCCCTGAGCTGTATCATAGGTGGAAGGCTCACCACAAATTTCATGTGCCGCATGTTGGTTCATGACCAAGAAATTTAAATCAAATCAAATTTTCTTCATGGAGATTTTTTATTTTTTTCGTGAAAACAAGTTGTCATTTCAAATACAAATTTTCAGAGACCTCTGGATGAATGGTGCCAGATGAATTACTTAATTATTTACCTGGACACACAATGAAATAAAGATGAGTAGAATGAGAGGAAGAAGAAAGACGCATACTAAGCTATAGGGTTATAATACTGGGGAAATTCTACATTTGTTTTAGGATTTATCTGGAAACATCTGACCCCTCAATGCAAGTCCTTATGGAGATATCAAAGTCGTTGTGGAGACATTTTTGTCCATATGGAGACATTTTCGTCCTAATGGAGACATAATAGCATTTGATGTCAGGGTGACAAAATGAGCCTAATGTATTGCCTACTTAGTATCAAAATATTTAACCTTTAGTGATACATTTTATTCCTTTGCAGACTTCTCAGTCTCTCATGAAGATATTATGAATACATTTCAAGCCCTCATTGAGATTGATACATCATTTTCTAAAATAGAAACTGTTGACTGCATTGAAGCATCTATCTATAGTATAGCTATTGATAACTCTCTCTCGCCCTCGCAGGCGGTGTCAAGCACAATAGATATTTCAATTTCCATTACAAACTCGTACTTTATGACTCAGCTATCAACATCCTGGACAAGTAAATCCTGGCAACACACTTTGTGCTATAAATTATGTCGCAGCGAAGCAATCTGCAGTTGCCAACCAAGTTCCACCTTGGTCATATATCAATTATTTTATAGTAATTAATTTAATATGCATGCGAGATTTCTTATTGTTACAGTAATAGAACACTATAAATATTTTCTTTGATTAGAATTGCTTTGTATGAAATTGTATCGATTAATAGCCCGATGATATCTGATGATTAATATAGACATAAATAGATAGATAGATAGATAGATAGATAGATAGATAGATAGATAGTGTGAGAGGAAATGAATTTTTACGACGCCAAGAAATATTCTATATGTGAGCCCATTGGACATAAAAATATTCTATTAATCCTCTCCTGAGGAAATACCTAACTTCCTCCATAATGTCAAACTGACTCAAGCACCTGGCTTTTAATATTGAATTTTATGACATCAAAGGCTTAGAATATGTAGAGAAAACAGGTGCAGGCTCAGTTATGAATATTTCATCGAAATTTAAATGCCACCGTACAACGCTCTGCTTTGCTTTATATATTCTCTATAATTATTTATAAATGAGGTCTTGTTATGTGGAGGCAGGAGTAGGCAGCATGGTATTAGATAATTATACAGTGCTGCTTATAAGTGAAAGCACCATGGTTTGGCTTGAGATGTTTTAGTCCTTCTGGAGATACATTCAGTTCTATGGAAACTATTAAGCCCTTATGGATATATATTTTTTAGACATTTTTGGTCCTTTTTTAAGACATTTTAGTCCATTATGAGGATATTTTCTTCATGGAGATTTTTAAGTCCTTATGCATGGCAACATTTTCAGTTCTTTGGAGACATTTTAGTCCCTTTTGGAAACAGTCTACTCCCTCATGGAGACATAATAGCATTTTATGTCAGGATGACAAAATAAGCCTAATTTATTGCATACTTAGCATAACAAGAATCCATGGATTCAATGCCTGAAGGGCGGCTTGTGTCAAGTTGAATTTATGTCAGGTATGATGAGGGTTATAGGAGTTTAGTTGTTGCCACCAAGGTGATTGTGAAAACTAAACTAACACCACAGATCACCCTATAGCTAAAGCCTAAAGAAAGGTATGCGTACAACAAGAAAGGATACAGTTTTATACCGGTATAACAAAAAGGACAACATAGGAGATTTTGGCAGCCATCTTGTATTTTTCAACATGGACCTGATCCATACCCACAGGCCAATAATACCTGTACCAAATTTGATAACTTCAAGAGAAATATTGAGTTCACAGTGGTCAGTTGAAGAATGGCGGCCATTTTGTAGTGACCATTTTGACTGCAATCTTGGATTTCTTGACATGTTTCCGATCCCTACCCACAGGCCAATACCTGTGCCAATTTTAACTACTCTATGCAAAATATCCAGGTCACAGTGGGCAGTTCAAGAATGAAGAAAGATAGCAGCCAAAACGGCCACCACAATATGGCCAGTTGGCCACCATCTTGGATTTATTGACATGTTCATAACTCTAAGCAAAATATTAAGGTCACAACGGGCAGTTCAAGAATGAAGAAAGATGGCTGTCAAAATGGCTGCTGTCTTGGATTTCTTGGATGGATGGATGGATGGATGAGTGGGGCTTTACGTCCTGTATTTATGCACTTGGTAGGCTACATAGGACAGGAGGAGGACACGGCAATGAGGCGAAGGATGATTGAAACAGCCGTCCAACATAGGCCCAGGTGACCCGGCAAGAGCTGGATTCGAACCCAGGACCCAGCGATTGGCAGTTCAGTATGCTACCATTAGACCAACCCTCCCCCAGGATTTCTTGGCATGTTCCCAATCCATACCCACAGGCCAATATATGTACCAAATTTCATAACTTTAAGGGAAATATTAAGGTCACAGTGGGCAGATCAAGAATGGCGGCCATTTTGTGGCAGTTATTTTGGCAGCCATCTTGGATTTCTTCACATTTTCCTGACCCATACCCAAAGGCTAATGCCTATACCAAATTCCATAACTCTTAAGTGAAATATTAAGGTCACAAATGGACAGTCACACAAACCTTAACTGCGAAAATGGCGCTAAATTTTTTGTTTCCACACTTTTCCATCAGTTTCAATCATCCAGCAGTCCTGCCTACAGCAAGCGTCATGGAGACGCTCTGTTATGGGTGATGACGTCATGGTCATGTGATCACTGCAGTAGCGTCGTGGCCCCCAAGTGGAGAAAATAATAATAGTGTTTTGGCTAATAAAACCCATTTTAGTTGCAATTTTGTCCAAATATGTGTAGGAATATAACAGTGCATGTGCCCTGATGGGCTTTTCTAGTATCCTATATTTGCCTTTTCATACTTGATGATTCACATCCTTTACCTGCAATGTTACCAGGCCAAGTCAGTGAATGAGTCACATCACTCACCAAATGAGGTCAAAATGACCACTCATTTATAACAAGTGGTCACATCAGTTTATGTCCTCAAACAGACAAATGCCATCACCCTTACTTCTCTGGCTGTAACATTGTGTCCATTCACATTTGTGAGAGGCCACAGTTGGGGTTATATATTTGCAGCACTATTCATAACTATCTATTTTATCTATTTATCTATTTTATCTATTTATCTGTCTTCTTTCTTTCTGTCTATAGACCTTATCTATTCTATTGGATATATTTATCATTTCACTTCACATTGTTAATTTGTCATAGCATTTTACACAAAGTGCATGTCTTGAGGACTCTTGAAAAGCAGTTTACTTAGACAGTCAAAATACTTCATTCCGTCATAAGATTGACACATGTACTGCTTTCCCTCAGTGAAGAATATATAAGAACCAGTAACACAATGCCACATGGTTGTTCTATTTTATAAAGGAATATAATTCATGTAGCCACATGAATTATGCCAATTAAAATACCAGTGGCCACAAGCAACACTCTGCTTTCTGAACAGGATTACTTCAGATCAGTTCTTCATTCTTGTTAATTGGCATCAAGACAAACACCTACCTTTCTGTCTGACCAGAGACATGGGCAATCCAAGATCAAGATGCATGGCACTTTAATTGGTAAGCTAATGGCAATTAAGCCTAACACTCGGGGTGTCATTATATGTGGCACTGGCTTTCATTGCAAGATTGCAATTAGTTGGGGGTTTAATTGCCAGACAAAGCCAGTGACACTTCCAAGTGCTTCTGATGGTTTTGACAAGCTGCAATGGATGATATTTGGGGCATTGCCTATGTCTTAAAGCACGGAAAACGGCGGCGGCGGTCGGCTAATAAATTAAATGGAGTTGTAGAATTTCTTTAGTCCAGAAAGGCATCATTCAGAGCGGCAGTTTCGTGTAACAAGAGATCAATAAACCATGGCCTAATTATACACAAAGCAAGGAAGTGTATTTGTGCATGAAAAAGACAGTAACACAGCCTCCCTCATTGGTGTCTAGCACCCAACTGAAGTCCTCCTCAGTCGAAAGCCCATGAAAGTTGGGAATTCCCTGACGTCATTTTTTGTGCTGACCAATTAGAAAGCAACTTTTAACGAAAAAAGCAACGTCTGGGAAAATCATTATTCTGTCATTACACGGTATTTTGCAGCCTGATCCTCCTGTGGCGTCCACCTTAAATGATAAACCTGCACTCCAACACGCAACATATGCCCCTGTGGCCTGTGTTCACTGACTGATGCTGTGTGCCTGTCCCCAAAAATGGCAAATTTCTCATTTTAACTCTAAAGCCTGGAGGGGATTCCCCCTTCAGGCAAAAATGGTTAAGCTTTTATATTGAGACATTTTAGTCTTATTGCAGACTTTTCAGTCTCTTATGAAGACATTATGAAAGCATTTCAAGCCCTAATTGAGATTGATAATCATTCTCTAAAATAGGAACTGCTGACTGCATTGAAGCATCTATTGATAACTCTCTCTCACCCCTACAGGGAGTGCCAAGCACAATAGATTTTTCAATTTCCATTACAAACTCGTACTTTATGACTCAGCTATCAACATCCTGGACAAGTAAATCTTGGCAACTAATTTTGAGCTATAAATAATGCCACAGCGGAGAATGCTGAAGTTGCCAAGTTACCAACCAAGTTCCATTTTTGGTCATTTGTCACTTATTTTAGTAACTAATTAAATATACCTGGGAGAGAGATGTTTTTCTGTTACAGTAATAGAACACTATAAATATTTTCTTTGAATAGAATTGCTTTGTATCATAATAGCCTTCATAGCCATATAGTTGGATCAAATTCGATGATTAATATAGTCACATAGAGAGATAGAGAGATAGATAGATAGATAGATAGATAGATAGATAGATAGATAGATAGATAGATAGATTAGATAGATAGATAGGCAGTATACTATTTGCCTGCTCTTAATATCTAATACTATATTGCCTACTTCACTACTCCACATAACAAGACCTCATTTATAAATAAGTAAAGAGAATATAAAGCAAAACAGAGCATTCTACGCTGGCATTTAAATTTCAATGAAATATTCATAACTGTGTCTGCACCTGTTTTCTTAACATATACTAAGCCTTTGATAGTTTTGATGTCATATGAATTTTCTATATTAAAAGCCAGGTGCTGCAGTCAGTTTGACATTGCGGAGGAAGTTAGGTATTTCCTTTACAAAGATTTAATCAAACGTTTGACGTTGTCATCGAAACACATTATCTCCCAGGCTGGTCTATATATATATCTTTGTATCTATCTCACCGAAGATTTATTGACTTTTAAAATGACAGTCAGATTATTATAACATCAATCATCAGGCTCTATGCGAATATTGTGCTGATATATAGTTAATTCAATTTGGTTCAGTTCTATTTTGAGGACAACAAGAACGACAAAAGCTACTGGATTTGGTATGCCAGATAATAGTGACAAAAACTTATCAACGAGCATTCATAATAAATTGTGTTTAAACATTACAAAATAGGGAAACTGGGAAAGTGTATGTTTATTTCAGCTATGGAAATGGAAAATCTGTGTCCGGGGCCTTTTGTTGGTGCGGCAGCGGCACGCCATTCCAAACTTTTAGAGGGAAAACATTCCGCCAACAGAGTATAGAACTTTGTGGTGAAAATACTTAAGAGGACTGAAAAAGTGAACATGATAATTGCAATTTCATCACAGCTCCCCCCAAGTTTTTGATCAAGGGAATTCAATTCAGCTCCCTAAACCTCCCGGCCCAATTTACATCACTTGTTTATATGTCAATCTTGCTAGAACTGTGTGTATATTTAAAAATACCAGCAGATGCAAGTATACCCTACGTCCTAGGATCCATACCAGTGGAGGTATGGTGTACTCAAGCTTTTCACAAATACAACCACCAAGGTCACAAAAGTAGGTCAAGGTCACTTATGTCGGAACTTGTTTGAGGTCTTACTATGATACACAATCCAATTTAGTTTGGTGATCATAGGATCAATACAGATAGAGTTATCTCTTACATAAGGATGGTGGACACCAAACAGACAGACAGATAGACAGACAGACGCCGCTGCCCTCTGCAATATCCGGGACATGTGAACATGGCCGAGGGTAAAAGTAAGGCCAGAAATAATTGATTTTTGTCTTCTTGGATCGACCGACCAAACAAATATTCTGTTGACAAAATGCTTTACACACAATTCATTGAATGACCTAATAAGAATTAAGATAGCAGCCTCTTCTTTTTTTTGTCCTATAGTCTGACCTTGTCTTGCAAAAGTTTTTTAAAGGTGGCTCGATACTCATGAACTTTCCAAGATAGGATTTCTCAAAAAGAGTTTAAAATGATCCAAAATATAGTTTATAGCAAGGATATATAAAAGAAAGTGGTCGCTACCAGCCTTTCCTTCAAAATATTTGTGGTTATGTAAATGAAAGTCAGTCCACGCAAACCTGAAAAACTCAATTTTTAGATTAATTTCTTTACTGTGAAGTTTTCCCTGCTATTCAGTGGCCATTCATCCTATGTTATTAAATGAAGCATGGAATAAAAGAGGACAGTTTAATGGAAAAGCTGATTAAAATTCCAGAAAGATATATTTAGTTTAAAGAACTTTTCTATGGGTTCGGAACAAAAGTTTAGATTTTGAAAATGTATATATATATATTTTTATTAATCATAGTGCAAAAAAAAAGACTAGATAGAATTTTCTATTTGTTTGTCGTCTGTTTCCAAATTAATTGAGGAACAATAAAATGATATTGACAAGGCTTCCAACGGGCCTGGAAATTGATATAAAAATTAATATATATATAACAGAGTCACTTTTCAGAAATTAGACATGCTTGCTAAAAAACGCTTTTAGAAATTTTCTACTTGAGCCAGAAAGCTGAAATTATTTTGGCAAACAGTACACTTCATGGCGAATCCAATGCTGCAAACGAGAAGTTTCTAGCCCTAATAGAAGTGACGCAAATGGAAAACAAAGTGGCCGTAGCATGGAATTCTTAAAATTAAGAAAAGACCCTGAAGCAGTGTCAGTGGAGCTGTGCTGTAATGGTGACGTTACGATAGATAGGGCCTGCCTGGCTGCGCGTGAATGTGCGCTAACTACCACTTTGCATGAGTAGCGAGCCACCTTAAGAGTATACATTTATGACTTTTCTTTCCTGTTTCAGAAACAAGAATTTCCCTGGGACAGCAAGACACAAGGATTGGTGCTTGGGTCGTTCTTCTATGGATATATCATCTCACAGATCCCTGGAGGTATGTAATAACTATGTATAATATTATATTGTCAAAAAACATTCATTGTTTTTTTTGGCCAGACATAATAAAATTTTAGCTTCTCGGATTGACTGAACCAGCAGATTTTCTGCTGATGAAAAGAAAACCAAGCTTACCCATGATTTTTAAGTAATTGGCAAATTAAAGTTGAGATTACCGACCTCAGAAAAAGATCCGAGAAGCTATAAATCAATTATAGCTGGCCTTAAGGAGTTTGAAGTCTGACACTTCAGAATTATTGTTGGATTGGGTTTGTTTGCAACTAGACTAGACTATATGCAGTGATTTGGACTAAAATTAGCAGAATGCTGGAGGTCTAGAAAATTTAGAATATGTTGAGTGATTTATTAATGTAGTTGCGGCTAGAAAAATAAGGCACAGTGTCTACTCATGCTTATTTTGTTGCTACTCTTGCTAGTACCAAGGCACTCTATTGAGCTGCTTGAGCAGTTTACTACCAGAAACTCTGTGAAGCACAATAGAAGCTATATAAGCATACAAATGCACATATTATATGAAAAAAATATGGAAAAGAAATATTATCAGAAACAAATTAATTAGAGAGAATGTATGGGATTTATAGTTTAGAAAAAAGTTATAAATTTGGGTTTTTGTTATATTAGCCAAAGCTATAGGTCTGCATTTGCTAAAGAAAAGCTTTAGACAACAGTGTGATTTATTAACTAGTCTCCCCAGTATCTGTGTATTAGTTGCGGCTAGAAAAATAAAGCACAGTGTCTACTCATGCCATGTTGTTGCTACAACTGCTGATAACAAGGGCATACAGGGTGAGATTGAAAGAATACACTCTATTGAGCTGCTTGAGCAGTTTACTACCAGAAACTCTGTGAAGCACAATAGAAGCATGTATATAAGCATACACACATATATATATATGGAAAAATATGGAAAACAAATATTATCAGACACAAACTAATTAGAGAGAATGTAGTGGACTTTTGTTTAGAAAAAAGTAATTTGGACGCAGATGTTAGATTAGCCAATGCTTTAGGACAGTATAGGTTCGTATCTGCTAAAGAAAAGGTTTAGAAAACGGTGTGATTTATTAACTAGTTTTCCCTTTACCGTGTACTACGTGTAGTATAGTTGCGGCTAGAAAAATAAAGCAGTGTCTTTTCATGCATTGTTGTTGTTATACTTGCTGATAACAAGGGTATGCAGGGTGAGATTGAAAGAATATAAATGCGTATTAAGTTCTCTGTTGAGCAATATCAAGTTTACTTCAAAGAATAGAAGCACGCATACTGTCACATAGCTACAGGTCCGTAGGCTGGGCTGAATCCTAGACACAGACTGATCCGGATAGATGGATATGGTAAGTGCAGCCCTCTAAGACCAGTTCAGTTCTTGGCGCTCATGAGGGTTGATTGATGAGATGGGAGAGAGAGCATTTGTATATAATGAGCTCACTTTTTTTACCATTGAACAAGATATTAAACCTTTTGGCATAATTTTCACAAATTCCTACCATAACTCTTAACGCATTGACACTGGGTGCCAGTAACTTAATATCATCTGCGTATCCAAATGCGCCAGCATAAACATCACCCATATAACATCCAACATTACTGTTCTTTAACTCGTTAAGTAGTTGGGGCTACAAAAATAAAGCACAGTGTCTTCTCATGCAATGTTGTTGCTACAACTGCTGGTAACAATGGCATACATGGCAAGATTGAAAGAAATATAATTATATGTACTCTATTGAGCAGTATCAAGTTTACTTCTACAAACTCTGTGAAGCACAATCGAACCACATATATGTATAAGGAAATATCATGAGTAACAAGTCAAATTAATAATATTTGTAGAAGAAAAGTTTTATACAACAGTCTGATTTATTAACTAGTCTTCCAAGTATCTGTGTAGTAGTTGCGGCACAAAAAATAAAGCACAGTGTCTTCTCATGCAATGTTGTTGCTACAACTGCTGATAACAAGGGCATACATGGCGAGATTGAAAGAATAAACTCTGTTGAGCAGTACTAATTTCACAATGACAAATTCTGTTTTGTCAAGCATGAAAAGGCAGACATAATTTATCTTTAGCTTCTCGAATCTTCTCGATGCGCTATAAGTTATTCTAGGGTCGGTCGGTAGGACAAAAAAAGGTATAATCTCAATTTTCTATAATGTCAATCTAATAGAAATTGTGGTGAGCTGAATATTTTTGTGTGTAGGTAGAAAATCTGTTGGGTCGGACAATCTGAGCAGCTAAGAATTACTTATGTCATGCCTTCTGTCTTTGGTTGATTACAACTAGTTGTGTAGGAAAACACAAAAACATGAGGGCACAAATCAATAGAGATTTAAAATTTTCCGCATATTTCGACTTGTGCAGGATGGATGGCCGGATACTTCGGAGGCAAGTACATGTTCGGAGGGGGTGTGCTCGGAACAGCTCTTCTAACAATTATCACTCCCCCCATTGCAAGGCACAGCGTCTATCTTCTGGTGGCCATCCGAGTTTTTGAAGGTTTACTGGAGGTAAGTTATTTTAACATTTTTTAATATAATTCAGAATGAGAGAGAACATTATGTTTAGTCGTCTCCTGATCAAGAACAATACATTAAATTTTGACTTCTTATCATAGAACTTAAATTTTGACTTCTTAGCATAGAACTTGATTTCTAAGAATATTGCCAGAAAGAAAAATAAAAATTTTAATCATAATGAAAATGTGTTTTTTTTCACCAAATTTTTTTTTTCACAAAAATATTATAGGCCTTATGAAAATTTTATTTTTTTTCACAAAAATATTTCACCATTTATAGGCCTATATTGTAAAAAGATTTTCATTATAAACAAAGGAATTTGTAACCAAAATATTTTTTTCATTTGTGGTGCTATTAAATATGTTTTCGACTTTTCGTAAATTTCCTTCATTTAAGATTTTTGTTTTAAGTTGATGTTAATCATGTTCAGTATAAATACATAAAAAATTTATAGTTTTCTCCTTAATATAAGAAACAATGATTTATTTTTAAATGATTGTTTCCCAATTTTTACAATATATGTCTGTAAAAGCACACCTTTCTTGCACACAATTAAGTTATTGAAATGAATTGCACTGCACAAGTGTCTACCATTTGGTTTTTATGTGTGTTTATTCTTGTTTATGTGTTAATTTTAAAATATGTTTGTAAAATATAAAGTATGTTGTTTTCTATTGATTTTAGCATGCATTATACCTTGTCATTTGTTGCTTGTCATTGTCCATCAAGATTTCAAGAAGGTAAAAATTTACAAATCAAAATATTCTTCAGTTGGTGGTGGTGTTACATTTCCAAATATGGTCTTTTAATCTGGGAATTCAGGGATTTGGTTCATGAGGAAGAAAAATGAATTAAAAATTCCAAATTCTAAATAGTTATGTCGACTTAATGAATGCTTGAATTTTTCATTGTGTTGTTCCTTATGAATTTAAAAAGTCATTCTTCCTATCCTCATCTCTTTTGGTAAATTCTTTTTTAATTTCTTTAATCATTTACGTACATGTTTTAAGATGTATCAGACAAATACAGAGTAAATTCTTTTATGGGTCCTTTATATTCTTATACGATATATATGCTGAAAATATATATTATAGGCTAAAGTTCTCATTATATACATGCAAGATGATGTCTCATTACAGGGCGTGACATATCCCTCGATACATGCTATTTGGGCGAAGTGGGCACCACCATTAGAAAGAAGTCGACTGGCTACCATCGCTTTTTCAGGTTGGCATTTTTTAAATCAACAATTCTATTTCTCAATTAAAGAAATGAAATGATCAATAATCAATTCAGTTCAGGTATGCTTAATTAGAAATATTTCAAAGCTGGATTATCATCCTCAGTTATGGTGACAGCTTTTTGTGCTACATAAAAATAAATGTGTTATCTAAAAAATGACACAATCTTTAAGATTGAATCTTGTAGATTTCTAAAAACTTGGTAAATCTCAAAATTAAAATTACAAACTATATCTCAAGGTCCTGTGTATGTGTGATGTGTGTGTTATAGATATTACTTCACAAGGAATCTGGCTGAAAATTCCTTTAACTGTCCAGGAGCCAATTAATATTTCATTAATTTATTTTCTTTGCTCCTACTTTCAGGCTCCTATGTTGGGACAGTGATAGCCCTCCCTCTCTGTGGGTTAATAGCAGACACTATAGGCTGGCCGTGGGTTTTCTATATATTTGGTGAGTATGTCAATTAAAAAAATTTATAATTATTATATCAAGACTCATGACTGGCAAGGACATGCCTGGGCAGAGTGCACTGTCCATAACTACTGACATTACTATCATTCTACCTATTTTGAGGGTCTAAAGATTGCGAGTCTGCATAATAGAACAATCTTTATTTAAAGTTGGACTGGTAAGACAATATGGTCAAACAACAATCACATAATCGATTTTTAGTTTCTCAGATCTTCTCGAGGCACTTCTACTATGGTTGGTAGGACAAAAAAGCAGCTGTAATGTCAATTTTTTATTTTGTCAATTAATAAAAGTTGTGGCAAAGTTTTTTTTTTCATAGGCAGAAATCTGTTGAGTACGTAGGTTGATTCAAGAAAAGTTAACATACAGGAATGTAATTCCATTTTGTATGACGTCAAGGAGCTATTAATATAAGCTAAGTAATTGTAAAGTCTGACATGAGAATTAAGAGATCTATATTACTTTGCTTGTGGTATTTTTAGCATTAATCTCTAATCCCCCCCCACAGGTGGATAAATGCTAGATATATGTACACAAGTAGTCCAGAAGATCAAAATTTCCAAGATACTTCTGCATCGTTGCGGTTGGAATCATGTAGCAAACTTTTGCATGTGGTCTGGTTGTCACTAGTGCTGATAACCAGGTCATACCATCTGAGCTTGAACGTGTCAAGATAATGGATAATTCAACTTATCAATAGGTCTACCTTTGTTTAAAGACTGTTCATTGCAAAAGAAGTATTCTCACATTATAGAAGAAAACGGGTTATTTAATCTATAGATCAAAGTCATAACACATAAGTATTCTATTGCTTGTAATAAATTTATAAATTTTCCTTTTTATAAAATGTGAGATTTTGGCATTTGATTTTTTTCAATTTATTTGTAAAACCAGATTCTTTATTTGTGTCGTTCAACTTGTGTTTTTCCTCTGAACAGGCATCATAGGCGTATTGTGGTACTTGGCCTGGGTGTATTTTGTGACGGAGGGACCGGCAGACCACCCAACCGTGTCTCAGGAAGAACTGGAATTTATTCAACATAGCATTGGCTTCACTCAGGAACAGGCTAAGGTAGGAAAAGTTGGACAATTTAACAAGAAGTAAATCATTTACATCATTTTCCAAATCATAGGGCATTGTGATTGTGACATGTATAGAGGTGTATTTACTATATAGGGGGGGGGTCATTGGAGATACGAAACTCCGCATGTTATGCACCCTACCCTACCCTCAAGCCATTTCTAGATACACTACTGGACATTGGTGTATGCCTTTGATAATGATGGTATAAAATTACCGCTTCCTGACAGCAGATTTTAGACCACCCATTGTACATTTATTCTCTTTAGAATTGAACTTGATTTCTATGTATATACTGGTATTTCTTACTTTTTAGTTTTTGGTATTTCATTAAGGTTCTGTCTACCTATTTGTTTTAACTGAGAAAATGTCATTCTGCCCTAATTATCTATAGCTAATCAATCCATCAAGTGATTCAAGTCGACCACTTTTACTGCTGGAAAAAAAAAGAGTTATTTCTTTCTGTTTCCAGGGTAACGTGGCTCCATGGAAGGAAATCCTTCTATCAGTTCCGGTCTGGGCCATCGTCATGGCGCATTTCACAGAGAACTGGGGATTCTACACTCTGCTGACAGAACTGCCGACGTTCCTCAAGGAAGTCTTTCACTATAACTTATACAAGGTGAGCGTCAGACAAAAAATTACAAGATAAGATAAGAATCTTTATTACAAATCATTGACGACAATAAAACATGTTCCGCAAGCTGAGAAGCTTCAACTTGCAGAATGAAATAATAGAAACAGGATGAGTGGCCTACATATGCAGATTTGATTCAAGAAACTATATTTTGGATATAAAGCTATGTAATCTTAATATTGACCTTTTGAAGTTCATTTGTGGGTTGATTTCATAGTGCTAATAAAAAAGACCATTGTGTTGAAAAATCAGCCACAAAATTGTGGATATTCTATTAATGTTGTAAAAAGAATTGTTGATCTCTAAACATTTTGCAACGATATTGTCATGTGTCCTACTAACATCCAGCACCTTAGATGATTCAGATGAAAACTGCAACCTTTAGCCAAGGGCCAAGGTGTTAGGGTGCTTCACACAGCTGGGATCAGAGAGGGAGTGCCCAGGGTAGTGTGCTATTTATAGACACACAGCACTGCAGTGCCACACCAAGCCCCTGGTGAGAACTCTACATGATGTATGATTGATAGTATGTTGCTTCCATTTCAGACTGGAATTGTTGCTGCTATTCCCTACTTGATCATGGCCATAGTGGTGCAAGTGGGAGGTCATTTGGCCGATCTGATGAGACGACATGGAGTGCTATCCACCACCAATACTAGGAAGGTGTTCACATGTGCTGGTAAGTCATCAGAACTTTACATAAGGGGACCATCATTTAATATCCGGGGGGGGGGGGAGGGCTTGGAGTTTTTTTATAAATGATTAATTTCTTGCTCAGTTTTGGTGAAATAAATAAATTATTCTTAGGCTGTCTTGAAATGAATCATTTCTGGTGGGGGTTTTTCTTAACGAGGTGTTGCCTGATTAAGGAACTGCAAGCCTCCTCCTGATCATTAAATGGTCACCCTTAATAACAATCCAGAAATACACCTTTCCTAGTGTTCCTGATATATTTTTGCATACGTTCACAAATGTTTCCAAACATTCACAAATGTTTCCAAACATTCACAAATGTTCACAGATGTTCCCAAATGTGTCCAAATGTTTCAGAAAATTCCCCGCGACAATGGATGGATGTTTCCAAATATTTGGGCCATTCTCAAATTTCAGGACAACGGGTATAGGAAAATTGTCCTGTAACGGAGGGGACAATGTGGTAACGGAGGGGAATTTTGATGTAAAAAACCAACTGTAGGAACAGCAACAATAGGAAAAATGATAAAAGATTGATGTAACTATTATTTTCAGAAGTACTTCATCTCATATCAGTAGATTTTTTGGTCCAAATGTCGATTTCTTGCTCATGATCTGGTAACGGAGTGGACGGTAACGGACGGGAACAATTTTTTGCTTTTCGCTCATTACTGCTTTTTATTTTGGAGATTAGACAAAATAATTGCAGAATATTAAAACCTGCCACCCTCAGCAACATATACGTGAAATCGCTCTGTAAAATTATCATTGGTAAGCTTGGAAATGAAGGAAACGGAGGGGACATTTTAGTGGGACCAAAAACATTTTTTATGAACATTATGTCATAATTTATTGAATACATGTTTTATGAAGTCTGCAAGGCAGTGGTACTATGGCGCACATGCGTCTGATGATATTCAGTGAAAATAGCTCATAAAAAACAATAACGAACAGAGCCATGGCAAGTAACGGAGGGGACAAAAAAATTGACATAAATTAGTGACACGACTATTGTATCAATTTAATCAATGAAATTATACACACAAAAAATTGAATATGAACTAAATATAAATTCAAGTCTATATTCCCATGAATCGTGCAAAGAAGCTTTGAAAATAATGGTATATTAGGAGGAAAATGAACACTTGATTTTGTCATGTCAGGTCCAGTGACAGGGAAAAACCATTGATTTTGCACGGATTTCTGGACATAATGCATTAAAAAAAGTCTAATGAATGACTTTTTGCTCCAAATGCAGTGGTTCTAAGTAGAAATATGAATAACAGATGCAGAGTGACGCTTCAGATATTTATCGCATTCATATTAATGTCAGGGAGCTAGAGTGACGCAAATTGTCCCGAAATTTGAGAATGACCCATTTCTGAATTCTGAAATCTGAATGTTCCCAAATATAACCTTCCCAAATATTCCAAACTTTCACAAATGTTTCCAAACATTTTTAAACATTCAGTCATTCACAAATGTTACAGATATTCATAAGTTGTTCTTAAATGTTCCCTATAATGTTTCCAAACATTTTAAAGTGGCTGCTAATAATAAATATTCAGAATGTTTTCAAAATATTTCCAGACTGTCATAGATGTTTCAAAAAACTTCCAAATTTTTGAAAATATTGCTGAACATTCCCAAATGTTTCAACACTTTCACAATGTTTTTGAATATTTCCAGATATTCACAAATTTTCTAAACATTCTCAAATGTTTGCATAAATTCATAAAGATAGATATCTCTTACCTTTTCAGCATTCCTTGCCCAAATGATCTTCATGCTGGGAACGGCTTACACCAAGAACGCCAGTGCGGCCGTAGTCTGCCTGTCCGTAGCTGTGGGAGTGGGAGGGTTCGCTTGGGCTGGCTTTAGTGTCAACCATCTGGATCTGGCACCCCAGGTAAATATTTGACATTTCTATCTATTTTACTTCTGAAAAATATAAGGTTTATAGTAATGAGGGCCAGGCTGTGTAGTGGAATTATTCAGAACTTGGTACAATGGTTAAATGAACAGCTGTTTGGAAGATGTAGCACATAAGGCATTGTTTAATCTGCCAAATCAGGAATTTCTCTTGAAAAAAAAAACAACAACAAAAAAACATCAGCTGAATTTGTTATGTGTACACTGTAGTGCGGTAATGTGGACCAAAAGTTAGGCCATATTCGAAACTAAAGTTAGGCCATATTCAAACTAAAAATTAGGCCTATTCAAAACAATGAATATAATCAGTTTGCTGTTCACTAAAAGCCTGTATAGGCTTAGCCTGTTACTTTACTGCAAATATCAATTTGACACAAAGTTCATACTTACTCACCGTCTTTTTCCCTTTCAGCATGCTGGTCTCCTGATGGGTATTTCCAACACGTTTGCCACCATCCCTGGAATCGTCAGTCCTTCTCTCACTGGTGCTATTGTTACTCATGGGGTTTGTAAATTTTTATTTATTGCTAAATTATAAAAATTTTTACAACTGATTTGTCCTTTTCAAAAAATTATTTATACAACAATGCGAAGTTCTATCAATTAGGAGATATGTTACTGTTCTTTGCAACATCGTTATGTTAAGATCAGATTTTTCAACCTCGATAAACTTCAGCTGTCGGGAAACAACAGACTAAACTAACAAATAACGGCATATCTAATATATTTCACGATATAAATCATAGTGTGGTTGTTGAATAGAGCCATTCAAGGCACTAATGAAATTATTTAAGCCAACTTGATCAAAAAGTTCTAATCTGCGCAGTTTACTGGAAAAGGAGCTGTATAAATTTCTATTATTATTACACATAATTAATATCTCAAGAACTTCTGTATTTCAGACCATTGAAGAATGGAGGATCATATTCTACATCGCTGCAGGGGTATACGTCCTGGGGGCATTGATCTACGGCATTTTTGCATCTGGGGATAAACAGAAATGGGCTGAAATTCCAAACGGATACCAACCACATGTAGATGATAGGGCGGAGGCTGATTAAAAATAACAAATTAGTAGAAATGAATAAATATTATGGTGGAAATTAGACAAGAGAATGTTGCAAAATTTAGTGAAACATCAGGATATATCACAATGATCAATGGCACCTTTATGAAGTGCCAAATTTAGTTTAATACCAAATATTACCATGTGTTATGATAACAAATTAGACCGGCAATACCAGCTATTGTTTTAATAATAACAATTGAGTTAATTGACATGTCCAGTGTCATCATAAGTAATGACATGAACATCTGGGAAGTCAAATGTGATTTAGGCCTAAACACCGTCAAATGTGACTTATGCCAACCCACCCTGTAATAACCTGGTCAATTAAAAATCAAATCACTTTGGTAAGAATTACAACAATACAAAGTTGGGTTATGAACCAGTAAATGAAATCACAGTGACACCTTTTGTAAATGTTCCAAACAAAATTATAACATGTTGAATTTGGGTGATTTCAAAGATTTGAATTACTGCTTTTCTGCTTCTGTGGACAACATAAGGTGGCTCCCTCTGTGTGGTGGCTCCCCCTGAATTATTTGTGACAAAACGTTATTTGAAGATGTTTAACAGTAATAAAAATATATATATTAAAAGTATGCCAATTTACATTTTAAAATTTTTGTCATATACATACAGTGCATATTTGCCAATTGTTAAGAGTGTGTACCCGTGAGTATAATATTTGAAAGCTTATAAATGATCAATGGTTGTTCAGCTGAAACTCAGCACATACCATAAATGGCCGGGGTAAAGTTTGCGATCTGGAGGAAAGTTGGAAACCTATTTTAACCCACTTAATGGTAGAAATGCCAACTTTCCTCACTGACACAGGTAGAAACTTTGCCAAAGAAACCTGTGTCAGTGAGGAAAGTTGTAATTTCTTCCATTAAGTGGGTTAAAATAGCTTGCCAACCAGTGTTGGGAGTCGAGGCCAGGACATCCAAGACCGAGACTGAGGCATGAGCATCCGAGACCGAGACCAAGACCGAGGCATTGCCCTCCGAGACCGAGACCGAGGTATGAGCATCCGAGACCAAGACTGAGACCGAGGCCGGCTCGAAAAAAAGAAAGTTGACTGCCAAACTATTTTAGCTTGGTATATTATCGGCATTGAGCTTACGAAAAGGCTATAACAGTGCAATTAAAGATTCACTCAATGACTCAAGTAAAACTCTGAAATGAAGACAATAAGGGGGCAACCATTACATATTTAAAGAACAGGGCATGGAACTCATCTCACTGCAAATACTGCAAATTTTTTTTTAGGGAAACAGCGACAGATTAGATTTGTTTTGAGTGTCTGACAACCTCAATTATGTTTAATTATCTACTTCTAAATCAAAAATTTTAGACTGAGATAGCCATCCACCAGAAATTCATTTCAAGACTTTTGGGAAAGAATTAATTAACCTTTCACCATGACTGGAAAAAAATTGGTTAGTTTTTAAAAACATTCTGAGGCAGCTTATTACTTTCATTTCGGGCTTCACTATAACTGCTTTAAAAATTACACTTTCTAGATATATGTAGATAGATACTCTGCATTGCTGGGCTCCAATTTATTAGGCAGTGGCATATTGTGTTATATCAAAGTTATTTGGAATATTTTTTGAGGCACGGATGAGATTCTGTCACAAATTTTGTCCCAGTCCATTTTTTTTGCGTTGTGTTTTAAGCCAGACACTCTGGTGTGTGAAGTTAATGATCAGGTACTAACGCATCTTGCATCACATGTAAACAAAATCTTCAAAACTTCAAATGGTCATAAATATGGTCGAAATTTTACAAGAAATAATGTTCAACTCAATTAATGAAGGAAAATAAAAATTCAAAAATATTCAAATACTGTTGGTCAATTTATAATTTCATAGCTATCACAAAAAATGGCATCGCTTATAACTTGGCACTCGGCATAAAATAGGCCTAGATATAGACAAGCAGAAAATGATTCTATCAGATTCTAATATATAGGATAATAGGTTCCTCATATTAAATAAACTGACAGATAATTATACTTAGCCGACAGGAAAATTTTGTTTGACTGTTCCAGCAAAACTGTACTTTATTAATTTCGCTGGCCTCGGACGTGCCTCGGACAAATATCCGAGACCAGAAGGCCCGAGACCGAGTCCAAGGCCAAGGATTGGTCATCCGAGACCGAGGCCGAGGCCATCAAAAGTGGCCCCTCCAACACTCTTGCCAACTTTCCCCCGGATCGCAAACTTTACTCCATCCTACAGTAATGTACGTATGTGTTCATGTATATATCATTGTGAAGAACTAAACTATCATGGATGTCTGCTAAGAGTTATTTTAAATGTCTGATTAGAATCAAACTGCAATCTGTGAAAACTGCATAATATTGAATTAGTAAATATGTTGTTTATTGTTGGTTAATGTCTATATCGTCTAGTCATTTTGATCTTTTCTTTGTTGAATTGATGAATATTCTCTATTTTGATTTATTGTTGTAGGATTTCATTTTATCTTTTTTAAATCAAAGTTAAATTTTCACATTATCAATTGTTATTATTCTGTGATTTAACAAGATTGCATTTGTAAGTTTTATCATCTAATTTATTTCTACCTGCAGAAGTCCCAGCCCTCCAAACCTTCCCACCGTAATGACAAGTATTTAGCTCTTTTATTTAGCATTATCTTGAAGTCTAGTCCATCAGTTTATTAATTTAGCCATTTAGACAGGCCTCTATTGAAAATTCTTGATAGCTCTTGTATTTTGATTTTACTTGATTTGTTACACAAAGCCTCTCAAATTTTTGTTAGCCTCTCAAATTTTTGTTAATTTGACTTTGCCTGTAATATATTTTCCAACTGTTCAAATAATATTTATGATAAATGTTGTTATATTTGCATCTATTTTACTATTTAGTAATTTTACATATTTACAAATGAGTGATATATTTAGATATCTATATTTGTTGTGAGAATTTCAAACAATGTTGTCAATGTCTATATATATATTATATTCTTATATCAGATATCTGTATACACTGGTTGATGTTACCAATTGTTTAAAATAACTAATACATAGTGCATACATGTGTATTAACCTCATAGTGACAACCCTACAGCATCTGATAAGTTCAATTACTTATTGACACCTTTAGATATCTATTGTAAATTGCCAAATAATTATAATGTGATGTTGTGAAACAAGATAAATAAATTATGATATACAATGTTGACAAAATGTATTTTATCATTTAATGTAGTTGTAGAATTTTATTTCCACAGAGGATTAGTTTTGTGTTACCTGGCGGTGAAGGCATTGGATGGCAAAAAACACTTTACCTCGCTCAATACTTAAATTTAAATTTTATTTAGCCCCGTACATTATACATGTATGTTTTAAAGTGATTCAAAACTAATTTTCATAAAATGAAGTGTTAAATTTAAAGGACCGACTGCAGGCTGCAGCTGAATTGCTGTAACCACAGGTCCAAGCAGTGGCGTAACTAGGGGTCGCAAATGGGGGGCACCTGGGGGGGCACGCGATTCTTTTGGGGGGCACCCATAGTACTAATTGTATATTTTAGCCAAGGTTGAAAAGTTCATATGGGGGGGCACCTGGGGGGGCACAGATCCAATATGGGGGGGCACGTGCCCCCCGTGCCCCCAATAGGGACGCCACTGGGTCCAAGATGACATGGCATTGCTGTTGTTCTGTTCTATTATTAGGGACCGACCAGACTAGGGGGGCTATGGCTTTTACCCCCAGGACAAACTTTTTTATTTCGTACGCGACGTGTCGACGAACAATTTTTTTAGCATGCGGACGTGCGACAAACTATTTTATTGCAATTTCAACATTATGGTAGCCTATAGCTACACGTGGAAACAAACTTTCTTTTTCTTTTTCAAGCGCTGAACAAACTTTTTTTTTCAGTTTCAGTGTCAACTGTCAAGTGGGAAACAAACTATTTTTTTCACCAAATGTCCATAGCCCCCCCCCCCAGTCAGGAGAGACTCAGAAGACGTCACTGCTTGCCCCCCCCCAATTAAAGATCATCTGGTCGGCCCCTTAGCATGATACGATTAAGGAATAAGGAGTAAAGTCTAAAGATAAAGATAAAACTGAAGGGTGACCACTGACCAGCTCAAGGTTCTTCACTTCAAGTTGTCAACTTGTCATGTTCACTGATCTAATTCATCCACATCCATTCATTCAAACTATCCATTTATGACCTTCACCTTACAGTCAAAGCAAATTGACTCGCAGGAGACAGAACAATGCACTAAAAAGCTTACCGCAACTATCGCCAAACTTATGGAGCACGTGTTATCTGATTTCAATGAGGTCACTAGATCAGCAGAGCAGGGCTCAGTATCCATCCCACCTTTCCTTGTGCAATTGCTGCGTCAATGACGCAGCACGTTCTGGAGACCTTAATATTGGGCGCAGCACATTCTAACTGGCACCAATGTTTCAGAAATTTAATTTCCTACATTTTGAGCTAAGTTTCGGCTCTGTACGACCATTCCTTCTATGTTAAAAGTGCGTCTGAAGCACTCGAGGTTGATGTCCGAAGGTTTGTTTACCTGTTATGTTTCCTTTCATTTCTCCATAAATCGGGCTAATAAAAATATTTCAAGTATCCAACATGTTTTCTAAAGACAAAAGGTAGATGCTTGTATTTTTTTAGATTTTTTAAAGCCACAAATCGCCCCAAAACCATGTCCTAAAGATTATGTTATTTTACCCAAGCAAAGATGGCGTTGGCCCAGACCTGTGTTTCCAGACCTATCAGGTCACTGACCTTTTGATGACGTCATTTCAGCGACAGGTGACGTCACGTGGCAAGTGTGTTTGGTCACGTGGGTCGTGGGCATGGTGACGTCATCACAATCAGCTGGAAATGACTGCTGCACATGTCGTTTATAAAGTTTTGTAATTATGTGGTTCAGTGGAGATGCTGAACATACATTTCGACATACAGGTGACTGTAGTATTCCTGATCGTCTGTCTACAAGCCAAAGAACTCGATGACACCATCCAGAGCTGTGGGAAGTATGCTGATAGGTCTCTGAGCAAAGGCTCTGGCTTTTATGAAGCATTTGAATCCAAGTTTGGTAGAGAAAGTGCCCAAAATGTGGTCCAATTCATTCACAGCTTCAAGGATGTATTTGAACAATTCTATGACAGTGACACCGGTGTGGAACAGAGTGCTATCAAAGCCTTTAAAATTTATAAGGACATCGAATTCTTGAAAAAGATTTGGAGGTTATTGTTCAGCGTCACAAATATCATGAACGGTGAAATGTCTTTTTCATCTTTTGCTGCCAAATGTGGAGAAATGTACAAAAAACACTGGAGTCGAAAAAAGTACATTGGATATAATGCATTCTTGGAATCTGCTATTCATGATCTACTTATTTTAGACTTCAGAGACCTTCCCGCGAAAAGACAGCGACACGTTACTGTAAGTATTGTCTATTCAGTGGGTATCCACTATCCAGCTGCCGCAATCCTTGCCCCCCCCCCTATCAGGCCCTGAGGATTGATTATAGGCCTATAAATTGGCAATTCTTAATTTATTTACATTTTCCGGAGCCATACGGCCCATACATCCACTAGTGATGGGAATCGTTTCAACATCGATTATCGGATGACCCTTCCGATTCGATAATCTATTTCGATTATTTTTCTCACTGAGAAATTATCTCAATCTTGACAATTATTGCACTATAACAAAGCTAAATAAGTCACAAGCCGTACTGATATAATTCTTCTTGTGTTAATAATATACCGGTATATCTTCAAGAGCTTTAAAATGATGGGTGGTAGCTCTCTGTGGAGTTAATAGTCTTCATACAAATAGGAGAAGACAAAAATAAATTTTGCATTGTTGCAAAAATATGAAATTGATGTTGACATTGGCGATGATTATCAGCGATATTTTCGTCGATCACTACAACACTAGTACTAGGCTAGTAGACCTTAGCCCTGGGACCCATGCGTAATCCTGAGATTTTGATATGCTATCAGGAGAACTGAGCTAGATTGAGCAATTTTCAATCAATCTTTACAAAATTTGGAATTCTGTTTCTCAAGATATTTTGCTTGTGACGGCACTACCTTTGAAAGTGATTCTTCCAATTTGAATATCAAGAAGTCCATAAAAAAGTAACCAAAATTCATCAATCTGATGGAGATCACACTGGTGACGTCATCAGACTCTCCTATGACGTCACAAGATGTTTTCTGTGACATCATGATCACAGTCAAAAATTGACCAATCAGACAACGTCATTTCTTCAATGCATAAAGAAAAAAATCATTTCTTTAGATTCACAGGATAATGGCTAAAATATTTTTACATCTAGAGAAATAGAAATAGGTGCCGTCCGTGGGAAATTCTGTCTAGTTTTAGATGGTATAATTGAAATTAACTAACTCAACATATTTTCTGAGATATCTCAATTCTCCTGTCTTTGAAATCTCGTGATTTCCCGATGGGAGGATTCATGACCCCTGTCCCAGGGGTCCAGGGCTAAGTAGACCTATGGAGTATGGAATGTTATATGGGCAGAGATTATTCGACACTTTGACCTACTTTTTAATGTTGCAGAAATAGGGATTTTGAGAACTTAATACAAGAGGCTGTTTCAGTTCCTAAATAATATTGCATTGTATTAATCTAATTGGATATTATATTTTTTTTTCAGCTATTTTGCGAGCGGAATTTCGAAAGACCATTAAATATATTTCCTGCTGTCAGCACCTTGTATAATCGTGAAAATGATGATTATGTGAAGGAGCTCTTCAAAGAGATTTTCGAGAACCAAACGGACGCCCTGTATTGTTCCGTGGCGATTGCTTACGATGCTCTGAGGGCCTGCGCTCTTACTCCTGTATGGAAGACCCTGAAAGGTCAATGTACGGAGTCCATGTATGAAAAGAAAGCACTTTCACTCCCCAGAGATCAAAGATCAACTGATGATGATGATGAACCTAACGATAAACCTCAGGACATCGTTGAACGTAGTAGTGTCAAGGAAAAGTTTTTTTGCCACAAAAGAACACTTTTCGTCATTGGTTTGAACTTTATACTGTTGGTGGTGGATGTAATGCTATTGTTGTATTTGTACTTCCGACGCAGACAGCTTATGCAAAGTAAACCTCACACCCATAAACGTAAAAAAAAGTGTCCAAAACACTCATGAGAACTTTCGATCAAGAGAGAAAATAAGGCGTATTGTTTAACCATTTCTCAATTCCTGAAGATGACAATTTGAGACTGTACAATGTGAAAGCAATGAAAGTTCAAAAGGTCGACAGATTCCTTTGAGGGAAAAGGTATTGTTCAAGGCAGCATTTGGTGTATATTATGTCTATTTTTGAGGCTGTTTGTTGGGTGCAGAGCTCTTGCTCTCTGGATGTATGGACTTGAGTAATAATCATTGTAAAATACAAACATTATTTTTATCAATCTGGGCTTCCTGTGACACTTTTAAACCCCAGAATATGGGAATAAATTTAGGAAATAATTTATTTACTTTCTTAATCTTATCCTGAAACAAATAATATGTTTCATTGTCTATGATGTAAATGTAGCACTGTTCTTTTTGTTTTTAAAAAAGGAGAAAAATATTGAAATTTGTTCTCCGAAATAAACGTCAATTTGTTTTTCAAATTGACAAATGTTGTACATATATAGAGATCCTATATAAAAGAGTTATTTAACTTTTTGAATCATGTTGTTCATTGTTGGAATGTCTATTAGTAATAAATTAAAGTTCTAACGATGCCGTTTCCATCTTTGGTTTTTCATATAAATCCAGTTAATAACTTTGGAGTAGCAGTGGTCGGATGATACATCCCATTTTGATATTGAGTGAACTTTCATTTTTGCCAAATGCAACCTCTGCAAAATTTACGACCAAAAGGTCAAAGCAACATTGCCGCACAGTCTCACAAAACAGGAGCTATCACACAAAATTGCAATATTATAAAGTTATGAAGTGAAACCTTCATAATAAGCAATAAGAAAACAACTTCAGTGCCTTATCCAACAGGCCTCGATGGGTCTCTCTATCCTTTCTGCGTTTCAAAAACTACTCGGCTTATACATGTACAATTTTGTACATGTATAAGGAGAGTGTAACTAATTGAACTGTGGATAAAAAAAGCACCGTAAATTTATTTAAATAATAGATAGTTTATTCCCCATTGACTAACAAAGGCACAAAAAACATCCCCATTGCACAAATGTAACAAGCATCAACATATAACAATAACAAAATATACATAGTGAATATTAGAATTAGTTTGTTTGAAAATAAATTCAAGCAAAAACTAATATTAGGCCTAATATTCAGTTGGTTCGCCAGAGTCTTTTTTGTCTTCAGACAATTCAGAGGGAATTTGAGAATCACCACTATTTGTTTCTGAATCACTTGAAGTTTCAGCTGATTGTTCTTTTATTTGATCACTATTTGTCTCTGCCTCTGATTGGCCAAGATCAGCATCAGCTCCACCCACAATGGATGGGCCAGATTCTGATTGGCTAGTGATGTCAGGGTTAGAATCTTTCGGAGTCTCTGATTGGTTGGCACTACCGGTTGCTCCGCCTTCTCCTTGCTCTGATTGGCTGGCTGGGCTGGTAGCCTGCGCTTTCTCAGCAGGTGATTGGTCAGCCTTTTTTGGGTCACTTCCCTTCTTCGCTTGAGGCTCCTCCTCAGGTTTTTCAGGAACAAGGTGTTCTAGAATTTCTGTGACTTCTTTCACGTTAACGAGACCAACTTGGTTCTGAAATACAAAATTTACAAGTTTCCAGTACATTCATAAGCCGAAATAATAGGAACAAAGAACATATTCGAAGTACAGAAATCAAATTACTAATTTTTCAGTCATTGAATGGGCATGTCAAACTGCAATATTTTAGAATTTTCGCAACTTAACAGTTACATTAATCAATTGCTTTTAATCACAAATTTTTCCAATTAATAATTCTCAATAGAAAAAGTTCTATCTAGACAGTAAGAAAAAGTTCTATCTAATATCTATAGTGTACGCAGCAAGAAATACTCAATAAAATTTATTGATACTGCATTGACAGTTAAATAATATATATATAAATTGTACCTCGTACTATCTACTCACCATTTTGATAAAATCAACCAGTGCAATTCCTAACAACTGGGCCAGCTGGGCAGGGGGAAACAAGGACTGGAGACAACGGTTCAAATGAGGAACCAACTCCTTGTTGAAGGCGTGGCATAGCTGGCCAAATCTGTCCTTCTCTTGCAGGTTGAATGTTGTTTCTTCAGCTCTGAGAAAATAAATCAGACTATCCTTAGTGATTATTAGTGTGCGTCATAAAACTAGTATCTATAGGTGGTATGGGCACATAGGTCTAGGACTCTAAGTCAAATTTATATTACAAATATTAAAGAGAACTCCTGTAAATAATATTTTCAGAAAACAGTATACATCTATATATTTGATATTCAATTGAATTTCAATGCTTATTTTTGTATAGTTACAGAGCTTCAATGTGTAAAAAGTTAAGAAATCTTTAATATATCACTTTAAAAGCTGGACAAAATTCATTCCGCTGTTCATATCCAAGAAGGAAAACAACAGAAAACTGTTCATAGGCCTCAGCAAGAAAATTACAAGTTATTTCTGATTCTAATACATTCACTTCTAATCTACACCTTTAACTATAATGATCTAAAGTAGAATGATGAGGGATGAAATAAAGTCAGTAATTACCTGTGATACGCCAATATGATGTTTGCAGCAAACTCCAATGATTTCTGAGTTTGCGAGGCTACATCACACGCCAGAGAAATTGGAGCGCACAATCGCAGATCATTAAGGGCTGTTAGGAGCTGGTTGCAATATGCCGCAAGAGGTGGGAACTCCATTAACACTAGAGGGGGCTGCAGTCCTCCTGACCCCTGGTGGAAATTACAAGAGTTAAATTCAAATTAGCTGGAGTGTCATTATAAATTTATGGACGATGGATATGATGGATGGATGATTAGGGCTTTACATCCTGCATTTATAGCCTTTACATCCTGTATTCATGCACTTGGTAAGTCAATTGGGACAGTAGCGGACAGCAAGGAACCAATTTCATCATTTAAACAAAATAAAGACGACAAGGAAAGTTCACTCACCTGAGAAGCTAATTGGTAAGCACTGCTGGAAAACACGGAGGGCGTTCCTAAAAGGGTGAACGACTGCATTGCTTCGTCAAACCTGAAATGAAGTACAAAGATTGCCATGAATTCATCGGACAAAGCTGTTGAACTGTTAAGTGCTGTCCATCACTTCAAAATTACGAACAGACCAGAGTGTGCTTCTGTATTCACAACTTGGCGGCTAGTAGTAAATGCTGTAATCTGATTGGAAGAGAGATTTTCCAAAAATAATTCAGACACTCCTATCTGGCAAGACTATAAAGCATCATCTCATATATCCAGAAATTCCAATTCCACTTACCTATGATTGGTTTCTTGTATAGCAGCAATAAATGCCGTTAATGCTGTCCTCTGGAATATCGGGGCTAGCAGCCCTCGGAAATCGGCCCCAACTCGGCTGAAGGATAAGCCAAAATACATGCACTGGCCAAGGACTGAATCCAGTCGACTTCCAACTCCTTTATTCAGGTCGTCTTCCAAGGTTTGCAAGAATTTTGAAACCTGAAACAAAGATTTTGTTCTCTTGCAATGTTCTGATACTGAACTAGGCCTAACAGAATGACTTAATTAGGGATGCACCAGTCTGATTCCTGATATATCAATAATATCATCATGGCCGCACCGACATGGAAAAGCATCATTGGCATCGTAATGGCATCAGTATCAGGGAAAAACCTGTAACAGCATCAGAAGTGAAAAACTGGTATCGCTGCAATTCTGGTGTGCTCCCACACCTGGCGTTATATTTATGTACCTTATTTTATATATTCATTCAGATAATAGATTGATAGATAGCCCTCCAATAATGGCAATTATTGGTCTTCCTCTATAGACAGTACCTATAGAGGAAGACCAATCTATCAGATACAATCACTCACTTTGAATAAAAGTAAAAATAAATTAATCTGATTAGATTCCTACAACAACGTAAATCGAGTCTAGTTAATACCCAGACACGTTTTTTGTCTCTTCAGACACATTCTTAAAACTTGTTGACGGTTGTGAGTTCTCCTCACCTTCTGCACGACCCAGCCGTGAAAGAGAGCGGCCTCGTTTGTTCCTTCATCCTTGGGACTCGTCAGTAAGGGATCATCGTCCGAGAAAATAGCCCGATATTGCGTGATGATGTCAAACAGGTGCACTCTGCTCACTTCTATCGTCTTTGTGATGTGGTAATAGGCTGAAAGAAAAGGATCAGGACAACTTAGTGACATGTCAATATTTTTCTACTGCCATGAGTGCCATGGACAAACTTACCGGTAATCAGGAAAATTCTATAATTTAAAATAATCTATGTATCCAATAAGCCTGTTAAACTCTCCCTGTAATAAGTTAGACCACACATATTTGGCTTTCTGCTTCTCTGATCGACCGACCCAATCGATTTTCTGCCTACAGAAAATTCTTTTTCATCAAATTAACATACAGACCTATATTTTTTATGTCCTGGGAACCGACCCCAGAAAAAGTGCCTCAAGAAATAGTGAGAAGCAAAAGATCAATTATATCCGGCCTTAATGAAGTAATGTTGTCATCTTAACTGTTTGCGAGCATTAATTCTATTAAGACTTAAATTTTCCCAAGGATAAGTCCCGACTGTGCTTTTTTGATCCTCAGAGATACAAATCATTCAGCTGGAAATGGTATTTTAAAAATATCCATTTCAGATAACGAAGAGGTTACATTTCAACTTACGATCATCGCTTGGAATTGCATCCAACACAGACTTGAACCAGGTGTCTCTCGCTTGCAAGAACTTGATTCTTAGTTCGGCCTCGGTGAAAACGTCCATCCTGCGGAGATAGCCTATGACCCTGAGGCATGCAGGGAGTTGCAGATTGGTCCGCAGTTGAGCGATGAGTTGGTTTAGCATCAGCTGCGTACAGGCTTTCACTTCATTGACAATGTTCTGAAACAAAAAATTTTAAAATTCACAGATGGATGGATGATTGGGGATTTATATCCTGTATTTATGCACTCTAGTCTACTGGGACAGGACGACACAGCAATGAGCAGAAGAACTATTGGAACTGCTTTATCCAATATAGGTCCAGGACTTCAGCTAGCTGGCCCGGTCAGAGCTCTGGAATAGAACCTGAGACTGAGCCCCAGGAAATCCAGAGCACTGTCAACTGAGTCATTTTCTTCCAGATTTTGGCAGAAAATAATATTGCAGTTTTGGTACCAAATGCTCCTTTAATTATATCTTTTGCTTATTTGTCAAACAAACCTCCATTTAGGATTATATTAAGATACATTCCCTCTGGAGTATAGATCAAATACTGCTTGATTAAATTAGGACTTAAAAAATTTTTCAGACTACTCACAAGAACAACGGGAATATTGGAATGTTTCTTCTCCATCCTTTTAACGTGAGCCACCAATTCAAGCGCTTCCTCATAGTAGCCATTTCTGACACAGGTGTCCATCAATTGCGGCATTTCCAAGATCTCTAACAATTGTGTGTACCTTTGGAGGGTAGAGTTGTTCTGCCTTCGACTGGAAATTAGAAACATTTACTTTAATTTACCCTAGCATAGCATGGCCTATTAAGAAGCTTTATTGGTATATTCAACAAATTTAACCCATCTTGAATAACATTTGCTAGTGATTTTTCATTTACATTTATCTGAGGTGGCATAAGTGCAATGTTTTATCTGATGTTTCTGATATTCCAAGCAGTTATTCTTTTACAAGGAAAATAAGTTTTTAAATATTAATTGTATAATGCTTTAAAATAGAGTATAGAAGTTGCAACTCATTGTCTCATACCTTGAATTAATTGTCTGTGCTGTTTTGTTAAACTCTGTACACTGATCTGACAAACGAGGAAGTTCATCCAGCATTTCTTTCAGGTTCTTTTCTATGATTTGGAACTGAAAAAAATTATGTTAGGCCAGGTAAATTAAGAATCAAATTGAAAATTAACTTTCAAAATATATTATAAATTATATTGGAAAACCACAAGAATTACCAATTGATGATAAATTCATAAGTTTTCTGATTGTAATTATAACTAGTAGACGTAACCGCGAGCGGTAACAAAACTTCACCTACTGTTGTACCAGTAACTCGAACAGACACAAGTAGATGAGCAAGTAAAAGGTACATGGAAAAGTACACAGGAATCATACATAATTACGTAACATGAATACAGACAAGAATACAAGAATGTTTCCTGTACATTGCAAGCATGCACAGAAAAACGAGTACATAAACCAGTATATAAACCAGTACATGAACCAGTGCATGAACCACACATGAACCAGTTCATGAACCAGTACATGAACCAGTACATGAACCAGTACATGAACCAGTACATGAACCAGTACATGAACCAATACATGAACCAGTACATGAACCAGTACATGAACCAGTGCATGAACCAGTACATGAACCAGTACAGTCCAACTCACAGAACACTGGCCTGTGTACTGATTGTCACTGATTGATTTACCTAGTTTCGTCTCGTTTTCGTGTGAATTCGTGACCCCCTGGTGTGATTTCATTGACCATGAACTCTTAATAGGCAGTAGTATAGCTACAAGTAGCTACTGTATATTCCATGTTGCATATTGGGTCCTTTAAGAGCACATGTGTTCAATCTCAGCCTCAGCCATTTATCAACTGTTAACCAGCTCCTGAGCTAGCCTCCTTGATTGCCTTTAAAAGGAACCATCTGGAAAAGAGGTGCCAGTTTTACCCCTTCCACAATGCAACTGGTAATCTGGTATAATGCTCATATTGCTAATATGTCTCTCTTTTTCTATCTATACATGTATCTATGTATCCAGGGGCGGCGCTAGTGTTGTCAGCACCCTAGGCAAGATAAAGGTATGCGCCCCTTTCAGCTGAGGGGGTCTGGGGGTCCACCCCCAGGAAATTTGAAATCCTAGATGCTCTGAGATGCATTCTGGAGCATTTGAAACTCAAATAACAGTGTCATGATCATTGTCTATTTTACATGTAAACACCCAACTTTCAAGTGTTATCATTAAAATATTACCAGTTGATAATATGTAAGCCCATATGTAATTGCTTATATTTTATCCTGTTCTTTTAGAGATACATTTCTATTTAAAATTAGGTACACGTTTATCCCATGCAGCTGTGTTGTTGTAAGTAAAGCCATGTGACTGGCCCATTAATCACAAGGACTACCCCAACCCCAAAAACACTTTGTAGATACACCATTGTGCCTATGAGTAATTCTAACCTAACCTTGTATGTAACTTGATGACAAGCTTCTGGGCTGCTATGGTACCCCTCTACCCCCCTTCTTCTGGTGTCAATTAAATACACTAGCTGTAACTGGAGTGATCATTATTTAATTGAATAAAATAGAAAAAAAATCATTGAGCACCTGATTTCATAATGCAATAACTGATAATAACACAAAATTGAAATAGAGTAACATTTTTAAGCTTGATCTTTCCCCGTACATTTTACCATTCTAATAAAAAAAAATGTTCACAAAACATGTAGCAGCCATAGGCGTCGGAGCAACATCTGACCTAGGGGGGCTGAACTGGCAGGTCGGCTGGATGGGGGGGGGGTTGGAGGGGGACAGGTTTTCATGAATCCTGATCGATTTCTCAAACGATTGCAAACAAAACCGACTCCATTCTTAATTTCACGAAGCAGACTTCTTTTATTACGTCATCAACGAAATTACAACAGATGGCGCTACCAACGCAAAATCACTCTGGTGCTGCCACCACGATTTGGAGATAAATCTACCACATACACCCCACCTTGGAGTTACTCAGTGTTACAACTCCAACACTTTCAATCAATGAGTCATTCTAAAGTTAAAATACACGAACTTTCTAACACATTTCGACAAAGATCTTAACCAAATAAAGTTTATGAACAATCTCAATATCAATTCAAAGTTCATTACAAGAAATCAGGTTCACTTTAACAATACGCATTTCAATAAGATGTGTAGTCCAATAAATGCGACTTCAAATAGTCCAATAATGTCGCTTCAATAGTCCATGAAATCAGTTGCTTCAAATGTTAAATCAATGGAAAGCAAACAGTCATTTAAATCATCAAATTTTGACATCAAAAATAAATCACATTATGAATCTTACAATCAGATCAAATTTTTGGAATACAGTCATTAAGTTCTAACTTTAACTCAAACTTCCGTGAAGACAAGGGGTCACAAACAAAGAACTATAAATCTAACCTATGGGGCTTCTTAACAATTCTACCACGTCTGGTAGTCTTAATTGTCTTATCATCCTTTGGCGGGTCTAAGATATCACCTTGTGGTGATGTAACACATTGTGGTGTCTCTTCATAATCAGTATTTGTGGGACTGGTGGGAAGTTCTAAATGTAAGTCATTAGACTTTGACTGTTGAGCCGAGGGCTCTTCAAGATAATGCACCAACTCTAAGTCATGAATTCTTTGAATGGGTCTTGTAAGAACTCCCTTGGATGTTTTGACATCCACTGCTCTAACATGTCCATCCTTACCAGGATGTAACATTTTGACAACGCCAATTGGCCATTCCAATCTCTTGACTCGCTCATCTCGAATCAGAACCACTGAACCTTCCTTCACACTATCTTTGGCTGGGGAACCTCTACAAGGGGGTAAGTTACGGACATATTCCTGTAACCAGATTGACCAAAAACGGTCGAGTTGACTCTGCTGTTTTGAATACTGGGACACAATTTCTCCAGCACTAGCACTAGAGGGCACAACTTCAGCAATTTCTGATTTCTGAAGGGGAGACCTACCCAAAAGGAAATGAGCAGGGGTAAGGGGGGCTCCAGAATTGAACTCATCACTGACAAATGTCAACGGCCTTGAGTTGACACAAGATTCAACTTCATGAAGGGTGGTCTCTAATTCAACCCTAGGCAAAGATTGGTTACCTAGAGACCTCTTCAAAGCTGACTTAACCACACCAACCAGTCTCTCCCACCATCCACCCCACCATGGGGCTCGGGGAGCTATGAATCTCCAATTAGGACCCTCCGGTCCATACAACTTCAGGAAAAGATCCTTAGCAGCATAAAAACCTTTCGCATTGTCTGACATAATAACTGCAGGCATTCCCCTCCTAGCTATGAATCTTCTCAAAGCCAGTACAGTGGTCTCACCAGAGAGAGAATCCACAAGTTCAAGATGTACAGCCCTGGTGGCTGCACATGTAATCAACAAGATGTAGAACTTCTTCCCAAATGTGTCACTACAATAAAGGGGACCACCATGATCTAGGCCACAAACGGAGAAAGGGGCTGACTGAGTAACTCTAGATTTGGGCAAAGGGGCCATCTCTTGTACCAAAGGAGGCGCATCAAGACGGCGACACGCAAAGCACTCCTTCCTGACTTTCTTACACATCCTTCTAACTCCAACAATCCAATAAGAATTCCGCAAACTAGTGACCATCAGATTCACTCCAGCATGTTTCAAGAGTCCATGCTGAAAACTGACCAACAATTCTCCTAAGTAACTCTTGGGAATCAAAATGGGTCTCCTTTCATCATATGAAAGTTCTGCAAAGTCTAATCTACTCTGAACTCTCAGTACTCCCTGTTCATCAATATGGGGAGACAACTTGAAGATAGAAGAAGACTTCTTAACTGGAAGTCCCTGCTCCAGAAGACCAATCTCTTCAGGGTAACTCTGTCTCTGAACTACTTTGATCAATTGTCTCTTGGCTACCTCTAACTCCTCAAAGGTCAAATCTGACATCTTCCTATCTGCCACTGCAGATCTGGCATTTTTCACAAATCTAAAAATCCATCCAAAGATTCTAATGCTCTTTGGCAAAGAGCCCCATCTCTGATATTGGATGGGTTCAACCTCAACTACGCTCACTAATGTCTCCGAGACCATTTCTCTGCACAACTCACTGTCATCAACAGTCTCTGTAAAATCCTCTGATTCTACAGCTACTCTAGAACACAACCACTCAGGACCATGTAACCACAACTGCGACTGTACTAATTCTGAAGCATCTAATCCTCTTGTAAGTAAGTCGGCCGGATTGTCCTTTCCAGAACAGTGATGCCACTGCGAAGGACTGCTCAACTCCTGAATGCTAGTCACCCGATTCGCCACGAATGGTTTCCAGCGAGAGGCAGATCCCTTGATCCAACCAAGTGCAACCATAGAATCGGTCCAGTAGTATACTGGCACCTTGTCATCAAAATGTAAAGCACTAGCAACAACCTTCAACAACTCTGCTGCCAATACTGCGGCCAACAACTCAAGACGAGGAATGGTCACTCTCTTGACCGGTGCTACTCTAGCCTTTGACAAGACCAACGAGGCAGTTCTACCACTCGGGGTTTCAGCAACAAGATATACACAGGCACCATAAGCTTTCTCAGCGGCATCTCCAAAGGAGTGTAACTCCACATGAAACACATCCTTCCAAGGACCACTTGTGTAGCACCGTGGAATAAGCCATTTCTTCAAACAAGCCAATCCATCGAGCCACTGCTGCACAACAGCCACCACCTCCTCTGGGACTTCATCATCCCATCCTATCCCTAATTTCCAGAGATCCTGAAACACACACTTCAAAGTAATGACCACTGGCGACACGAAACCCATGGGATCGAAAAAACGAGCAATCAAACTCAGTACCACTCTCTTGGTGATTCTCACACCAGGCTGTAAATCATAGCCTTCAAATGCGAAACAATCCTGTGCAGCTTTCCATCCCATCCCGAGGACCTTGACATAATCATTTGACTCAACCTTGTCAACACACAATGCTTTATTTGACTCCCACTTAGTCAACTTCATAGCTGCTTGATTCATGACATCAATAGCCTCAAACATCATCTGTTTGGCTTGGGCTTCATCATCTGCTCCTGTAAGCCAATCATCAACATATAAGTTCTCCTGTAACTCACTAACAGTTCTTGAGGCTTGGTACTTGTCAAGATGACACTTGATGGTGGCATTCAAGAGGAAGGGACTGCTACAGTTCCCAAAGGGCACACGCACAATACGCATCACTCGCAGCGTCCCATTCAAATTCCAAAGAAACCGGTGGACATCTTGATCCCTTTCCTGAACTGAAATCTGAAGAAAGGCCTTTTGCACATCCGCCACCACTGCAATCGGCCACCTCCGAAATCTCACTAGAATGTCTACCAAACTGGGAACTAAGTTGGGACCTTTTTCCAAGCAATCATTGAGTGAAACTCCATTTACACCCTTAACTGAAGCATCGAATACTGGACGTACCTTTGTAGAGCTACTGCTTTCCTTAACCACTGGCCTATGAGGCAGATAGAACACAGGACCCTGGACTGGTTCTAGATCTGAACCTACTACCTCTTCTATGACACCATTTCTCTCCATTTCTTTCAAAGCCTCATCATAACGCTCTCTAAGCGAAGGATCTTTATCAAGTCGTCTAGACAAAGACCTCAGCCTGCTACTAGCTATGTCATAATTGTCAACTAATTCAGCCTCTTTGTCTGACTTCCAAGGCAACGAAACCTGATATCTACCATCCTTCATTGTCAACTGACTCTGAAAATCCTCTAACAAATTCTGAGAAGAGGTCTCTTGCTTTGGATCATCAATCTCCCAAAACTTCCTGATCACCTTATCAGGAATATCACACAAACATAACAGCTGGTGAGACGTCAAACTTGTCCTTGCTCCCTCCGTCACTCCAGACAAGAACCATCCGAACAATGTCTCCTGAGCGACTAATCCTTCAGCAATAACTTGAATTCCAGGTTTCACTAATTTCCAATAGTGATCCAAACCAATCAAGATATCAACAGTAACTTCCCTGTCACACTCATAATCTCCTGCAAACACACAATCAAAAGGTAACAATACATCACTACGAATTGAACCTTGATAAATGGGCGTACAAATTGTGGGAATTTCAGCAGCCCTGACAGACGCGACCGTTCCATCGGAACATTTCAACCTCAAACTAAAGACATTTCGATTCTCACCCTTGCTTGCCCTTTCGACACCAAATGATGCAAAGGACAAAAACTCAGTACACACAAACTCAGGTCCGACCCTGTCAATGAACTCCCTCGAAACGTAACAGTGGTCAGCTCCAGTATCAAATAGGACATTTGCTGTGACCTGACCCTTTCTACTCATAACCTCCACTCTGGCAATTTGCATAATGACATTTTTCTTTTTCTTGACAGGGACATTCGACAGATTGACAATACTGCTTTGGGAGGTACCTCCCGACTTCACCTTTGACTCATTAGATCTGCTGGAGTTTGTACTCCTTGTTACACTCTCAACTCTAGTTACTTCTGACTTAACACCAGGTGGCGAAGTAGTTTTAGAACCCTTGTGACACAACAAGTAACAATGACCACCTCTACAAATGTTACAAACATTGGCACAAACATCAGCTCTATGCCCACTCTCTAAGCACCGAAAGCACAACCTCTTTGCTTTCACCTTTTCCCAACGTTCATCTACAGAAGCATTGAGCAAATCATAACATTTTACAGTCAAATGTGGACGGTCACAGATCGCACAAACTCCACTGAAGGACCGTGATGGGGCAGCTAACGCAGTAGCTGAAGGCTTCACATTTCGTTTCTCTTCCCTTTTTACAGTGTTAACACCATCAGACTTGTGACTGTCAGTTACATTTTTGAAGGCATTACATCTTTCTCGTGACTCTATCTCATCTGACAAAAAGTCTAACAGAAACTCAAGATCACTCTCCTTGCCAGAGCTTTCCCTGGCCCATTCCATACGGATACTGTTAGGAATACAAGATAACACAATGGGTGTCAAGATGACCCCGTACATTTCTCCATTGATTCCTAAATTGGCTAAGCTTCTAACATGGCTTACAAGCTGATCATACAACTTTCTCAGCTCACTAACACTCACTTGCTTGGCAAGTGGGGCTAATTGTAACAATTCTTGAATGTGTGAAAAGATTACTAGTTCTTCACGACCAAATCGCTTCTTTAGCAATTCCTTTGCAGCCTCATAGTTCGTTTCCGACAGAGCAAGGCCAGCGACAGCCCGCTTCGCATCACCTTCAAGAAGGGATCTCAAGTACGTGAACTTGTTGATCACAGCCATATTCGAATTGTCGATGATTGCCAAAAATTGTTCCCAAAATGTCGACCACATTAACACGTCTCCGTTGAACTTCGGTAGATCCAATTTCGGCAATCTGGCATTAATTCGAGTTTCTTCCCCTGAAGACTTGTTGCTTTCTGTGTCAGCATCTTCGCGGTCTTCGCGGTCTTTCTGTTCCATTTGGGCTAACACTCCGCATGCTTTGACCCATGGAATTCTTGCCTGTTCTCTGTAATCGGCAGCTTCATCAATTTCCGCAACCAGGTCTTTCTCATCAATCGTTCGCTCATATTCTTCTTGACTTTCATCTACTGACTTTAACCTTCTGTCAAAGTCAGCAATCGCATCCTGTAACGATAATTTATCCACCGGGTCTGTTGCAAGGACGCTCTCTACATGTTTCTTGGCTCTCGTCAACCAGCCTCTAGCTGAGGCACGCTTCCTCCCTGGATCTGTCATTTTTCTTCAAATGTAGGCCAATCTCAAGTGACAAACTTCAAGTCACACACACACAATTCACAATGAATTGCAAGGCAAATAAATCCAAAACTTCATGTACCGTAAGTGGGCCAGTCTTCGACAGGGGGGGTATTTTCGTCACCCCCCTCGTAGTTTTCCTTGTTTACATATTCAAGCATGCTCATTTTGACACCAACACTCATTAATATTCATGAGACATTACTTACGAAGTTCAGGACGTCCTCAGCACCTCAGCATGTGGTGTAACATGCTTCAAATCTCACTTTCTAGCACCCAGAGCAACTTCACTCTTTCAAAAAACGTCATTCTTAACTTCAAAGATAACTGGGCATCTTTGTTTTTGTCAGCTTACCAGTCAAGCAAAACCGGAAGTGGGGCACCGAAAGTAGGTCAACTTGTGTCTGCTGGCCAGTTTGAGGCACAAAGCCCATTTTGCAGTGATTGCACCCTATATCATCAGAGTTAGGAGGGGTGTCGAAAATAGACCCCAAAATAGATGAGTGGAGGGTATTTCCGACATAGGAACTTGTCTAGATAACAAAATAGCATTTTTGCTGGAGTTCTGTGAGCACTTCCAGGTGGCAGCATTTTGCAGGACTTGAAAGACATGCAGTGCTCCAAGTGGACAGTTTTGAACTCAAGTGACACCCTGGCATTCTTGAATCCCATAATTAAAGTAAAATTTTGTGCATGAAGTAGAATTTTGTAATTCAAAGAAGAATCCATGGGTTACAAGTGCTGAGCTAATTTGTTCAAATGATTATTGAACATAAGAAGCCTCTATTTTGTACATGTTTGTAAATGTAGCCCATACTATTTGTGTTGCTATGGTTAGGCCTATTAATTACTGCACAGCTCACCTCCAACTGACATAGGCCTTTGTCCACCACATATTAAATACTAAGCCTGGCAAGTTAATGATCTTTACCCTCCCCCCTTATCCTGCTCAATCAGCGACCAGGAGATAGAGTTAATTAATCCAAAAAGAGAAGTGCCAAGCTATCACAATGGTATCATCTCAAAAATTTTTATGCAAATTAAAAATTGGATCCATATCATTCTAGTTGTTCCCCTATGGCCTAATGGTTAGGAGCGCTTGTTTGTGCTTCCACTGGCTCCGAGGGCGTGTGTTCAAATCTCAACCCAGGGAACTCGCTTTAGTCGGATCACATGGGACATTAAATGGAGGCATGTTTCATCCAGTATTCTATACTTGGGCAACTGAAAGACCCTGGACATTCCTGAATTAATACTTGTTTGTCGTTACTGCTGAAGTCAAAAGCATAGACCCAGAAATGCTTGATCACATCATGAATGCTTTACTGTGTAGCATGGTGACATATTCAACCACTCATGAGTTTGTCCTTTTTACTTAAGCTGTAGTGTAACTGCTGTAATAGAATATATAGGCTACATGTGTGCCTGACTCCCAGTCTTCTCATCACACAGTGGTCACCAAAAAATTATGCCAATTGATGGCATGGGAACCTTGGGGAACGTTCCCTTCATCTCCACCCATGGACGCTGCTCTGTTGCTGCCCTGAGCCATCATGTTGAAGGCTCGAACAACCCAATTCCTCTGAAATCTGAAGTTGTGTTTGCCAGTTGTTCTACAGTCAACTAATTCCTTTGATGTGTTGCTGATTCCAGTTAGAGCCTTAGGTCTCACAAGAAATTGTAAAGTGACAACAAAATTATAATAATTATATAATATTTTGAGAACGAAATTGATACATTAAGCAAGGGGGCAACCATTTGATATGGGGGGAGTTGGGTTGGGATTTGCAACATGTATGCTTTTCTTTTATAAAAAATGCATCTAGTTCAGTTTCATTTCCTTCTAGCCTTCAAATAAATAATTTTATGGGGCGCATTTCTTAACAATCTATTGTGTGATTTACAAATAGACCTATTTTCCTCGCTACAGGTATCAGAAGACTCACCAGACACCGTACCAAGCACAGTGGATCCAGAAACTGTCGGACGGGGGGTTACAATGGAAATGTACTAAAAATATCGGGATTTTTTTTTTCATTAAAATCTACAGGCCCAAGGGGGGGTTTGAACCCTCTAAACCCCCCATCCCCTCCCCTCTGGATCGCTATTGCCAAGAGATGGAAACGGGGGAGGGGTATTGTGCCCTGCTGCATCTTCCCAAATGATCATTGGTGAAATTGAATTATCTTTAAAATGTTCAGTATTCTAGTCCTGGCATTATTATCATTTTCCCCCTTGCCATTTTTTGAAGTTTAAATTGGCGCACGCTTGTAGAGCCAGCCATGCAAGAGCTCACTTGACCAAAAATTTCCATTTCTGATACTGGCCAAAACTCCCTTGAACAGGAAGTATCTTAAACAGAAAATAGCAGGGCTTTGGAGTCGGAGTCGGGAGTCGGAGTCGTGGAGTCGGAGGTTTTTGGGTGGAATCGGAGTCGGACTTTGATTTTCAGGTGGAGTTGGAGTCGGAGTCGAAAATTAAAGTGGTGACTCCTGACTCCTAAAAATAATTAATATGATTTTACAAAAACACAATTACAAAAATGTGAAATGAGTCCCAAATTTTACATAAACTTCCTGAGCAAGTATTAATGCAAAAAATCCTATGAAAACTTTATAGAATGAATTTTTCTTCTCTGTTGACCATGTAATATTTATGTGCAATAATGCCGATAAGCAGAGTTGGGAGCCGGAGTCAAAATTTAGGAGGCCCATGGAGTCGGAGTCGCTTTTCAGAAAGCCAAAGGAGTTTAGGAGGCCCAAGGAGTTGGAGTCGCTTTCTAGAAAGCCAAAGGAGTCGGGAGTCGGAGTCGGATCACTTATTTCCCGACTCCAAATCCCTGGAAAATAGACATTGGAGAAAGGCCATATGGTTGTTCAGCAGGTGTTAAAATGATCAGAGATAAATGATGAATAGACAAACAGGACAACACACATTGGAAAAAATTAAGCTGAAGCCAAAAATGTGCTGATTCAATTTGAAAAGAGCGTTGTCATCCTTTGTCCTGAGAATATGTGGGGAATTGGTTACATGTAGCTCAGCGGTAGCATGCTGGGCTGCCAATCGCTGGGTCGTTTTTGAATCCTGCTCTTGCCCAGTCACATAGGACGGCAGTTTCAATCATCCTGCACCTAATTGTGGCATCCTCTCCCGTCCTAACTCCTAAGTAGCCTGAGTGAACCACCCTTCCCTATGAAATAACATTGGGCCTGCGTCTCACTTACTTATCAAAGACATTGATACACACCTGACTCCAACTACAGCAAAGAGAATTGGCTGCCATTGTTATCCCACATGCCCCATATAATATTATTGGCCTTTATGACACAATATGTTTTCCTCTCAACAGATGAAAATTAAAGCTTCCACAAGCAGTTTGGTTGAGGATGTTTACCATTGACGCAACGAAACAATTTCATGCGTTTCACTTATTTACAGGTGGCACTGTATCAAGTATGTGGACCTGGTGGGTGGCATACAGCAGGTCAAACATCGTTTGCCTCATTTGTGTGTCATGTCCTGATCAGCCTCTTTACTATTTAAAAAAAAAACAGGACATGAAGCCCTATTCATCCATCCATTGTAACAAAAATTCCCACTCCAGATCCAAGCTATTCAAATGATCTGGAACACACAAAATTTTGCCATGCAGTGTACAGGATCAATTGCCTCTTTTCGTTTTGCATGCTTGCACTCATGAAAATATACCCAACCCCCTCCCCCTTTTTTAAGCAATCAAATACTTTTTTGCAAGAGCATAGCATCTGGTAGCCTGATCTACGGGCCTAAGTGATCATTAGCCTTTGCAAAATAGTGTTTCCCTGTGAGTGCTCCGAGTATGATATCATTCGTAGAAGTGTAGACTTTCACAATGCATGATCAGATCATTCATGAAAAATCTCAGAAACTGTTTGCTGTTTTCATGATTGACAGCAGATGCACACCTATGTCTTGAGTAAGCAGACCAACTGACTGCTGTCCCCACCTAGTGGAAATTTTGTGTTTGCAAAAAATGCAGTATTTGGTATCTTGCACCATGCAAATACATTAGACAAATCACAGTACATTCCACAACAACTATCCTCTTGTGTTTTGATTGTTAGTATTATTGCTATCTTATTAGCAGCACAGGAAGACCTAGGTCCTAAGTGGTGCAGGTGGTGCTGTGCCATGAAATATGTGACAGGTGCCCCACCTGGTGTTAAAATTATTCTCTCCAAAATGGGTTCATTTGATGCAGTATTCTTCTTTTTCAACAATGCTGCAGCACCAAACTGTTTAAAATACCATCAAGGTGTCGAAAATACCCTCCCTATGTCGAAAATACCCTCCAAAGCATAGAATAATGTTCCCCTTGTAACTCAGTGGCCAGGCACTGGATCGTGCTGCCCTCTGGCAAAAATCTGTTTTTTGGGTAGTTCTACGATTTTCCACCAGGGGGACGACGTTGTGACGTCATTCACGGCTCGTGGACCGTAAAATAGCTTAACGTGACGAAGACTGCCCCACTTACGGTACACAAAGCTACTTCTGTTCACACACAATTCCCATACCACCGTAGGTGAATTGTAAGGCACACAACAACAACATCAGTCACAACTATTGACAGTTCCACATCGTTTGCAACAACAAGGTAAGCACATGCCTGGCTTCCATTCTGAGACAACATTCAACAGCAACTTTGCTGTCATTTTACACACAACTTCTCCCGCTGCCTGCTTCCAGCACTTGCTCCTCCTGAGCTAGGACACTTCCTTGAAGTAAAGGCCATGTTCCCGGGTTCCGGCACCAATTATTTCATGAATCCTGATCGATTTCTCAAACGATTGCAAACAAAACCGACTCCATTCTTAATTTCACGAAGCAGACTTCTTTTATTACGTCATCAACGAAATTACAACAGATGGCGCTACCAACGCAAAATCACTCTGGTGCTGCCACCACGATTTGGAGATAAATCTACCACACAGGTCATAGTTTGACATGAAAAAAATAAAACAGTTATAGGCCCACTTCAATTTACACCACCCAGAGAATCACTTTGCTGAAGTGATTTATACATACATGATTATTACATATTTTGATACTTGGAGATTAATTTACGGAGACACACATGTCTGCAATTTCCTGAAGATCAGTCTTAGCTGGGTCATGGTTGACCTCAGGTAGGTCTTCAGTCTGCCGAGAGATGAGAATGACCTCTCTGCAGCAACTGAACATTCAATTCAATAGGCAAAGTAAATGCCTAATATGATTTACCGGAAGTTAAATGTTTTGCACTTAGCGAAAAAAAAAAAAAGGAGCTGACCAATACTCTTTTGCCTTTTCATATTAAATGTTAGCAAGTATTTTGAATGTCCTCTCCTCTCTCTGGACAAGGTCCGTATGAGGATTATCTCAGAGAGGGCCTCCAGGATCCTGTCTCATGACTGAATCACTTTTTCAAAACGTGAATCATGAAACACTATCTTTTGTACATCTGTTCATGATGCATCAACTGTGGCCCTTCTCCTTCAGCATCCAGTGAAATATTTGATTCATTTTTAAGGGGGGTTTAGCAGAGCTAAATAACTTGTAAATGCACCCTTTATTCAATAGCTGCACCAGAGACAGACTCCTCAACACGGTGACAACAGGACCTACATCGCTTCCAGAAGGATAAACAGTTCATGGTTTATCAAGACTGTTGACAGCTGCAGTTTAGGACCTTTTAGAAGTGCCACTTTCAGCTCGAAGGAAACATTATTTGTAGCCACATAGTCCTGAACACATGTTATGTGTTAAGTCCTTGGCTGTTGACTGGCATTGTTTTTGTTTTAAAACATTGAATAATTCAACATAGTGACATCCTGAACCTGGGGGGGGGGGCTGAATGATATTTCAGCCCCCCTTACCTCCAACCTGGGGGGGCTGTCGCCCCCACAGCCCCCCTGCTCTGACACCTATGAATTGTAGCATGTGTAGGGCTTACTTCAGATACGTTGTACGGCAAGAAAGCCTGAAACAATATCATATAATCAAATGATGATCAAATGATGATCAAATGATGACCAAATGATGACCAAATGATGATCAAATGATGTTCAAATGATGATCAAATGATGATCAAATGATGATCAAATGATGATCAAATGATGATCAAATGATCAGCTTCCAGGATGCAGGATCATTTCATTGGGTGACCGGGGTGAGATTATCATCATTCTTTAATGAAAAGAAAAGGGTTTTAAAATTGATTAGCAAATTAGGCCTACTTCAGTGCAGCAACTGTTTATGTTATATATATTTTTTTAATGGTGTTTTCCTTGAACTGCATTTCCCCCTTTCAGGAATGAGTGCTTTGTCTGTCACATAGGTAGGCCTCGTGACAAAATAATGGTAGGCCCTAAGAATATCCACCGGATATTTTTGTTATAACTTCATAAAACAATGTATCTTGTGGTCAGGGAAAGCTAAGCTTAACAAGCTTATTAAAATGAGAAGTGAGGATGTATAAAAAGGAAATTCTGTACCTGCTTCACCCACCCAGGGTGGCCAGAATGTTCTCTCCTGAGACCCATCACCCCCTTCAAGGTACCCTCCCCCCCCCCCATCCCTCTTTAACCACTTGTGAGAACTTTGTGACAAGTGGGCTAGGTGGGCATCCTCATAACTCAGGGCTCCCTAACCAAGAGAGTGAATTCAAGCTCTGTGGTAGGAGAATGTAGGTGGGGGGGGGGCGATTTGGTGACTTGTGCTGCATGCTTGTTTTCACTTAAAGGTTTTTGAGTCGTCTGTCACACATTTGTGTTCTTTGTCAGACTGTTAAATCTTTTTATTTATTTTTTTCCGCCCTCAGTGTATGCGCCCCCCTTTGCCCTGCGCCCTAGGCAGCTGCCTAGTTCGCCTAATGGTTGCGCTGGCCCTGTATGTATCTATGTATCTATTTATGTATCTATCTATCTATCTATTTGTTGCAAAAATGTCTGTTAATAAAACCTTTGAAGCTTATATCAGGCCTAGTATATATTAATGTCTTGTAGTTTTATCTTTAAGAAATACATTAATTTTATCAGCAGACAAGCCACTGTACCCCTGGTTTCTGATTCTCAAACTCTCGGCAAATTGACATCCTTTCTTGTTGCCACCCTCCCTCCCAGTCCAATGAAGCAGACTGACTGGGGGTAGTGGATTTGGCAAACATCCCTCCTGGGCAAGTGGTGTCCCAAATGACCCTTCCACCCCCGCCCCCCTCTCTTTGAGTTGAAGCCCTGCAAAATGTGCATCTCTTGTTGATGAGATTTTAGCTTTGGAGTAATTAATATGCAATGAGAACTGAAAAAATAGGAAAATGTAAACATTTAGATATTAGTGCAATCTGATTGAAGTGAATCATTCCAAACCATTAATGTACATCATATTTGGGTACAAGAAGAAAGGAAGAAGGGAGAAAGAAGGAACGAAAAAGGAAGGAAGAAGGAAGGAAGAAGGAAGGAAGGAAGAAAAAGGAATACAAGAGAGAAAAGGAAAAGGAAGGAAGGAAAATCAAAGAAGAAAGGAATGAGAAGAAGGAAGGAGGAGAAGGTAAAGACTGGAGAACAAAGCAAGGAGAAAAAAGCCAGGAGAATGAAGCAAGAAGAAGGAAACGAGGTGAAGGAAGCAAGAAGGCGGAAGCAAGGAGAAGGAAGGAATGAGTTCTATTGAGGTTAACTTTGATATATAGGCCTAATGCAGCAATACACTGTATGTTTTAGGCCTATTGCTGGGTAAATACAGGAGGGGGGAGGAGTAGGCAGGGTGCAATATGCACATTTGGCTGGCCGGACTTGGCTGGCCAGTGCCAGCCACTGGCTGCCTTGCAAGGCTGCCCTGCTGTGCCATGCCCCCCTCCAAAATGTCTGGTAAATTAGCTGAACTCCACTGGATAAACACATTGATAGCTATGTGCATTTACAGGCAAATCAACTTACAGATAAAGAGATTGATACATATAGATAGATACATAGATATGTCCATAAATACAAAGATACATATAGATAGATACATAGATAGGTCCATAAATACTAAGATACATTGATAAACAGACACACATAATGAATTGACATCAGATACATATAAAATGATACAGTATATACATATATACATTATACATAGATACACTGATACACAGATAGATAGTTCTATGTAGATATTAATTTAGAATAGAATAGAATAAAAAGATTTGAGATTATATTAGAGGAGAGGACTGTTGTGTGTTGTGTATTCGCTGGCTCTGCAGGAAAAAACATGAAATTTTCAGAGTCCGGCTATCTTTCAAACCATCATAGCCACGACAAAATGTTCAGAAGAAGAAAACTAGAGGAGAATTTGGCCTTTTCAAATCTGTTTACAGATTCTCTGTATCTTAATTAGAACCGGAGTTATCGCAGATTGAAATTATGGTACAATTCAGGAATATGAACTTTAGAAATACCTGAAAAACTGTAGTTTTTAACTTAAAATCACTGTATAAGCAAAACGGTTCACTGAAAACATATATAATTTGCCAGGATTATGTAAACAGATGTTACAAAGAGGTTCAGGCAGGTTGATCAAAAAAGGATGATTCCTTCCTTGTCAAAATAATGATATATTATGAAAATTCGGAAAAAAACATGAAATTTTCAGGGTCCGGCGATCTTTTTAACCGTCGTAGCTACGACAAAATGTTCAGAGAATGAAAACTAGAGGAGAATTTGGCCTTTCCAAATCTGTTTTCAGATTCTCTCTATCTTAATTAGGACCGGAGCTACGGCCGTTTGAAATTACGCTATCTTTGAGAAATGTGAAAAAAAAATCATAAATTTTTCGCTCGTTTCTCGACCTTTTGACCTTTACAGTGCAACGTAGGCCGGTCCAAGGACCTTGAAAATTTAGAGGAAGCTTCTAGAGTACTGCAGCAAGTATGTCTACAATTTTTGTAACAATATTTTGATTCCTTCTCTGTTAAAAAATACAAAATGTAAAAAATGCAAAAATTTTTGTCATGTTTGACCTTGAGTTTGACCTTGAAAAACATTTTCTAGGTCAAAATTAATATGCTATTCAGAAAGGCAGTAGTTAACAAAGGGGGGGTCAGTCATGCATTGCAACCCTGTAGAATGAATATTTCCCTGTCAAATATGCAGAAATGTGTCATTTTTTAGCATTTGTCGGTTAGCAATATTTGAAAATTTTTCATAAATCCGGAGAAGGAGGTACACAAAATATGATTAGATATTATGAATAAGCAGGCCAATGTTCATCTGTCACCAGTAAATCACAGTGATATCTTGAAAAGAACATGGTGAAAAAAATTGCTGAAAATGGAACTTTTTCAAACTTTTTTGGGTCAAATGACCTTGAAAAATGAGGTCAAGGTCAAATTTAAAGGTCAGTTTGGGCTTACTAGGTGTATGTTTGGGGGGGTTTACTATGACATGTTATCAGCTAAAATCGATATTTCAAGGTCAAATTCTCAAGGTCACCGGTTTTGGTGATGCGGTATGACTTTAAAATTGCATAACTCAAGAACCGTTAACCAAAATGAAAAATGAAAAGTTTAGGCAAATGTCCCGTGAGTTTGGGCATGTTTTGGCACCATCAGTATGACTCTACGACTTACGGATTCTGAGATCCCGCGATAGACCTTAAACCATAAAAATGGACTTTGTACAATGTGACCTTGACCTACTTTCATGAAAATGGGTCACACTGTGTAGAAAGTGTCTGGGACCTCTCCATGTACCAGAAAGTGAAAACCGGTAATAAGCGGACGAGGTACATGTATTTGAAATATTGCGAAATCCGACTTTGAAAGGCCCTGTGACCTTGAAAAATAGGTCAAGGTCAATTTTTTCAAAATGATTCTCTTGTATTTTTGTAGGCTACGTATATGAATTTTTTGAACATTTTCCGAAGAGGTTTATCCGGGAAGAATAATAAAAACTAGAACCCTGTAACTGACCAAGGTCAGTGACTAAGAATTTACCAAGCTTTTACCAGTTCATGCAGCATAGCCCAAAGACAGCTTGCAACAATATTGTGGTGCACAGTGCCATCATGGTGCACAGTGAGACGGTGGCGCACAGTCACTGCTCTGCACACTGCCAATCTGGTGCACAATGCCACTGTGACTGTGACTGTAACTGCGGTGCTAAACTGCCACTGCGGTGCACACTGTGGTCCAAACTGCCACTGTGTTGCACACTGTCACTGTGTTGCACACTGACACTGTTGTGCACACTGACACTGTGGTGCACAGTGCCACTGTGGTGCACTCCGCCATTGCGATGCAGCCTGCCATTGTGGTGCAGCCTGCCATTGTGCCACAGTGATGCGCAGTGCCACCATGATGCACAGTGCCATAATGATGCACAGTGCCACCATGATGCACAGTGCCACAATGATGCACAGTGCCACCATGATGCACAGTGCCACCATGATGCACAATTATGATAACCCTAAGCACATATCAAGAGTGAAAGAGGGTGTTCCAGTCTCTGCAGAGCTACAGTCATTTGATAAGGTGTGGGAAAGATGAATTTTTCAGGGTCCACCGATCTTTTTACCTGTGGGTGTTACAAGAAAATACACAGAAAATTAAATGAAGAGGAATATCTTAGCTTTCCAAAACTGCTTTTGTCATTCATGTAGCTTAATTGGAACCGGAGATATAGCCCATTGAAATAATGGTAAAATTGTGATATTTCATCAAAAAATGGTCTCTGAAAATGTCAAGTTTTGAACTTCAATTTGTTCCAGAAGGCAAACAGTTGGGAGGAGAGACTTGAAATTGCACAAACTACTGTAAATGTGTTAGGACTACACCCCCAAATATTATTGAATTTTTTGAAGATGTATTTCTGAGTAAAAAAAATGCAAAGTTGTTAAATCATGACCGAAAACATGAATTTTTCAGGGTCGGGCGATCTTTTTAACTAGTAGAGATACGTTAAAATGTATAGAAAACAAATACTAGAGGAGAATCTGGGCTTTCCAAATATGTTTTTATTTTTCCTGTAGCTTAATTAGAACCGGAGATACAGACCGTCAAAGTATGGGTACAACTGCAATGTTGACAAATGAGCAGGTCAATTTTCAAGTCATTTCTTGACCTTGTGACCTCAATTGTGCAATGTAGGTCAATCCGAGGGCCTTCAAATTTTGCATGGAGCCTCTAGGGTATCATGGCACCAAATTCCTAAGAGATAACGCAAATCCTTCAATTGCTTCCCTGTTAAGAAAAATGAAATGTCTGAAATTTCCAATTTCACCTAATATTTGACCTTGAGTTTGACCTTGAAAAAACGTTTCTAGGTCAAAACCAATATTTTCCCTAGATTGACAATGTGTGACTATTGGGGGGTCATTCAATTGTTTGAACTGTGTAGGATCAATATTTACCTGTCATCGGGGCAAAAATAGGGTGTTTTTATATGTAGCGCGGTATGCAATATTTGTGATTTTTTAACAAATCAGCACGAAAAGATATCTGAATTCCGATTTCAGGCCTCAAACAAACTGGCTGGCGCCTTCCAGAAACCAGAAGATGAGACTGATATGTGAAAAAAATGACAATTTTCAGAATTTTTGAAAATCGCCCATATTTGAACTTTGAGGGGTCAAATGACCTTGAAAAATGGGGTCAAGGTCAAATCTGAAGGTCTGTATGGGGTTTTGGGGGTATGTTAAGGGTAGTCTGTGATACATTTACATGACCTAAATTGACTCCTTCATGGTGTTCGAAGACCCACACCCCATATCCTGCGGACACATTTCACTAAAATGGCCGCTGCTCCGTAACCGTTGCAGATATTCGAATGAAAATTACGCGTGCACACCCCCCCAGATACTGGCCATGTTTTAGTGCAATCGGCCTTTCTCTACCTGTTGTTGTTCTTGAGTAAACTGAAATAAACCTAAAACAGTGTTTTTCCCAAAGCTCCGGTTCCGCTTGAGTGATTCCAGAAATTCTTGTGCCTGAATAAAGCCTAGTACTTTTGAGTAAGACATGACCTGTACAATTATGCCACCTGTTATAGTTGCGCAGTAATAGGCCAATGAAATTTCGAAAATTTCATGTTTGAAAGGCTCTGTGACCTTGAAAAATAGGTCAAGGTCATCCCTTTCAGGTGTGGCCTAGTTTTAGTCCTAGAGGCACCTTGTGACCAAGTTTCGGGAAAATCGGAGGAAAAAATTGGAAATAATAATAACTAGAACCCTGTAACTGACCAAGGTCAGTGACTAAGAATTTACCATGCACATGATTCCAGTTTATGGAGCATAGGCAAAAGAACTTGTTAGAAAACTATGATATTTAAAACCCAGTGTTGGTAAAACTGTGCCACCATAGTGATGTACAGAGCCACAATGATGCACAGTGCCACAATGATGCACAGTGCCACCATGATGCACAGTGCCACCACGATGCACAGTGCCACCACGATGCACAGTGCCACCACGATGCACAGTGCCACCATGATTCACAGTGCCACCACGATGCACAATGCCACAATGATGCACAGTGCCACAATGATGCACAGTGCCACCATGATGCACAGTGCCACCACGATGCACAGTGCCACCATGATGCACAGTGCCAGTCTGACTCGTCCCTGTCCACATATCAGCGGACAAGCATGTAGTACGTGACGTCACAGAGCAATTGTGAATGAGCGGATGTTGATTGCATTGTTCTCTCGACCAATCAGATTTGAAAGATCGGTACTAGCTACCTAAGGTCATTCATCGACCGTGGATTCCAGATTGAGTGCCAGTATGATGCACAGTGCCACCACGATGCACAGTGCCACCATGATGCAAAGTGCCACAATGATGCACAGTGCCACAATGATGCACAGTGCCACCATGATGCACTGTGCCACCATGATGCACAATTATGATAACCCTGAGCACATAAGAGTGAAAGCTGATGTTCCAGTCTCTGTAGAGCTACAGTCATTTGATAAGGTGTGGGAAAGATGAATTTTTAAGGGTTCACCGATCTTTTTAGCTGTCAATGCTACAGGAAAATACACATTAGATTAAATTAAGAGGAGAATCTGAGCTTTCCAAAACTGCTTGTGTCATTCATGTAGCTTTATTAGAACCGGAGATAGAGCCCATTGAAATAACGGTAAAATTGTGATATTTCATCGAAAAACTATCCCTGAAAAATGTCAAATTTTGAACTTCAATTTGCTCCTGAAGGCAAACGGTTTAAAGGAGAGACTTGAAATTGCACAAACTACTGTAAATGTGTTTGGACTATACCCCCAAATATTATTGAATTTTTTGAAGATGGATTTCTGAGTTTAAAAAATGCAAAGATGCCAAATCATGGCCAAAAACATGAATTTTTCAGGGTCGGGCGATCTTTTTAATTAGTAGAGATACGTTAAAATGTATAGAAAACAAATACTAGACGAGAATCTCGGCTTTCCAAATGTGTTTTTATTTTTCCTGTAACTTAATTAGAACCGGAGATACAGACCGTCAAAGTATGGGTACATGTGCAATGTTGACAAATCAGCAGGTCAATTTTGCAGTCATTTCTTGACCTTTTGACCTCAATTGTGTAATGTAGGTCAATCCGAGGGCCTTCAAATTTTGCATGGGGCCTCTAGGGTATTATGGCACCGAATTCTGAAGAGATAATACAAATCCCTCCATTGCTTCCCTGTTAAGAAAAGTATAATGTCTGAAATGTCCAATTTCGCCTAATATTTGACCTTGACTTTGACCTTGAAAATACCTTTCTAGGTCAAAACCAATATTTTCCCCAGATTGGCAATGTGTGACAAAGGGGGGGTCATTTAATTGTTGGAACTGTGTAGGACCAATATTTACCTGTCATCAGGGCAGAAATAGGGTGTTTTTACATGTGGCGCAGTATGCAATATTCGTGATTTTTTAACAAATCAGCATGAAAAGATATCTGAATTCCGATTTCCAGCATGAAACAAACTGGCTGGTGCCTTCCAGAAACCAGAAGATGAGACTGATATGTGAAAAAAAAGATAATTTTCAGAATTTCTGAAAATTGCCCATATTTGAACTTCGAGGGGTCAAATGACCTTGAAAAATGAGGTCAAGGTCAAATCTGAAGGTCAGTATGGGGTTTTTGGGGGCATGTTAAGGGTAGTTTGTTGTACATTTACATGACCTAAAATGACTCCTTCATGGTGTTTTCATGACCCACATCCCATATTCGGCGGACTCATTTCACCAAAATGGCCGCTGCTCCGTAACCGTTGCAAATATCCAAATGAAAATTACGCGTGCACACAGCCCCAGATACTGGCCATCTTTCAGTGTAATCAGCATTTCTCTACCTGCTTTCGTTTTTGAGTAAATTGGGAAAAACCTAAAACAGTGTTTTTTTCATAGCTCCGGTTCCGCTTGAGTGATTTCAAAAATGTTTGTACCTGAATACAGCCTAGTACTTTTGACTTGGACAGGACCTGTACAATGATGCCACCTGCAATAGTTGCCGAGTAATAGGCCATCTAAATTTCCTGAATTTCATGTTTGAAAGGCCCTGTGACCTTGAAAAATAGGTCAAGGTCATGTTTTTTTGGGTGTGGCCCAGTTTTAGTCCTAGAGGCACCTTGTGACCAAGTTTCGTGAAAATCGGAGAAAAAAAGTGTGTCGGAATAATAAGAATAATAATAACTAGTAGACGTAACCGCGAGCGGTAACAAAACTTCACCTACTGTGGTACCAGTAACTCGAATAGACACAAGTAGATGAGCAAGTAAAAGGTACATGGAAAAGTACACAGGAATCATACATAATTACGTAACAGGAATACAGACAAGAATACAAGAATGTTTCCTGTACATTGCAAGCATGCACAGAAAAACGAGTACATAAACCAGTAGATAAACCAGTACATGAACCAGTGCATGAACCACACATGAACCAGTTCATGAACCAGTACATGAACCAGTACATGAACCAGTACATGAACCAGTACATGAACCAATACATGAACCAGTACATGAACCAGTACATGAACCAGTGCATGAACCAGTACATGAACCAGTACAGTCCAACTCACAGAACACTGGCCTGTGTACTGATTGTCACTGATTGATTTACCTAGTTTCGTCTCGTTTTCGTGTGAATTTGTGACCCCCTGGTGTGATTTCATTGACCATGAACTCTTAATAGGCAGTAGTATAGCTACAAGTAGCTACTGTATATTCCATGTTGCATATTGGGTCCTTTAAGAGCACATGTGTTCAATCTCAGCCTCAGCCATTTATCAACTGTTAACCAGCTCCTGAGCTAGCCTCCTTGATTGCCTTTAAAAGGAACCATCTGGAAAAGAGGTGCCAGTTTTACCCCTTCCACAATGCAACTGGTAATCTGGTATAATGCTCATATTGCTAATATGTCTCTCTTTTTCTATCTATACATGTATCTATGTATCCAGGGGCGGCGCTAGTGTTGTCAGCACCCTAGGCAAGATAAAGGTATGCGCCCCTTTCAGCTGAGGGGGTCTGGGGGTCCTCCCCCAGGAAATTTGAAATCCTAGATGCTCTGAGATGCATTCTGGAGCATTTGAAACTCAAATAACAGTGTCATGATCATTGTCTATTTTACATGTAAACACCCAACTTTCAAGTGTTATCATTAAAATATTACCAGTTGATAATATGTAAGCCCATATGTAATTGCTTATATTTTATCCTGTTCTTTTAGAGATACATTTCTATTTAAAATTAGGTACACGTTTATCCCATGCAGCTGTGTTGTTGTAAGTAAAGCCATGTGACTGGCCCATTAATCACAAGGACTACCCCAACCCCAAAAACACTTTGTAGATACACCATTGTGCCTATGAGTAATTCTAACCTAACCTTGTATGTAACTTGATGACAAGCTTCTGGGCTGCTATGGTACCCCTCTACCCCCCTTCTTCTGGTGTCAATTAAATACACTAGCTGTAACTGGAGTGATCATTATTTAATTGAATAAAATAGAAAAAAAATCATTGAGCACCTGATTTCATAATGCAATAACTGATAATAACACAAAATTGAAATAGAGTAACATTTTTAAGCTTGATCTTTCCCCGTACATTTTACCATTCTAATAAAAAAAAATGTTCACAAAACATGTAGCAACCATAGGCGTCGGAGCAACATCTGACCTAGGGGGCTGAACTGGCAGGTCGGCTGGATGGGGGGGGGGGGGGGTTGGAGGGGGACAGGTCATAGTTTGACATGAAAAAAATAAAACAGTTATAGGCCCACTTCAATTTACACCACCCAGAGAATCACTTTGCTGAAGTGATTTATACATACATGATTATTACATATTTTGATACTTGGAAAATCCTGCATTTTGCCACAGTTCCAAAAGAAACAAATTCAAGATTAATTTACGGAGACACACATGTCTGCAATTTCCTGAAGATCAGTCTTAGCTGGGTCATGGTTGACCTCAGGTAGGTCTTCAGTCTGCCGAGAGATGAGAATGACCTCTCTGCAGCAACTGAACATTCAATTCAATAGGCAAAGTAAATGCCTAATATGATTTACCGGAAGTTAAATGTTTTGCACTTAGCGAAAAAAAAAAAAAGGAGCTGACCAATACTCTTTTGCCTTTTCATATTAAATGTTAGCAAGTATTTTGAATGTCCTCTCCTCTCTCTGGACAAGGTCCGTATGAGGATTATCTCAGAGAGGGCCTCCAGGATCCTGTCTCATGACTGAATCACTTTTTCAAAACGTGAATCATGAAACACTATCTTTTGTACATCTGTTCATGATGCATCAACTGTGGCCCTTCTCCTTCAGCATGCAGTGAAATATTTGATTCATTTTTAAGGGGGGTTTAGCAGAGCTAAATAACTTGTAAATGCACCCTTTATTCAATAGCTGCACCAGAGACAGACTCCTCAACACGGTGACAACAGGACCTACATCGCTTCCAGAAGGATAAACAGTTCATGGTTTATCAAGACTGTTGACAGCTGCAGTTTAGGACCTTTTAGAAGTGCCACTTTCAGCTCGAAGGAAACATTATTTGTAGCCACATAGTCCTGAACACATGTTATGTGTTAAGTCCTTGGCTGTTGACTGGCATTGTTTTTGTTTTAAAACATTGAATAATTCATCATAGCGACATCCTGAACCTGGGGGGGGGGCTGAATGATATTTCAGCCCCCCTTACCTCCAACCTGGGGGGGCTGTCGCCCCCACAGCCCCCCCTGCTCTGACACCTATGAATTGTAGCATGTGTAGGGCTTACTTCAGATACGTTGTACAGCAAGAAAGCCTGAAACAATATCATATAATCAAATGATGATCAAATGATGATCAAATGATGACCAAATGATGACCAAATGATGATCAAATGATGATCAAATGATGTTCAAATGATGATCAAATGATGATCAAATGATGATCAAATGATGATCAAATGATGATCAAATGATCAGCTTCCAGGATGCAGGATCATTTCATTGGGTGACTGGGGTGAGATTATCATCATTCTTTAATGAAAAGAAAAGGGTTTTAAAATTGATTAGCAAATTAGGCCTACTTCAGTGCAGCAACTGTTTATGTTATATATATTTTTTTAATGGTGTTTTCCTTGAACTGCATTTCCCCCTTTCAGGAATGAGTGCTTTGTCTGTCACATAGGTAGGCCTCGTGACAAAATAATGGTAGGCCCTAAGAATATCCACCGGATATTTTTGTTATAACTTCATAAAACAATGTATCTTGTGGTCAGGGAAAGCTAAGCTTAACAAGCTTATTAAAATGAGAAGTGAGGATGTATAAAAAGGAAATTCTGTACCTGCTTCACCCACCCAGGGTGGCCAGAATGTTCTCTCCTGAGACCCATCACCCCCTTCAAGGTACCCTCCCCCCCCCATCCCTCTTTAACCACTTGTGAGAACTTTGTGACAAGTGGGCTAGGTGGGCATCCTCATAACTCAGGGCTCCCTAACCAAGAGAGTGAATTCAAGCTCTGTGGTAGGAGAATGTAGGTGGGGGGGGGGGCGATTTGGTGACTTGTGCTGCATGCTTGTTTTCACTTAAAGGTTTTTGAGTCGTCTGTCACACATTTGTGTTCTTTGTCAGTCTGTTAAATCTTTTTATTTATTTTTTTCCGCCCTCAGTGTATGCGCCCCCCTTTGCCCTGCGCCCTAGGCAGCTGCCTAGTTCGCCTAATGGTTGCGCTGGCCCTGTATGTATCTATGTATCTATTTATGTATCTATCTATCTATCTATTTGTTGCAAAAATGTCTGTTAATAAAACCTTTGAAGCTTATATCAGGCCTAGTATATATTAATGTCTTGTAGTTTTATCTTTAAGAAATACATTAATTTTATCAGCAGACAAGCCACTGTACCCCTGGTTTCTGATTCTCAAACTCTCTGCAAATTGACATCCTTTCTTGTTGCCACCCTCCCTCCCAGTCCAATGAAGCAGACTGACTGGGGGTAGTGGATTTGGCAAACATCCCTCCTGGGCAAGTGGTGTCCCAAATGACCCTTCCACCCCCCCCCCCCCCCCCCTCTCTTTGAGTTGAAGCCCTGCAAAATGTGCATCTCTTGTTGATGAGATTTTAGCTTTGGAGTAATTAATATGCAATGAGAACTGAAAAAATAGGAAAATGTAAACATTTAGATATTAGTGCAATCTGATTGAAGTGAATCATTCCAAACCATTAATGTACATCATATTTGGGTACAAGAAGAAAGGAAGAAGGGAGAAAGAAGGAACGAAAAAGGAAGGAAGAAGGAAGGAAGAAGGAAGGAAGGAAGAAAAAGGAATACAAGAGAGAAAAGGAAAAGGAAGGAAGGAAAATCAAAGAAGAAAGGAATGAGAAGAAGGAAGGAGGAGAAGGTAAAGACTGGAGAACAAAGCAAGGAGAAAAAAGCCAGGAGAATGAAGCAAGAAGAAGGAAACGAGGTGAAGGAAGCAAGAAGGCGGAAGCAAGGAGAAGGAAGGAATGAGTTCTATTGAGGTTAACTTTGATATATAGGCCTAATGCAGCAATACACTGTATGTTTTAGGCCTATTGCTGGGTAAATACAGGAGGGGGGAGGAGTAGGCAGGGTGCAATATGCACATTTGGCTGGCCGGACTTGGCTGGCCAGTGCCAGCCACTGGCTGCCTTGCAAGGCTGCCCTGCTGTGCCATGCCCCCCTCCAAAATGTCTGGTAAATTAGCTGAACTCCACTGGATAAACACATTGATAGCTATGTGCATTTACAGGCAAATCAACTTACAGATAAAGAGATTGATACATATAGATAGATACATAGATATGTCCATAAATACAAAGATACATATAGATAGATACATAGATATAGGTCCATAAATACTAAGATACATTGATAAACAGACACACATAATGAATTGACATCAGATACATATAAAATGATACAGTATATACATATATACATTATACATAGATACACTGATACACAGATAGATAGTTCTATGTAGATATTAATTTAGAATAGAATAGAATAAAAAGATTTGAGATTATATTAGAGGAGAGGACTGTTGTGTGTTGTGTATTCGCTGGCTCTGCAGGAAAAAACATGAAATTTTCAGAGTCCGGCGATCTTTCAAACCATCATAGCCACGACAAAATGTTCAGAGGAAGAAAACTAGAGGAGAATTTGGCCTTTTCAAATCTGTTTACAGATTCTCTGTATCTTAATTAGAACCGGAGTTATCGCAGATTGAAATTATGGTACAATTCAGGAATATGAACTTTAGAAATACCTGAAAAACTGTAGTTTTTAACTTAAAATCACTGTATAAGCAAAACGGTTCACTGAAAACATATATAATTTGCCAGGATTATGTAAACAGATGTTACAAAGAGGTTCAGGCAGGTTGATCAAAAAAGGATGATTCCTTCCTTGTCAAAATAATGATATATTATGAAAATTCGGAAAAAAACATGAAATTTTCAGGGTCCGGCGATCTTTTTAACCGTCGTAGCTACGACAAAATGTTCAGATAATGAAAACTAGAGGAGAATTTGGCCTTTCCAAATCTGTTTTCAGATTCTCTCTATCTTAATTAGGACCGGAGCTACGGCCGTTTGAAATTACGCTATCTTTGAGAAATGTGAAAAAAAAATCATAAATTTTTCGCTCGTTTCTCGACCTTTTGACCTTTATAGTGCAACGTAGGCCGGTCCAAGGACCTTGAAAATTTAGAGGAAGCTTCTAGAGTATTGTAGCAAGTATGTCTACAATTTTTGTAACAATATCTTGATTCCTTCTCTGTTAAAAAATACGAAATGTAAAAAAAGCAAACATTTTTTTCATGTTTGACCTTGAGTTTGACCTTGAAAAACATTTTCTAGGTCAAAATTAATATGCTATTCAGAAAGGCAGTAGGTAACAAAGGGGGGGTCAGTCATGCATTGCAACCCTGTAGAATGAATATTTCCCTGTCAAATATGCATAAATGTGTCATTTTTTAGCATTTGTCGGTTAGGAATATTTGAAAATTTTTCATAAATCCGGAGAAGGAGGTAGACAAAATATGATTAGATATTATGGATAAGCAGGCCAATGTTCATCTGTCACCAGTAAATCACAGTGATATCTTGAAAAGAACATGGTGAAAAAAATTGCTGAAAATGGCACTTTTTCAAACTTTTCTGGGTCAAATGACCTTGAAAAATGAGGTCAAGGTCAAATTTAAAGGTCATTTTGGACTTACTAGGTGTATGTTTGGGGGGGTTTACTATGACATGTTATGACCTAACATCGATATTTCAAGGTAAAATTCTCAAGGTCACCGGTTTTGATGACACGGTATGACTTTAAAGTTCCGTAACTCAAGAACCGGTACTGCCGATGAATAACAAAGACTCCCGCAGGTGTCCCGTGAGTTCGGGCACGTAATGGCACCATCGGTATGACTCTACGACTTACCAGTTTTGCGGCACAGGGGCAGGTCTCAAACCATAAAAATGGACTTTGTACAATGTGACCTTGACCTACTTTCATGAAAGTAGGTCAAATTGTGTAGAAATTGTCTGGGACATTTTCATGTACCGGAAAGTGAAAACCGGTAATAACCGGACGAGGTACATGTATTTGAAATATTGCGAAATCCGACTTTGAAAGGCTCTGTGACCTTGAAAAATAGGTCAAGGTCAGTCATATTCAGAATTTGTAATAAGGTCATAGTAGACCATGTATATGAATTTTTTGAACATTGTGCGAAGAGGTTTATCGGGAAGAATAATAATAATAACTAGAACCCTGTAACTGACCAAGGTCAGTGACTAAGAATTTACCATGCACATGATTCCAGTTTATGGAGCATAGGCAAAAGAACTTGTTAGAAAACTATGATATTTAAAATCCAGTGTTGGTAAAACTGTGCCACCATAGTGATGTACAGAGCCACAATGATGCACAGTGCCACAATGATGCACAGTGCCACCATGATGCACAGTGCCACCACGATGCACAGTGCCACCACGATGCACAGTGCCACCACGATGCACAGTGCCACCATGATTCACAGTGCCACCACGATGCACAATGCCACAATGATGCACAGTGACACAATGATTCACAGTGCCACCATGATGCACAGTGCCACCACGATGCACAGTGCCACCACGATGCACAGTGCCACTATGATGCACAGTGCCACCATGATGCACAGTGACACCATGATGCACAGTGACACCATGATGCACAGTGACACCATGATGCACTGTGCCACCATGATGCACAATTATGATAACCCTGAGCGCATAATAAGAGTGAAAGCTGATGTTCCACTCTCTGTAGAGCTACAGTCATTTGCTAAGGTGTTGGAAAGATGAATTTTTAAGGGTTCACCGATCTTTTTAGCTGTCAATGCTACAGGAAAATACACATTAGATTAAATTAAGAGGAGAATCTGAGCTTTCCAAAACTGCTTGTGTCATTCATGTAGCTTTATTAGAACCGGAGATAGAGCCCATTGAAATAACGGTAAAATTGTGATATTTCATCGAAAAACTATCCCTGAAAAATGTCAAATTTTGAACTTCAATTTGCTCCCGAAGGCAAACGGTTTAAAGAAGAGACTTGAAATTGCACAAACTACTGTAAATGTGTTTGGACTACTCCCCCAAATATTATTGAATTTTTTGAAGATGGATTTCTGAGTTTAAAAAATGCAAAGATGCCAAATCATGACCAAAAACATGAATTTTTCAGGGTCGGGCGATCTTTTTAATTAGTAGAGATACGTTAAAACGTATAGAAAACGAATACTAGACGAGAATCTCGGCTTTCCAAATGTGTTTTTATTTTTCCTGTAACTTAATTAGAACCGGAGATACAGACCGTCAAAGTATGGGTACATGTGCAATGTTGACAAATCAGCAGGTCAATTTTGCAGTCATTTCTTGACCTTTTGACCTCAATTGTGTAATGTAGGTCAATCCGAGGGCCTTCAAATTTTGCATGGGGCCTCTAGGGTATTATGGCACCGAATTCTGAAGAGATAATACAAATCCCTCCATTGCTTCCCTGTTAAGAAAAGTATAATGTCTGAAATGCCCAATTTCGCCTAATATTTGACCTTGACTTTGACCTTGAAAATACCTTTCTAGGTCAAAACCAATATTTTCCCCAAATTGGCAATGTGTGACAAAGGGGGGGTCAATTAATTGTTGGAACTGTGTAGGACCAATATTTACCTGTCATCAGGGCAAAAATAGGGTGTTTATGCAATATTCGTGATTTTTTAACAAATCAGCATGAAAAGATATCTGAATTCCGATTTCCAGCATGAAACAAACTGGCTGGTGCCTTCCAGAAACCAGAAGATGAGACTGATATGTGAAAAAAAAGATAATTTTCAGAATTTCTGAAAATTGCCCATATTTGAACTTCGAGGGGTCAAATGACCTTGAAAAATGAGGTCAAGGTCAAATCTGAAGGTCAGTATGGGGTTTTTGGGGGCATGTTAAGGGTAGTTTGTTGTACATTTACATGACCTAAAATGACTCCTTCATGGTGTTTTGATGACCCACATCCCATATTCGGCAGACTCATTTCACCAAAATGGCCGCTGCTCCGTAGCTGTTGCAAATATCCAAATGAAAATCCAGTGTTGGTAAAACTGTGCCACCATAGTGATGCACAGAGCCACAATGATGTACAGTGCCACAATGATGCACAGTGCCACGATGATGCACAGTGCCACGATGATGCACAGTGCCACCTCGATGCACAGTGCCACAATGATGTACAGTGCCACCATGATGCACAGTGCCACCATGATGCACAGTGCCACCATGATGCACAGTGCCACCATGATGCACAATTATGATAACCCTGAGCGCATAATAAGAGTGAAAGCTGATGTTCCACTCTCCGTAGAGCTAGTCATTTGCTAAGGTCTGGGAAAGATGAATTTTTAAGGGTTCACTTATCTTTTTAGCTGTCAATGCTACAGGAAAACACACATTAGATTAAATTAAGAGGAGAATCTGAGCTTTCCAAAACTGCTTGTCTCATTCATGTAGCTTTATCAGAACCGGAGATAGAGCCCATTGAAATAACGGTAAAATTGTGATATTTCTTCGAAAAACGATCCCTGAAAAATGTCAAATTTCGAATTTCAATTTGCTCCCGAAGGCAAACGGTTTGCAGGAGAGACTTGAAATTGCACAAACTACTGTAAATGTGTTAGGACTATACCCCCAAATATTATTGAATTTTTTGAAGATGGATTTCTGAGTTTAAAAAATGCAAAGATGTAAAATCATGACCGAAAACATGAATTTTTCAGGGTCGGGCGATCTTTTTTATTAGTAGAGATACATTAAAATGTATAGAAAACAAATACTAGAAGAGAATCTGGGCTACCTAAATATGTTTTTATTTTTCCTGTAGCTTTATTAGAACCAGAGATACTGACCGTCAAAGTATGGGTACATTTGCAATGTTGACAAATGATCAGGTCATTTTTCAAGTCATTTCTTGACCTTGTGACCTCAATTGTGTAATGTAGGTCAATCCGAGGGCCTTCAAATTTTGCATGGGGCCTCTAGGGTATTATGGCACCGAATTCTGAAGAGATGATGCAAATCCCTCCATTGCTTCTCTGTTAAGAAAAATGTAATGTCTCAAATGTCAAATTTCGCCCAATATTTGACCTTGAGTTTGACCTTGAAAATACCTTTCTAGGTCAAAACCAATATTTTCTCCAGATTGGCAATGTGTGACTATGGGGGGGTCATTTAATTGTTTGAACTGTGTAGGACCAATATTTACCTGTCATCAGGGCAAAAATAGGGTGTTTTTACATGTGGCGCGGTATGCAATATTCGTGATTTTTTAACAAATCAGTATGAAAAGATATCTGAATTCCGATTTCAAGCATGAAACAAACTGGCTGGTGGCTTCCAGAAACCAGAAGATGAGACTGATATGTGAAAAAAAAGATAATTTTCAGAATTTCTGAAAATTGCCCATATTTGAACTTTGAGGGGTCAAATGACCTTGAAAAATGAGGTCAAGGTCAAATCTGAAGGTCAGTATGGGGTTTTGGGGATATGATAAGGGTAGTTTGTTATACATTTACATGACCTAAAATGACTCCTTCATGGTGTTCTGAGACCCATACCCTATACTACACGTACTAATTTCACTAAAATGGCCGCCGTTGCCGAACCGTTGCTGATATCTGGATAAAAAAGTGACGTGCGCGTGGCCCCAGATGCCACGCATCCCCAGGTATATTCAGCGTCTCTCTACCTATTGCGGTTCTTGAGATTACGTGAATAAACCTAAAACAGTGTTTTTGCTCTAGCTCCGGTTCCGCTTGAGCGATTCCAAAAATGTTTGCACCTAGATACAGCCTAGTACTTTTGACTTAGACATGACCAGTACAATGATGCTACCTGTAATGGTTTCCGAGAAATAGGCCATCAAAATTTCCAAAATTTCACGTTTGAAAGGCCCTGTGACCTTGAAAAATAGGTCAAGGTCATGTTTTTCGGGTGTGGCCCAGTTTTAGTCCTAGAGGCACCTTGTGACCAAGTTTCGTGAAAATCGGAGAAAAAAAGTGTGTCGGAATAATAAGAATAATAAGAATAGTACCAAAAACAATAAGAATTTACCATGTAATGGTAAATTCTTAAAAATAATACCGATTACAAGAAACTTCACCTATGTGTAGGTGAAGTTTAATAACTAGTGGACGTAACCGCGAGCGGTAACAAAACTTCACCTACTGTGGTACCAGTAACTCGAAACAGACACAAGTAGATGAGCAAGTAAAAGGTACAGGGAAAAGTACAAAGGAATCATACATAATTATGTAACAAGCATACAGACAAGAATACAAGAATGTTTCCTGTACATTGAGTACATTACATGCAAGTATGCACAGAATAACGAGTACATAAACCAGTACATGAACCAGGTCATGAAGCATACATGAACTAGTATATGAACCAGTACATGAACCAGTACATGAACCAGTACATGAACCAGTACATGAACCAGTACATCCACCAGTACATCCACCAGTACATCCACCAGTACATCTTCTGCTCTTTCTGAGAACATCGATTTTTCAGGGTCATGTAATCTCTTTGACCATCAGAAATACATGAAATTTTCAGGGTCCGGCGATCTTTTAAACCGTCATAGCTACGACAAAATGTTCAGAAGATGAAAACTAGAGGAGAATTTGGCCTTTTCAAATCTGTTTACAGATTCTCTGTATCTTAATTAGAACCGGAGTTATCGCAAATTGAAATTATGGTACAATTCAGGAATATGAACTTTAGAAATACCTGAAAAAATGTAGTTTTTAACTTAAAATCACTGTATAACCAAAACAGTTCAATGAAAACATATATAATTTGCCAGGGTTATGTAAACAGATGTTACAAAGACGTCCAGGCAGGTTGATCAAAAAAGGAGGATTCCTTCCTTGTCAAAATAATGATATATTATGAAAATTCGGAAAAAAACATGAAATTTTCAGGGTCCGGCGATCTTTTTAACCGTCGTAGCTACGACAAAATGTTCAGAAAACAAAAACTAGAGGAGAATTTGGCCTTTCCAAATCTGTTTTCAGATTCTCTCTATCTTAATTAGGACCGGAGATACGGCCGTTTGAAATGACGCTACCTTTGAGAAATGTGAAAAAAAATCATAAATTTTTCGCTCTTTTTTTGACCTTTTGACCTTTACAGTGCAACGTAGGCCAGTCCGAGGACCTTGAAAATTTACAGGAAGCTTCTAGAGTATTGTAGCAAGTATGTCTACCATTTTTGTAACAATATCTTGATTCCTTCTCTGTTAAAAAATACGAAATGTAAAAAAAGCAAAAATTTTTGTCATGTGTGACCTTGAGTTTGACCTTGAAAAACATTTTCTAGGTCAAAATTAATATGCTATTCATAAAGGCAGTAGGTAACAAAGGGGGGGTCAGTCATGCATTGCAACCCTGTAGAATGAATATTTCCCTGTCAAATATGCAGAAATGTGTCATTTTTTAGCATTTGTCGGTTAGCAATATTTGAAAAATTTTCATAAATCCGGAGAAGGAGGTAGACAAAATATGATTAGATATTATGAATAAGCAGGCCAATGTTCATCTGTCAACAGTAAATCACATTGATATCTTGAAAAGAACATGGTGAAAAAAATTGCTGAAAATGGCACTTTTTCAAACTTTTTTGGGTCAAATGACCTTGAAAAATGAGGTCAAGGTCAAATTTAAAGGTCATTTTGGGCTTACTAGGTGTATGTTTGGGGGGGTTTACTATGACATGTTATGACCTAAAATCGATATTTCATGGTAAAATTCTCAAGGTCACCGGTTTTGGTGACACGGTATGACTTTAAAGTTCCGTAACTCAAGAACCGGTACTGCCGATGAATAACAAAGACTCCCGCAGGTGTCCCGTGAGTTCGGCCACGTAATGGCACCATCGGTATGTTTCTACGACTTACCGATTTTGCGGCACAGGGGCAGGTCTCAAACCATAAAAATGGACTTTGTACAATGTGACCTTGACCTACTTTCATGAAAGTAGGTCAAATTGTGTAGAAATTATCTGGGACATTTTCATGTACCGGAAAGTGAAATCCGGTAATAACCGGACGAGGTACATGTATTTGAAATATTGCGAAATCCGACTTTGAAAGGCCCTGTGACCTTGAAAAATAGGTCAAGGTCAATTTTTTCAAAATGATTCTCTTGTATTTTTGTAGGCTACGTATATGAATTTTTTGAACATTTTCCGAAGAGGTTTATCGGGAAGAATAATAATAACTAGTAGACGGCCACCGTAGAGCGGTGACAAAACTTCACCTACTGTGATACCAGTAACTCGAAATCGACGCAGGTAGATGAGCAAGTAAAAAGTACGTGGAAATGATACAGGAATCCTACTGTAATACATTGCAATACATGCAAGTGTGCAGTACGTAAACCAATACATGAGCCAGTAGGCTACATGCACCATTGGACATGCACCAGTACATGCACCAGTACAATGTACCCATGCAATGGACCAGTACATGCCCCACTGAGTACATGCACCAGTAGTCCAGTACAATTTATCATACAGTGGACCAGTACATGGACTGGTACATTGACCAGTATATGAAGTACATGCGCCAGTACATGAACCAGTACTTGCACCAGTAGTCCAGTACAATGTAAGAGTGTAATGTACCAGTACAATGTACCAGTGAAAAGGTTATTAGGGGTTAGGGTTAGGGCTAGGGTTAGGGCTTGTGTTAGGGTCAGGGTTAGGGTTACCAGTGCAATGGACCAGTGCAATGGACCAGTGCAATGGACCAGTGCAATGGACCAGTACATGGACCAGTACATGGACCAGTACATGGACCAGGACATGGACAAGGACATGGACCAGTATATGAACCAGTGTATGAACCAGTATATGAACCAGTGTATGAACCAGTATATGAACCAAGTACATGCTCCAGTACATGAACCAGTACTTGCACCAGCAGACCACTACAAGGTAAGAGTGTAATGTACCAGTACAATGTGCCAGTGAAAAAGGTATTAACGTTTAGGGTTAGGGTTAGGGCTAGGGTTAGGGTTACCAATGCAATGGACCAATGCAATGGACCAATGCAATGGACCAATGCAATGGACCAATGCAATGGACCAATGCAATGGTCCAATGAAATGGTCCAATGCAATGGTCCAATGCAATGGACCAGTACATGGACCAGTACACAGACCAGTACAGATATGATCGATTGAAATTATGGTACAATTCATTAATATAGACTTCATAAATTCCTTGAAAAATGTGGTTTTTAACTTAAAATCGGTCTAGAATCAAAACCATTCAATGAAAACATATATAACTTTCCATTACTATGTTAACAGAAGTTATGGATAGGTGTAGAGAGGTTCATTGCAATAGGATGATTCCTTCCTTGTCAAAATATTGGTATATTGTCAAAATTTGACAAAAAACATGAAATTTTCAGGGTCCGGCGATCTTTTATACCGTCATAGCTACGACAAAGTGTTCAGAAAAGGAAAACTAGTGGAGAATTTGGTCTTTCCAAATCTGTTTTCAGATTCTCCTTAACCTAGTTAGAACCGGAGTGACAGTAGATTGAAATTATGGTACAATTCAGAAATACGAACCTTAGAAGTCACTGAAAAAATGTAGTTTTTAACTTAAAATCTCTCTGGAACAGAAACGGTTAGATGGAAATATATATAACTTGGCAGGATTATGTAAACAGATGTTAGAGATATGTCCAGACAGGTTCATTAAAAAAGAATGATTCCTTCCTTGTCAAAATATCGATAAATTGTGAAAATTTGACAAAAAACATGAAATTTTCAGGGTCCGGCGATCTTTTTAACCGTCGGAGCTACGACAAAATGTTCAGAAAATGAAAACTAGAGGAGAATTTGGCCTTTCCAAATCTGTTTTCAGATTCTCTGTAACTTAATTAGGACCGGAGCTACGGCCGACTGAATTAACGCTTTTTTTGAGAAATGTGGAAAAATATCGTAAATTTTTCACTAATTTTTCGACCTTGTGACCTTTACTGTGCAACGTAGGTCAATCCGAGGACCTTGAAATTTTACAGGGAGCCTCTAGACTATTGTAGCAAGTATGTCTGCCATTTTTGTAACAATATCTTGATTCCTTCTATGTGTAAAAAAATCAAATGTCAAAGAAGTAGAATTTTTTGTAATGTTTGACCTTGAGTTTGACCTTGAAAAACATTTTCTAGGTCAAAATCAATATGATATTCTGAATCGCAGTAGGTAACAAAGGGGTGGTCAGTCATACATTGTAACCCTGTAGAATCAATATTTCCTTGTCAAAAACGCGGAATTGTGTCATTTTTTAACATTTGTCGGTTAGCAATATTTGTCAATTTTTCATAAATCCGGTGAAGGAGGTAGACAAAATATGTTTAGATATTATGAATAAGCAGGCCAATGTTCATCTGTCACATGTAAATCACAATGATATCTTTAACCAAACATGGTGAAAAAAATTCCTGAAAATGGCCCCTTTTCAAACTTTTTTCGGTCAAATGACCTTGAAAAATGAGGTCAAGGTCACATTTAAAGGTCTGTATGGGGTGTATACATGTACATTTGGGGGGGTTTACTATGACATGTTAGCAGGTAGAATCGATATTTCAAGGTCAAATTCTCAAGGTCACCGATTTTGGTGACGCGGTATGACTTTAAAATTATGTAACTCAAGAACCAGTACTGCCAATGAAAAATAAAAGTCCGTGCAGGTGTCCCGAGAGTTTAGACACATTTTGGCATCAACGATATGTCTGTACGACTCACGGTTTCGGAGGCACAGGAGCAGACCTCAAACCATAAAAATGGACTTTGTACAACGTGACCTTGACCTACTTTCATGAAAGTAGGTCAGATTATGTAGAAAGTGTCTGGGACCTTTCCATGTACCGGAAGGTGAAAACCGGTAATAACCGAACGAGGTACATGTATTTGAAATATTGCGAAATCCGACTTTGAAGGGCCCTGTGACCTTGAAAAATAGGTCAAGGTCAAATTTTTCAAAATGATTCTCTTGTATTTCTGTAGGCTACGTATACAAATTTTTTGAGAATGATCGGAAGAAAAAAGTCGGAAAGAATAATAATAAATAATAATACTACCGATTACAAGAAACTTCACCTATGTGTAGGTGAAGTTTAATAATAAATTCTACCGATTACAAGAAACTTCACCTATGTGTAGGTGAAGTTTAATAATAAGAATAATACCAAAAACAATAAGAATTTACCATGTAATGGTAAATTCTTAATAATACCGATTACAAGAAACTTCACCTATGTGTAGGTGAAGTTTAATAATACCAAAAACAATAAGAATTTACCATGTAATGGTAAATTCTTAACTAGAGCCCTGTAACTGACCAAGGTCAGTGGCTAAGAATTTACCCTTGTAGCGACCAGACTAATAAAGGCAAGGCCACCAAACTGCTACAAGGTGTCGTCCCGACTCAAAGGCAACTTTCAGACCCACTTCCGGCCTCAAACCGGATTTGCCGGGACGGGTCGATTTTTTCTTGAAAAGTGCGAAAACGGACGTTTTTGCACTGTGCGGGCTGAGAAATGATGCGATTTTCACCGTTTTTTTCAGGGAATGCTGCTCTAATGGTCTATTTGAGTGAGACATTGAGACATTCAACCCAGGAACCTCCGTGAAAATTCTGACCGGAAGGCCCAATTTCCTATGTTTTAGCATTGCAAAATGCCGTGAAATGCCACGGAGGCAGCATGTAGGCCTGTGAGACCTGTCAGAAGGCCTGGAATGACATACATATACAAGAAGTTGTGGGGGGGGGGGGGGGGGGTGGGGGGGTTACAGGCCGCAATTGGAGGGGGGGGGGGTTCAGAGAGGTCTCAAACTGCAGAAAACACTTGAAAATGGAACAAATGTGCGTTTCCCACCAAATTCTGATAATTCAGCCCAAGTGACAGCCATAGTGATGCTAATCTATCCTATCTAAGCCATTTCCATTTTAGTTTGTGGCCTACAGCCTGAGTTAACATTTAATTGCAGATTTTTTCCTTTGCTGCGAGACTGCTGTCGCACAGTCAAATATAGTTCTTAATAAAAACCAGTTCTTGCGCCGCAGTGTATACAGTGTTTCCGGGTGGATAATGAATAAAAGGCAGTTTTTAGGTAACTTAATGGCTTATCTCTCACAGTCTGGAGTTGATTGGGACCAAATTATAGCCGGTTTTGTGGTATTTTGTGTGGAACTATTTTGTTGTCGTCTGCTTCGTCTGCTAGAATGGCAAATTAGAGGAAAATGAACACAAAAAGACTGTTTTAATGGCTTTATTCTGTGTTGCTGGTCCATGAACAGGCTTCAGAAGGGTTGGAAATGTCCTGGCACTGCCTCCTGTATCTCTTGGCATGAATATTAGACATGTGTTCAGCGAAATAGGCCCAAATGTATGAGAAAACACAGTGGGGAGAGTGCCGTATGGATGTTCAAATTGTGGAATTTGTGTTCAATGCAAGTTCAGCGCTTGCAGGCAGCCTTATTTAGCATAGAAATGACTTGAATCAGGACTATTTTGCCTTCCTACAGCTGCTTGACCACAGGAATTTCAAGAAATGCCTGCTATGTATGAGTATTTTAAGAGGCAGGGGGGCAACCATTGAATAATTGCTGATTTTGACGACGCGGTCAATATTTTAAATTCCGTATCTTACAAACCGGTTGCAGGATCACTACCAAACTGCGCGGGCAGATGTCCCGTGAGTCAAGCCAAGTTACTGTGCCCTGTTTTTGACTCCACGAGCTACCATCTCTGAGATCTGGGGATAACTCAAAAACTACTAAAAGTGGATTTTGCCGCTTTCGACTTGGTCCTAGGGTATTAGATGGCTCACCGCGAAATGTAGAAAAATACATGTAGAATCTGATAAAAGTGAGAAAAATTGAATCCGGGCATTACCGGATGAGATATCGGCATTTTAAAATTTGAAATTTCAGAGTTTCAAGTGCTCTGTGACCTTGAAAAATGAATCAAGGTCGGCGAAACCGGGCCAGTGCCATACGGGCACGGTAGGCCACCTTCATGAATTTTTTGGAAATTTTTCGAAGAACTTTTTTTCGCACTACGAAAGTAATATAAATACTAGAGCCCTGTAACTGACCAAGGTCAGTGGCTAAGAATTTACCCTTGTAGCGACCAGACTAATAAAGGCAAGGCCACCAAACTGCTACAAGGTGTCGTCCCGACTCAAAGGCAACTTTCAGACCCACTTCCGGGGCCTCAAACCGGATTTGCCGGGACGGGTCGATTTTTCTTGAAAAGTGCGAAAACGGACGTTTTTGCACTGAGCGGGCTGAGAAATGATGCGATTTTCACCGTTTTTTCAGGGAATGCTGCTCTAATGGTCTATTTGAGTGAGACATTGAGACATTCAACCCAGGAACCTCCGTGAAAATTCTGACCGGAAGGCCCAATTTCCTATGTTTTAGCATTGCAAAATGCCGTGAAATGCCACGGAGGCAGCATGTAGGCCTGTGAGACCTGTCAGAAGGCCTGGAATGACATACATATACAAGAAGTTGTGGGGGGGGGGGGGGGTGGGGGGGGGTTACAGGCCGCAATTGGAGGGGGGGGGGGGTTCAGAGAGGTCTCAAACTGCAGAAAACACTTGAAAATGGAACAAATGTGCGTTTCCCACCAAATTCTGATAATTCAGCCCAAGTGACAGCCATAGTGATGCTAATCTATCCCTATCTAAGCCATTTCCATTTTAGTTTGTGGCCTACAGCCTGAGTTAACATTTAATTGCAGATTTTTTCCTTTGCTGCGAGACTGCTGTCGCACAGTCAAATATAGTTCTTAATAAAAACCAGTTCTTGCGCCGCAGTGTATACAGTGTTTCGGGTGGTTAATGAATAAAAGGCAGTTTTTAGGTAACTTAATGGCTTATCTCTCACAGTCTGGAGTTGATTGGGACAAATTATAGCCGGTTTTGTGGTATTTTGTGTGGGAACTATTTTGTTGTCGTCTGCTTCGTCTGCTAGAATGGCAAATTAGAGGAAAATGAACACAAAAAGACTGTTTTAAATGGCTTTATTCTGTGTTGCTGGTCCATGAACAGGCTTCAGAAGGGTTGGAAATGTCCTGGCACTGCCTCCTGTATCTCTTGGCATGAATATTAGACATGTGTTCAGCGAAATAGGCCCAAATGTATGAGAAAACACAGTGGGGAGAGTGCCGTATGGGTGTTCAAATTGTGGAATTTGTGTTCAATGCAAGTTCAGCGCTTGCAGGCAGCCTTATTTAGCATAGAAATGACTTGAATCAGGACTATTTTGCCTTCCTACAGCTGCTTGACCACAGGAATTTCAAGAAATGCCTGCTATGTATGAGTATTTTAAGAGGCAGGGGGCAACCATTGAATAATTGCTGATTTTGACGACGCGGTCAATATTTTAAATTCCGTATCTTACAAACCGGTTGCAGGATCACTACCAAACTGCGCGGGCAGATGTCCCGTGAGTCAAGCCAAGTTACTGTGCCCTGTTTTTGACTCCACGAGCTACCATCTCTGAGATCTGGGGATAACTCAAAAACTACTAAAAGTGGATTTTGCCGCTTTCGACTTGGTCCTAGGGTATTAGATGGCTCACCGCGAAATGTAGAAAAATACATGTAGAATCTGATAAAAGTGAGAAAAATTGAATCCGGCATTACCGGATGAGATATCGGCATTTTAAAATTTGAAATTTCAGAGTTTCAAGTGCTCTGTGACCTTGAAAAATGAATCAAGGTCGGCGAAACCGGGCCAGTGCCATACGGGCACGGTAGGCCACCTTCATGAATTTTTTGGAAATTTTTCGAAGAACTTTTTTTCGCACTACGAAAGTAATATAAATACTAGTAGACGTAACCGCGAGCGGTAACAAAACTTCACCTACTGTTGTACCAGTAACTCGAACAGACACAAGTAGATGAGCAAGTAAAAGGTACATGGAAAAGTACACAGGAATCATACATAATTATGTAACATGAATACAGACAAGAATACAAGAATGTTTCCTGTACATTGCAAGCATGCACAGAAAAACGAGTACATAAACCAGTACATAAACCAGTACATGAACCAGTGCATGAACCACACATGAACCAGTACATGAACCAGTACATGAACCAGTACATGAACCAGTACATGAACTAGTGCATGAACCAGTACATGAACTAGTGCATGAACCAGTACATGAACCAGTACAGTCCAACTCACAGAACACTGGCCTGTGTACTGATTGTCACTGATTGATTTACCTAGTTTCGTCTCGTTTTCGTGTGAATTCGTGACCCCCTGGTGTGATTTCATTGACCATGAACTCTTAATAGGCAGTAGTATAGCTACAAGTAGCTACTGTATATTCCATGATGCATATTGGGTCCTTTAAGAGCACATGTGTTCAATCACAGCCTCAGCCATTTATCAACTGTTAACCAGCTCCTGAGCTAGCCTCCTTGATTGCCTTTAAAAGGAACCATCTGGAAAAGAGGTGCCAGTTTTACCCCTTCCACAATACAACTGGTAATGCTCATATTGCTAATATGTCTCTCTTTTTCTATCTATACATGTATCTATGTATCCAGGGCCGGCGCTAGGGTTGCCAGCACCCTAGGCAAGATAAAGGTATGCGCCCCTTTCCTGAGGGGGTCTGGGGGTCCCCCCCAGGAAATTTGAAATCCTAGATGCTCTGAGATGCATTCTGGAGCATTTGAAACTCAAATAACAGTGTCATGATCATTGTCTATTTTACATGTAAACACCCAACAAAAATATGTAAGTCCATATGTAATTGCTTATATTTTATCCTGTTCTTTTAGAGATACATTTCTATTTAAAATTAGGTACATGTTTATCCATGCAGCTGTGTTGTTGTAAGTAAAGCCATGTGACTGGCCCATTTATCACAAGGACTACCCCCACCCCAAAAACACTTTGTAGATACACCATTGTGCCTATCAGTAATTCTAACCTAACCTTGTATGTAACTTGATGACAAGCTTCTGGGCTGCTATGGTACCCCTCTACCCCCCTTCTTCTGGTGTCAATTAAATACACTAGCTGTAACTGGAGTGATCATTATTAATTGAATAAATAGAAAAAAATCATTGAGCATCTGATTTCATAATGCAATAACTGATAATAACAAAAATTGAAATAGAGTAACATTTTTAAGCGTCGGAGCAACATCTGACATGGGGGGGGGGGCTGAACTGGCAGGTCGGCTGGATGGGGGGGGGGGGGGGGGGGGGGGACAGGTCATAGTTTGACATGAAAAAAAATAAAACAGTTATAGGCCCACTTCAATTTACACCACCCAGAGAATCACTTTGCTGAAGTGATTAATACATACATGATTATTACATATTTTGATACTTGGAACATCCTGCATTTTGCCACAGTTCCAAAAGAAACAAATTCAAGATTAATTTACGGAGACACACAAGTCTGCAATTTCCTGAAGATCAGTCTTAGCTGGGTCATGGTTGACCTCAGGTAGGTCTTCAGTCTGCTAAGAGATGAGAATGACCTCTCTGCAGCAACTGAACATTCAATTCAATCTAGGCAAAGTAAATGCCTAATATGATTTACCGGAAGTTAAATGTTTTGCACTTAGCGAAAAAAAAAAAAAGGAGCTGACCAATACTCTTTTGCCTTTTCATATTAAATGTTAGCAAGTATTTTGAATGTCCTCTCCTCTCTCTGGACAAGGTCCGTATGAGGATTATCTCAGAGAGGGCCTCCAGGATCCTGTCTCATGACTGAATCACTTTTTCAAAACGTGAATCATGAAACACTATCTTTTGTACATCTGTTTCTCATGATGCATCAACTGTGGTCCTTCTCCTTCAGCATCCAGTGAAATATTTGATTCATTTTTAATGGGGGGTTTAGCAGAGCTAAATAACTTGTAAATGCACCTTTATTCAATAGCTACACCAGAGACAGACTCCTCAACACGGTGACAACAGGACCTACATGGCTTCCAGAATTATAAACAGTTCATGGTTTATCAAGACTGTTGACAGCTGCAGTTTAGGACCTTTTAGAAGTGCCACTTTCAGCTCGAAGGAAACATTATTTGTACAGTGTAGCCACATAGTCCTGAACACATGTTATGTGTAAAGTCCTTGGCTGTTGACTGGCATTGTTTTTGTTTTAAAACATTGAATAATTCAACATTGTGACATCCTGAACCTGGGGGGGGGGGGCTGAATGATATTTCAGCCCCCCTTACCTCCAACCTGGGGGGGGGGGGGCTGTCGCCCCCACAGCCCCCCCCCCCGCTCTGACACCTATGAATTGTAGCATGTGTAGGGCTTACTTCAGATACGTTTTACAGCAAGAAAGCCTGAAACAATATCATATAATCAAATGATGATCAAATGATGATCAAATGATGATCAAATGATGATCAAATGATCAGCTTCCAGGATGCAGGATCATTTCATTGGGTGACTGGGGTAAGATTATCATCATTCTTTAATGAAAAGAAAAGGGTTTTAAAATTGATTAGCAAATTAGCCTACTTCAGTGCAGCAACTGTTTATGTTATATATATTTGTTTAATGGTGTTTTCCTTGAACTGCATTTCCCCCTTTCAGGAATGAGTGCTTTTTCTGTCACATAGGTAGGCCTCGTGACAAAATAATGGTAGGCCCTAAGAATATCCACCGGATATTTTTGTTATAACTTCATAAAACAATGTATCTTGTTGTCAGGGAAAGCTAAGCTTAACAAGCTTATTAAAATGAGAAGTGAGGATGTATAAAAAGGAAATTTTGTCCCTGCTTCACCCACCCAGGGTGGCCAGAATGTTCTCTCCTGAGACCCATCACCCCCTTCAAGGTACCCTCCCCCCCCCATCCCTCTTTAACCACTTGTGAGAACTTTGTGACAAGTGGGCTGGGTGGGCATCCTCATAACTCAGGGCTCCCTAACCAAGAGAGTGAATTCAAGCTCTGTGGTAGGAGAATGTAGGTGGGGGGGGGGGCGATTTGGTGACTTGTGCTGCATGCTTGTTTTCACTTAAAGGTTTTTGAGTCGTCTGTCACACATTTGTGTTCTTTGTCAGTCTGTTAAATCTTTTTATTTATTTTTTTCGGCCCTCAGTGTATGCGCCCCCCTTTGCCCGCGCCCTAGGCAGCTGCCTAGTTCGCCTAATGGTTGCGCTGGCCCTGTTTGTATGTATGTATCTATTTATGTATCTATCTATCTATCTATCTATTTGTTGCAAAAATGTCTGTTAATAAAACCTTTGAAGCTTATATCAGGCCTGGTATATATTAATGTCTTGTAGTTTTATCTTTAAGAAATACATTAATTTTATCAGCAGACAAGCCACTGTACCCCTGGTTTCTGATTCTCAAACTCTCGGCAAATTGACATCCTTTCTTGTTGCCACCCTCTCTCCCAGTCCAATGAAGCAGACTGACTGGGGGTAGTGGATTTGGCAAACATCCCTCCTGGGCAAGTGGTGTCCCAAATGACCCTTCCACCCCCCCCCCCCTCTTTGAGTTGAAGCCCTGCAAAATGTGCATCTCTTGGTGATGAGATTTTAGCTTTGGAGTAATTAATATGCAATAAGAACTGAAAAAATAGGAAAATGTAAACATTTAGATATTAGTGCAATCTGATTGAAGTGAATCATTCCAAACCATTAATGTAGATCATATTTGGGTACAAGAAGAAAGGAAGAAGGGAGAAAGAAGGAACGAAAAAGGAAGGAAGAAGGAAGGAAGAAGGAAGGAAGAAGGAAGGAAGGAAGAAAAAGGAATACAAGAGAGAAAAGGAAAAGGAAGGAAGGAAAATCAAAGAAGAAAGGAATGAGAAGAAGGAAGGAGGAGAAGGTAAAGACTGAAGAACAAAGCAAGGAGAAAAAAGCCAGGAGAATGAAGCAAGAAGAAGGAAACGAGGTGAAGGAAGCAAGAAGGCAGAAGCAAGGAGAAGGAAGGAATGAGTTCTATTGAGGTTAACTTTGATATAGGCCTAATGCAGCAATACACTGTATGTTTTAGGCCTATTGCTGGGTAAATTCAGGAGGGGGGAGGAGTAGGCAGGGTGCAATATGCACATTTGGCTGGCCAGACTTGGCTGGCAAGTGCCAGCCACTGGCTGCCTTGCAAGGCTGCCCTGCTGTGCCATGCCCCCCTCCAAAATGTCTGGTAAATTAGCTGAACTCCACTGGATAAACACATTGATAGCTATGTGCATTTACAGGCAAATCAACTTACAGATAAAGAGATTGATACATATAGATAGATACATAGATACGTCCATAAATACAAAGATACATATAGATAGATACATAGATAGGTCCATAAATACTAAGATACATTGATAAACAGACACACATAATGAATTGACATCAGATACATATAAAATGATACAGTATATACATATATACATTATACATAGATACACTGATACACATATAGATAGTTCTATGTAGATATTAATTTAGAATAGAATAGAATAAGAAGATTTGAGATTATATTAGAGGAGAGGACTGTTGTGTGTTGTGTATTCGCTGGCTCTGCAGGAAAATACATGGAAATTTTCAGAGTCCGGCGATCTTTCAAACCATCACAGCTACGACAAAATGTTCACAAGATGAAAACTAGAGGAGAATTTGGTCTTTTCAAATCTGTTTACAGATTCTCTGTATCTTAATTAGAACCAGAGTTATCGCAGATTGAAATTATGGTACAATTCAGGAATATGAACTTTAGAAATACCTGAAAAACTGTAGTTTTTAACTTAAAATCACTGTATAACCAAAACGGTTCACTGAAAACATATATAATTTGCCAGGATTATGTAAACAGATGTTACAAAGAGGTTCAGGCAGGTTGATCAAAAAAGGATGATTCCTTCCTTGTCAAAATAATGATATATTATGAAAATTCGGAAAAAAAACATGAAATTTTCAGGGTCCGGCGATCTTTTTAACTGTCGTAGCTACGACAAAATGTTCAGAAAATGAAAACTAGAGGAGAATATGGCCTTTCAAATCTGTTTTCAAATTTTCTCTATCTTAATTAGGACCGGAGCTACGGCCGTTTGAAATTACGCTATCTTTGAGAAATGTGAAAAAAAATCATAAATTTTTCGCTCGTTTTTCGACCTTTTGACCTTTACAGTGCAACGTAGGCCGGTCCGAGGACCTTGAAAATTTACAGGAAGCTTCTAGAGTATTATAGCAAGTATGTCTACAATTTTTGTAACAATATCTTGATTCCTTCTCTGTAAAAAAATACGAAATGTAAAAAATGCAAAAATTATTGTCATGTTTGACCTTGAGTTTGACCTTGAAAAACATTTTCTAGGTCAAAATTATTATGCTATTCAGAAAGGCAGTAGGTAACAAAGGGGGGGTCAGTCATGCATTGCAACCCTGTAGAATGAATATTCTCTGTCAAATATGCAGAAATGTGTCATTTTTTAGCATTTGTCGGTTAGGAATATTTGAAAATTTTTCATAAATCCGGAGAAGGAGGTACACAAAATATGATTAGATATTATGAATAAGCAGGCCAATGTTCATCTGTCACCAGTAAATCACAGTGATATCTTGAAAAAAACATGGTGAAAAAAATTGCTGAAAATGGCACTTTTTCGAACTTTTTTGGGTCAAATGACCTTGAAAAATGAGGTCAAGGTCAAATTTAAAGGTCATTTTGGGCTTATTAGGTCTAAGTTTGGGGGGGTTTACTACGACATGTTATGAGCTAACATCGATATTTCAAGGTGAAATTCTCAAGGTCACCGGTTTTGGTGACGCGGTATGACTTTAAAATTGCATAACTCAAGAACCGTTAACCAAAATGAAAAATGAAAAGTTGATGCAAATGTCCCGTGAGTTTGGGCATGTTTTGGCACCATCAGTATGACTCTACGACTTACGGATTCTGAGATCCCGCGATAGACCTTAAACCATAAAAATGGACTTTGTACAATGTGACCTTGACCTACTTTCATGAAAATGGGTCACACTGTGTAGAAAGTGTCTGGGACCTCTCCATGTACCAGAAAGTGAAAACCGGTAATAAGCGGACGAGGTACATGTATTTGAAATATTGCGAAATCCGACTTTGAAAGGCCCTGTGACCTTGAAAAATAGGTCAAGGTCAATTTTTTCAAAATGATTCTCTTGTATTTTTGTAGGCTACGTATATGAATTTTTTGAACATTTTCCGAAGAGGTTTATCCGGGAAGAATAATAAAAATAATACCGATTACAAGAAACTTCACCTATGTGTAGGTGAAGTTTAACTAAAATTTAATCATGTGCATGATGGATGGATAATTGAGGATTTATGTCCTACATTTATGCGCTTGTACTAGGTGTACCCTAAGGTAGACAGCTGTATAGATATGGTAAGTGCAGCCCTCTAAGCCCAGTTCTGGGTGCTCACGAGGGTTGATTAATGAGATGGGAGAGAGAGTGGGAGTCCTCAACATGTTTCATATTTAGGCCTACCTCATGTGAGGGATCTTTTCGTTGTCCAACACAGATACTGATAAAAGGGGCTGCCAACTTAACGTCTCATCCGAACGACATTTTGTTTAGTTCTAAGGGCTATTCCATTTAAAAATCTGGGGGGGGGGTGGTCGGGCTACGATTTTGACCCCCCCATGCATCTAAAACGATTTTTTTTACCCCCCTCATGCATTAACTTCGATTTTTTCACCCCCCGTACATACATCAAAAAAAATTTTCATTATTACATTGCGTAGGCCTGAATAGAGCCGATAGTCCCCCCCCCATACATCTGCAGTGAATTCCGCGAGTGCCCCCCTTGCATCTACAACGTATTATCGCTCACCCGTACATACATCATACGAAAAATAAACCAGCCCGACCACCCCCCCCCCCCCAGATTTTTAAATGGAATAGCCCTAAGTATTTCACTCACATCTTGGAAAATCTGTCGGGAGCATTCAGCCGTTTCTATGAAGGTCTTGTAATTGTGAAATGCCAGTTCTTGGGTATCCTCCAGGATCTGTGAACGCTCCTCAGACAATCTGTCTGGTTCACGACCTTGGGTTATGAAAAAATATTATTATTACACGCAGGCCCATAATGAAATTGAAGCAATACCTTAAAAGAGATGAGCAGTTAATTTTAGCATTTATTCATTTTATTGCTGAATTTTTTTTTGTTCACTTACTAAGTTTGTCGATGCCATGAGAACTGAGCTCAGCTAGGTATTGTGCAAAATCAGGATTTGCACTCCAACTCTCTGAAAAAAACACAAGACTTATAAGAAAATTTGGAACCATATTATACTCATGAAATATCAGAAATGTCAACTTCATTGCAGAGACATAACTGTTGGTGGGGGAGGGGCACGTCACATGCTCCCCCCACCATAGTGCCCCCTACTACTTGACTACTGCGCCAGCAGGTGCCCCTCAGGGTCCCCTCCCCATAAAATTGCATGCCCCCCTCCCATTAAATTTGAAAAAGCATGTCATAAAAAAAAGACTTATTTATTAATTGATTTACATTTTTCAAATCAAAATATCAAAAAAGTCTGACCAGTAGTGGATCCAGAGGGGGGGGGGGCTTGAGGAAGTTCAATATCACCAACAAAATTCTCCTAGCGAGGAAGCCACATGCCATTGAGAATACCCCATTGATACCACACTCCCCAAAACCAACTGACGTGTGCATTGGCTTCAATACACACCTGCTTCATTCAATACACATTACAATCAACAAATCATGTCAAATGTCAACAAGGTGAAGTTAATAATAAAAACTTTAGACATCATTTGCAAACTTGACACGCATCCTGAAAGTGCAATGAACGTGCCAAAACAATCTCCAAATGTTCCGACAACTAATTTCACACTCCTTTTAAGGATAAATCAAATAACTACCTGGAAATGAGTCCTTAAAGATGCTGGCCAAAACACTTTCATCTTCCACGTCGACTGACATTTTGCCGGAAGTTGATGAATGGAACTCTCCGGCTCATCCGGTCACATTTCGCGCCAGATTTTTGTTCAGCCAAAATGTTTTGGTTCAGATGATTGTGGTGGGTTTTTGGTTGTTTTAAGAGCTGTTTACTGGTGGATCTCGACCAAATTCTGCCAAAATGGTCCTCCAGAATAGTGGAAGGTACAAGTCCGAAAAGGAAACCGACGGAGCTGGGTGAGTAGGGAAATTCAACAATCAATACATGTGTCAACTTCTAGTTCTACCATGAAAGTTTAGCTGATCAGCCTAATGTCAGTGATGAGAACTTAAGGCTCTTTTTGCAGTAGATACAACTTAACTTAAATAATGTCTGTGAAGTGTCTGAGTTTGACAAATCAAACGTGTAATCAATTCACTCTTGAAATGAAGGGATGGGGCAGGGGATCAACAAGCCCCCCCCCCCCCATTCGTTGGGACCCCCCATTCTTTGGGACCCCGCCTCCACCCCAATTCCTGGATCAACTGTCCCCAGTCCCCCCCCCCCTGCAGGAAGATCCACCCCGCATTATAATTTTTTCCCTCAACAGAACCGCATTAGAATTATGTGCATGTGTTCTAATCAGCGGATTGACTAATAAGAAATAATAAAAGTTTTTTTTACACTTTATTATATTCACAAGACTTCAGCAACTTGCAAATTGTAGGCATGACATGTTAAAGATGCAAATCTATTTACAATTTTATATTTATTTTCTGCAGAGAGGGAACATCTTCTGAGAAGCAGCTGCAAAAAACTAAATTCAACGATGAGATTGATTTGCGTTATGGCTTCGAACGCTACAAGGAAGCTGCTGAGAGGATCGGATGGCTCATTAATATGCATCCTGTAAGTTGATTATTTGCATACAATGTTAATTTTAGTGATCATTGAAATTTATCTTTGGTGTACTTATGTCAACCAGCATTTTAAAATATGGGTTCTGTAATTATAAACCATTTTCTAAGTTTGAAAAATGAAGTTTTTTCCAATTGAACTGTGGATTGGATTGTCTGTACCTGATGTAAGTGTGAGCTTCCATTATGAAGTGTGAGCTTCCATGATATGTGAATTGCAATTGGCATTCCAAAGACAATTCTTGATTCTATTATCTGCTTGTTTAAACAAGGAAGTTGGGTTGTCTCTACCTGATGTGGGTGCAGGCTTCCATGAAGTGTTAATTGCAGTTATGCAATTAGGTCCCAAAGGAAGCGTTTAAACAAGACCCAGTGCTTCCATAGGAATACATTGCTACAAAGACATTCACTAATTGGAATTCATATTTTTAATGTTTACCAGATACCACAACTAAACTGAACCAAATAAAAAACGCAAAACTATTTCCAGGGCTTTATTTTTCTGAATATGATTCAGTTGGGCTGTTCAGTTTATGCATATGTACAATCAGGTGTCAAAGGACTCAGTTCCATAAAATCACTCAAATCTGACCTTTGTTTGCAAAGCTGTTGCCAGGTTTATCACATTGGGGTGTGGCCAGTGGACAGGGGTATCAGGCACCCTATAGGGCAAATCTAATGATTTCATGGTAAAGCTTGAAGAAAATGATGCAAAAGGCCACACAATTAACTTCAATCAATGCCACGTAACTTGTAATAAATTTTATTTTTTGAGAAGTCATGTAAGGGTTTGTCACACACAATGATATTCCAGTGAGACAATGCAACCATGGAAGCAGGTCCTTACGTGTCCTGTACAAATGCAAGAGATTAAAAATGCATTATGGTCTATCAAAAAGACCTAACACAACCTGAGTAGCAGCCGTAGGACAAACTTCAGTAACATGTGTGCCTCCTCGTGCATTTCTTTTGGGGACAGATAAGTGGTTGGGACAATAGCTCAAGGATGGCACAAAAAAATACTGAAGTTTACCTCTTGAGCTTTTAAACAGTTGTGTGAGGCCTTTTTGACAGATCCTAAGCCTTTTTCTTTCCACAGCTATTGTTCAGGCTGCTTGAGGACTTGTTTCAATAGATGCATTTTCGCATTGGAATATCATTGAGTGTGACAAACTCTGACCTGACTACTCAAAAGACTTAATTTTTAACAAGTTAGGTGGTACCAGTTGAAGTGAATTGTGTGGCCTTTTGCATCATTTTCTTCAAGCTTTAACATGAAAACATTAGATTTTCTTGATGGGGTGGCTAATACCCTGGTCAACTGGCCATACCCCAATGTGATAAACTTGGCGACCGACAGCCAAAAAAGGGTCAAACTTGTGTGATTTTATGGAACCAAGTCCTTTGACAAATGATTGCACATATGCATACACTCAACAGCCCATCTGAAGCTTATGCAGAAAAATACAACCCTGGGAATAGTTTTGCGTTTTTTATTTGGTTCAGTTTAGTTCCAACTAATAAGCTACTGTTTGACTTATTTTCATCTTGCTTAATGTTGTAGGAATGCAGGAATTTATGAAAAAAAAACAAATTCTTTTTTTGGGGAGAATGATTAGATTTTTGCTTTAGAATTGTGCTTGGTTGTATATTTGAGCTTTTTGCCTATTTTCATTATAAAACTGTATGAATGCAAAAGTATTTAATTTTTGGTTTTTTTTTTCCAGACTGAAATCCTGGATGAGAACAAAAGGTTGATAAGTGCCGTTGACTTTTATTTCATTCAAGAAGATGGAGGCCGATTTAAGGTGTGCATTAAGATAAAAAAATAGAAAATCATGTTGTTTTATATTGTTGATCAATTTGATGTTTATTTAAAAATGATAAAAAGAAGTAAAGTCATTTTGTTGCAGTAGTGTAGGTCTAATGTAAATATAATGTAATGCTTGTGTATCACTGTATCTTGAGTGAAGATTATTAAATATTTCTTATCCAATCAATTTCTAGAACCGGTAGTTTTTAGTTTTGGATGATGTTGAAAAAATGTAAATCTATGTGTGTTGCTTTAATTTCAGTCTACGCTGCCCTATAAACCGTACTTCTACATCGCCACCAAGCACAACTGTGAGAGGGAAGTGGCTTCCTACTTGCAGAAGAAATTCCAGGGGAAGATTGCGTCTGTAGAGGCGCTCAGCAAGGAAGATCTCGATTTGGTAATTGCTAAATTTCGTTATTTTATTGTAAAGAAAACTATAAGACTTAATTTAAAACATCAAAAGGAAACCCTCCTAAAGCTTGATCCCCCTGTCCTAATTAGTCTACCAAGTGCATAAATACAGGACGTATAGCTCCAATCATCCATCCATCCTAAAGCTTGAAATATATTTTTGGAAAATTTAGGTGAAATTATTATGTCTCTTTCATTGTTATTGTTGATTTTGATTTTGGTTTGTCCAATCCACAACCTGGGTGGGGGGGGGGAGTCTTGTTTTTTTTAATTGCCCTTATTTTATAAATTTGACAAAAATATTGCAGAAAATTTGAAAAAAAGAGAGTTTGGTTATAAATTTAAATTCATTATTTATCTAATTTTCAACAAGATGTTATGTATTTTCAGCACAATCATCTTGTTGGCTTGAAGAGGACGTATTTGAAATTAGCCTTCTACACAGTTGATGAATTAATCAAAATCAGGAGGGAGATAATGCCGGCTGTTAGGAAGAACAAACAGAGAGAGAAAACAAACACAGCTTATTCTGACTTCCTTGCGAGGTATTTGGCTTGATTCGTTTTTTCTTTTAGTCTGTTTCCTATTCTGGAGTATATAGTTATGGCATTATGATAAATTTTTTAAATTGTTCGTTCAATAGTGGTAATGCGTAATGTAAATCCCCAGAAACATTTTCTCATCTAACAGGATTCAAAATTGAATTGTTCTTCAAAATTAATCGATGATTGGTTCTAAAAAAATTCTACCAATGATTACTTTTCCAAAATGATTTAAATTCATATTTTATTTTCAGCAATGCAGTTGACGAAGATGGCATGGCAAGAAAGGTCAATGATCAGATGGAAAATATTGTCGACATCAGGTGAGATTCAACTTATTTTCTCATCTGGGAATTTCTTATACGTTCAATATAGAGTGGCTTTGATAATGTATAGTGATTCTGGCGGTAGTGAAAATAATGATCTGTTGTATATTTATATTGTGCTACAGTTCAGTGAGCAAAGTATTTGCAGTTTTGTTCTAAAAATAATAATTACTATTTCCAGGGAATATGACGTCCCTTACCATGTGCGAGTTTCCATTGATCTGAAGATCCACATTGGCCATTGGTATGCCGTCAGAGGACGAGGGGCTGGACCCCCAGATATCAAGCACAGGGAGGACTTGGTGGACCGGCCGGTAAGTTACTGTAAAATTAAATTAGTAAAATGACTTCCCATTTTGAAATTAAAAGCTGTTTCTTGTTCTAACATAGACACCCTGAGGTGGTACATATATTAATATCCAAAAAAATTATCCATTTTATGGATGGTTTGGTGTAATATTGTATTGATATTTTCCTTTCAGGATCCGGTTGTTCTGGCATTTGATATTGAAACAACGAAACTGCCTTTGAAATTTCCCGATGCTCAAACTGACCAGATTATGATGATATCCTACATGATAGATGCACAGGTAATAGACAAAACACAAAAAAATACTTTAGCTAAGACATTCCATGCATTCCAATATGCTCTACCTATACCCCCTATTCTTCAAAATGTTAATCCTCCTGTCCTAATTAACCTGCAGAGTGCATAAATGCAGGACGTAAAGCCCCAATCATCCATCCACCCATCCTTCAAAATGTTTAATAATTGTGAAACTTTTGCTTCTTCTCAGGGCTATCTTATATGCAACCGAGAAATCATCGCCACAGATGTAGAAGATTTTGAGTACACCCCTCGACCAGAATTTGAAGGGCCATTTATCGTCTTTAACGAACCCGACGAAGCTGCTACATTGCGGAGATTCTTCGATCACATTCTGGAAGTTCAGCCGCACATTTTTGTCACTTATAACGGAGATTTCTTCGATTGGTGAGTTGATTTAAAACTGGGTACATTAATTTTGTTGGAAGATCATTCGTACAAGTTTATCAGGAAATATTGTTTTATTTTAGGGGATTTTTTTGTGATTATTTTAGAAAAATTAAGTTATTTGCCTCTATAATTATTATAAAATGTTGTGTCTTAGTAATTTGGGAGATTGACTTTTTAAGGAATGATAAGTTTGAAAGGTAAAATTCTCAATGATTGTTTGAATTTATATAAATCAAACCCATTTTCATTATATTGCCATTCATTGTAGAAATCTATAGGGTGCAGGTGAACTATTGAAATTGACTTTTTAAATATTGAATCATATTATGTTTTATAATTGTTACGAATTCGATGTGATTTCAGGCCATTTATAGAGGCGAGAGCAGCCCACCATGAAATTGACATGTACCAAGAGATTGGTTTCCAGAAGGACAACCAGGGGGAGTATAAGTCAAGGCCCGGAATTCATATGGATTGTTACAGGTATAATGTTTATGATGTTTATATATTTTGCAGGAATATTTAATAGAGAACAAATTAAATTCCAAACTTGTTTGATATATTTATAAGTCTCATCTTCGCCTCTCCTGGTTAGCCTGCCTTTGTGCATGATTGCATGAATGCAGGATGTAAAGCCCCAATTATCCATGCATTAGTCTTATCAAACCAGAATGTAATTTCTGAAAAAATAAAAAATGAAATACAATCAATCAATAAAATGTTAAGTGTAGAAATTAACATATTGGCCATTTCGTTTATTGATAACTGTTTAAACTGTGCTGTATTGAACATCTCAGATTGAACTTTAATTCATTATAGATAGTTTGGTCATTGTCAACTTTTCCTTTTAACAGATGGGTGAAAAGAGACAGCTACCTTCCTGTCGGCAGTCAGAATTTGAAAGCTGTAGCGAAAGCCAAACTTCGCTATGACCCTGTGGAATTGGACCCAGAAGATATGTGTCGCTTGGCCAGTGAGCAGCCTCAGGTTTGTAATACTATGTATTCTATGTATTGTATCATGTAATGTTTCAAAGGAGGCAAGGGAAGGGGTCAATTGTTGGGCTCTTGGGTTCTGATTGCTGGGTCCTGGGTTCGATTCCTGGTCTTGCTTGATCCCCTGGACTTATGTTGGACAGCAGTTTCAATCATCCTTCATCTCTCTATCAATGGTTTGATGACTGAAATTAAAAATGCAGTCTTCATTTGATGAAGGTAAAAGTCTTGCAGTCCCATCCTCCTTGACCTAATAAGGTAATTAAATACAGGATGTAAAGCCCAAATCATCCGTCCATCCATCTATTCAATTTAAGTGTATTAGGGGGATTTTAGTGTCTGAACAATAATTGGATTGTGGCATGGTAGGTGTCATCGTACAGTCATGTATTCAATATTTTGTATATTATCCCTCTTTCTTCCAAACAGGTTTTGTCTAACTACTCCGTGTCAGATGCGGTGGCCACGTACTACCTCTACATGAAGTACGTTCATCCCTTCATCTTCGCTCTGTGCACCATTATTCCTATGGAACCTGATGAGGTATGTGACTTTATATATATATATAATGTGAGACTTATAATATAGACTTGATGAAATATTGTTCTGCAATATGTAAAACACAAATTGTTGAACGTTGCATACTCCAAAAGTTTGAATGCAAAGTGCAATATCCGAAATAGACGAGTAATAAATTTTCCAAGTTGATGAAATTTTAGTGATTGCTATCTACTCTGGTATGATTAGAATACAAAAATGATGTTGATTATGGCTTTAATTAAATTTTTTTTCACATGAGCCATAGCAAACAAAAGGTCTAGAGCATCGATATCTAAATACCTATTGTTTGAAAACAAATCAGTAATTAGAGAGATGTAACAGTATAGTGTAAAACTGTTGTCTTAGTGATATATAAGGAGGTTGAATGTGGGATGATGTCCTGAGCATGTCCACCAAATTTCAGCTTGATATTCCAATAGGAACAGCAACCATGGAACATGTAGTTATTCATATTCACATATTTCCTTTTTCCAGGTGTTGAGAAAAGGTTCCGGAACTCTATGCGAAGCTTTGTTGATGGTGCAAGCATACCATGCCAATATCATTTACCCCAATAAACAAGAAACCATCTTCAACAAATTGACGGAAAAAGGACATTTGCTGGATTCCGAGACTTATGTTGGCGGCCATGTGGAAGCCATAGAATCCGGAGTGTTCCGAGCTGACATTCCGTGCAGATTTAGAATGGTAAGTCACAAAGTAACTAGGGATGCACGGATATCCGGCAAGGTATCCGGTAGGATATTGGAATTTGCAGGATATCCGGTATCCGGCAGAATTAGGGTGTCAGAACCGGATATCTAGGATGTTCAAAAATAAGTGAAAAGCTAAAAAAACCTTCATAAAAAATAAAAGAAGGTCACAAGAACAGAGTCAAAAACATGATGTAACCATCTTCAAAATCTAAATTCAATAACAGAACATAATGAAAACATTCCATCAGAGGAACAGTGTCCCAGCTGGACATGTTATGTCCCGGCTCTCAGAAAATTTTCCTTTAAATCAACAGTGAAATTGGCGTGAATGCTGAAGAACTTCCTATTTCCTATGTTTACTATCCGGTTCCAACTATCCGGTTCCTATCCGGTATCCGGCAGTTGGTGTAGCCGGATTATCCGGTATCCGGCTATTTTCACTATCCGACAGTATCCGTGCATCACCAAATGTAACTGGTTGTTTTTTCAAGTTCATTGTTAAAGCTAAGAAAAGAACCCTTCTCAACGATATCTGCTCTAAAGTATGGAAGTCGTTTCCTTTAATATTTAGTAAATATTCAAGTGTTGATTATTTGGAAATTTTTGCCTTTTCTCACAGGTTCCGGAAGCGTTCCAGTACTTAATCGACAGAGTCGAGAAAACGATGAAACATGCTATAGAGGAGGAGGAGAAGATACCTCTGGACCAAGTCACCAATTTTAACGAGGTATTTATCGAGTGTATATTTTTTGTTATCACACAAAGGTCTAAATTTGAAACTCACCAAGAGCTTTCAGCCATGTCTCATGGCCTTCATCAGCTGTCTGAGCATGCTCAGTGAGGTATTTATCGTTCTTGCTTTACCTGACCTTTCTATCATAATTGTTTTGAAACAAGCACAAGCCTGATAGTCTAGTCTCACTAGTCATTAAGATATTAGAAGGTGCCATGCTCTGAGTGAGCCTGCTAACTTAATCTGGACAGAAAATAGTTCACTTTTGAAATTGACCAATCAGAGAGTTTCTTACCTTAGATCCGATGATTCGCAAAGAGCCCTGAAACTTTAAAAAGTAGAATCTTAGAATGATGTTTTCTGTTTACTTCCAGGTGTGCCAAGATGTCGTGGAGAAGTTATCCATGCTCCGAGATACCCCCAACCGTCTTGAAAACCCTATCGTGTACCATTTGGATGTGGGAGCTATGTACCCCAATATTATCTTGACCAATCGACTTCAGGTATGAAATTTGTGAGAGATTGGATGCAGTTAATCGTTGCTGTCTATCAGACCATTGTGCTAATTCACAAAATTTTCACCTTAGAAAGTTGTAGTGTACATCTGTCTAACTTCATATTAATTCATAGTTTAAATGTATTTCTTTCAGCCTCCGGCCATCATAGATGAAGTGACTTGTGCTGCATGTGATTTCAATAAACCAGGAGCCCAGTGCCAGAGAAAGATGACTTGGACTTGGAGGGGAGACTACAGTATGTATATTTCCTAGCGCTCTGGGTGTCCAATCATTGGTTCCTGGGTTTGATTCCTGAGCTGGCCTTGACCTTTGTTGGTCAGAAGTTTCAGTCATCCTTCCTTCGACTTATTATTGTGTCCTCCTTCCACCCTAACTTAACTAGCTTCCATGAATGCATAAGTACAGGATGTAAAGCCCCAATCATCCAACGAAACATCTATTGCTACATTTGTCAATATACTTTGCAACGTAATTCTGAACTTGGATAGCTTCAAAAACATTGAGTTTGAATGTTTTGTTTCTTAATTCAAAAGCCATGTCAAAATGTATCAGAATCAGAAATATTCAGATCTCATGTCTTGATATTTCATTTTTTCTTCCAGTGCCTGCCACGAAGAGTGAGTACCAGCGAATTCAACAGCAGTTGGAGAATGAGAAGTTCCCTCCCGCCTTCCCAGGGGGCAACCCGAGAGCATTCCACGAACTGAACCGAGAGGAACAGGCGTCCATGGAGAAGAAGAGGTTGGCAGGTCAGTAAATAAGAACAATTTATTTTTCCACTATTGGTTGTAGTTTTCTACAGAACATATATGTCAATCTAACCAAGACAATTTACAGATAGAATATCCATTATCATGAATATATATTGAGAGGGTCTCAGCCAACCATCGTGCATGGTTACTGGCCACTTCAAATCTTGACTGATGACTGCCCAAGAAAATTTTGCCTATCATTTTAAAGCTTCCCAAGATGTCTGTCTACTGCTGCAAGAATCATGTATGTCTTCTATTTGTGAGAGTGGATAAATTCAATGGCGAATCGTCTAAAATAGCAATGAATTTAATGTGCAGGTTATAATATTAAGACATAATAGAAACCAGAAGCTAAAAAATTTTGGCGAAATCTGTGGGTCTTTAGATCTTGTCAGTAAAGTCCCTAACACCAACTTCCAAAAAGCCGATTATTTATCTCTAATGTTCTGTCTGCCTATCTATATATCATCTAACAATTGTTTTCTATTTTGTAGATTATTGTAGGAAAGCATACAGGAAGACAAAAATCACTTCGCAAGAGCCCAGAATTGCGACAATCTGTCAAAAAGAGAACTCGTTCTACGTGGACACAGTGAGGGCTTTCAGGGACCGGAGATACACATTCAAGGGGCTATGCAAGGTACGCTGCCAAGTTTTGCATCAAAAATACTAATAGGACTAGCAACCTATAATGAAGCGAAAAAATGTCTTGTGCTCTGATATAGAATCAGAATATGATATGCGGCTGTCTGGTTCTTTTCGCAAATTTCCAATGACTTGAGTCATCAATTCGATTCCATGAAATCAATGTTGCAATTAGAGAATGACTCCCAAGTAGCTAAATAATAGCTACGTATGAAGTATGATACGTCACTGCAGCACGCTTCCAACTTCCCCAAGATAGTACATGTGCTGGTGTGTTTCGTTTGTCTGACTGTAAGTCGTCTCTCTTTCTAGGTTTGGAAGAAGAAACTGGCTGAAGCAGAAGAGAAAAAAGACGCCGTAGAAACTAAGAGGGCAAATGGAATGTTAGTCCTGTATGACTCGCTGCAATTGGCTCATAAGTGTATCCTTAACTCCTTTTATGGATACGTCATGAGGAAGGGGTGAGTGCACATACTATGTGACTATTCTGAGGCTTGTAATAAACCCTAGCTGAGATGGGGGGGGTGGGGGTTGGATTGTGATCGAGTTTGGTATATGGCCTGAGTCAGCTGGGGCCAAAATATCTCTGTAAAAAACCTTAAAAGCTTGGGACTTAGTTGTCTAAAACAAGCAGAGGGGCCTCGAAAATCTACGAAACTAAGTCCCTGTATAATTTTCATAAACTCACTCCACTTCAAACCTGATATTGTCTACTTGTAAGTGACCAACTGAAATTTCTGTGCCATCCTGTGTGATCCACTGATCCAGTTTGTTTCGCATATGTCTTTTAAAAAATTCTTGAAAACTTCTCTTCAGTTATGATGGTTTGGTGACATGCACATTGAAATCTATTTTCAGAGCTCGTTGGTACTCTATGGAGATGGCTGGTGTCGTGTGTTACACAGGAGCGAGTATCATTATGGAAGCCAGGGAACTCATTGAACAGATTGGGTAAGTTTCGTAAAATTTGTTTCATTGCCCGAGAGAAAGAGAATTTCTCATTTTGTTCCATACTTGGAAAGAGCAATTTCTGTTTGTGTAGCTGAAGCCAGTATACCATTCAGTCGTTATACATTCTGGAATGCAATCTGATAATTAAGAGTTATTTAATGTCCTGTAAGGTTCTGTAATTGAAATGAAAGCATATTTGAAGCATTTTCCGAACACCTTCTATGTCTATTGCAGGCGCCCCCTGGAGTTGGACACAGATGGAATTTGGTGCATGTTGCCCGCGAGTTTCCCAGAGAATTATGTCATCAAGACTAACAACCCCAAGAAGGCCAAAGTGACCATCTCCTACCCTGGAGCTATGCTCAATGTCATGGTCAAGGTGAGATTGAGCATTGTATTTCTATTCTTTAATTTGTCCAGGGGACTTGACAGAAAATGGCACTTGGCATCATGAATAGCCTGTTACATTTTTGTAGGCATTGCACATGTGCTTGAACAGGAAAATCAATGTGTTCTCAAGCTCTGCAGAGAAACTGAGCTGGAGAATACAAAATGGTGCAGAAAATGAAAGGGAGTTGATGGATTTAGAACTTACCCGGCACTTGTCTTCTAATAGTTATTGGTCTATCTCATGCTTGGTGATGATATAATTTTCTCTTAAGATAGCTACACGCATGAACATGCAGCTGTAATTGCCAGCAAAAAAACTATGAGTAGAATACTTTGGCTTTATTGCAACACCTCGCCTCATTGCAATGACCTCTGCCTGTTCTATTCAGCCTAACCAGTGCATAAATACACGATGTAAAGCACTGTCACCCATCCACTGGTAGCCCTTCCTTGGTGTTATTGCAAATTTACATTTTATATTACAGGACAGTTACACCAACGACCAGTACCATGAACTGAAGGATGCTTCTCGTCTTGATTACGAGATCCGAGCGGAGAATTCCATTTTCTTTGAGGTGGATGGCCCATATTTGGCCATGATTCTTCCGGCTTCCAAAGAAGAAGGGAAGAAATTGAAGAAGAGATACGCTGTGTTCAACTTCGATGGCTCTCTGGCCGAGTTGAAGGTTTGTGAATTTTTGTTGTACATTGTATATAGTAGTAGTACGTTTTTATTGACAAAAAAAGGTCACATATGACCAAACTGTCAGTTACAAAACAATAAGAACATGGTACAATGTACAGGGAAAACCAAAAACAACAACAAAGAAACAAGAGCATAAAAAAATAAAAATTCTAGTTATAATACAGACATATATACAAGAGTACATCATATTATGTTTAAATATATATACAACAAGAGTACTCATTAAGCAAACAACATAATTTTATACAATTTAGCACTTATGCGGTTATTAGAACTATAGAACATATCATTGCATCTTTAAAACAATGAAGGATAATAACACAATATCAAAGTATTTACAGGTTTAAGAAAATAGAACAAATATGATATATATACACACTAATAAACAATTTGCAAAAGTTTATCTCATATATAACATAGTTGTTGTGTTGAAAATGGCTTGTCTTTGCTTTCTGCGCAGGCCCAAGCCTGATGGTCTAATCTTACTTGTCACTAAGATATTAAAAGGTACAAGGCTTGGACTGAGCCTGCGAACTTCATCTGGACAGAAAATAGGTCATTTTTGAACTCCTGCCAATCAAAGAAGTTCTTACAAATGTGATTTTTGTAAGAAATTTTTGGATTGACTGAACTTTGAACTTTTTTATTGTTTATAGTGGCAGGTACAGTACATTCACATTTCATAAAAAATTCATTATAGTAAAAATACCCAGCCCTAATAGGGCTTATCTACCACTTCATGACAGTTACAAAATAAAACTGAATCCAAAAGTGACCTATTTTCTGTCGAGATAAAGTTAGCAGGCAGGAACCTTTGAAAATACTTGCGATAAGGAAAGGAAAGAAAAGACTGTATTAGGCCTGGGTCTGTGCTTTCTATATGTGTACAAAAACTACATTGTTGTCCTTAGGCCACACATAATTGATCTTTAGCTTCTCGGATCCTCTCAAGGCACTTTTTCTAGGGTTGGTCGGTAGGAAAAAGAAAAAAAGTGAACATTTTTTTTTTATAATGTCAAAAAAAATTTTTTTTTTCCCATCAGCAGGAAATCTATTGTGTCGGCGGGTCCGCGAAGCTAAGAATCAATTATGTGTGGCCTTATTAACCGGAGTGTATAAATGCAGGACATAATACCCCAATCATCCATCCATCCTATCTTCATTCGATTCCAGGGTTTTGAAGTGAAAAGAAGAGGAGAGTTGCAGTTGATCAAGATTTTCCAATCTTCCGTGTTTGAATCGTTCTTGAAAGGAGGCACGCTGGATGAGGTGTATGCAGCTGTGGCCAAAGTTGCCGACTACTGGTTGGATGTCTTGTACAGTAAGGTGAGAAAAGTGGCAGTTACTATACATTTGTGATAATTTCCTGACTTATCTTTATGGACTTTTTACCAGGCTTTGGAGTCGGAGTCGTGGAGTCGGAGGTTTTTGGTCGGAGTCGGAGTCAACTTTGATTTTCAGGTGGAGTCAGAGTCGGAGTCGAAAAATTAATTTGACTCCTGACTCCTTTTAAATAACTAATATAATTTACAAAAACACAGTTACAACAATATGAAAGGTACCTTGAATTTTAATAAAAATTTCCTGAACAGATATGCAAGTACAAAAGCCAGTGGACATTTTCTAGAAGTACTTTTTGCCCAATGTTAATCATGTAATATTTGTGTGAAATAATGCCGAGTCGGGAGTCGGAGTCGGAATTTAGGAGACCTAAGGAGTCAGAGTCGCTTTTTAAAAAGCCAAAGGAGTCGGGAGTCGGAGTCGGTTCATTTACTGCCCGACTCCAAAGTCCTGCTTTTTACACAACACTTGCACAAGTGTCTTGTCGTCTATTTCATTAAATATTTGCTGGTGGTTGATGAGAGTGCGACCTCCCAGCAACAATCTATCAATGGATGTGAAATTGTGAATCTTAAAATTGCTTTGTCACTTAGAAATTTAAAAAGTCTTCAAAGACCTACTGTTAATACCATCACCTTCGGTAGATATTCATTGAGGTATGAAGGAGTTGTTATATGGGAGAATCTGCCTAATAATGTAAAAATCAATGATTCTTTAGATAAATTTAAAATTTCCATAAATAAAATGCCATTGAAGGAATGTGACTGTTCTCGATCCAATTGTGTAAAATGTGTATGCCAAGTGCCATAGAGAATCCACAAATGTTTTCATGCTTTTATCTTTGTTTATGTTTTTACACCCGTTGATGAAAAGCACTTTGTGCTTGTGTTTTTTGTTGTAAATAATTTCGATGTTAAATAAAGTATTTTATTCTTTATTCTTTATTCTTTGTCTCATTCCAGGCTGCCAACATGCCGGACTCGGAATTGTTTGAGCTGATTGCTGAGAACAGAAGCATGTCGAGAAAGTTGGAAGATTACGGAGAACAGAAATCTACGTCTATTAGCACTGCAAAACGTTTGGCTGAGGTAATTACAAATTTGCCGATTGGTAAAATAATTCCAGTGGTGTTTTACAATTGGTGGGTCCCAGATTTGATTCTTGTCACCTGGATTTACAATGGAATGCAGTTTCTATCACCCTTCAACTTAAAGTCTCATTGCAGTGTCCTCTGCCCACTACAATGCATAAACCCAGGACATCAAGTCACAACCATCCATCCCAGACTCATTGAAGACAATCTCTGTAAAAATTTCTCTTTTATTTAGTTTCTTGGAGACCAGATGGTGAAGGATGCTGGATTGTCCTGCCGTTACGTCATCTCTAAGAAGCCAGAGGGCGCCCCGGTCACTGAGAGGTGAATATGAATTTATGGCGGGAAATTCAAATTTGAACCCTTGTGGATTGTCTTTCTATTGGTGCTTGATGGCCTATTTGTTAAAGTGATGGGTTTGATTGATTAAGGCAGGTCCGCAGGAGGTTGTGGCTTCTACAGGGTCCCCACCAGACAGGGAAAACAGGGAAAATGGTGAAAAAAAATTCCCTGCAGGGAAAACTCTGGGAATTTGAAATTTGACCTGAAATTCAGGGAAAACACAGGGAATTTGATTTTACAGGTGTTGATGTGTGAAAAAAGCCCTATATATTTCAAGCAAAAATCTGTAAAAGTCGTTGTTTTTGGTTTCTGATTAGCGATGATATTGCCGCGATAACAAGACGCTAAGCCCGAATAAGGCGAGGGAAAATGTCCGGTGAGGCAGGGAAAATACAGGGAATCTGACCCAAACATTCCTTGAGCATCCGACCTCTGTGCAGATTGTAGGATAACAATGCAAATCATGAGAATTGAAGGATTTATGCTTTGGGGAACTGCCAGATTTTGAGGTACCTCCCCGTTGACAATTTCATCTTAAATGGACAATTTGTTACTCCATTTGTATCAAGTTGTTTGTTGAGTTATTTAAACAAACTGAGATGCCCAATTTGTGACTGATGAATTCAGGTATCTCAAAATCAAAGCTCAAAAGGCCTCCTCTTGGTATCTATCTTTACCCTCTATCTTACCGGCATCCTCTTGTTAACTGAAAGTTTGGGTTACCCTTTGATTTGGGGAGTGGACAGGTTTCATCTCAGGATGAAACCTGGACACTCACTCACTGACTCTGTTTGTCTGCAACATGTTTTATGAAGATCATATTTGTAACTGTGAATTAAAGATAATGAACATTAAAGTAAATTGTGGGAACTGAAGTTCTATGAGTCTGGTTTTCTGTGATCTTGGGAGGATAAGGATAAAGGTTAGAGGAATGAGGAGTTCAGATCCCTGGTCCTCCGCTGCCTTGCGAGTTGATAAATTAGAATGGTGGAAAGTGGCAAATTGACTAAGTCAGCCAAGTTTGGGAATGTGGTATCCCCACACCCCAACACAATAACTTGGTGGACAGTAGGCCAAATGTCACGTGACTGGAGTATTTCTTAAATTTAGATTTTTAATCTCCATTTTTCCGCGATTTTTAGAGCAATCCCTCTCGCGATCTTCCAAGCGGAACCGAGCATCATGAGACATTACCTGAAAAAATGGTTGAAGACGTCAGTGCTCGGAGATTTCGACATCAGACAAGTCCTGGACTGGGAGTACTACGTTGAGCGGCTCGGAAGCTGCATCCAGAAGATCATCACAATCCCTGCGGCCTTGCAAGGAGTCACAAATCCCGTTCCGAGAGTTGCTCATCCAGATTGGCTCCACAAGAAGTTGTTGGAGAAGAATGACGTCTTCAAGCAGAAACGGATTAATGAGATGTTCATGCCCGCCCCCAAGCCAAAACCTGTGGAAGTAAGTTGGCGTGTTTCATTGCTCAAATGCTCTCAAGTTGACATTAGACAAAATATTGCTCACCATAACAGAGTTAGGAAAACTGACTTTACGAAGCCTTTATATTAAAATATTTTATAAGTTCCGAAATTTCAATGAAGTAAACTTGACTTTTGGAACTTAAAATTTCACTGTTGGGATGTGTTTTTTTAGCTGAGGGCTATATGCTATACGAAATTATATCTGACATTTCTCAGACTTAGGTTTGACAGTGACTTCGTGCAGATCTCATCGTTCTGTCTTTCACTAGCTCTACGTTACTCATGACAACTATAAATATTGTTGTCTGTGTATCTTCCATTAATTATATATGTTGCTTGACATTAAGTTACAGACGTATATACTATGTCAAAACATTTTGCCGATTACTACTGCTACCTCAATGATAGCAGGATGTAGTTTTTAGCAACCTAGTTTGTATTCTGACCAAATATAGCGTTTAAATCTTAAAGATCTAGTTTATGTATATTCTTCTTAGAGTTCCCCCGTGGCCTAATTGGTAAGTGCGCTTGTCAACTGGCTTTGAGGGCGTGGGTTCAAATCTCACCCTGGGAACTCAGTTTAGTCCGAGCCCATGGGACATTAAATGGAGGCGGGTTGTATCCAGTATTCTATACTGGGGTAACTGAAAGACCCTGGGCATCCCTGAATTAATAGGGTATGTGCCAGACTCACAGTCTTCTCATCTCATCATACGGCGATCGCCTGCCTCGATATAGCCCACTAAGGTGCTGCAGAGGCGTAAAACACAAACAAACAAAAACTATTTATATTCTTAAATCTGCCTCTTCATTTTCAGCCTGACACACAGCAATTGTTCAACTCCATTTCCCAACCCGCCAACACACCTGACATCGAAGACATAGGGTCAGCGCGACCTCTTAACCAGGTCAGAGGTCAAATGAAGATCACTAGCGTCAAGAGGAAACGAGGTCAATCCGATTGTGACGACAGTGAGGATGGTCAGCTGACACGGTCGTGGAGAGAAGCACTAGGGCCGCCACCTCCTATGGGGACAACCAAGGTAAGAGTTTGATAAAGTGACTGTTGGCTTACTATCAGTGTGTGAAATTGAATTTGCTAAAATTTTCAGTTTTGATGATTTTTTTTAGCTTTCTTCTTTATATTGAGTGGCAAGGTCAGTTTTCTAAAAAGTTTTTGATTAAAAAAAAGAAAGGATTTGTTCACCTTGATTGAATGAAAAAGGCAAGATATTAACACAAACTGTTGAATTATCATTCCAAAATGTGAGCGTTTTATTTTCGATAAAACAATTTCAATAAGGAATGTGCTTAAAATTTGAGCGTTTCTTATGGTTTTAATTTAATGAGAGAGACTTTTCCAAAACAAAATTTGTCTGGCATGTTTGAATTTCATGCTGTTGCGAGAAAGCTCTTTGCCTCATTACCTTTGTCCCTGCCTCTCCTATCTATTTGATTAAAAACAAAATGAAGGATTGTCAACCACACGGTTCCACCCTCCAGAATGGTCTCAATGGTTTGTTAGAAAATGGGTTGAAGTGTTGAGTGTTGCAAACCTATTTGTGTATTTCAGGAATCAATCCAGAAGTGGGTGGTCTACCAGAAGAAGAAGTGGGCCCTGCAAGCCTTGCAGAGGAAGGAGAGGAAGAGGAGGTGCGTGGACAACTTTGAATCGTCCGGAGGAGCCATCCGCAGTGGTCCTACCAAAGGATTAAGCGGATTCTTAAGAAGAACTGCTCGGACTATGATGGATCTACCTTGGGAGATCGTGCAGGTATGTCAATGGTTGAATTAGATAATAAAGATAGCATAGAACTTGAGTGTTAATGCTGTTTGCCTCATCGCTCTATTCTTCGGTTCTTCTAGCCTACCAAGTGCATAAATACAAGACATAGAAACCCCAATCATCTGTCTATCCTTCCATAACCAATTTTGCCTCGCAGATATTTTTTCACTGCACTACCCGTTCAACTGCAACTGTTTTCTATTTCTATCAAAATCAGCCAAGCATGTGCATAAATAAAGGACGTAAAGCAGTAATCAACCCTTGTATAGAATTTATGCATTTACTCACACCATGATTTTTGATTCGAAGATCTTTCAGAGACCATCCAGTCTCCTTCCTCAGTTGAAGTATGTGTATTGGTGCATAATCAACCCATCTTGTTTTCCTTTAGCTTGCAGACACAGGCCACCCCGGCCAGTACAAACTGTGGGCCCTGATCGGAAATGACCTTCATGCAATCAAATTGAACGTCCCGAGGATCTTCTACGTGAATCAGAAGACGGCCAAGGAGGGAGAGGGAGCTAGTGAGTATTATCTGAATGTACTTTATAAATAAAATCAGAAAATAATTGATCACCCATGGTGTCAAGTTTCTTCGTTAAAAGTGGAACTGTTGAAATAAGTGAACTTACGCACTGTCATGTCCCAGGCGCATACTAACGTTTTATGACATTTCTCAGCTCCTTTCTATTCAGGTGACATGATCTGTTTGCCAAAATATTACAATTCTTCGAAGGTTTTGATTTGTTCTTGAAAAATTAGATCTTTTTCCATTTTATGAAAGATTAGGTGTCTCTTATACGTTTTGGCCTTTTGGGCCTTGTTAGGGTCATGATCATGGTGCGTATCTGAATCCGAGTTATATGAATTTTAATGCAGACGGTAATATGTTTGTTTTGCAGTGTGGAAGAAGGTCAACAAAGTCCTGCCGAGATCTCACCCCGTGTTCTACCTGTACGAATATAATGTACCTGAGGATGTCTACATTGAACACATGAAGTCAGTATTTCGTTAATTCCTTAAGAAAAGATCAATATAAACCTTTTAACTGATTTTGATTTTTAAAAAAGGAAGGATTTATTGCGCTGTGGCCGGAATGTTCACTTTATTTGGATCATAAAAATGTTTCTGCATGTTCCTGGATCTATGTAATTGCAGATAAATTGAACATGCAGTACAAATTATGATGATTTTTCGGATGTGTTAAAACCGTATATTAGTATGTGAAAGATATTGAAATCCGTTTCTGAAACTTAGTTGAGGTTTCTGACAGATTAATTTGATAGAAGAAAAATGTCTTTCTGGATTTGAATCATTCTGCAAAGCAACTAGCTGTCAGGCTACAGTAGCCTGCTTCAATTGCGAGTGTTATCGAGCAGGCTACAACATTTCACTGGAGGTGCTGCCTTTCTGGTCCTCGCGCACATGCATTTTTGAAGCAGCCCAACAAAGTTCTGCTGTGTTCTGCTGAGCGCGGACCTGACAGACAGCAGCGCGGACTTTAGGGGCAGCAGTCCCACTGACCTAGATCCCAATTCGATACCCAATTCGACTTGAATTTCGTCAGTCTGCAGCCTCGCTAGCTCGCCTGCTTCAACAGCAGACTGTTCAGTCAGAGTTACTGTCTGTTCAAACTCTATTGTACGGTTAATAAATTTAATTTAAATTTTGATTTATTTCAGTGAAATCAACGCAGACTTGTCATCCCCTGATATTGAAGGTGTCTACGAAACCCAGGTCCCCCTCCTCTTCCGAGTTCTTCTCAACTTGGGATGTGTGTGCACCGTGACCAGAGAATTTGTCCGAGCTGTCGCTGGAAAGGTTTGTTTGTTTCTCCTTAAGTTTGTTCTTCAAGATTGTTTTGCCCACATAGTGTTTCTAGAAATGGCTTTAAATGGTAAGAAAAAAACATTATTATATCATCATATTTAATTTCAGGAAACTGACACATTTGACTTGGACCACCTGCAGTTCCGTACTTTGGCTCAATACTCGTACTTAGAAACCGGAGGAATGAAACATGTCTATCTGTACCACCATATGTCGTAAGTTTGTTTCTTTATTTCTATTTTGTGTTTTTGGCCAGTTTTCAATATCTTCACAGACAATTTGCCAGACGGATGTTTCATCCTGTACCAAGAGTATATAACTCTCCTTATGTCCGTGGTCGCTGCATGTCCTGTTAAGCTTAGTCAGTGCCTAAATACAGGATGCGAAGCCCTTACTCTCACCAACCCTCACAGATAACTCCTTTATAGGCATATCGATCTCTGGTAAAGTTCGACTTTTGATGACCTTGACCTCGTTTTCCAGGTCAACAAGCCCAAACATGGAGAAATGTTTTATAACATTGCTTATGAACGCTTAGATTTACTGTAGCTATTAATACAATATTTGCCAACTGCTTTAACTAAATCACTTAAGAATGGTATTAAAATACAGAATTATTCTTTCACAGAGGCCAGAAGCAGATGTTCGGATTGTTCTTTCCGATGACCAAGAAGGCGGCCATCTTTGTTGTTGACACTGTGAGGACCAATCAGATGCCAAACATGGGGCCGCTCTTCAATGCGGAGCATGCTGCTAAGTAAGTAAACAATGGCTGAACATTTTTTAAAACTTTTGTATATATAATATAATAACATGTTTTAAATGATGATAAATCAGTCGGAACAAAATGATTCTATAGTTAACTTCAATTTAGTCCGATCCATCAGTCGTGTTTTCAAGTGAGGATGAGTTAGCATTAGCCTTGTGCTCAGTTGGCTTAGATGGACAGTTCATTAAAATGTCTTCTTCTTTTTTTCCAGAGTTGCTCAAGGCACTGATGAAGAGGCCCTACCTGATCCTAGTCATACCTTTGAAGTCCGAGTTGAAAAGGACATCAAAATCGTCTACAGGTAAATAATTGATGTCTATATGTCATTAGCTTGGCCTAAACATATTTTTCTATGATATTTTGGTTACTGGTAAAACAATTACATGTAGTTTCTGAAGCTAGACGAAGAAAAATTTTTACTTTTTACCGAGGCCTCCGAAGGAGGTCCCCGGTCTTGCAACCAGTGTCGGTCGGTCGGCTGAAGACGCCTGAAGTGGCCACCTTTGCCGCCTGAAAACGCCGGCTATATACAAATCTGCCCTGCCAAACTTCGTCCGTCATCGTTACGGGCCCTAAGCTTGTGAAAGCCGCACAATTACGCACCTGAAACGTATCCGAAACACTTTATTTCACAACTGACAGCCGAGCGCATATATTTCCACAGCTTATTTTCGCCATCTTAACAACAGCGAGGTGGGCGGATGTGGATTTTCGCGCCAAAAGCGTGCATAAATTAGCCGCCGGAAATACCCCAGGGCCAATCAGGGTCATTCATGTCAACCAATCGGCTTGCTTCGGTGACACTCTGTTTTACACACACCATTGATAAAAATATGATAGTATTTCGCTCAGCCAATCACAAAGCAGCGAGGGGAGGGGCCTCTGCATCCAGCAGGAAGACAAGATGGCGAAGTCACGAGGATCTAATTTCGACACGACAGTTGAATTCGCCACTCACCAACCTGCCTGGCAAGTGATTACAGTTTGTCTCATCCAACATCATGCGCTGGTGTTTGGCCTGATTGCTCAGTATCTAAAAATCACACAGTAGATCTACACACACTCACAGGTAGATGAGCTGATTTGTAATCTGTCTGTCACGTTTTTGTGATGTTTTGGTGCGATTTTCCGCAATTTTTGACGTCGGCAGTCCATTTCCACAATATTTGTTGACATTTGTGATGAAAACAATGACACAATGGGCAGTGACGGCACAAAAAAACACTGCAGCACCACTCGTTGATTAGTTTCTCACAACTTGGTGCCAGTGCCATCCCTCTAAGCCAATGGATTGGTTTTATGCAGGCTGTCAAACCAGTGCTTCATTTCACTTCGCAAGCTACATGAGACACACTGTAGTTCAGCCCAGCAAGTTGTTTTGACATTTTGGCCGACACTACAACGAATTACACTGCAGCTGCAGCCAGTGTCAAATGCACTTCAAGCCCCCCAGTGTGCATGTCGAATTCAACTGTCGTGTCGAATTCAGAAGTCGTCAGTGGTACTATTTAGTTGTTGTCTTCCTTCTTCTTCTTCTTCTTTGCAACACCAGAGAAGACCGCCTTGGGCACAAGCCATCTTGAGACTATATATGCTTATGTATAAGCAGCTATTCAAGCACAACCAAGCGTCCACACACTACCTTTTCATTTTTAAATCATTTTTGGCCGAGGTTTAATGTGCTTTGCACGGTATTTTTAACTTTGAGAACAGTGTCAATTCATATTATCAATTCATAATATTATTAAGATGATTAAACTTTTCAGATCAATCCAGCGATTGCTGTCCGTGTACAAAGATGAGAGAAGAGGACCAACGTTCATTGCAGTTCAGAGTCCATTGGGTAAGCAAATTATTTTCTTTGAAGTTTTCTTTCTTTTTGTGTGTCATTACTGTGGTCCCTGCCTGTCCTATTAAGCATAAATAGTGCAAAAATACAGGATGTAAAGCCATATTGCCTTCCCATCCATTGTTTCTGTTTCTCAAATTAATTAATTTGATGTTGTCACTGGTCCCGGCTCATATTTGCTATATATATTTCTGTTTCTTCCGGGCAGATTTCCAGCACTTGACGAGTGATATGCCAGGATTGTCAGATTTTCCGATGGTGCCAGTCCACGTATCTGACGAGTAAGTAGACCTGTGATTTTACAGTGGCAAGTCCTTCGAATAAGGGGCTGCACCATGTTTGGTGCTGCCAATGTTTCAAGATTGACTTCTATAGCTTCAATTTTAGTGACGTAACATACATGTTGGAACGCTCTTTCTGAAACACTCCTCTATGAAGTTAAGGTGCATTATTTGGGATTAAATCTAATAAAACATGCCCTCTGATGAATTAACAATGACATGCTGTTAAGTCCCCCAAAAACAACAAAGAATGACGAAGAACTGACATAATGAACTTCTTTTTTTTTGCAGCGAATCCCTGTACGGCGTCTTAGACTGGCAAAGAGTGGGGTCTCGTCGTATGGTCCAACACTACCTCAACGTCTCCTTGATTCTTCAAGCAATGTTGGAACAATGTCGGTACTTCCACGTTCCTCTGGGAAACTTACCTAAGGACACAACCTTGTTTGGTTGTGATCTTTTCTTTGCTCGACATTTGAAGAAGCACAATCATCTACTCTGGGTGTCACCGACGGACAGGCCTGATTTAGGAGGGAAGGAAGCTGATGACAATCGGTAAATAAGTTATAGTATATTTGTATCATTTGCAAAAAAGTTGTTGCTTTAAAATCTTAGACATAAGCCTACCTGATATCTTTCGACCTGTGCCAAAACAGGGTGTCTGCCAATCCTTGAAAAGCCTGAAATTTGGTTTCTGGAATTCCTGGCCTTGAAATGTTTGAAGAAACTGAATGTTGCGCAGAAGGCCTGTAATTTAGTACCCAGGCCTATTAATAAAAACAAAATTCACAGATTTGGCGATTTCTTGTGAGACGTTTGAAACATTTTGATGTTCAGAAACACCTTATATGAGAGCACCTTACTTCATTACCATTGTCCCTGCCTGTCCTATTAACACTCATCAGTGCATAAATAAAAGACGTAAAGCACTATTACTCTCGCTGTCTAAAAACTTTTGCTAAATTAACATTTAATGTTACTTGCTGATTTTCAGAGCCCTAACAGAAGCGGATGAGAGTGGGAACGTGGAGATCGGGACGTCGGGATGTTACAGCTCTGTGTGTCTGGAGTTGGACATGGCCTCTTTGGCTGTCAACACTTTGATACAGGTGGGCACAGGGTAGAGACTGAGAAACGTTTAAAATAATTCCAATTCAAAAGAGCTCTAACAAATTTAGATTGTCAATTGACCGTTTCTAACACTAATTCATGCAATTCATTCACATTTTAAGTAAAATTCAAGTTGAAGTTATTGGACTTACAATTTCAATTACAAAAATGTAACAGAATAAGTTAGATTTATCTCTAATCATTCCTTAAAGCAACTTTTAAAGTCATATCATTGTCGAACTCCTAAATGTGTTACTATTCTGATGTTCTGCTCTCCCTCAGAGTCCCTCTAAATTAATTTAAATGATCAATTCAAATTCTGTTCTCCTTCCAGTCTGCCCATGTGAATGACCACGAAGGTGCTAGTGCGGTCAGTTTCGACCTGATGCCCCAGACGTCTCTAGAAGACATGGTCTCAGGTCAAGGTGCAGCCACAATGTTAGCTAGTTACGATGAGACAGCTCTGTGTTCATCGGCTTTCAGGTTAGTATGATGCAACATTGATGTTGGTGGTCTCTGGCTGGTCAAGTTGTTAAAGATGCTGAAAATCCCTTGCTCTGTTGAATGTCCAACATTCAATTTATTTCTTGCTTTTATGGGGTAAATGTAAATGTAAAGAGGGGCTCAGCTATTATGGGATTGTAATTGCTGGGTCCTGAGTTAGATTCCAGGTATGGCCAGGTCACCTGGCCCGACTTTGGGCAGCTGTTTCGATCTTTACTCTTCACTCTATCCTTATTTGCCTTCCATTGTGCATAAGTACAGAACATAAAGGGCTCCCAAATCATCAATCTATTTAGCCTGTTTGGGACTTCTAATATTGGCAAACAGATGTGTCTTCAAATTGATAAAAAAAATCCATTTTCAACTTTTCAGAATCCTGAAGAGCATGGTCCACGGCTGGATAAGAGACGTGACGCAATACCAGAACGTATTTGCCGATTACCAGATCATCCACATGTACAGGTGGCTGAGGAGTCCGTCTGCTCTTCTGTACGATCCAGCACTGAGGAGAACTTTGCACAATCTGATGAAGAAGCTGTTCATGCAGGTATGTGGATTGAAATAAATTTGTCATTCATTTGTGGTGAAGGAACTACGCATCAGATAGGTCTAGAATCTGCATATATACCATTTAATATAATTATAGCTTCTGGAAATCCAAAGGAAGTGTTAAGAGTCTGGAAAACCTTACTTCGAAAAACTCAGGAAATACATTTTGCAAAGAAATTTTGCATTTGGTTTTGAGGAAAAATAATGCTGTTTATAGTAAACCTTCCGTTTGTTGTATTTTAGTTGTGTCAATGTGTAACACTGCAGACAATTGATGATTTGGTCAGGGTGTTTTGGAAAGCTCTTGTCTCAGGGTCCTGAAAACTTGGTACATTGACTCACACTCCTATTTCCTTTCCACCGTTTTTCAAAGTCTTTTGCCAACATACGTCTCCCAGTCACTTCTTCTATATTATCCTGTTTCATTCTCATAAATAGGCCTTTTTTGTTAAAGACAATATTATTTTCTTTCCAGCTAATGGCAGAATTCAAACGCTTGGGCTCTACCATCGTCTACGCCAACTTCAACCGCCTCGTTATATGTACGAAGAAGAAGAGACTAGAAGATGCCTTGGCCTACGTGGAGTACATTACCAACAGCATCCGAGGCAAAGAGCTGTACCACATGATCGACTTCAGCTACGTCCAGTGCTGGCAGCTGATGCTTTGGATGGATCCTGTAAGTTAAACTGTTTGTGATAAATTGTTTTAAATCTAGAACTATCTGTACATGGTGTGATGACACATGTATCTATATGATATTTTTGATGTCAAATAAAATCCTATAGCTATATATGTACAATTATGAGTAAGAATTTTTTTCTAGTTTTGGCCTCAGATGCAAATTTTGTTGAAATGAATGTTTAATGAGGTATGCTTTTGTTATTGGACTCCTGCAATCACTTTATGAATCTGGCCCTGTGCGTGTTGCCAGGACTGGCCTCAGTGGCTGCACTTTCTGTATCTGTCTTCTCTCAAATATAATTCATGTGTTCCAGGCGGTTGTCTCACAAAGTAAACTGAACTTTTCTTAGTAAACTTTTTACTCTTGAGAATCTTAACTTTCACGTTTGACATAGTTAGATTGAGATATTATCAAAACTAAAGTTGAGTGAGATTTATATTTTACGTTTCATTTGTTCAACAGGCAAACCATGGAGGAGTCAAAGGAAAACTCCCGTCTGACATGGTGAACCAAGATCCAACAATGCTCCAAGGTTCTCAAGAAGGTTCCCAACCGGAGGGTTCTCAAAAACGTTCCGGAACAGACAGACAACAAGAAGGTTCCGACGTAGATAGCGATGCTGAAGAAGAAGAAAGAATCAGAACGCCCGCTAACGAGGAAGTTTTGAATCAGAGTGATGAAGAAGGAGAGGATGCGGTAAAGATTTTTGGATTCTGTCTTTTAATTTTTAAAATGTTGTTAAATTGAATATCCTGTGTCTAAGACCTAGTTGAAAATGTAGATTTATTTCTTACAATTGCAGAATCTGCAAAAATTATAATGGTCTTTTTTTCTCATAATGTGTGTTCTGTTTCTTGCAGCCTGATATTGAAATGAACTGGAATCTTGCAAAGTTTCTTCCTGAGGCTGGAGCGTGCCAAGTCAATTTCAATGTAAGTTTATCCCTCTTGATATAAAATAAACTTCATTTATATTTGCGTCATCCTACTGCTGCTTGCATATTCCTTTCTTCAATTAATCTAGAGTGGTTTCGCCGACCAAGAGTAAAGAATTCTTGATTGGTTATGAGAAGAGAACAATAGTTTTCTATACTTCAGCTATTGACAGCAGAATTGTGATGTTGCTCACTCAATGCTAGTCCACGACTCAAGACTTGAATTCCTTTCTTAAAATAAACTCCATTGAATGTGGATAGGAACAAGTCAGTTTTGTAATGTCCTTTTTGTCACTTTTCAGATGATCATCGCAGGCTACATCCTGGCTCTTTACCAACACCTAATGGAGGAACAGCGACGTCTTACTCCCGGAAATACTCCCATCCAGAGGAAGTCTAACTCCCAGACTCAGGTGAACAGACATTTCAATGACAATATTGTTTTACTCTGTGTCTGACAATCTAACAATAAAGGTCTGAAAGTTTAGACCTACATAAATTGATGATAATCATTTATTAGCTTCTTAACTGGAATTGAAACATAAAAGTCGCTCTGTAAGAAGGTTTGTTGGTGCATGACCAAAGATCGAATCTTACAAAAGCTGAAATCAGGGGTCCGACTGTCCTGGAAAATCTGCAAAAGTCGTGAAAAATTCAAAAATTGCCCAAAACCTTGGAAATGTTTTTAAAACACTACCCACAGTTGGTGTTAATATTTGAACAGAATTCCGGGATTATGGCAGTTTGCGAGTGAACCGGATGGCTGGAAGGGATACTGTATCCTTGTAATATTACTATTGCTGACCTGTATGATGTATATTAAAATTCAGAATATTAAATTTTCTGCTCTTAGATGTACGAAGGACATGCAACGCCATCTACAGTGGATTACTGTCAACGTCTCATCCAGGAAGACATGACTCAGCAACTTTTTGCGTAAGTCTTTTTTAAACAAATTGTTTGTCTTTTACTTTAACATCTCATCCTACATCCTGATAGCTGTTTCATTGACAGTGTTTCAACCATCCTTCACCTCATTGCTGTGTCCTCCTCCTGTCCTAATTAGCTTACCAAGTGCATAAATGCAGGATGTAAAGCCCCAATCATCCATCCATCTTGTTCCTTTTAGAATCACTCAGAAGATCCAGAAGAAGTTGTCTGGCGGAAGCGGAGACAAAGAACAATTAGCGGAAGAGTTCCCCGTTCTTCCAGGGTCCCATTTGCCGTTGTGGAACCCCTCGTTAGAGTTTGTCAAGTCTGTTTGTCAGGTAAGGGTTTCTTTTCTTCTCTCAGAATTTGAGAAATATCCTTTATGAATTTTGAGTATTGTCCACACACAGATTTGTGTCCAGCCTTACGTAGTGCAATTATGATGACTTTAGTGTAATTTCCAACCTAATTTAATATTTGCGGAGGTGAATGATCGTAAAACAACTTCAATGAAAACGAAAGAGAAAAAAGAAGAGTATTGTCCACACAAAGATTGAATCTACCAGAGCCTTAGGTAGTGAAATTGTGAGGACTTGAATGTAATTTCCAACCTAATTTAGTATTTTGGGGTCGAATGATTGTAAAAACGCAAAGAATAAAACAATTTTGTCCTGAAAAAGAGTGAACAATCATTTATTCTGTGAAAAATCTATTTTTTTAAATTTAATTTAGATTTTGTCCATTGTAGGTCCTCTCTCTAGACTCCAACATCAGCCTACAGATCAACAAAATGAAGCGAGATTTGCTCAAATTGATCAACGTTGGTGAATTCTCAGAAGATGCAGAATTCAAGGATCCATGCCTCTCTTATATTTTACCGGAGGTGAGTCGAAGTTTTCATTTTCTAATTGTTTAAAATTATTGCTCTCTGCATATTTTCCTTATAATTAAAAAGTAGGAATCTTGTCTATTTTGAGAAGTGTAAATGAGAATTGGAACTCCCAAAGATGTGAAAATTTGAGGTCATAGACTGGATTAGGCTGCCTCACAGACAAACTATATTAAAACTCAAGAACATCCATATGGCTGCTCGCCACTGTGTTGATGCATGTAGAAAATTTTAACATAATAATACTATGTTAACAAATGTGTTAACTATGAAGCTGGTTAGTTATTACTAGAAATATAGCAGCAAAAAGTGTGCAAAGTTGTGGATCTTGAATTATTTTAATATATTTTTTATAGGTGATCTGCAAGACATGTAACCACACCAGGGACCTGGACTTGTGTCGAGATCCTTATTTGGCGAACGATGCTGGCAGAGTGTAAGTTTGGCATTGTTTTCCTTTTATTTGGACTATTCCGTTTAAAACGGGTATTTAAACTATATTTTTCTAACAAACACAAAGTTATTTTCATGATTATAGATCTCTGCTCACTCCACAAGAGTGTCTCTGTCTCAGATTAATAAAGTATATCTTATATAAATCTTATCTTATCTTCCTTATGATTTATCTATTTTTCTACATCATTATTTATCCCTCTTCTCCATTGCAGAGCTGTCTGGGCGTGCATCCAGTGCCATGCTGAGTATGACTTGGAGGAAATTGAACAGTCCCTCGTTCAAATCTTACAAAGGAAGTCCATGGCGTATGTCTTGCAAGATTTGAAGTGCGTCAAGTGCAAACAGGTCAGTATTATTTCACGTAATTATTTTGATTGTTGTGAGATAAAATCGAAACAAAATCTTAATATAAATGTGGCCAATTGCTATTGTACATCAAAAATATGACATTAACTGAATAACCTTACTATTTGGTAGGGGGGGGGGTTTCTTCACCCATACATCCAACGAAACTGTTTCTTGTCAATGTTAGTTTACCAGTTAACTTACAATAAGTCTAAGACTAAGATGCACTTTTAAAATGCTCTCTTATTTTGCTCCACCATTGTTAGAAAAATATGAGTATGATCAGCGACTTAGTTAGAACGAATTTAATGAACATCTTTGACAAGACAAATTCAAAATTTATCATCGTTTGGTAATGTATGTCTCTTGTTCAATTCAGGTCAAAATGGAGAACCTGTCTCGCCATTGTACCTGTGCAGGAGAATTCAAAGTCACCACAAACATCAAGGACTTACAGCAAACAATGAAGACTTTTGCAAATATTGCAAGGTGAGTGTTATTTTGAAAGTTTCATAACCATATTACAGTTTGTCTCATTTCTAGAACGCACTTTCGTCGTTAAAAATCCGACAAAAACAGCACCAAAACATCCCAAAAATGTGATAGATGAATTGCAAAATAGCTCATCTACCCTTGAGTATGTTTATATCTTCTGTGTGACCTGTAGATGAGGAGCAATCAGGCCAAACACCAGTTCGCATGTTGTGAGACAAACTGTACCATAATATTATTTGCTCAAGTAAGGGCCAACTCCCGGTTTTAAAGTGCCTGTCTCTTCTGTACCTTGGAAAAATAGATTTATAAATTTATGGTATTTTTATAACTCAAATAAGACCTTAAATCCGCACTCAGCAAAGAGGGGGCCAAAACCATAAGGCTGTACTTGTATTTTGTTGCTGTGAGATTGCAACTGGTAATTTAAGTGTCAACTTATTCCTGTTAAATACCTGATTGAAATAATTAAACAAAATCTTTACATTTTCTATTTTACAGGCACTACAATATGACACTCCTCCTATCTGTTGTTGAATGGTCGCTGTCTATGAACTCCTGATGAGAACTGATTGTTTCTGATTGTAAATTTGTGATATATTATTAGTCTACAAAGTGATGATGTGTCCTATATTAAACATAAGATATTTCAAACATGTCTGTAAATACAAGAAGTGAGTTGGCATGTTGTGCCATTGTACCAATTATATTATTGGAGAGTGTTGCAATATTAAATTTTGTTGTATATAAAAGGATTGTTATTAAATATATGTGATTTAAATATAATGAGGTTGTTTGTGTAAATTAAATCTATATCTTATGAAAAGTTTTAATGCTGGTAATAACGGATGCTTAGAATCACCAGGCAACAAGCAGACTGCTTATTTTGAGTCCTCCTCGGATGATGCATGGTTCAGTCAAGGAGTTAAGTTCAGCTGAGCATGGACCGGATAGGAAGCACTTGGAGTGACCCAGATTCTGTTTTGATTCCGATTATTTTTTCGTTTGTCTTTAGCCTCTGTCATAATGGTCATTTTGTTGAATGAAAAATTCAAAATATTGTCGGATTTTAAGCATTAGCTTGACACCAATTTGGAGGGTTCTAACATGCATATTTGTCAGTGAGATCGCGACCGGAGGAAGGGATCTAACGACAAAAATGCATGTTAGAACCCTCCAAATCGGTGTCTAACTGACCTAGACATCACACACTTCTATTATACATTTTAACCTACAATTTTTGCAAAATAAACAATAATCTGATTGTTTATGTGCTATTGTAAACAGAGTGTGTCTCATCTTACATGCGAACTGGAATTTGGCACTATTGCAACTGCTTCTGTGTAACAAATGCAAGAGCATAGAGCAGTGACACAGCCACCAACTTATCTGGAACTAAGTCGCCAGTGGCGCTGCAGTGCCTTGTTGTGACATCACGGCCCATTGTGTCACTGTTTGCCTCACAAATGTCAACAAACTTGTGGAAATTGGTTACCGACGTCAAAAATTTCCGAAAACCGGGTAAAAACGGCACCAAAACACCATGAAAATGTGACAAACAGATTACAAATCAGCTCATCTACTTGTGAGTATGTGTAGATCTGCTGTGCGATTTTTAGATACTGAGCAATCAGGCCAAACACCAGTTCGCATGTTGGATGAGACAAACTGTAATCCCTAGCCGGGTGCTAACATGCAAAATTGTCAGTTAGATACCAGCTTTTCCAATGGTATAAGTATCTTGGTGATGTCTAAAATTATTTAAAGTGGCCACATGGTTAAGGCTACATGATATGAGAACCTTCTTTGAGTCATTGTCTTAGAATAAGCCTCAAATCCTTACTGCTAGAATTATAGTAGGCCTATTATGATACCTGCTGAAATCAAATCCTTCATAGCGTGCAGTATCCTGCTAAATAAAATGCTCCCCCTTACACTACCATCCTAAATAAAATGCTCCATCTCACACTACCATCCTTCTTGAAATGCTCCGCCTAGATAGATAGATAGATATCGTAAGTGCAGCCCTCTAAGCCCAGTTCTGGGCGCTCACGAGGGTTGATTGATGCGATGAGAGAGAGAGCAGGAGTCCTCGACATGTTACACATTTACCCCATGTGAGGGATCTTTTACTTGCCCAGCATAGACACTGATACAAGGGGCCACCAATTTAACGTCTCATCCGAACGACATCCAGCTGGGATTTTGCTCATAAAGGTCCACTGAAAATTTCACTAACACTACCATGCCAAATGAAATGCTCCACTTTATTCTACCATCCAAAATGAAATGCTCCACCTCACTACCATCCTAAATGAATTGCTCCAATTAACACTACCATCCCAAACGAAATGCTCCACCTCACACTACCATCCTTATTGAAATGCTCCGCCTAACACTACCACCTTACATTACCATCCTAAATGAAATGCTCCACTTTACTCTACTATCCTAAATGAAATGCTCCACCTCACACTACCATCCTAAATGAAATGCTCCACCTCACACTACCATCCTAAATGAAATGCCTCACCTTACACTACCATCCCAAATGAAATGCTCCACCTTACACTACCATCCTAAATGAAATGCTCCATCTCACACTACCATCCTAAATGAAATGCTCCACCTTACACTACCATCCTAAATGAAATGCTCCACCTCACACTACCATCCCAAATGAAATGCTCCATCTTACACTACCATCCTAAATGAAATGCTCCACCTCACACTACCATCCTTATTGAAATGCTCCGCCTAACACTACCACCTTACATTACCATCCCAAATGAAATGCTCCACCTTACACTACCATCCTAAATGAAATGCTCCACTTTACTCTACCATCCTAAATGAAATGCTCCACCTCACACTACCATCCTAAATGAAATGCTCCACCTCACACTACCATCCTAAATGAAATGCTCCACCTTACACTACCATCCCAAATGAAATGCTCCACCTTACACTACCATCCTAAATGAAATGCTCCACCTCACATTACCATCCTAAATGAAATGCTCCACCTTACACTACCATCCCAAATGAAATGCTCCACCTTACACTACCATCCTAAATGAAATGCTCCACCTCACACTACTATCCTAAATGAAATGCCCCACCGTACACTACCATCCTAAATGAAGTGCTCCCCCGTACACTACCATCCCAAATGAAATGCTCCACTTTACTCTACCATCCTAAATGAAATGCTCCACCTTACACTACCATCCTAAATGAAATGCTCCATCTTACACTACCATCCAAAATGAAATGCTCCACCTCGCACTACCATCCCAAATGAAATGCTCCACCTTACACTACCATCCCAAACGAAATGCTCCACCTCACACTACCATCCTTATTGAAATGCTCCCCCTAACACTACCACCTTACATTACCATCCCAAATGAAATGCACCATCTTACACTACCATCCTAAATGAAATGCTCCACCTCGCACTTCCATCCTAAATGAAATGCCCCACCTTACACTACCATCCTAAATGAAATGCTCCCCGTACGCTACTATCCTTAATGAAATGCACCACCTTACACTACCATCTCCACCTCACACTACCATCCTAAATGAAATGCTCCACCTTACACTACCATCCTAAATGAAATGCTCCATCTCACACTACCATCCTAAATGAAATGCTCCACCTTACACTACCATCCCAAATGAAATGCTCCACCTTACACTACCATCCTAAATGAAATGCTCCACCTCACACTACCATCCTTAATGAAATGCTCCACCTCACACTACCATCCTCATTGAAATGCTCCGCCTAACATTACCATCCCAAATGAAATGCTCCACCTTACACCACCATCCTGAATGAAATGCTCCAACTCACACTACCATCCTAAATGAAATGCTCCACCTTACACTACCATCCCAAATGAAATGCTCCACTTTACTCTACCATCCTAAATGAAATGCTCCACCTTACACTACCATCCTAAATGAAATGCTCCATCTCACACTACGATCCAAAATGAAATGCTCCACCTCGCACTACAATCACAAATGAAATGCTCCACCTTACACTACCATCCCAAACGAAATGCTCCACCTCACACTACCATCCTTATTGAAATGCTCCGCCTAACACTATCACCTTACATTACCATCCCAAATGAAATGCACCACCTTACACTACCATCCTAAATGAAATGCTCCACTTTACTCTACCATCCTAAATGAAATGCTCCACCTTACACTACCATCCTAAATGAAATGCTCCACCTCACACTACCATCCTAAATGAAATGCTCCACCTTACACTACCATCCCAAATGAAATGCTCCACCTCACACTACCATCCTAAATGAAATGCTCCACCTTACACTACCATCCCAAATGAAATGCTCCACCTTACACTACCATCCTAAATGAAATGCTCCACCTCACACTACCATCCTAAATGAAATGCTCCACCTTACACTACCATCCTAAATGAAATGCTCCCCCTTACACTACCATCCTAAATGAAATGCTCCACCTTACACTACCATCCCAAATGAAATGCTCCACTTTACTCCACCATCCTAAATGAAATGCACCACCTTACACTACCATCCTAAATGAAATGCTCCATCTCACACTACCATCCTAAATGAAATGCTCCACCTTACACTACCATCCTAAATGAAATGCTCCACCTTACACTACCATCCCAAATGAAATGCTCCACCTTACACTACCATCCTAAATGAAATGCTCCACCTTACACTACCATCCCAAATGAAATGCTCCACCTTACACTACCATCCTAAATGAAATGCTCCACCGTATAACACTACCATCCTAAATGAAATGCTCCACCTTACACTACCATCCCAAATGAAATGCTCCACCTTACACTACCATCCTAAATGAAATGCTCCAACTCACACTACCATCCTAAATGAAATGCTCCACCTTACACTACCATCCTAAATGAAATGCTCCACCTTACACTACCATCCCAAATGAAATGCTCCACCTTACACTACCATCCTAAATGAAATGCTCCACCTTACACTACCATCCCAAATGAAATGCTCCACCTTACACTACCATCCTAAATGAAATGCTCCACCTCACACTACCATCCTAAATGAAATGCTCCACCTTACACTACCATCCTAAATGAAATGCTCCACCGTACACTACCATCCTAAATGAAATGCTCCACCTTACACTACCATCCCAAATGAAATGCTCCACTTTACTCTACCATCCTAAATGAAATGCTCCACCTCACACTACCATCCTAAATGAAATGCTCCACCTCACACTACCATCCTCAATGAAATGCTCAACCTTACACTACCATCCTAAATGAATTGCTCCACCTTACACTACCATCCCAAACGAAATGCTCCACTTCACACTACCATCCTTATTGAAATGCTCCACCTAACACTACCAATTTACATTACCATCCGAAATGAAATGCTCCACCCTACACTACCATCCTAAATGAAATGCTCCACCGTACACTACCATCCTAAATGAAATGCTCCACCTCACACTACCATCCCAAATGAAATGCTCCACTTTACTCTACCATCCTAAATGAAATGCTCCACCTCACACTACCATCCTAAATGAAATGCTCCATCTCACACTACCATCCTAAATGAAATGCTCCATCTTACACTACCATCCTAAATGAAATGCTCCACCTCACACTACCATCCCAAATGAAATGCTCCACTTTACTCTACCATCCTAAATGAAATGCTCCACCTCACACTACCATCCTAAATGAAATGCTCCACCTCACACTACCATCCTCAATGAAATGCTCAACCTTACACTACCATCCTAAATGAATTGCTCCACCTTACACTACCATCCCAAACGAAATGCTCCACTTCACACTACCATCCTTATTGAAATGCTCCACCTAACACTACCACCTTACACTACCATCCGAAATGAAATGCTCCACCTTACACTACCATCCTAAATGAAATGCTCCACCTCACACTACCATCCTAAATGAAATGCTCCACCTCACACTACCATCCCAAATGAAATGCTCCACTTTACTCTACCATCCTAAATGAAATGCTCCACCTTACACTACCATCCTAAATGAAATGCTCCATCTTACACTACCATCCTAAATGAAATGCTCCATCTTACACTACCATCCTAAATGAAATGCTCCACCTTACACTACCATCCTAAATGAAATGCTCCACCTCACACTACCATCCTAAATGAAATGCTCCACCTTACACTACCATCCCAAATGAAATTCTCCACTATACTCTACCATCCTAAATGAAATGCTCCACCTTACACTACCATCCTAAATGAAATGCTCGATCTCACACTACCATCCTAAATGAAATGCTCCACCTTACACTACCATCCCAAATGAAATGCTCCACCTTACACTACCATCCTAAATGAAATGCTCCATCTCGCACTACCATCCTAAATGAAATGCTCCCCCGTACACTACCATCCTAAATGAAATGCTCCACCTTACACTACCATCCCAAATGAAATGCTCCACTTTACTCTACCATCCTAAATGAAATGCTCCACCTTACACTACCATCCTAAATGAAATGCTCCACCTCACACTACCATCCTAAATGAAATGCTCCACCTTACACTACCATCCTAAATGAAATGCTCCACCTTACACTACCATCCCAAATGAAATGCTCCACCTTACACTACCATCCTAAATGAAATGCTCCACCTTACACTACCATCCCAAATGAAATGCTCCACCTTACACTACCATCCTAAATGAAATGCTCCACCTAACACTACCATCCTAAATGAAATGCTCCACCTTACACTACCATCCCAAATGAAATGCACCACCTTACACTACCATCCTAAATGAAATGCTCCAACTCACACTACCATCCTAAATGAAATGATCCACCTTACACTTCCATCCTAAATGAAATTCTCTGCCTAACATTACTATCCCAAATGAAATGCTCCACCTTACACTACCATCCTAAATGAAATGCTCCATCTCACACTACCATCCTAAATGAAATGCTCCACCTTACACTACCATCCTAAATGAAATGCTCCACCTCACACTACCATCCTAAATGAAATGCCCCACCTTACACTACCATCCTAAATGAAATGCTCCACCGTACACTACCATCCTAAATGAAATGCTCCACCTTACACTACCATCCCAAATGAAATGCTCCACTTTACTCTACCATCCTAAATGAAATGCTCCACCTTACACTACCATCCTAAATGAAATGCTCCACCTCACACTACCATCCTAAATGAAATGCTCAACCTTACACTACCATCCTAAATGAATTGCTCCACCTTACACTACCATCCCAAACGAAATGCTCCACTTCACACTACCATCCTTATTGAAATGCTCCACCTAACACCACCACCTTACATTACCATCCGAAATGAAATGCTCCACCTTACACTACCATCCTAAATGAAATGCTCCACCTCACACTACCATCCTAAATGAAATGCTCCACCTCACACTACCATCCCAAATGAAATGCTCCACTTTACTCTACCATCCTAAATGAAATGCTCCACCTTACACTACCATCCTAAATGAAATGCTCCATCTTACACTACCATCCTAAATGAAATGCTCCATCTTACACTACCATCCTAAATGAAATGCTCCACCTTACACTACCATCCTAAATGAAATGCTCCACCTCACACTACCATCCTAAATGAAATGCCCCACCTTACACTACCATCCCAAATGAAATTCTCCACTATACTCTACCATCCTAAATGAAATGCTCCACCTTACACTACCATCCTAAATGAAATGCTCGATCTCACACTACCATCCTAAATGAAATGCTCCACCTTACACTACCATCCCAAATGAAATGCACCACCTTACACCACCATCCTAAATGAAATGCTCCATCTCGCACTACCATCCTAAATGAAATGCTCCCCCGTACACTACCATCCTAAATGAAATGCCCCACCTTACACTACCATCCCAAATGAAATGCTCCGACTAACACTACCACCTTACATTACCATCCCAAATTAAATGCTCCACCATACACTACCATCCTAAATGAAATGCTCCATCTTACACTACCATCCTAAATGAAATGCTCCACCTCACACTACCATCCCAAATGAAATGCTCCACTTTACTCTACCATCCTAAATGAAATGCTCCACCTTACACCACCATCCTGAATGAAATGCTCCAACTCACACTACCATCCCAAATGAAATGCTCCACCTTACACTACCATCCTAAATGAAATGCTCCACCTTACACTACCATCCTAAATGAAATGCTCCACCTCACACTACCATCCTAAATGAAATGCTCCACCTTACACTACCATCCCAAATGAAATGCTCCACTTTACTCTACCATCCTAAATGAAATGCTCCACCTCACACTACCATCCTAAATGAAATGCTCCACCTCACACTACCATCCTCATTGAAATGCCCCGCCTAACATTACCATCCTAAATGAAATGCTCCATCTTATTCTGCCATCCTAAATGAAATGCTCCATCTTATTCTGCCATCCTAAATGAAATGCCCCACCTCACACTACCATCCTAAATGAAATGCTCCACTTTACTCTACCATCCTAAATGAAATGCTCCACCTTACATTACCATCCTAAATGAAATGCTCCGTCTTATTCTGCCATCCTAAATGAAATGCTCCATCTTATTCTGCCATCCTAAATGAAATGCTCCACCTCACACTACCATCCTAAATGAAATGCTCCACTTTACTCTACCATCCTAAATGAAATGCTCCACCTCACACTACCATCCTAAATGAAATGCTCCACCTCACACTACCATCCTAAATGAAATGCTCCATCTTACTACCATCCTAAATGAAATGCTCCATCTCACACTACTACCATCCTAAATGAAATGCTCCACCTTACCCTACCATCCTAAATGAAATGCTCCACCTTACCCTACAATCCTAAATGAAATGCTCTACCTTACACTGCCATCCTAGATAAAATGCTCCACCTGACACTACCATCCTAAATGAAATGCTCCACCTTACACTACCATCCTAAATGAAACGCTCCACCTTACACTACCATCCTAAATGAAATGCTTCATCTGACAATACCATCCTGGATTAAATGCTCCACCTGACAAAACCATCCTAAATGAAATGCCCCACCTTACACTACCATCCTAAATAAATACTCCATCTCACACTACCATCCTAAATGGAATGCTCCACCTCACACCACCATCCTAAATGAAATGCACCACCTTCTATTACCATCCTAAATGAAATGCTTCATCTTACACTACCATTGTAAAGTGAAATCATAGAAGATAGCACTGATGTGACATGACATGAAGATGGTAAAAAATGCTTCTTTAAATCTATTATTTAACAAATAAAAATATCTTGCAAGGAAGAAGCCTGTTGATGTGACAGACATGATGGGTCAATTATCAATGTAGAATAACAATGCAAGTTGACCCAGTAAAGGACAATGTCATGTAGTTTTGTTGTTTGTTTTTGCAATGCACATTTTCCCATGCACTCCTCCATTCCTTGAAATTGTGATCACTGAACCATAGGAATCCATGGTTGGCTGCACAAGAGTACTATGCTCACTTTACTCACCATTACAATATCTGGGAACTTTGAAATCACACCTATGGTTATAAAGCTTTTAGGAATTCCATGGATATGATTTACAATGGGTCTTGGCTCTTGAGAACTGATGGAATTGTTAAAATTGTGTAATATTGCAAGGTTTTTCAATATTTGAAATATTTTGCAATTTTGGAGATTTTTGGCCAAAGTTGCAATTTTGAAGATCTGGAGATTATTGAAGTATATGAATTCAAGATAAAATAGAAATATTTCTTTCAGAAGTTTTTGACAATGGGATGTACCTTAATGATACTTGAAATGTATCTGAAGATTGGATAGATCTTGTTGAGAGATGTGGGTACATTCTTTATTATTGTGAAATAAGCAAAATGAGCTGTGAGGATATAAATTTCAAAAGGAGAAAAATCTGAAAATTGAAAATTTGATTTACTTTGGAGATTTCTTGGACGTACTGGATTAAAAATATAGAAAATTCTAAATGCTAAATCATTGCATGAATTGAACATCTACTTTTTGGAGCAATGGAATTTTTAATGAATCAGATTTAATGGTTTGCAAGAAATGTTTTTTTTTTTTTTCAAATCTGTGCATGAATGGAAAAAAGGAGGATTTGATCAAAAGTGACAGGTATTCCATGCATATTGGATTAAATCAATAATCTCATGACTTTTACTGGATGTTATTTGTTTCATGTTTAACTTTTCACATGCTCAGTGTTAAATTGAGTGGAAACTGACATTTGCTCACTTCCATAATTGACTCCAAAATCTGTACACCTCTTCTATGTCTGTGTTTGGTAAGTTTGTAACTGTTTGTTACCTTTTTTGTGTTTTTGTTCTTTAAAATTCTTTTCACAAACTGATCAATACTCCGATCTAATGCGGTTGTTCAAGAGAAAATGGTGGACATCTTCTACTCTTTCTTGGAATAACTGCTTCCCAGGGGGGCACACAACATCTAATCATAATAATAGTCATAGCAGGAATCTCATCTCACTCATAAGGCTTTTTTCTCTCAATCCATAACATCTTAAATTACACTCCTGAGCCTGTCAATTCATCAATTCATCAAAATTTTACCTATCAACATTCATTATTTCCATAGTTACACAAATATATCTTGGGAATTTGCTACAAAAACACGTTTTTCCACTTAAATACATCCCACCTGTACATTTAACTGCCAAAACAACGACTGTAAAACATTTAATATTAAAGACCATTAAATTCCACATCTTTTGATATGCAGACTGACCTTCTATGGCCAATATATCTACCCAGTTACCAGATATTCTTGTTGGGAGTTTGACAAAAAACATATTTTCAACATACAAATCTGGAAGCTATATATTTCTCTGCCACATCAAGACCAGTAATGCATATTATATTGCAGGCCATTAAATTCCGCATCTTTTTCCTCACTGATTGAACTTCTATGTCCAATATAACTTCCCAGCTCCCAGAAATTAAATTTCGTCATGCATTTAGAAAATCATATTTTCCAACAACTCCAGTCTCTCAGTGTTTGTAGTGATGTACACCACGCTGTAGTAGTTCCAAACAATCCACCTTACTTCATCTAACTGAAAGCTGACTGGAACCTGCAAATAGGACCTGCCTTCACATTACTCTAACCTGGGAAGAACCCGGAACTCGGTGCATTTTTGAAAAGCAAGAAACCCTAACGGGTGAACAGCTAGTAAACACAATGTTGCTAATTGATGCCAGATATGCTAATTGTGACAGAAATGTATGGTGGAAATGAAATTGCCACACATTGCCACAACATTGCCTTGAAATGTATGGTGGAAATTATGTTGCCCCAATGTGAACATATAATGTTGAGATTTTTTCATATTAAAGGTTGAGACAATGTCACATTCTAACACCATTCTTTGACATTTGCTTCACAACATTGTGACAATGCCATTCGTACTGTACAATTATACAATCACAATTTATGATGGCCCATTGGGATAGCACAATGAAATCATCTCTCTTTTTAAGTTATTTATAAATATAGACCACACAGTCATGCCCTGGCCAATGCTTAATTTTTAAGACTTTGAAGGAAGTTCCTAAATTAGAACCAAGTCACCCTAGAGCCCTACTTACCTTCTCCTTAAATGAAGAAACAACACAATATGAAAAGAAAATATTGGTTCAGGTGTCCTAATAAGATTAATATCTCAAGAACAGCCCAAACAGGATATATTTATTGGCTATGTCCCTGTTTTCCTTTTCTTAAATGAAATTTCCCTCTCTGATTGTGCACTTGGGTTAAACATTTTTTAAACAATTTGTTTAGTTTCTGCCAAAAATAGAAATATATGTATATTCTATATGAAATTATATATTTTGATAATTTACATATATTTTTTCTTCTTCATCTGGGCTTAACACACTTCCAGGTTACTCTGGTCCACACCAGTTTTGTTTTTTTAATTTTCTTTTTAAAAAGTTTAAACTGTTCTGCTGCGTCAAAGCAAACTTCCATGTTTGATATTTTCAAAATAATTATATAAGAGCCTATACAACCATTTTCCCTTAAATTTTACTCTCTCTTTAGATAATTTTTTCTTTGTTGTTTTTAAACTGCTAATAATGCCAACACTGATTTGCTCATATCTGCCCTGGGGCAACCTTACTTTGGGTGCAAATTGTCTGAGCCTCTAAGCAACAATTTTCCAGGGGTTTGACCCACTTAAAAGGGGTAAAATTACCGTATAAGGGGTCTATTGTATGAATTATGCATTCTTATGGTTTATTGTTGAGTGGTAATTTTCATGATTGCCATAGCATAGAAATATGCTGAATATATTCATGCAGCAATATGCTGGTGAACATGCAATGAGGAAAATGAGAGGAGTAGTATTGAAATGATAGAGATCTATATGAATAGCTGTATTGTACATAGATTGATAGGGTTGATAGGTATATAAAGATTTAGATTGAAAACAGATTGGTTGTCATAGCCAATCATTTTTCAATTGTCCAACCAATTACTGTTGTTGCTCCTTTTAAAATAAGTTGGGTGGAGAGAGGTTAAAAAGTTCTTTCTTAGTTAGTTCATTTGGTAGTGCTCTGGTATTCTAATCTCAGGGTCGTGGCTTTGATTCAAGCCATGGCTGGGTCACCTGGACTTATGTTGGACAGCAGTTTCAATCATCCTTCGCCTCATTGCTGTGGCCTCCTCATGTCCTTATTCACCTACCAAAGACAGTTTTGTGACACAGTGCATAAATACAAGAAGTAAAGCCTAATAAATCTTGTAAGAGAAATGGCCATTTGAATTATGCCTATTAACAACACGATCTACCAAAAAATCTATTTTAAAATAAATTTATGATGAATATTCAGTTTTGGAGTCATACTTATACATACTCTCACACTTTGTAATCATTGCCATTTATCATCTGCAACTTTTGGATTCTACATAATCATAGTATTACAGATCCAGTATATATATTCCAATACAAAAATACTCATACATACCTGAGGGGCATCAAATTCTTGTTCCATGTTAAGAAAAAAGGTCACTGTGACCCCAGGGCAGTATCAATACTCAAAGAAAAATATATCATCCTTCAGGCTTGATATAAGTTATTTTAATTGCTAGATATTTAAGGACAGTGTATGGGACTGGCTAATAATCTTAGTGATTTGTGTATATATTTTATTTTACACTATGCTTTTTTAATTTTCATACTTTTAAAAGGTCCTCATATAAGGCATATAAGAGGTTTCATTTAATTGTGCTTGGATGTCAGAGTTTTATAATAATCCGTTCATTCAACCGATAGTTATTTGCTATCAATTATTCTATCATTTGGTCTCAGTTTGTATGGTGAATCCTCACAACTGGGTGGCAGAGTGGTTAAGGTTCCCACCTGCTCTTCTGAAGGTCTTAGCCTGCATGGGTTCAAACTCCAGGTGGAGAACCTAAAATTTTCAGTGGATCATGAGCAAAATCCCAGCTGGATGTCGTTCGGATGAGACCTTAAATTGGCGGCCTCTTAATTGTCTGTACTGGGCAAGTAAAAGATCCCTCACATGGGGTAAATGTGTAACATGTTGAGGACTCCAGCCACCTCTCTCCCCCATCTCATCAATCTGCCCTTGAGAGTGCCTAGAACTGGGCCTAGATAGAGGGCTGCACTTACCATATATTATTCTATTTACTCTTGTCTCTTGGTCACTTTGCTTTTTTGGCAAAGGTATTTATCAATACCAATGACACCATTTTAGCTCATACCTTACAGCATTTACAGGCACAGAAATAAACACACACAAATGTTTTTACGGTCTGGTAAACTCTATTTATTTCGTGATCAAACCCAAAAACCTGTGTAGGTACTGGTATGTGCAAAAGTGAAATCACTGTTATGACAGTAGAATGTGTTCTATTTGCCAGGCATACCTAGCAAATAGACTGCTTTTCCAGAGTAAACAGCCAAGTATGTGATCTACTTTCCTAATGAATTGTTCTATTGAGGAAAATGATAATTTTTTTCATGCACTTTGTATAAAGTAACTTTTTGATCTCTGATCATGTGTAGTACTTCAGAAGGGTCTTCTCAGATCATGGAGAGATATTATTTGCTCTGTTTGTTCAGTAAGTTTGTAAACAACTAAAGTAAACACTAAAATAAACAACTTGTAAGGCAGTAAACAGACCTCCATGTCTTTTGCTTATCCCACCATCTGTCACTGGCTTAGCAAGTGGATTGGATTGCAATGTCTATCATAAAATACCTTACTTTAAAGTTCCGAGATATGAGAAAAGGTCGATAGTTTTGGCAGTCACTGCTTGAGAGATAACACTTCTTAAATATATTTTATGAAAAATAATGTTTATAAAACTATTGGTTTATAATTCCTGCAGTAAAAAAATTGTTCTTACAAAAAAAACAAAAAAAAATGTAATGTTTCAAATTGGCAGATGCATGTGTATAAGTTTACAGAAGTTCATCATATATATAATATTATAAATGAAATGCTAAAATCTCCAGCACCATCCTAAATTAGATGTCCACCCTCCCCCATACATACACAACCATCTTAAATGAAACATTCCCTTTTTCACTACCACCCTAAATGAAATCCTCACACTTACATTACAATCCAAAGTGAAATGCACAACCTTCCATAGCAGCTTTCAGCATGCACCTACCATCTCAGATGATATGGTGCCCTTATCAATGTGTAGGTATACTACACACATAGCAAATCTATTATATGGGTAGATAGACTAAGCATTTTGAGCATATTTTCAACCTCATATGCTGCAGATACTGCCTTTTTCTGATTTTTCTTTCTTTTTTTTTTCGCTTCCGTTGCTATGGCAACAGTTTCTGATGATTTGACAAAAAATTCAGCTTGGTAACATTGGTTTTCATAATCATGTTTAAGTTGTCCTAAAAAGTCATGTTACCAAGCATTAACAAAAAAATCTTCCAGAAGTGACAAATCCTGAAAATTCTTCCAGTCCAGCTATATGGGTAGATAGACTGACCAAAATGTCTGAGAAAGATGGTTTATGACACGAGCACTTGAATAATCTGTCGATCTTGACACTACCAGAAGTATTATACATATTTGTAAATATAATCATAGCGTCACGATCTCAGTAGATTCAGATGCTCGTGGTTTATGATATCTATATAAGTATAAGTAAGTTATTTTAAAACAATTGTGCACATTTGGGATCTTGAATTTACTCGTAGTTCTTCAACACAACTCATCAATTTCACACATCCATCTATTAGCTGAGTATAACAATTACCTTTTATTCAAGTACATCAACAATGATATCAAATTAATCTATTCACATATTTTGCAGATCTAACCAGAGATCAAGTTCTATTAAAACAGATAAAGGTGATACCCCTCTTCTATGCCTCCAGGCCTTTGTCATATATGGGCACTGTAGGGGTTTGGACAAGTCATTAGTCACCATGTCAGAGTCTTAAGTACCCCCCATAGTTGTGTGGCAAAGGGGTGTTAACAACCTATGTGATGACAAATGAGTCTTTAAGACATATGAATTGATCTCAGGTTCATGATAGGTTACCATAGGTTTCTGGTATATAAACTGCAGGTCCTCCTTTGCTCTTATTTATCTATGGGAATGGTGAAGAAGTCCCTAGGATGAACAACAGTCAGTCATTCAGTCAGTCAATCAGTCAGTCAGTCAGTCAGTCAGTCAGTTTGTCAGTCAGTCAGTCTGTCTGTCAGTCAGTAAGTCAGTCAGTTTTTAGTTATTAATTTTTGACTCTTGTAAATAGTCCTCTCTCTCTACCCTTGGCAAGAAACTATTGTTACATAGTGGTTGATAAGCCCTACACGGGCTGGGTATCTTACGATCATGTTTGTATTTGTCATCATAATACTTTGTACCTGCCACTATAATAATAAAAAAGTTTCAAGTTTAGTTAAAGAGTATAAGTATGTGTTTGCACTCAACTTTCTCGTTTCAGTCATTTTATTAGGGGACGACCATTTAATATCCAGGGGGGGGGGGGAGGGGATTGGAGTTTTGGTAAATGAATAATTTCTTGCTCAGTTTTGGTGAAATAAATTAATTCGTTTTGGGCAGTCTTGAAATAAATAAATTCTACAAGGGGCATTTCTTAAGCTGTTGCATTTTAGGAATGAATATTTTAGGAATTTGTGTGCTTGAAATAAATTAGCACTACCGGCCCGTTTCGCGTAAAATAAATACACTGTAACTTCCCGCCGAGGAAAAAACCCAAGCCCCTCTGGAATTTAAATGGTTGCCCCCTTAGTGAGAAAAACTCAAAATTGCCCCTACACTGATATCTGAATGTTGCACCCTGGTGTTTACATTAAGTCATTAAGATATAAGAAAAAAATGTATTATATATATCTATATATTCCTCTACAACTAGTACAGCCCCCCCCCCCATACATGGAAGTAATTTTTGACTCCAGATCACTCCAATAGCACTATAAATCTTATTTTAACATTTCCCCTGCTTTTTTCACATTTTTTCTCCATATAATTATTGTTGTTGATAGGATAGGGGTGAAGTGTGGTATTGGTTTACCACAATTTGACCTTTTGTGGTTTTGAATACTTGACCCCTGCAGCCAACATGGGAAGACTGTAAACATTATGTTCATGCCCATTGACTCTGACTTATTTTTGTATTCCAAAGAAAAAGTCTGGCTTGTTGGTGCTTGTTTATTTTTGGCAGAGGTTAAGGCAAGTGCCTGAGAACCTACTGCAGCTGCGTTGTACATTTTGTGTATGTCTAAAAAAGAGAATTGCTTAACAACAATTTACCACATTCATAATTTTTACAGAAATAGAGTTCTTATTCGTTCATACTTACCTGACCCCCTTAACAATTGAGATCTCCTACCACCTTCGTCCCCTATTCACTGCCCACAAAATAAAATGGACTCAACCAAGCCCATCATCCTGTGGACCCTCTCCCCAAATCGTCAGTTCCTATTAAGCATGCGACGTGGTCGCATGCATTACGCCTTCGTCAACTTTTTTAACAGTCTTTTAGACTATGATTATGGATGGAATTGAGTGTATTTCGATGAATACACCTTGGATTTACATCCGATGGACGCTTATTGCGTTCTGGAGTCGTTTTTACGACGTAATTTGACACCGAAGATTTTCGCGCCACTCAGGCTGGTTGTCAACAACAAGTTGTCATGGCCGCCGGGTATCTTTATTTCTCGGCGAGGTCGATCTAAATGGCTAATTACGCATAGGGTAAGCGTATTTACACTATTCTTTCGATATATATTGATTTATATGAATAATCAGGTTGTTTTGACGACGTTGGTGAGTCGTTTTTGACAGTCTACCGTCGGAAATCGGTCGTAACAGTCGCTATAGCGACGAGCGATAATGGAGGTTTTTGTGATTTTCACTTTGTGGAGTGAATGTTTTCAATGGAGCCACATGTTTAAATGACTTTCAGGGTTTGGTGCCCTTACTAAAGTACTTTTTTGAATATTTGGTGATGTTTTCACTTTTGTGTATTGCGGTTCCACCTGTGAGGCCAGAGCAGTCATCTGTTAAGGCAGACCAGACCAGGCTCTGATATGACACTACACAGGAGTAACAGGCTGACAGTTCCATGGATGGTTGGAATCTCAACACGAACAGCCCTAATGTGTCACTTTCCTGAAGATGGACGGCAGATACTTGAGTTCTGAGGGGAACTACTGAAGTCTGCTGCTGATGAAGCTACAGTGCATGGTGCAAAGCTAGCTGTCACTTCTTAAATTAATGAATAAATAAACAGGTGTTTATTGTCTCATGAACAAATAAATGATTAAACTGGGATGTTTATCAACAGTTCAGGTATGGTATAATTCATAGGCACGGGTGTTAGTAGGCTCTGAGAAGCCTATCGCTTTACACATGCCGGAATATTGAGTGGTCACTACCCATCAGCCAGGGAGTGTACTCAGGTCTAGGGGCCAGTTCTGTGGAATGAACTGTGTCACCCTTTGACGTGCGGATACAGACCTAGTTATTGGAGCAATTTGCTACCCACTGGTAGGGAGCGAGCTCTTTGGTTTGTCAACGGTTATGCTCTGTGGTTAAGGGCTCAATTACCCATTGACTTTCAGCTGGACACAGGTCGCAATCTGGTAAATCTGAAAAGGGCCCAAAAGGGTCTCCCCTGATATAATGAAGCCACCAGATTTTATGAAACAGATCTATTCCTAGGGTGAGGGAGTCTAGAATCTGTTGTGGAGTAAGAAATAAGCATGATAAAGAGTAATCTGCTTCTGCACAGACATGAGGACATAACATGTTTTAAAACATTGAAAGAGTTTAATTTTTGGCAATTAATTCTTCCTCTTTTGGCCTTTAAGTTTTATTTGGTAATTGTTAATTCAGGCATTTTATTTGGTACCCATCAAATTATTAACAAAGTTGTTCGGTCACCATTCACCACCACTGTCCACCAGTGTTGTGGAATCCCAGAATGGTTAACAAGTATGTAAGGCTACATATTGATATATCCGTGTCGCCCTTCTAGTGTGCAACTAGATAGTGCTTACCTCATGGTACAAGGACCCTACAGGGAGTAGGACACTCAGTGGCTAAAGTTTCACCACTTAACTTGTGCAATCTCCCTATCCCTAAAAATTGGTGGTCTTGGAAAGAGGGCTATGGATGGAGGACTTTCAGGAAGTCTAACCTAATCCTTGAACATGATAATTATCTGCTCTTCGGCTTGCCAGCAGGTGAGGCAGTCATAGTAGATGCGGCTTGGAGATCCCTAAGCAGGGTTCCTGGTTAGCCTAAACTTGAGCTTAAGCATACTGGCGACCTGCGATGGGCCATGGAGGCTATGCAACATAAGCTGAATTTAATAAGTCGTGCTAATGGGAATGGCTCCCTGATGGCATAGATCCGATGTATGGCCAATGATGTTGAGTTAGTATCCTCCCAAGAGAGGTCAAACTTGTGATTTTTGGCAGAACTATTGTAATCTCACTTTGGACTAAGCGCCTCAGAGGAGATTCGAAGTTGCAAATAACAACTAAACATTATATATAAAGTTATATAAAATTATAGAATTCAGGAGCTATTGGTGAAAATGACCATCGATTCCTTACTAAGGACCTGGCTGTCATCTGGGACACCAGGCAATATTTCATGTTTCTGAATGGCAATTCAGATTAGTGTCAATGTGATCATGACTTCTTTTTGCGAGCTATCAAAGCTGCACATTAATACTCCCTTGATGTAGAGTCGAGGTTGGAAGCATCAAAAGACCCAATAGGGCTCATGGGACAGAAATGCAAGGCCTAGGTATACAAGGGCCTCTCTATTATCCCCATTATTACGTCTTGCCTCAATGAATGTGACAGCTCAGGCCAAGCCTGTCTAGAATCCATCTAGCTAATCCTTGAGACAAAGTATCAAGCTGAGTACGGAGCTAACAAGTCTCTGAGCAAAACAAATTGCTTCTGGTCTTAATGTTTTAATACTAACCATATAAGCATAAGTTCAGATGAATTTAGCACAATATGGATATGGGATCAAAATGATGTTGAATTATTCCGGTACACCCTCATGCATGACGCCCGAATGAGGCATTAGTCAAGAATTTGAAATTGGCAAGCAAGCCGAGGATGATGACAACATTGTCAGAGGGAGCTTGCATATAAGGTATTTTGGTTGACAGACTTGCTACAAAGCAAAGGCTCTTTGAAGTAACACCGATACCTACATTGTACTTAGTAGATATACATGTAGCAATTGTGTTAAACTCTGCTGCTCAGTTATCTAGCTATGAGAGAACACTTGGTGCTGTAGATTGTTACCACTACACACAAGTCAGTAAACAGCTGTATGTTGATCAGAATTTCTGGAGATTTTTTCTTCCATGGCTTATATTTCTGACGTCAGTGGCACGGTTGCCGCTGTTGGGACACCCAGTTTTCAATGTTGACACACTCCAGAGTGATTTGGTCTCCGCTCACTTCGGTTGAAAGTACGAGTGATGACAGTTAACATCCGGCGAGAGGGGTCCAGTGAGACCCCCAGTTCGCCAGGAAATCACCGATGTACTGACCAGATAACCCCATGAAGGGGGAGGTCATTAAGACTGAAGTCATTAAGATTGATTGGAATATGGCAATATGACTGCATGCATGTGTATTGCAGTCTTAAAAGTACTGTAATTCTTCTGGTCGATGAGGAATTAGTTGCCGAGCATTTTAACAATTCCTAGGAATGGGGCGGATAAACCGTTCCGAAAAAGTAGGACACTGCTGTTACTTATTGCATTTGACTTGCAAAGGAATGTGACAACGTCCTAACAGTTATATAATATAAAAGGACTCCGCGGATTTTGTGCCAGTGGCCTCTGTACCTTTTCTCAAAGGGTAAGATGCCCAGCTATTCAGCTGAAACATCTCATTTGGATGATGAGGGTGCCCAGCTTTGGTGCACCTGTGGATATTGATTCCATGAAGGTAGCAGGGCAGTAACTGACAGGTCAGAACTGCAAAGCACCAGCTAAGTACATTCTAATGTTGAGCGACTTGTCATAGGCTCTGGGGGCCAATGAAAGTTCAAAACATCTAGGGAAATGCATTAATTTCTGTTAGTTTATGAAATCATAATACTCTCCTTTGAGTTCTATCTCAGGTCGTCATGACCTTCCCAAAGAACTATTATTTTAAGTACTGGTTCTCTGAACTGCCAGGTCTATACCAGTTGGACTTAGGTGTTTAACTCCCTTTTGAGGGAGACTGGAAGTTGCTGATGGAGGCAACAGTGACCAAAAACATCCGCCGAGTGCTGAATCATACTAAATAGCAAACTGCACTTTGATATCTCAGGAGCACGTAAAGTGTCCAGTTTCAAGTTTATTTGGACCAGGTCTATCTTACGGCAGGCTGACACCTGAAGGGTGTATTTGCCTTTTTAGCCATCAAATCACGACAATATTTTCAGATGGATAACTATAATTTGAATATAGTTCCAGGAATTAAATTGATGTATATGTCGTTCATTTATCGAGCAAACCTGTCAAACTGTAGTTGTATGTTTGCAGTCCAGGTAATACCAGTTTTTCACAACCCCAAAAACCGACAAAGGGCTTTGATGTGAATGTCAGTTTCATTGCTCCCAGTTATACACAGGATGGAGGATATCCTGCCCAAACAAACATACTGAACTGGGTTATATATATATATATATATGCGAAATGAGATACCATTTTTCTGTGTGCATGTATACTTGGGTATAAATGACAAGAAGTATCTCTAATAGACTAGCTGTTACCTCCCCACTTGTAGTGTGGGGTACCTAGATGGGGCTAGTTATTAATATAAGTATTATCACTATATATGGCTTGGTACTAACCTATGGTACATTCATTAGCCACATAAGCAGAGCCATGAGGCGCAACACAACTGTGTCGCATGAATTGCAGATAAAAGGCAGCTGAGGAGTTCTGCTGAAGAGAAAACATGCTACAAACCCCAAACTAATAGTTTGTGAGGAATAAGACTAGATCCGCAATATTGTACAATGGTCGTAGACCTAACGCCGGCATAGATCTAGACAAGCTCACAGTAATTTTTGACTGGTCTCTAGAATGATCGCAGTCTTGTGAAATAGCAACTGTTAACTCCACATGGGAGTTCTGAGAGTCATGGCTAGAGGCTTGTGAAGCCTCGCTTAATACTCTAAAAGAGTAGATAGGTCATCAACTGAGGATGTGATGACAACTCCAGATGTAATTCCACCCTTATTAGTCTCTGTACTCAGGGGTGGCTAACAGCTCAAAGTCCTGTCAATTATGTGTCCATACTTACTGCAGTCTCTAAAGTAGGCTATTTCATGCAGTTTCTAGGCTTAACTGGAGTGCACCGAGTCCCTCCACACTTTTTCATTGACCGTGATGTCATATGATGAACTGAGCATACACAGACTCCACATTTTCCATGGGCCGTGGTTTCCTAATACGAAACAAATATACAGAGGTTGAGCAGTCCTGGCTAGGTGCAGGACAGCAACATTAGACAATGTATGGAAGGATGAGTCGACCAGATCTTGAGTCGACCTCATGCAGGTTAACTGAGTCATGTCTGACATATCCGGCTTGGACCGGTAAAGAATTGTGTAATATCCCTAATAAGCAGTGAGGTGAGGAACACAAAAATTTTGGACAGCCCATCAAGTTGTGGGCCATATAAGTATTGGGAGTTGGATACCCACCCGCCTCCCTGAGGTGAGGAACACAAAAATTAGTGTTATTATGGGTTAAAAGTGAGTTAATGAATTGATCATTTCTCCAGGCTAATGTAGCCATCCCACCACAAGGATAGCTCTGGTAGTCTATCTCAATTGTTAAGGGGGTCAGGTAAGTATGAACGAATAAGAATTCAAGATTACCCGGTAGTCGGGATTCTTGAAGTGAAATACTTACCTGACCCCCAGCCTTTCCCCACCCTTCCACCCATATTTAGCCTGGGATAGCGAAGGACTAATGGTTTTTGCTTAATGCGGAACTGACGATTTGGGGAGAGGGTCCACAGGATGATGGGCTTGGTTGAGTCCATTTTATTTTGTGGGCAGTGAATAGGGGACGAAGGTGGTAGGAGATCTCAATTGTTAAGGGGGTCAGGTAAGTATTTCACTTCAAGAATCCCGACTACCGGGTAATCTTGAATTACTTTTATTTGCAAATGTGTAAAAAAATAAAAATACAAGTATACCAGTTATCGAGTGAAAAGAAATTGGAAATACAGACATCATAAAATAATATAATTTGGATTTAGATAAAATTCTACATTATCTACTGCACGTGAAGACTACTTCCATATTTTCCAGCTATCATCTTGATATACATATATACCTTGTATGAAAGTTATTTTCTTATAAAAACTTGACATGTTAGTTCGTGTTGGCAGAACCCCTGGGATTCAAGAGAAATTTCAATACAGTTTGATAAAAGTTTATAAACCCATTTTCCACATTACAGAAATAACCCAGCCATTTCTCCTGCTATTTGGCCACTCTACATACATTTTTATGCCCACATCTCCCTGTGGTACCTGAAGATCCTTCCCTTATTTAATATTTCAGATCTTATAAGGATCAAATTCTTGCTGCTTGTCATGTCCATTCAACTTGGGTTGACACCTTGTTATCAAGTATAATCAGACTGCACACTTGGTACATTTTACTTATTGTGAGTTACTCATAAGGGCCCTTTCCAGTACAGTACTTGCTTGATTGCAAGCTGGGTGATTTGTATTCTTAATTTGATTTAACAGAACTTTGTCTTCTTCCATTCGGGCTCAGTCGGTAATGCGCTAGACTTCCAATTGGCGGTTCTTTCACTTTTCTGGTTCGATTCCGCTCCTCTGCCTGGGCGACCTTGACTTATGTTGGACGGCAGTTTCAACCATCTTACACCTCTCTCCTTCTATCCTGACTACGGTAGCCTAGCAAAAATGCAGGACGTAAAGCTCCAATTATCCATGCATCTGTCTTCATCCATCTTATCCAGTACAAGTGATCACTTTCGGAATTCCAATTCACACTAAACCAACGGCAGATCGATCGTCGGTAATTCGCATTCGGCAAATCGCATTTGGTCATTCTGGAATATATTTTCAACACATATAGTTACAAGAATGTCATTGAGCAAATACAACACTTTTGCTCTTTTCAAATCATGACTAGGACCCTTTGGATCCCATGTAGCAACTTACAAATAAACACGTGACTTGAAGACGTCCACCAAATTTACCTTTTGATCAAAACCACTCAACCATGACGTTGAGCTAAGAGGTCAGGACCTCAGGATCAGGGGACCTCAAGCCACTTTCATTAAAGTTCCCCAAGATGACCTAAAAGGTCAAACTGAAGTATGTGAAAGTAAAAAAGGTCATTTGGAGGAATTTACACACACAAAAAGGCCCTCCATTTTAGGGCACCTGGCCCATAATGTAACCCTCTCTAGTTAGGTAATGTTACATGGGTAATTATGGTTTACACTTCACCTCAATGAACTCAGGAGTATAAATAAAATGTTTACCCTCAAAGAAATTGTTTTGAACAGAATTGACTATTTTGAGTGAGAATATAGAATCTGTATGAGTGTAAGTGCCTAACATACAGATAAATCATATTCCCAATCATTTCTCATTGTGAAACTACACTCTTGATTATAAGCCATGAAGTGGGGTTTCTACAGCATTAGTTTTTACATTGTAAAGGGTAAGAATTAAGCTGGATCACAGACTATACTAGAGGCCTTTACACAGTGCATGGAATAGAGCTATTTTGCCCTATAACACATGTTTCACAAAAGGAAAAGATTACTTCACATAGTCACTACAAAGTGATGGCAAAGTCATTATAAAAGCCAGTAACCCTTTGCAAAAAAAGAAAAAAATCGAAAGCTAAAAAATGGAAACCAAAAAAGTGACAAAATTGTTCGCATGTCACTTTGAAACGATTACAGCATAATCGCAGCATGATTTTGGCTTTGCCCAACAAAGCGAAAATGCATTGCATGATTTTCGCCAAAATTAATGAAACATGAAATATGGGAAATCAGATTTTTTGAGTCGCGTCATTTTCCAAAACTTCAGAAGTTTTAATATCGTCCGTCAAAAAAATTTGGTTGATGTTTTTTTATTCTTAATAAAAAAAAGCTCTGTAAAATTTGAAGTAAATTAAAAGATGTTTTTGAAGTTGGTTCTTACTTCATATCTCAAAAGTTTGTATAAATGCAAAATTGGATTAACTTAATCTACATACATAATCAACTTATACCATTGTGGATGCAATTCACCTTTCATGCAGTCAACAAGCAAATGAAAAATCGTATTTTTCTCTATACAATCTTAACAAAAAGGGTTTATATGGAACTTTTAAGGGTTCTATAACCTGGTATAGACAAGGAACCCTAAAAGGTTCATTATTCAACTTTTAAAAAGGTTCCAACAGCAAATTAAACAACATTTAGATAATCCGGCTGCACTGAACTCCCACAATGGAACCCCTTTCTCTCAAGTTGGGAGCATAGGGTCCTGTCATAGGGCCTTCCCACCAAGAATTGAACCTTTTCAATTCAATTGAACCCTTAAAAAATTTAGAACCTTTTTTCAGCTGCGAGTTCTTTATATATACCATCAAGAACCTTTTGCGTTAAGAGTGTAAGTTCAATTTATGTTTAATATCCTGATTTATTTCACTGGTGTGCATATATATATTACTGTGCATACAACAGACCCATTTAACTGCATAATAACTCAGCTAAGAACTGAAGAGTCCTGCAGAAGTTGATTTTGTCTATTTTAAGAAAAAGAGAAATAAGAAAAGGGGTGAAATGATAGCGGAAGTGGTCTATTTGTGCACTTAATGATCCAACAAAGTCTTCTTTTTCAACAATTGCCTGAGGCGAAGGGGTATCATGTAAAATAGAACTTCCTTTGGGTGACAACTGACGAGTGAAAAAAAGATAATGTTTTGTCATTGTGAGGTTATAAGAAGACGTTAGCATTGCTTTTGAGAAGTATTTTTCGGGGTAACCATTATTTTGCCCGTACTCTAAAAAACGTGGGGACAAAATTGGTTTTTTAGATTCAAATTGGTTTTTTGAAAAACCAAATTTCAATGCAAAACCACATGGATTTTTAAAAAAATCCATGTTGGTTTTTTGCATTGAAATTTGGTTTTTCAAAAAACCATTTTGAATCTAAAAAACCAATTTTGTCTGAAATTTTTAAGAGTGCGACGTGGAGTTTTCCTTGACAGGAATTTATTTATTTCGTAGAAAAGACAGGTGTCTTAAGGCCTATTCATTTAGAATTTGTGACATCTCGAAATGTTGTTTCTAAATCCAAAACCTTTTTCAGAGTATTATTTGAGAGTTTGCAAGGCTCATCATGGGGCGGATCAAAATTTTGGTTGAGGGGGTCAGTCGGGTTATCACGTTGCGGAACGCACTGCATTCGACATAACGTGACTCGGTGTTACACATTTGCCCCATGTGAGGTTGTCTGATCATTGCTTCTGATCGCAGAAATGCCCAACAGAGCCACATGTGAGGGATCTTTCACTTGCCCAACATGGGCACTGATAGTAAATTTATTACAAGGGTTTTGTTCTTTCTGCTTTCTTCATAATATCATAACATTCTAAAAAATAACGTGCAAGCACTTTAAGCAGCACAGACAGTGCATGGTTCCAACACAGGCACACCAGTGATGGAAATACTAAGGAGAAGAAGAAGAAGAAGGCATGGTTGACCTTTGACCCATGGAAGCCAGTCCATTTTAGTTTCTTTATAATTTTTTCCATCACAGAATTGCACCAAAATTGACTGGTCGAAAGTTAAAAACCTACAGAGAATGTAGAGTAAATTTGAATGAGATTGGTGAAAGAGAGTGACCTCCAGAGTGCTAACAAGATTGCAGGAAATTCTTGGGGTAAGAGCAGCTGTGCTGCTAATAAAAAGTACCAATTGTATCCCAACAGAGTGAAACCAAGGGGTTTATGTGTATGCCAGGGTGCATATTTACCCCAGTATAGCAAAATTTGAGCAAATAATTACCAGTTTCTCTTGAGTGATAATCAGTTCAACAAACATGACTAGTCTGCAATGATCTCCCCTTGAAATAAAGGGTTCTGACTTCTGGTGAAAGGGTTCTTTGAACCATGATAGATCACAGCTGGTACATGGCAGATATCTAATTAATATGTTCAGTTGACTTTCAATATGCCTTATTGCTAGGTGACATGATGGCTCTAGGTTCTGGTTCAGGCTTTCAATGTATTCTTCATGAGCAATATCTCAGTTGTAGATGGTAGAATGGGGTTAGGTAAAGGGAGTAAATATTTATTTCCAAATTTGTATAATCTTACATATATATTTTAGCTAGATTCAATAAGACTTTGTTTTATAATTGGTATTTCCTGACATAGATTTCTTAAGCTCCATCAATGCAATCATAATAGTATTGCTGATAGACTGTTCACAGTGATAGTGGCAAATGCAACAGCTGTTATGAGCTGTGTATTGTATTGAACTGTTTAGATTTCATTTTCACAACAGATATGTTTTGTGCATTATTAAATGCTTGGTTATCTGAAGTGTAAACGTGTGTGTTTTCAGACCATCTTGCATGTTGAATGTATAGGCCTCACAATATCATTCATATGTTTTGGAGAGTTGTCATTATTGCAACAACAACATTTTTCTTATGATAAAATACTTTTTTCAGGTCGTAACATAGACTAAAGAGTTTTCTTCCCATGCACAATGATATTGTATCGCCAGAGTCGATTCTAAATTATTCAGTATAATTTTTAGATTTAAAGTCTTCAGAGTGCATGAGAGTGTATAATTTGATACTAATTTCAAAGTAATTATCCATTCCAGAATGAAATTTTCAGTAAAAAAAAAAAAAAAAAAAAAAATGAAAGTGCCCCCCCCAATTTTAAATCCCCCCCCCCTTCAGCCATGTATACACCATTGGGGGGGGGGGGGGTTCTCTATTGCTTGCTGTTTTTATTTGCTCACAGCATTGTGGACTCTTCAGTTCATGACACCAGTATAACTATAATTCATTTATAACTATCATTCATATTTGAATGTCATTATAACTATAATTTATTTTGAGCTACATGTACCATTAAATTGTATTGAAACTGGCCTATAATTTGTTCAATGTACTGCCAATCTTCCATAGCTTTTAAACAGGGTTGATGTACACTCTAAAAAAATTCAGACAAAATTGGTTTTTAAATTCAAAATGGTTTTTTTAAAAACCATATTTCAATGCAAAAAACCAACATGGATTTTTTGGTTTTGACTTTGATTTGTGTAAGTAATGGTATCAAAATTTAATGTTTAGGAATATGTTTGGTGTATAACATGCTCTTTAAATATATATACCAATGATGATACTAATCAGCAAATGAAATTATGGTTATTAGCCCCTTCAACTCCTTTAAAACTAGCTGCAATTGGATACCTGTCATTTGTCTGAGCTGCATGCATGCTCCCTCTTTTATTTGGAGAAAACCTCTTACTATCTGCAAGTATTTGTTTTAAAATACCTTATTCCTGTAATTAAGGGTAGGGGTGGGGATAGCAGGTCAAAGCGAAATTTTAAAAAGGTAACAGATTTCTGCACTTATGCATGAATTCTGCACTTTTGTGGGTATTCTGCACCTCTTTGGATATTCTGCACGTCTGTGGATATTCTGCACTTCTGTAGGAATGCTGCAGGAATTCTGCATTTCTATAGGAATCCTACAAACATGCAGGCTATATTCCCTGCATGAATTCCGCATGTATGAATTTAAACACACATAATGAACTTAAACTATTTTGGATTATCATATAATAACAAATTTTTTCAGGTTTTAGCAAACCAGGAAAATATGCACGTATCCCTGTATGTCACAGACCCAGATCAATCTTCCTACATATTTATTTTTCTTCTGATATTCTTTCTGTCTTTTCCACTTTAATTAATTGCCGCCTATTTACTTCCTCCAAAGTTTTTCCCCTATTGTTCTTTTTGTTGATTTCTTTCTTTTTTTGAGTTCCTTTTGGGGTTATTTTCTTGGTTAATTATTTTCTTACTAAGTTACTAGGCAATGCCAACCCTGTTTCTTGTACTTTTGGCAGTACTATGAATATGATGGCTATGTCCAGTTATAGGCTTATCTAATTTTCAAAGAAGTTCTGAAAGCAGTGCCCATAACTTTTGGCTGATGGTTTATATATATACAAGTTTACAGAACACAATATACCATAAATTTACAATACAAAAGAAGCAATATTTGATTGTTGATTGTTTTGATTGTCCTGCGGCCTCGTTTTCACTTCAAATTCTCTAGCATTTTAAATTCTTTATCCCAAAGCCTTCTGACTGTTGATTTTACTTCATGTATTGTTAAAGATAAGCTCCAAGAAATTCCAGAAGGATTCCAGAAGGAATTTTCAGGTCAAAACTTTGTATTCACTGATCATGTACTTCATATTTGAAGGAGGGGTAGGCCCAGAAATCAAGCAAATGTTTGGTGTTACCTCAAGAATAACAAACCAAAGATAGCACAGGGATCACAGATTTATAGGAAGGGTTCACCAGCAAATACATGTACAATGTATAGGCCCAGGCATATGTGGAGCCATTGTATTTTCAATTGTGCATTTGATATGCACACTTTTTCTTAGTGTTATATATATGATAATTTTGGAGTTTTTATGATGAACGTTTTTGACAATTTTATTGATAAGATATTTCTGGCAGAATTTTGTTAGAAACAGATTGTAATTCAGATGGTCAGTCAGTATGGATAGGCCTCCCTAACCTCTGGGACAACAAAACTAAAAAACAACCAGGGGGGGGGGAAAGAAAAGAAAAAAAAAATCAAAAAATACCTCTGTAGACCTTTCCAGTAATATTGCTTGCTTCCATGAAAGTCTTGATAAAATCAATTTCACCAGGTACAACCTCAATTCACTCTTATTCCAACTAATCTCCAAATCTGGTGACCCAAATTAGAAGATAATCTGTTATCCAAAGATTATCTCTAATCTCTCAATAGCTTCTGTGTCTCACAGTGCCTGGATAAAGCTGAAAGTAGCTGCTGCACCAAATACAGTGATGACATCATGTCTGGACTGTGTGGATGATAAAATATTTATCAATTTAATTCTGGAATAGATAATTATTTATGGTTATTTTGCAAAAAGGATTTTGCTAATATGGAATCAATTACTAATATTTTGGTAGACCACTTTACTTGATAATGGACTTGTGGAACATTTGATGTAAGCCATTTATATATTGTGAGATTACATTTACACAATTAAATGAAATTCCTAGAATATAAAAATGTTTTAATTTCCTTATTTTCCTCATGTAGGCTATATAGACTGTCTGGTTATTAAGCTGATCTCATGATATTATGTACAGTCATAATCAAATTAATTTAATTTAATGAAATTTATGATATTTATGGCATGGGAATGGTACGTGACATGTGACATTCATAAAATCCTAAATTTTTACTGCGCGTTCTGAAATTGTCATTTAGTTCATAATTAGAGTGTCACATTGATGTGAACAACTGACTTGTTAACTTACAAAATATCCTCGACTCAAGAAGAGGATTATATATCTTTCACTTCATGTACTTTTTGCATTGGATGCACAACTCTGATGCTGTTATGAATAGGACTTGGATAAAGAAATTATATTTTTACACGTTACAGCAGCGGCAATATGAGTGATTACATCTACCAAAAGGCACCAAACTGCTCCTTGTGGGGCCTTATCCAATACTTACCATTGGCTATCATAAGCTATCGAATGAGTCCTGCCTACACACTAACACACATTGGTTAGGTCCATGTTTCCCCATTACAGTGCCACCTGTAAGTAAGTGAAATGCGTTATGTTTTGCCATTGGATCAATGCTAAACATCCCCAACAAAACTGCTTGTGGACTCTCATCCGATGAGATGAACACCATGAGATGAACATCATGAACCCCGAGTGAAAAATTGACAAATAAGCGACATCACCGACCTTTTTAAACAGCTGAAAATACAGCTGAAAATGCAGGTAACAACCATTGCAAGTCATGTTATCACAGCTTCTGACAAAGAAACATAAAAAAGCATCTTTTATTGATTTACCATATCACTGATATCATATCAGCCATTTGTGGAATATCTAATACTTAGCTTTAGTGGAGAATCCAGATTATGTGCTACAAGTAATGATGTAGTCAACTCATTTGGGCCAACTGTTTATTACATATTCTACACAACTTTCACCATCTATTCTGTGCAGAATGCACACATTACAAAATGCTGGTATCTAAAAGGGAAATTTACTAACTTGCTTCATTCCAGAGCATTGTTCAAGTGAATGCAGATAGTTATCTTAGCACAGATCTTTAGCTCACCCAACTAAATTTCATAAAATAAAACTCTTTAGAAACTTAAAGTGCTCACATCTGAATAAAATGGCACACTTGCCTGCTCATTGTGCAAAATAATGCTATTGTAATGGAATCATGAAAAGTTATAACACTTCATATTTGGATTGTTTACCTAGACTGTCAAAAGTACAGGGATCATACTAAGAATTACAGATAAAGCGGATATTCAAGTTAAAAAATTGAACATTATACACTGATATTTCACAAGTCTTCAGAGGCTATATGATCAGAGCTTTTCTAATAACACAGATAACACCATACCCCATTGGAAATCCAGAATTAATACTTTTTTCCAGTGACTTTACGTCTAGAAAATTTTTAAGTTTGTAAGCTATCGGAAAGGCTTGTTTCAAACTTCGAGTGTTGGTACTTCGAGAAAACTTGTCAGCCATGGATCCTAACAAGAAAACTGTATCTATACCATCTATAGATGTGGACCAAGCCACAACCAAATCAAACGATGATTCAACAGCCTTACGGAACATAACGAACAAATCCGAACAAAATGTGTCTTTGCTAACCTTACCTCGTGGAAGTATCGAAGAACTTAGAAATTCATCAGTAACATTATACTTCAAGGGTAGTTCATATGAAGATGTCAATGTTGTTAGTAACATTGATGATATTGGTGAAAAAGATGTTGACTATCCAAGAGCTCTCGACAATGCTGTTGATAATGCTGACGTTGATTTTACAAGAGCGTTTGACTATGGTGTTGATAGTGGCATCGATACTTTATCCCCAACTACTCCCCTAGATGGAGTGAAATCATTTGTCCCTCTTGATCATTGTGACGTACCTTACTTTGATGGTGACCATATTTCTACCAGTCGTACATCTGCGAGTAGGATTTCAGGATGTCGAAGATCTGGCAGCCATATTTCTGCCGGTCAGATGTCGCTGAAATCTTGCATCATTCCAGCGTGGTTTTTCGACGAAGATATTCCAAAGAAGATATCGTTCACAAACATACATCTGGTGCTGATCATCATATCCATTGTCGCCTATCTCTTGGATGTTGGATCGGATTTGAACGTCGCGAGTTTGCATTTCCGCAGAAAGAGTTTTTGGTGGTTTGGCCTGACAGTGTCCTTCATAATTGTGCCTTCGATAGCCATGGCTTTGTTTAACAAGTTCTTCTGGGAGTCCGAAGATGAAAAGAAGAAATCTTGGATTTGGAAGATACTCATCATCATATTCCAGGGCACTATGTTACTGAGGTAGGTATGAACATTTTGGCTTATATATTATTGAGCACTGGATAAAATTTTACTTGTCCCACTTAAATTTTTCTCATTTCTTGCTTGGTGTTTACAGATCTGTTATTTATTCATTGTAGGTATTGGCAGATGATTAGATATGGAATAATGGTGAAAAACACGAAGGATGAACAGAAAAAGCGAGAATGGTTCGACACGATCAGAGCACTTGAAGCGTACACAACTGTCTTGCAGTTGATCGAAGCATTTATGGAAGCCGCTCCTGAATTAGTATTACAGACTTACATCATGGTGCAGTTCCCAGCTGAATGTGCCGAAAGCCAATCGTGTAAGCATCACACACATACATTTGTGCAGTTGAGAAAATGTTTGAAGCGATTTCAACAAATTCTGACCCACACTGTAAAATTGGACAAACTGAGTCAGCTTAAATGATTGAGTGAGATGGTTGCACAATTCCTTTGAGCTAACATGGCTTGTTGTTTTCAGATGAGATAACAGAATTAAACAGATTATCTTAGCTGAAAACAACAAGCTATATTTTCTCTAAGATATTGTGCAACCATCTCACTCAATCATTTGGTTCATCCACTTTTACAGTGCAGTTGCTCTTCATGAGTATGCATTTCTGCTAACATTAACACCAATACTCGAAATAATTCCAACTAAGTAATATGCGTCGAAGATATATCCGATCTATGAATATATTTCTGACTATAGCTAAACTTGATTTTGTGTTTAATTTCAGTGATTACGAGATTGCTTTCAGTCGCCTTGTCATCGCTGTCCTTATCCTGGGCGGTGGTTTCGTACTATCGCTCTTGGCAGGTCTACAAGAAGGTGCCTGCTTGTGGATTAATACTACAATTACTATGGAGAACATTCACTATTGGAGCAAGAGTCGTAGCATTCATAATATTCGCCATATACTCCTGGAAGTGCTTGGCGATACTGATCGCTGCTCATTTCGTCGTCATGTTGGTTTGGAGAAGTCTGTGGAAACATGAAACATGCTGTTGCGAACTGAAATTAGAAAAATTATGGATTTTATACGTCATCTTAGCATTTTTATCAATTTTCACGTTCTTGCCATTCAAATACGACAAACATACACGCCTTCAGTATATCATCTTCTACTCCCTCACGTACGTCGAAAATGTCGGTATGCTCTTAGCATACTACTTCCTGACATCACATTACAAAGGATATTGGTATCATTACGTGGTGTGTATTGTCATATTGTGTGGATTTTTCATAGGAATCTTTTGCCAAGTTGTGTACTACATTGAATGCCATCCGAATAACACTGCAAATGATGCTTCAAGACCTCCTATTAGAATCGGAGTGCGATATTCGGACTTGACATGCATCAAGAAAGGCGAACTGAAAGTTTGGTAACATCAATTTTCCTAGAATTGCAAAGACAGTTGAAAACATTCTCTTTAAATATGTATTGTGCTTATATAGCTCAAGCTATTGGCACTCATGCGATGGTCTATCATATATTTTCCAATAAAATTGGCTGCTTCTTGCACACAGTGCAAATATCTCTGAAATAAATCAGCTACTGATGCACACCTTTGTCTAATACAAGCCAACAACAGTTGCATAAACTATTTTATATCCAAACCCATACCAGCACCCATCAATACCTTGTCAATACACAACTCCATACCCTATTTGTACTTATCTAACTATCAATACTACATTCAGGTGCTATATATGTAAGAAGTACACAATTTTGGAAAACATCCAAGAGTTATAGATAATTAGCAGTTGAATGACATTTAGTTGGAAAAACACCAAAAGTCAATGTAATGTCAGGTAGGAAATAGGTACAACTGTTTCCTTTGTACTGTTTAAGTGCATGTAGCCTACCTGTATACAAAATATCATTAGATTGTCTCATACATTCATGGAGAGAAATATGCAAGTGACTTTACAATGTTCTATACATACAATGTAAACAATTATTAAACATTTTGAATGACTGTGTGTAAAGAAAACTACAACCACCACAGATTAAAAATACTACCAACCCAAATGTAACATTATGACAAAATCAAAGGATATACACTACAATCACTACCATCCGAAATAAAATACAATAGAATCACTTCCACCCTAAATGAAATACAACAGAATCACTATCACCCTAAATGAAATACAGTGCTCCCTCGATTGTATGCCCCCTTTTTACAACAGAATCAATACCATTCGAAATGAAATACAACAGAATCTCTACCATCCCGAATGAAATGAAGTTGAACCACTACCACCCGAAATGAAATATGATAGAATCACTACCACCCTAAATGAAATACAACAAAATTACTACCATCCTAAATGAAATACAACAGAATCAAAACCATCCTAAATGAAATACAATAAAATCACTACCATCCTAAATGAAACCCCATAGAATCACTAGCATCCAAAATGAAATACCATAGAATCACTACCATCCAAAATGAAATACCATACAATCACTACCATCCAAATTGAAATACCATACAATCACTACCATCCAAAATAAAATACCATACAGTCACTACCATCCAAAATAAAATACCATACAGTCACTACCATCCAAAATAAAATACCATACAGTCACTACCACGCAAAATAAAATACCATAGAATCACTACCATCCAAAATAAAATACCATAGAATCACTACCATCCAAAATAAAATACCATAGAATCACTACCATCCAAAATACCATACAGTCACTACCATCCAAAATGAAATACAATAAAATCGCAACCATCCAAAATGATATACATGTAGGCTACTAATGAAAAATATATTTGACTAAATAGGTTGCTTATTATAATAGTCCTGTGTCTTGTTAGTATGATTTAAGATATTTACAATATAAACAAATCATGCATATAATGCAAAAATAATATGTGTGTGATATACACTTGTCAAACAAATTGACCTAATTATCTGTTTGCTTTGACATAAAAGGTAATTTATGTCTGTGTGTTTGTTTATATGTACGGTTAATTGATTAATAGATGTATGTATAATATTTTGTATACTTTGTATGTATCGTATGCTGCACGTTTCAATGTTTTTTGTAAAAAGCCTTTTTCAGTAGTTGAAATATTGAAATAAAATGTATCATGATTTTAAAATGCTCTTTTGCTTCATTATTTTATATTATTCAGATTGTTCAAAAATGATTTACCTCATGGGTGAAAGTTTTTGATAAGTAGGTGAAACACAATCTCAATGGGGGGGGGGGAGGGGGGAGGTTCACTTACTTTTCAAAGGTTTTGACCCTTATTCTAACAGTTTGTAGAGCAAAGAAAAGTAGTTCCACACATCTCAAGTGTTGTCCTGTACAACCTCATATGGTTTCTTAGCATCAAATAACCATCTTGTTACCCCATGCATGGAGCTTGGTTGAGCATGTTTAGTATTGACCCAATGACAAAGCATCAAACCCTTTCACTTACTTACACGTACTTGCTCTTTTTTTTTTGCAAATGAAAATAGCGGAAAATTTCTGTTTTTCTAGAAGTTAGGGCTTGGCCTGATTGCACGTATTGTGGCCCTTGCGTTGTAAGACTGCCCCTTAGGCAGTCTTGAAGTGGTCTCAGGTGGGGGTGTGGTCTCTCGACAGGGTGCAAAATGCTCTAAAAATACTACTTTGTGCAGGAGGAAGGTGGTCACATAAGGCAATTGGACTTACAACAGGGGATCTTACAAAGCAGGTGCCACATAGGGGGTTTTACAAAGCAGGTGTACATATCTACCATACTTCTAATAGTTTGAAATATAATGACCTGCTTTAGGCTGCTTACATAATTGAGTGTGTTAATAATTAGTATATTATATAAATATAATATTACACACACAAATGTGTCTATACCAGCAAGTGAGTACAATTTATACTCTTATGAATTTGAAGGCAATGTAGTACTGCTTAATGCACCAAATACACAGGTGTTATATATTGAATACAGAGAGCATTACCCTAATTGAAATTCCATTTCAGATCTACTTCAATCCATTTTAGAGTTGATCAATGTGAATTATAGATAATTCCATTTGCCCTCACAACATATTAGTGCTATTGACTCTGTTGGATATATTGATTTGTTGAAAGTGACAGAATTTGCACTGTATTTGCAGGAAGTGAATTAAAAACTGTTAGGAAAGAGAAAGTGGAATAAATTATCCAACTGTTTACATCAATGACTATGTAATTTTTGTTTTACTGTAATGTGAAAAAGAAAACTTATATCGGCCTACATTTACATTTTTCAAATTGTTCACATCTTGTTCAGATGATAGATAGTATATTATACCCTTTGGAATATTCATTCTCAGACTATTGGCAAAAAAAAAAGCTTGAATGTGTTAATGATTTTATTATTTTTAATTTATGTAACTTAATTCATATTCCTTTTAACGAAAAGAAATAGACCTATCAACTCCATATGACTGTATTATGAATTCCATTTGATAGTCATTCACTTTTATAACATCAATTATTTTAGTATTACTATCAAACCATTATCTGCATGTTTACAGAATAGACCGCATAAAAATTCAGCAAATGATTGATTTGAAATTTCATGGGGAGTGCCCCCCTCCCCACCATTTCACTGTCATTCACTCTGGCCACACATAGATCTTGCATTTATAATTATTATACATCATACAAAAATCTTAAAATAAACTGAAGATAATTAATTCTAAATTTCATGGGGAGTGCCCCCCCCCCATTTCACTTTCACTCACTGTGGCCACACATACTACAGCCTCTCAGCCATGCCTTTGGTGTTTATGACAGAGGAGCACATTCCAATGGGGGTGCATTGCAAACACACTATGTTGAGTTATGCTATATTGTGAAGGATAACTTAAAAGGATAAATATGTGGAATTAATTCATTTACAACATTGAAAAGGTAAGTTGGAATTGTCATGTCACTGATGTGTATCTAGTATACTATTTATTTTTGTAAGAGTAGCTATGAGCCTATGACCAAAGCTTATTTATAAAAATAGGTCTTGATTTTCTTGGGTTTATTTTGTGGTCTTTGATGGCTTATTTGTAATTCTTATTTGGAATATATTTTGTGAGGGTTGTTTAACAGAATGCAATTTGTTTCTATCTATCTGTCTATCTATCTATCTATCTATCTATCTATCTATCTATCTATCTATCTATCTATCTATCTATCTATCTATCTATCTATCTATCTATCTGTCTGCATTTATGTATCCATTTGGACCTGAATGTCTCTCTGTCTGTCTTTCTATTAAAGTTTCTATATCTATCAGGCAATCTTTTATTGATATGCTATGTTTCTTTCTTTCTACTTCCTTACCTCTTCTTTCTTTCTTTCTTTCTTTCTTCTTTCTTTCTTTCTGCGGTAAACACAAACTCACTCACTCACTTTCTTTCTTTTCCTTCTTTCTTTCTTTCTTCTTTCTTCTTTCTTTCTTTCATTATTTCTTTCTTTCTTCTTTCATTATTTCTTTCTTTCTTCTTTCTTTCCCGTCTATCTTTGCATTATAGATATATCTTCTACAATACTTACATACTTTAAAATTGAATCACTTTCATTTACATGCTGCTGTGACATGCATCTATAGATAATCAACTGCTAAATTTGAATTTTCTCATAAATTCAATTTCAATTCATACCTTTCTATGTCCTATTGTGACCTGTTTTGCCACATATGTTAATAATATATAATGTTATGGGTGTCAAACAATATGCTATATGTGTGTACCTACTGTCCAAATGTACAAATAATAATAATAATAATAATAATATCCTTATGGCAGATTAGGACTAGGTCCTGTTGCCAATCGTAACAGGATTTGTAACTTTCTTATCTTCATATAGCTTATTATATTGTGTGGACTCCCGGTGGTGTCCTGGTCGTTTCGTAATGGTACTCCTTCCAGTGAGAGTCTAATCTGTTCTTCAGCGAATTTAAAGAAGGCGAATCAACTATAGAGGCTGGTAGGCTATTCCAACTGTTAACCACTCTCATCGTGAAGAATTTCTGTCTTGCTGATGACCTACATCTGACTTTGGCGAGCTTGTATTTGTGCCCCCTCGTTCCATGGTGACCGCTTTCCATCTCAAATGGGATCGGGCTGATCTTATTCACACCCGTGACGTATTTGAATACTTCTATTATATCCCCCCTGATGCGACGGTACATTAAGGACGGTAGATTTAGATGCTTCAGACGTTCTTCATATTCGAGGCCTTTACAGCTCGGAACCATTCTTGTCGCTCTCCTCTGTACACTTTCTAGCTGCTTGGCTTGGTACTGAAATTGTGGAAAGGTCACGGTGTTACAGTACTCTAGGTGTGGTCTCACTAGGGCACAATATAGCATTTTAAAATTTACTGCATCTATGTTGACAAATGATCTCCGTATTAGGCCTAAAATCCTATTTGCTTTTTTGACTTGGACTTCGCAGTGATGTTTCATTTTCAACTCGTTATCGATGTTAACTCCCAGATCCTTCTCTTCTACGATTGCTTCTAGTTTGGTGACGCCATTCATGAAATATTCTATCTCTGGATTCTTCTTTCCTATGTGCATGACTTTACATTTATTTGCATTAAATACCATTTTCCATTTCTCGGCCCAGCCAGTCAGCTTGTCTAGGTCTTCCTGTAACTCCTTGGCGTCCTCATCTTTGTTGATTTCTCTGAAGATCTTGGCATCATCCGCAAACATCTGGATGTAACTATGTGTAGCTTCCGACATGTCATTAATAAAAATGACAAAAAGGACAGGTCCAAGGACACTGCCTTGTGGGACTCCCGAGGTCACATCCATCCATTCGGAGGCTGATCCATTCACCATCACCCTCTGGCGCCTTCCTTTCAAGAAGTCACATATCCAGTTTAAGACTTGACCTGTGATCCCATAACTCTCAAGTTTTCCCATTAGCCTTCTATGTGGTACACTGTCAAACGCCTTACTAAAATCTAAGTATATGGCATCTAGGTTAGACCCACGATCTAGTATATCCGTCCAGATGTCAAGGCATTTAATTAATTGTGTACTACAGGATCTTCCTGGAACAAAGCCATGTTGACATGGTGATAGCAAGTTATATTTGTTAAGGTGATCCAAGACTCTCTCTCTGATGATATTTTCCATCGACTTACAAATTATACTAGTGAGACTCACCGGTCTGTAGTTGGTACTCTTCGACCTCTGTCCTTTCTTAAAAATTGGAGAGACATTAGCACTTTTCCATTCTTGTGGTACCTTCCCCTCGCTTAATGACTTCGCCATAATTAGCCTGAGTGGCTCGCAAAGCACACCACTTAACTCTTTTAGTACCCTAGGGTGCAGTCCGTCAGGTCCCGGTGATTTAGATGGATTCAACTTTTCAAGTTTCTTCTTGATGACCTCCGACGTTATGGGGACCGACTGTAGATTCGTCTCAATATTTTCCCTTATGCCCAGCCTTGGCACAGCTTCATCCCCTTCATCAGTAAATACGCTGCAGAAGAATCTGTTGAGGGTTTGGGCCTTCTCACTATCTGTTGTCGCCATACCATCATCTGTTTCCAGATCCGCTACTTTCACTCTCACTTTGAGTTTACTGTTGACATATTTGTAGAAAGCTTTTGGGTTATGTTTAGCTTCTCGGGCAATTTTATTTTCAAACTCTTTCTTTGCCTTTCTAGTTACCCATCTTGATTGGTTTCTATACCGGGCATACTTGTTGTAATCTTCAACCTCAGATGTACTCAAGAACTTCTTGTAGGCTTCTTTCTTCTGTTTGACTTTCAGCAGTACTTCATTTGTCATCCACGATGGTCCTGTGGTTTTACCCATATCTATGGTTTTTCTCGGAACATAACTGTCTATTAGGCCATTTAAACGTGTGGTGAACAGATTCCAACTTTCCTCCACATTTAAGGTACTTAGATCCTCTCTCCAGCTGAATAACTCAAATTCCCTCCTTATAGCGTCGTAGTTTCCCTTTTCGAACTTATGTGTTGTTTTCTTTCTATCTTCTGGTTCTACGTAGCAGTGGTATTTAAACAGGATGCCGCAATGGTGGCTCTTACCCCAAGGTTCAACCTTGACTAGGTCCTGAATCATGTTCTCTTCATTAGTCATAATGAGGTCCAGGATATTCTCTCTTTGATCACCTCTTTTGTGGGTAGGGAATCTCACGTGCTGGTACAGGTAACAGTCTCTCAGACACTCAATGAACTTCATCGCCAGACTATCATCCCCTTTATCTGTATTCTCATGCTCCCAGTCAATGTCTGGTATATTAAAATCTCCACATATCAGTAAATGTGAAAAATGCTTTGCTTCACACACTTTATTAATATTTGCCATTAAATTAGCATTGTTATCTTGGGTGCTGTTTGGCGATCTATATATACAACCAAGTAGGAGAGAATCATTTCCCCTTAATTTCAGTTCCAACCAGACACTTTCACTAAAGGGTTCCATTATATTTACCAGTCCTGGAACAGAGCAGTTCAAATTATTTTTGACATAGACTATCACTCCTCTCTTTGTCATCTCCTCGCTCGCAAATAATGTGTATCCCTCCACCTGGAATTCAGAAATTTGCGGTGCTGTCAGTGTGCTTTTGGGTAAATATTCAGTGACACATATAATATCCGGTGACTGTAAAATAATTGTTAATTCAAGTTCATGCCGTTTATTTAACAAACTATCACAGTTGGTATAAAAACAAGTCAGGAAGTTTTTTATGTGACATTTTGGGGTTCCGCTATTGCTTCTGCCCGGGGATGGCCTTCTTCTGCCTCTTGCACCGTGGGCTCCGTCGGCTCTTTTACTTCCGCTTTCCTGGCTGCCTTCTTGACCAACCTGTTCCCACTGATGATCCAAGTCTCGCCGGAGCCTTTCTCCGTTTCCTTCAGGTTGAGCTCCTTCTTTTTCCTTGTCAATTTCCTTCGATTCTCCCTCTCTAAAGGGGTCATGTCACTGTTTATATATACATTTTCGAAGCCTTTGATTTTCTCCAGCTTTCTAGCTTCCTTCACAATATTCCTAGCGATTTCGTGGGATCCTACGGTGACTCTCAGGGGTCTAGGCTTGTTTCCTGTTCCCAGTCTAGTAGGTTTTTGTAGAGGAGCTGTTAGACTCAACTTGGATAATGTTACCCGGATTTTCTCCAAATCGTCCTCCTTTCTTTGATCTGCGTCAGCTTTGGCACTCTCCTCCAGATTGAAGAAGACCAGGCTCGTCTTCCTACTTTCTCTATCTTGGAGTTCTCTGATGCTATTTTCTGCCAACTCATTAATTTGGTGTTGATCAGTTCTTCAACATTGCATTGCGTGTTGTCGGCACTTATCTTCTTGGTTTCATCCAATTCTTGCCTGAGTGACTTCAGGGCATTATCTGCTTCTTCTTCAAATGGCTATTGATTAGCAATTTCTGGACATTGCAAGTTCATAGTAGCCACGTATATGATGATTGTAACACTGAATGATATTGCTTTAAAATGAGGTGTTGTATATATCCTACTTACTGAGCAAGGGAGTCTGATTCTGAAATAAATCTACTTGTAAGGGTACAGGACATGCCATCTGGAGACCAGAAAAAATTGACCTCATTTTTCCATGGACCTGCACTCTCTGAGTGACCATTGTTTTAATTGCTGTCTAATAAGCAGAATTCAGAAAAAATGGACTTGAGTTTTCTGCAGAACTACACTTTTTCAGTGACCAGTGTTTTTATCACTGTCCAATAAGCAGACATTAAAAAAGTTGGGACTTTTTCAGTGGCCACCTGCAAGTAAAGGCTATTCACCATGAGAGAGGGAATATGTGAATTATCACTGGAGAGCTTTAGCCCAGGTGTGATAAACACTTATTCTCGATCCCATGGTGAATAACCACTTTTACCATGAGATAAACACTAAAACAGTCAAACATGAGACGATAAGTGGACAACAAAGAATATGGGAATTATCGCAGTGAAATACAGGCTTGTGATTGGCTAATATAGGTGTCAAATGGTATAATGTCCATTAAAATTCAAGAGATGCCGTGATTTCAACAGCTTCTTGTTCACCTATAACGAGGCAAACCTTGATGTGACACCTCTGTCAGCCAATCACATTACAGTATTCCCATATTCTTTGTTGTCCACTTATTGTCACATGTTTGACTGTCTGTTTGTCATGGTATAAGCCGGTTATTCACAATGGGATCAGGAATATGTGTTTATCACACCTAGGCCTAAAGGCCTCGGGTGATAAATCACATATTCCCTTTCCCGTGGTGAATAACCTTTACATACACACATAATATTAATTTCACAACATTTTCGGTACTTCGAATTAGTTTAACTTCTTCATAACCAGGAATGTACTTGTACTTGGACTTGTACTTGAGCTAAAGTACTTGTACTCAGGTACTCTATTGAAAAGCTGTACTTGGACTTGTACTTGTACTTGCCAAATTCCAATGTACTTGTACTTGGACTCAAGTACAATTGATTGTACTTGACCCCAAGCCTGAAACACACTTTGTCCATTTTCCTTTGCTTGTGCTCTGCTGGTACATCCCGGATCAGCCGGTAGCTCCTTGTTTAAAGGAGTTGCACATTATTTATTGGTACCATATGGCGTTAAGCTGGAAAGACTGGGAGTCTGGCACATGCTCTATAAATTCAGAGATTGCCAGGGTCTTTCAGTTTCCCCAGTATACAACACTGGCTACAACCTGCCTCCATTTCATTTCCCATGGGCTCGGACTAAATCAAGTTCCAGGATAGGGATTCAAACTCACGACCTCAGAGCCAGTGGTCGCACAAATGAGCGCTCTTAAGGTGGCTCGCTACTCGTGTAATGACGTCATCTGCACACATTTCCGCGCAGCCAGGCAGGCCCTATCTCTCGTAACGTCACCACAGCAGCAGGGCCCTAGTGACACTGGTTCATCTTTTTTAAATTCTGAATATTCCATGCGACGGCCGCTTCGTTTGACATTTGCGCCACTTCTATTGGGGTTAGAGACTTCTGGTTTGGAGCATTAGATGCGCTATGAAGATGACTATAACCTGCCAGAATTTCAGCTCTCTACTCCTAGTAGAACATTTTTGTTGGCGATTTTCGGCAAGCATGTCTAGTTTCTCAAAAATGACTCTGTTGCACAAATAAATGTTTATATCAATTTCCAGGCCCGTAGGGCCGTATGTCTGTATGATTATTTTGTTCCTTACTTCATTTGGAAGCAAATGACAAAGAGACAAAAAATCCTATCTCGTCATTTTTTTTTAGCGCTATTGTTAATTAAAAAAATTATATTTTCAAAATCATAACTTTTAACCCGAACCCCCAGAAAAGTTCTTTTAACTAAATATATCATTCTGGAATTTTAACCAGCTTTTCCGTAAAACTATCCTCTTTAATTCCATGCTTCATTTAATAACATAGGATGAATGGCCACTGAATGGTAGGGAAAACTTCACAGTAAAAAAATTAAGAAAAAAATTGAGTTTTTCAGGTTTGCGTGGACTGACTTTCTTTTACATAACCTCAAATATTTTGAAAGAAAGGCTGGTAGCGACCACTTTCGTTTATATATCCTTGCTATACACTATATTTTGGATCATTTTAAACTATTTTTAAGAAATCCTATCTTGGAAAGTTCACGAGTATCGAGCCACCTTAACCATTGACACTTCAACCAATTTACTTACTGCCCACTTTCCACCTTGCTCAGCTACCTACTCATGACTCTTATTTGGACAAGTACAATGCAATTATCATATATCCATATTATAGAGCTTATAGAAAATCACAGACATGACTGGCACCTACATATATCTTATATATAGTATCTATTTATAGCTCTTTTAATCACTCTTTGATCTTCCTACTGTTACATAATTAACAGGTAATTTCCCTTTTAAACTCACCTGTAATTTCCATTCATAAACAAACCCACACTTGAGGAAATGGACATTTGCATTAGATACACAAAATCCAATGAATTATTATCATTATTGTGTAAAATGCTTCCCTAATCATTACTGCTGGCCTGCATGTATGTATGTGCGTACATATATGACTGGATATGCTAATGATCTATTTAATTCCTCATTGCATATGAGTATTTTTACTTGTAAGGTATGTTGTACTGTTTAATTCTTTCGTGTGTGACATAAGCTATTTTCGTATAACAGAATAAGTTAGCATCGGAATGTTTGGTTCGTTCGGAACAATTTCATTTCTTATCTACACAAAGGTGAGAGCTTTTATTGAGTCAATGACTGTTTCATATTTTGAATCATTTTTTGGCGTATGAACTTAGCTCAGAACAGGCTATGAAGGTGATGTCCAATGGGCACATTTACGTTGCAGCAATGTTGTGACAATGTCGTAATGTTTGTGAAAATTACTTAAAGTCTAGACTTTTTATTTTGGCAGTAAGTTTTTGGCTGATAATTAAAAACATACCTTACTCTTGACAAACATATTTGTCTCCTCCTGTTCCTGACACCTTGACCAAAGAGTTTCATAAACATTTGGAAGTATTGGCATGTTGTAGCCCTGGTTTTGAGGTAGTCCCATTACAATAACATTGCTGTCAACACTGCTCAAGAAGCCATTTTCTTCTTCTGCTTCTACTGCTGCTGTTGTGATGTCACCATTGTTTCAGTGATGTCATAGAGCCAACAATGCTGATGATGTCACAACAGAAGGCTAAAAATAGCTCTAAATGTGCAGAAGAGCAGCAAGAATTTAGCATTGTAAGTTCCTGTATGATAAGGCTGGGGGATAAGAGGACATGTATTTAATCCAAATCATGCTAGGTCATGGTGTACTCACCCTTATTTATATATAAACCAAAAATTGAACCTCAAACTTATTCATGGATTGTTTAATTGGCTAAAACCTTACTGCCAAAATAAAATGCCTTGACTTTATACCTGTATGGTAGAAATGACATTATCACAATATTGTGATACAACGTCAAAGATATGACGTTAGCTTGCGAAGTTGTGGCAATGTTGTGAAAAAGCCACAACATGAACACCATAACGTAACTTCTACCATACATTTCTACATGATCACAGACAAGCCCTCCGCCAATTAGCAACGTTGTGTTTACGTTGTGTGCCCCTTGGGTGAGAACGTCAGAACTTGGAGCTGGTAGTTTGCAGATGATTTCATATTTGTATAGACACTGAAATGGAATGTGATTTTTTTCCTAGGACATGTTTTTTTGTTGAAATATACTTTTCTAAGTGATTTTTTAACTAATATTGTCATCGCCGTTTTGGACTTTGATCATCGCCATTTAGGTATTGTTTGTAAATATATGAATAGCCGTTCTGGTTTATCGCCGTTTTGACTGGCAGTCTTATTCGAGAAAAGTGATGTCATTCATTTTTTGATGCCACTTTTCCCCAGGGAATACATGTCCTAGAAAAAAAATTCAAATTCAGTGTCTACAATTATGAAATCATCTGTAATTATTTTGTGTAGATGATATGACAATGAAACTGTTATGTATTATAAATGCCTACCTGGTTGTTGATATACTCATACATAAAATATATATAATATACAATGTATGCCTACTCATAATTATTTTGTTCAATTATCAAATAATTATGGTCATTGCCAAATATCAAAGAATATAAATTCACTGTGCAATGGTTGATCTGCATGTAAATTTGTAAATTGTTATTAGGCCTACTGTATAGGTACAATTTGTTTTCTAGTTATAAACTATATATAATACATTTTAGTTCCTGTCAGGTTTGACAATGAAGTTAAATGAAGCATACATGCATCTTTAAATTTAGCAATTTAAATATTCAATATATGCTTTACAATTGTAGATTTAGTAGGTCTACTCACAAAATATTTCGGAAATTAAATTTAGTACTTACATGATGGTATACAAATGAAAATTCAGAAATTATATTTCTTGCACATTTATTTGAAATTATATGTCATTTGGTTGACAAAGTGGGACTATAAATATATCAGTCCATTTTCAAGTTTTTGGAAATGTATTAAGTTCATTTGACAGTTCAATTTAAATTTCTTTGTTGTGTGAGCCATATATGTCATGTTATCAAGCTAACTACATTCAAAGTGAATTTAATGTTACTTTCAAATCAATGTCAATTAAAAGAAATTAAATCAATATTTGGTCATACATAAATATCTTCAAACAAATGTCATTCATTGGATTCTTTTTAATCTTTTATATTCATCTGATGTTATCAAAGAATTTAAGATTTGAAAAGACGTTCATTTAAAGATTTCAAAAAGATTTCGTACATTATATTTAGTGTCCAGCAGCACATATTGAAATGTTATTAGAATGTTTCACTTTGTGAAAGTTAAGACTGTCATTTTCATACATCATTCCAAAACATATCTCTGATTTAGATGGGCCAAGTTCAGTTGTAATTTACTGGGCTGCTAACATCTGAGACTTGGGTTCAATACAAGGTGGGAATCCAAAATTTTCATTGGACACTTCATGAGCAAAATCCCAGCTGGATGTCGCTCGGATGATCAGCGTCTGTGCTGAGTGAAAAAAATTCCTCACATGAGGTAAATGTGTAGCATGTTGAGGACTCCCGCTCGCTCTCCCATCTCATCAATCAACCCTTGTGGGTGCCCAGAACTGGGCTAAGAGGGCTATCTATCGATCTATCGATCTATCTATCTATCTATCTATCTATCTATCTATCTATCTATCTATCTATCTATCTATCTATCTATCTATCTATCCCGATCTATCCCGATAACTCCCAATATTATCTTGATAGCTGTCTCAATAACTAGCATAGCTTATATCACATCTTCAGTAGTATGGCTCTGCTTAACATTGAAACATCTGTTTATCAATGAAGTGTTTTTTGTGAATGTTTTCATTTATTTATTTATTTTTATTGACATACTTTCTCTAACACCTGGGCTTAAAATTAGAGCATGTAAAAATCGATATCATTACACCTTTGGGGGGGGGGGGGTGTCACAATTTACCCCACTAAGCCCATGGGGTGTGAGGAGGGTTTATGGATTTTTGAAATCCCTATCTATTTGACTTCAGGTGCAATATTACAAATAATTGCATGATGTCAGGTTCAATATTTCAAATAATTGCATGATAACCAGATAGGGCCCATTAATTACATCATGAAAATCAAGATAATAAGAAGATTAGGGTTAGATGAATTAGGTCAATGACAGATTTGTTTCAGAACAGAAAAATGATGGTTGGTTGGTGACTATGCTGAGACTGTCAATATCTGTGAGGGTGGATGGTAGGGCTTACGTCCTGTATTTTTGCACTGGCCAGGCTTAAATAGGACAAACAAGGACCACGGTAATTAGACTAGTTGCATTCTTGAATATACATGAGCATAGATCTGTCAAACATGCTGAGATGGGTGACCCAGGCTGGGCATTGAACCCAGGTCCTTGAGGTTAGCAAACAAGTAGTTGAGAAAATTTTATAGAGGATCTACTCCTCAGTTAGATGAGTTGATTGTATTTACATGTACATTTTATTCTGACTAATCATTGCCTAGATGTAATGTGAAGAAAGATAATAATAAACCTGAGATATCTTCTTTTGACACTTATTTGTCAAACATTCAGGATATCTCATATGGCAACTGTGATAGATTGGTGAATTTTATGCATATCTTAAATTACTCATTCTGCACCCTCAATTTAAGGGGAAAAAAGTTGTAGAAATATTTACACTCAATAGTGTATTGTGCCCAAGGAAATTCTTTAAACTGATGCAAATCTTCAAGCAATCTACTTTTTAAAAGAGGAACATCTGTTGAAAAATATATCAAGGAAAACCTTAATTCTTTCACATTCATAAAATATTTCTTAGAAGATTCTTCAATCCAAGATGGGGCCTTTGGGATTTCCTGCCTGTTGTGTTGATAGCATCTCTCTAAAAATTAAAAAAAGTTGCTAAATTTATTTTTGTAAGCATGTCGAATCTTGGATATTTAGCAATTTCGTTATTTTTCAATGATATTTGCCAGCTTACTAGGTTTTGTGCAAATCTCCAGAATAGAAGTATCAATTATTTTCAAATTGCAAAATAGCTTTGCCACCACTCTGCACTCTAAATAATTTCAGACAAAATTGGTTTTTTAGATTCAAAATGGTTTTTTGAAAAACCAAATTTCAATGCAAAAAACCAACATGGATTTTTTAAAACCATTTTGAATCTAAAAAACCAATTTTGTCCCGACATTTTTTAGAGTGGGGAACTTGACAATTGGATGGGATAATTCATTTTCAGTGAAAAAAGAAGAAGAAGAAGAGATTTGTATAGATTTAATTGTTTCTTGTTATATCTTTATACCATTTCTATATATAATTATGGTGACCTATACTTTTTTCTTCTGTTTTGGATATTTTGGACAGCCAATGAGTAAGGGGGAGGGGAAGGGCAGTGTACACAAACTTTACCAAAACTTGAGAAAAAAAACTGTACACACATGCAGTGATAGATTTCAGCTATGGATTTAAGCTTTCAGGGCTAATGTTTCACAAACAGCTATAACTTAAACTTCAATTTTTCGTAATTGAACAAAATAAATCAAGTCAATTTCCATGTATGCTTCTCACAAATTGTATAATTGCATCAAATTTGAGGAATGTTACAAAGCAAAGGTTCATTTTTAAAGCATACAGATAATGTGGATTGACAAGTCTGTTGGGAAAACAAAATTTGATTTAATACTTAAGGAATAAACATTTAAATATTAAAGAAATAAACATTTTAAGAGACATTTGTATTGAGATTAGATTTGGGCATGTCAAACTCGAATTTGTCCAGCTTGAGTTTTAACATTATATAATTATCAATAAATTAATCAATCAATCAATCAGACAATTTTAGCTGATAACAGTGGTTATTACAAACAGCCCTAGATAGTCTTCTGCCATATACTGGCAAAGCCAAAGACTCCAATGAATATTAAATATCAACACATTCACTTTTACACAATGTCCAGATGATGGATTATGGAAATAAAGAAGAAATAACAAAAACAGAAAAAGTAAGGACAAGAATGAAGAAAGAGAAATAGCTATAGGTCTACAACTTGTCACTTCTGGCAAAATACAAAAAAAAAAAAAGAAGAAGAAAGCAAAATTAGCAAGAGACTGATATCCATAGGCCATTTATCTAGTTATTGTATTTTCTATTATTGTGTTTGTGAGTTGGCTGGAAGTATGTGGACCTACAAGCAAACTGGCCTAATTGCATATTTATTGCATAGTTATTGCATAGTTTTGCCAACACAGGTGTTTATATGTAAGTATGCACCCCTATGTGCAAATATCCTGGTATGTTGGTTCATGATTTATTCACAGATCATGTTATGAGGTTCATTTGCCTATCTATGCAGATTTCTTTTGTAGATCTTGTGCAATGACTATAGATTTGTATAATGTTTTCCATATGATATTAAGCTTAAAGGTGGTAAATACAGTAGCGGATGCAGAAAATGTCGGACGGGGTTTACAAATGAAAATGTACTAAATATATCGGGATTTTATTATTTTTTACATCAAAATCTGCAGGCCCAAGGGGGGGGGGATGGAGCTCCCTAAACCCCCCACACCTCCCCCTCCCTGGATCCACTACTGTGATCCCAAGGGGGTTGATGGGGGTTTATAGTTGACAGAAATTGGCTGGTATGCTGATGACATTCATCAGTTTACCAGGTTTCACACACACATGAGAGGGGAGGTTTGGTCTAGTGGTATCGTGCTAGGCTGCCAAACACTAGGCCCAGGGTTCGAATCCAGCTCTTGTCTGGTCACCTGGATCTGTGTTGGATGGTTGTTTCAATCATTCTTCTGCCACAGACCTTCGCCTCATTGCTGTGTCCTCCTCCTGTCCTAATTACCCTACCAAGTGCATAAATACAGGAGGTAGAACCCAAATCATCCATCTATGTCTGGTATCACACCTTGACCCAATTACAGGCACAGTTGAGCTAAATAGATAGACTGCCCATGGATGGATGATTGGGGCTTTACGTCCTGTATTTATGCACTTGGTAGGCTAATTAGGACAGTAGGAGGACACGGCAATGAGGCGAAGGACGATTGAAACAGCCGTCCAACATAAGCTCAGGTGACCTGGCAAGAGCTGGATTCGAACCCAGGACCCAGCGATTGGCAGTCCTGCACGCTACCACTGGACCAACCCTCCCCCCAGATAGACTGCCCAGGAAAGCTCTACGGAATAAAGATAAACATCGAACATCCTTAGTCATCAGAATCATAAATGTTGCAAACTAGATGCGCAGATGTCAAAGGATATCAAATGCACTACTAAACCATCAATGCTAAATCCTTGGCAATTGTAAAATAACTCTAAACTGATTTGCTTGATAGCCTATCTGGGGATTAAATGAGATTTAGAATCAATGTGGATTTTATGTCATACAACCTTCCTGACAAAATTGACTACACATGCAAAGCTATAAATAGTAGGCTTATGTAACATGAACCTAGATACATGTATTATAACAGTTTTGGATTGTTTATGGCAAATATCTACAGATGCAAGGTCAGCCAGTTGTGATATCTACTGAAAAACTATAGAGCGACATAAAAATAGATAGGCAGATATACAGATAGATATATTGTATGTGGGTTTTGCTTGCTTGTTTGTGTTTTACGCCTCTGCAGCACCTTAGTGGGCTATATCGAGGCAGGCGATCGCCGTATGATGATGAGACGAGAAGACTGTGAGTCTGGCACATACCCTATTAATTCAGGGATGCCGAGGGTCTTTCAGTTGCCCCAGCATAGAACACTGGATACAACCCGCCTCCATGTAATGTCTCACATTTAATGTCCCATAGGCTTGGACTAAAGTGAGTTCCTGGGGTGAGACTTAACCCACGCCCTCAAAGCCAGTTGACAAGCGCACTTACCAATTAGGCCACGGGGGAACTATTGTATATAGGTATAGATACTCTGACATTGAATTTGGTAATTCGACCCTGATTCAGACTCTTCCAAAATCCTGCTGATTCTGACTCAAAGCCCAAATTTCTTAAATGTTGTGCTCCTTGCATTTGATACGAAAAAATAGGCATTTTCAGACATGGTTATAGTCAGAGTTACAGTTCTGGAACATGGTTAATGTCAGAGTCGCAGTTACATGGGATGTTATAGTCACAGTTTTGGAACAGGGTCGATGGTTAATGTTAGAGTCACAGTTCTGGGAAATATGTGGTTATATTAATTTCAAAGTCACACTTCTGGAACATGGTTACTGACATTGTCACAGTTCTGGGACATGGTCAATGCCAGAGGAACAGTTTTTGGGACATGGTTAATGTCAAGAGTCCCAATTTAACATGTTTTAGAAAAAAAAATTGGGAAGTAGAATGGTCATTTTTACCAACTGACTGGCCTATAATTTTTTATTATCATAATTATGATACCTTCATATCATTTGCAAGTCACTATTAAAAATGGCACAATCAAGGTACTGGTCCAATGTCAAGTTGGTCTGTGTTGCATCCTTTTCATGTCATTTACCAGTCTTTTGCTCATGAATAAAATGTGTGGTACATTTTTAATTGCATTATATCAAAATAACTCTTTTTAAAGGGTCACCAGCTGTGTTTTGAATTTATTGATATAGTGAGTTTAAAGCTTTTTGCACTGGTCAAGGTTTTCCTCAATTTCCAACTCCCGAAGGCTTGGATGCATAATATAGTCATATATACAGTTAAGAGCAAAATTATGCATACCCCTCGTGACATAAGATGATGGAGGGAAGAATCTTTAATGTAAAGGTTAGACATAATTGATTTTTAACTTTTCGGATCGACTGACCCAACAGATTGTCTGCCAACGAAGAAAGAAATCTTATCCATGATTTTTTTTTTCAATTGACGTAAAATATCAATATATATTTTTTGTTTCATATTCATGATCGACCTCAGAAAAAGTGCTTGAAGAAGATCTGAGAATCTGAGAAGCTACATATCAATTATGTCTGTCCTAATTGTCCTGGTGTTTCCTTAGGCTTAATTTTTTGATTTTTGTCAACCTAAGCTCTGACCAGTGTCAACCATTCGCAGTTTTTTTTTGCATTTGAAATTTATGATAAAAGGAAGAATCTTCAATATTAGGCCAGGCAAAATTGATTTTTAGCTTCTCGGATCGACTGACCTTACAGATTTTCTGCCAACGAAAGAAAAAATCGTACCCGTGATTTTATAGATCTAATTTTTGACAAAAAAAAAATCAAGATGCCAGCTATTTGTTTGTCCTCACGATCTACCTCAGAAAAAGTGCTTGAAGATCTGAGAACCTAAAAATCAATTATTGTCCTGGTGTTTCTTATTCAGCTTTGATTTTGGTCTTTTTGGAATTTAAGCTAAATATGTATCTAGGATATTCGACCAGTGTGAAACATCTGATTTATTTATAATTTAAAAAAAATCTTATTTTATGGAGAGTGACTCCCCATACCTCTTATTCTTCACAACTCACCCCCTCCAGGGTAAATATGCATGTCATACAATTATCTTCAGGCAAGTTCACCCCCTTGAGTACTCACAACTTATTATCACCCCCAAGGAAATTTACCCCCCCCCCCTCAGGAAACATAAAAAAGTTATGATATCACAAAATTCCAGGTGTTCTGTAATCATTGAATTCATATTTGCATGTTTGCTCAAGAAATATTTTCTGCAAGCTTATTATATGGTATAGACTATAGAGATAAGTAATTAATGCACATATTGCCTATAGAAATAGTAAATTATCACTTTCTCAGGTAAATAAGTAATTTACATACCATATAAGGCCAATTAATAGACATGCTCTAATGGTGTAACTCTGTTTACATATAATGATTATACATGTACTCATTAGCCCACTTCTTAAATAAACATGTCATGCCTACAGCCAAATCTTATCATGACTAGGTTCATCCACAATAAAAGTAGATAGACAGATAGATAGCTAGATAGATAGAGAGTTAGATAGATAGATCTCTCTTAAGTGGGACATGAGAAGGACACATCAATGGGGTAGGCATTATCCTACTTTAGCCCCCCTGAGTGTTTAAACATCTTACAGGTATTTCCATAGATATTGATCAACAAAAACTGAAACTGAAAAATAACTCAAATATGTTTCCAGTCTGTATATCACAGAGTAAATACTGTAAAAGTGTGAAGGGAGATCATTACCAAGAATACTCACAGTTATATGTTTCTTAAAACATTCAAACTGAATTCTGATGTATTGCAAAATGCTGTCTTATATATACTCCCACTTTAGCCCCCTTTCCCATTGACTGTACCATTGAAAAGGGGGCTAATGTAGGAGTATATATAGACACTAGCAAAAACTGTCTTATTATATTCCTGCTTTAGCCCCCTTTTCCATTGACAGTACCATTGAAAAGGGGGCTAAAGCAGGAGTATATATATAAGACAGTATTTTGCTATATTTTGGTGGTATTTCTACTGTATAAGCGTCATTGTGTTTATACAAAAGATGGCATTTATACAGTCAATGTAACAAAGAAACACTTGTCTCTTTCTAAAAATTCTACTGTCTTATATATACTCCTGCTTTAGCCCCCTTTTCCGTTAACAGTACCATTGAAAAGGGGGCTAAAGCAGGAGTATATATAAGACAGTATTTTATATATCCTACTGTCTTATATATACTCCTGCTTTAGCCCCCTTTTCAATGGTACTGTCAATGGAAAAGGGGGCTAAAGCAGGAGTATAATAAGATAGTATTTTGATAAATAGTTAGACACTTATTTCTTTGTTACATTGACTGTATAAGCGTCATCTTGTGTATAAATATAATGACGCTTATACAGTAAAAATTACCACCACTATTTCCCATGAAAAAAGGGCCTAAATGTTTAGACCCCTGAGGGGGCTAATGTAGGATAATGCCATGGGGTAAATTATGATAAAAATGCTGTCCAACATAGTATAGGTCCAGCTGATCCGGCAAGAGCTTGAATCGAATCCAGGATACATGAAGTGACTAGATCTAGATCATCATGCCCACAGCTCTACCAACTGAGCCAACTCCCTTCAACAGCAACTAAGCCATGGCAATTCATTGCTTGACAGTTGTGATGGTCAGCTTCTGTCAATTCTGTGGAAATGACCAGTGTGGTCTGTTGTAATATGAGCACTATAGCTCCTCTTGTAAATTTGCAGGAGTGACCAGTGTGGTCTATTGTATAACATAACTCCCTTTGCGGTGAATTTTGTGGAAATGACCAGTGTGATCTGTTTCATCGACCAGCCAATTTCAATCTGTCATTTTCAATTTATACATACATTTCAATATATACAGTCTACCTGCGTTATAAGACCCCTTGTTGTTAGACCGTATTGCCTTATGAGACTGCCTTCCTCCTGCAAAGTAGTAATTTGACTATTTTCATTGCATTTTGCAATCTGACGAGGGACTGCATCCCCATGAGAGACCGCGTTATCACAGCAGAAGGGGTGCTGTTGTAATGCAGGGACTATTGTATACACATGTATAGATTTTGATAATTCACCTCTCTTCTTAGTCTGTTCAATCATATATATTATACATATAGTCTACAGTCTACACCAGTTGGACATCATGGAAAACATGAAATCTTGCTCCCCCAAAAAATATTGAAATCAATTTGATAGAACACATTTACAAGTACAACTATACAAAGCATATGTACACATGTGTATATTTTGATTATTTTCTTCAAATATATCACAACACATGTCGTCTTACTCAACTTTGTTTTTCAGATTGATATAGGTTATGATATTTATAGACACAGCTTTCTGTACACAAATGTATTATCACTTTCTTGCATACATTCTTGATCATATATCGGTATACTTACAGTTCCCCCGTGGCCTAATGGTCAAGGCTGCTTGTCCACTGGCTTTGAGGGCGTGGGTTCAAATCTCATCCCGGGAACTCACTTTAGTCCGAGCCCATGGGACATTAAATGGAGGCGGGTTGTATTCAGTATTCTATGCTGGGGCAACTGAAAGACCCTGGGCATCCCTGAATTAATAGGGTATGTTCCAGACTCACAGTCTTCTCATCTCATCATCATACAGCGATCGCCTGCCTAAATATAGCCCACTAAGGTGCTGCAGAGGCGTAAAACACAAATAAACAAAACAAACATCGGTATACTTACTTCTTCAGTGCTACCTGTAAGTTTGTGAAATGGGTGATGTTTGCCATTGTCACAATGCTAAACATCCTCAACCAAACTGCTAGTGGAAGTATGAATTCTCATCCGATGAGAGGAAAACCTATTGGGTCATAAAGGCCAATATTAAAGGCATGTGGGATAACAATGGTTCCAATTTTCTGTACTTTACTTGGAGTTAGGTATGGGTCAAAGTCTTTGATAAGTAAGTGAAACACAAGCCCAATGTTATTTCAATGGGAGGGGTGGTTCACTTACTTATATAAATCAAAGACTTTGACCCATATGTAGCTCTGAGTACAGCACAGGAAATTGGCAGCCATTATTATCCTACATGCCTCAAATATCAGCCTTAATGACCCAAAATGTTTTCCTCTCATCGGATGAGAATTCATGCTTCTATAAGCAGTTTGGTGGATGATGTTTAGCATTGCGGAAATGGCAAAACATCACCCGTTTCATTAACTTACGGGCGGCACTGTATACTCTAAAATAAAGATAGGTTGACAAACAATCTATGTCATATGGTCTTGAACGTAGATCATCTACATCCGGATTGATGTAAAATCAATGAATTCTGTATTCTCCTGAAGATATATATCTTAAGGGGCACAAAAAGTAAACTGATAAATAATCATGTTAATGTCATAGCATTAATCCCAGGTAAACCAACCGTAAGGTGAAACATGGAAATAGTGGGGTATGCATTAGAGTGAAGGTTACCAAACTCTAATTAAAAATGCCTGCTGGAATGATGTGGAAAAGCAGAACTATATACATCCTTTCAAAAAGGGGCATCATGTATCCCAAAGTGTTTTCCACATTTCAAGTGAAGAACATATTTTTCTGCCAACAACCAGATACAGCCTGTAGTATTCATGCACATAACTTTCATAGTATATTATCACTTTCTTATACTTACATATATTTACATACAACTTGCTACTCTGACAATGTCATATGCATTACAAACATTTTACTAGAGGCAAAGTTGAACAATGCATATTGATAGATACATTCATGCAATTGAATATAATAGAGTAAATGTGTATATGATAATGATTAACTGTTGCTAGTTAGTACACACTATATACCCACATATGCAATGTTACATTTTGGCCTGTAGTATTTGTACATTTAGCAAGGTAGGTGTTGTAATTATTTTCTATGTGTGTTAAAAGTACTTGTTTGGGAAGAGTGACCTTCTATGAAAATACATCTATATTTGAAATGATGTACCTTTTAATCATTCAAACTGGGATTTATATTAGGGCTACCAAAATCAGTATTATTTATTTCATACATTTATTTATTACATGATGCAGTTGAAAATATTGAGAAACTATAGAGAAAAGTTAGTTTTAAAGAGAGAAAAATTAGTAACTTTTCCTGATACAGATTTAGTATTAAAATTCACTTTCAACTTGGAAATATTTTTCTATTGTTTTCTGATTTATATTTCATTAATGAGAGAGTACTGTGTAGTGTGTAGTCCTCTGGAGAGGGTTTTTGCCACTCTCAGTGAGTGAGAGGGATCAATGTATGGGAGCTTTTACTGACAACAAAAAGCAGCAGACACCCTAGACAAGAGCTTACAAATACAGAGAGTAAAATATACAAAATCTCCTTTGGAATAACTCCATAGTCTTCAAGAGAACTTTTCCTAAACATTTTCAACTTAAAACTTTTGATTTATCAGCTGTCAAAAAGATATTTTCAGCTTTAGAATTACCAATTTAAAGGTTGCATGTCCTGTAAGCATTCTACACTGCAGAGGGAGTTCCTGTTTTAAATAATAGGCACATGTCTGCAACAATCTTGTAATTACCTTAACAATGGCAGCACTTGCCACTGAGATTTAGCCAAGCACAAAATCTTACAGCCATTTTGCATGTATTTTGTCATTCAACTGTATTGAAAGAAAGTGATTTTTTCCTTAATTCCTTCATTCTAAACTTCTGTTTGTTTATTTATTTGTTTGTTATTTTGTTTGATTAGTCTCATCATTACTTGATTTGTTTGATTTTGTTTGTTCAGTCATTCCTTTGCTGCTTTCTCCCTTCCTTCTGGAATTTTCCAAGTAATTAGATCAGATGAGTATATTCTTGTTCAAGTAAAATGCAACTGGTGAAGAGTAAAGATGGCGAGGAACTCAGAAATGTATTATTTGTTAGATGACAGTTAACTTGAGTTAAGTCTTCCTAATTTAATTTTTTTATCAGATAACTTCACTCATGCACTGATGTGCCTGAGCCCTCTAGTCTAGTATCCATCTGCCAGTACATATCAACTTGATATCAATATTTGTCTCTCTGTCAATTTGTGACAATTATCACTGCTTTAGGCAAATCACAGTTTTAACTGATTACACAAAGTTATCGATTGTGAATATCGATTATTGGGGATCAGTCATTGATTGGTTTTGTTGTTGACATGTTAGTGTGAGATTTATTATTGATTTTTTATTGATTGGAGATTTGTTGACATTATTTAATGACCTGATTATCATCATCACCAAATAGATATTTCATGTCAATGTAATGTTTGAATTTATGATTTTAATGGGTTGCAAAAAATTGATTTAAATTCAAGATCAATTGGGTTAAAAAAGTGGAAATTTGAAAAGGATAAATTTGTCATACATGTAAATTGTAAAATGATGTATTTGTAGGTATTCAGAAAGTTTACTGGTAAATTATGACTGCAGAGTCTACCATTTGAAGTTATTTTATTGATTTGGGAGTAACTCACAATTCAAGTTACAAGCTGATTACTTTGATAACAAGGATTCCAGAATGCTCCAAGCTCTAAAACCTTGGTTTGATCGCTGTCCAGGGAACCCGTGTTATACGGATGATAAGTGTACACATACCAAGGTTCTGCATTTAAACTCTTTGGTTTCATTTCATAACACAGTGGCGGATACAGGGGGGGCAGGGCCCCCCCCCGCCCTAGACCACCAAGATTAATAGTAGCATTTTGAAAAATTGCGATAACACGGGCCCCTCGAATGCTGAAACACGTCTGCCCCCCTAGACTATTGCGCCTGGATCCACCACTGTAACATCTCACTGCTCAAGTCACATTTAAACCAACTAGACCACTATTATAATTACACCCTTGATTTAATCTGAGAAATGGTAGATCTTTCTTAAGTAGATTTCCAGCTCATTCTATTGATTACTCCAGTTATGTCACTGCCAAGATTTATAATCATTAGAGTAAGCTATTGATTGGGAGGAGTAAATCTATCCTGACACCTTGTGTGGAGATGGGGGGGGCACTTTCAGATAAATAGATGCCTATTCATTTTCTTGAGCAAAGAGGCACACTCTACAGCCCTGAATCCCCTGATGTAGATACTTCTGATATATTTATTTCTCGGATTATGCAATTTTGTCTATACAATTTTGGACAGATTTACAAGATACTTAAGATAAAGTTCTAAAGAAGAATGACGTCTAAAATTTATCGAAGTTTGAATGACCGGTTTCAACAGGCGAAGAGAAGAAGAACTGACCTGGAGCGAGGAGTGTCTTGTTGAAAGTGGCACTAAATTCATCCTTTTGTTTTTTTGACAAAATGGCTGATTCTTTTAATTTTATTTTCCAGAGATGTGAAGTTATGAGATGCATGTATTTCACCAGAGGGCAGTTGGGTGCCTCTACCTCTTCTACATCGCCCTCTTGAGGATAGGATATGGTGAGTGGAAGCTCTTTCATCTGAAACTGAACTATAGACATAGACATAGACAAGATTTATTTGAATTCGGTATTTACAACATGATAACATTAGTTTTAAACAAACTAGTGTAACCGAAATTTTTTAACAAAGTAATTAAATAAAACAATTAAAATTAAAATTAAGGTAAAAACAATAAGAGTAAACAACAGATGATAAAAATAAATTAATTGAGGATAATAAAAACGAAGTGATAAAAACGAAATGAACAGGAGGTATGTATAAATAGAGTTTCACATCGGGCAAACCAGCTACAAATCAGAGTAAGTTTACATTAAAATTTATTTAAATTGTGACTCGAGCATCGTCGATGTCACTTAAGTTTATTTTAGAAAGATGGTTTTTAAATTTATTTAACTCTGTATGGTGTTTTACAGAGTTTGGAAGTTTATTCCATATTACTGCACCAGTGTGTGCAAAAGAAGCAATACCATGTGATTTGGTTCTTTTGTTACTGATTTGGAGCTGGTTTGTCCAATGCGACGCGTACCCTGTGTCTTTGACTTGAAACATACTTTCAATATATTTTGGTGTTAAATTATTTTGGGATTTAAACACCTCTAGTATTAGACATTGAAGCCTGGCTTCTCTGAGAGGTTTAAGATCGCATTTATCCAACAAATGTTCATAAGTTGAACTGAAGTCTTGAAAAACGGCTCGCAGGCCGCGTTCTTGAAGTTTTTCTAATTTTTTACTGTCCAATTTTCTTATGAAATGTAACACAATTTTGCAATAGTCAAAGTTGCTGAGCACAAATGATCTGAAGATTGTCTTTCTGGCTTCGATAGTTAAATGTCTGTTGATTCGAGCCAGGGCAGTAAGCTGCCAAGCAGTCTTTCGACATAAATTTGTAATATGAGCGCTGTAATCTAATTTTTTGTTAAGGGAAATTCCTAGTAGTTTTACATTTTCTGATTCCTTAATAACATTGTTTCCAACATTTAATGCAATATTTTCAGTTTTGTTACCAAATGTGATGAACTGAAATTTTTCAGCATTAGCTTGCATACTGTTCTGTGTAAACCATGTGAGTGCCACCTGTGTAGCATTTGCAAGTTTGTCCATCAATAGTTCTCTATTTGGAGCTGAAGCACAAATAGTGTTGTCGTCTGCATAATTTGCGAACACAAAATCATTTTCTAACATAAGGAGATCATTTAGGAAGTAGTTAAATAAGGTAGGTCCTACAATAGACCCTTGAGGTACTCCTTTTTTAATTGTTAACCATTCACTGCGTGTGTTTCCAATTTTTACACGCTGCTTTCTCTGCCGTAAGTAACTGGAAATTAAGACAGTTGCCTTTTTGTCGAAATTGTAAGCGTTCAGTTTTGCAATAATTAGATTGTGAGGCAAGACATCGAACGCTTTAGAAACTGCGCTGTTTGGAATCCTCTTTCGCTTATTGACAATATATACAAAATGATATATTGTATTGAATTAATTCTTTTTTTTTTGCCACAATTGGCTGGTGCATGTTGGAAAACCCGCATGACCAAAGATGACTAAGGCAGAAAATATTTATTCAGATCTCATTATGTTTAGAAATCATCTGAGGAGCGTGGCAGGCAAAAGAAAATACTAAGTTTGTTTTAAAATGTGTTGAGAGTAGGAAGAAAGTGAGGGTTCTGGATCAGTTTTAATAAGCTAATTTGCAACAGGCAACACAAATTCGAAAACTTTACGTGAAGTTCCAGAGCAGGCCTGAGCAAATCAGTTCTCCGGCATCAAGATTCGATCTGCTGTGTATGACAGAGATATGAGACAAACAGTCGAACTAAGGTGGAAACATCCTGAATTCTTTAATTCATAATAATCTATGCATGCAATGTTAGCTGTGTATGCACAAAAATACTGTTGAATACATGAGAATGACTGTTTCCTAAATTAATCTGCATACAATTTACATAAATAAACATCTTTTTACAGGAGTGGTGCTGGACAGGGTCAAGAACGTTATGGTGGATGCCAAGAGGCCACTGACGTACCCCCCTGGGCCAATCAGGGCTCTCTATGCCTCTTTCCTCAACCTCAGTCCGGCCTACGTGCAACTCTGGAAGAACTCATCCAACTCCAACATTTGGTACCTCGACTGGCAGGTGGAGGTTGTGCCTAAGTATGGAAATGGCACCATTGAAATTGTGAGTACATTGAAAGTTTTGAAACCGTAAAGCAACCCTTTGAAGTATGGGTGAGAGATGGTACATCTTCGATCACAGATATAGAATATATTTATCATTTTATATGTTACAGTACATTATAGTCAATTTAGGGAGTTTCGTGCTAATTTGAGGTTGTCATACTGTTGTCATATTGTCATAAATGCACAATTTCTGCTTATTTCACCCTGCTGTTGTTAGCCATGGGGTTACGGCTGTAACATAAGTAAACTGTAATAAAGTGAAATATGTTCCAGGATTGTTCCTCAAAATGACAGTCATTGGTAGATGTTACGATTGGGGGTGGACCATCATGTGCTCCATCAGACGTTATCAAAGCTTTCAATTTCTCATGAAAATGCCAATGTATTCTGTGTATATAGGCCCATATATGCTTGAGAATGTACAGGTTCTGTGCTGTTGCTTTGTAAGTCAAATGCCAAGAAAACATATTTCTTTTACAGATCAACATTCCTACTTCGGAACAAGTAAGCCTGGATCCTGACCACCGTCTCGGCCTGACCAATGGAGCTTTTCCCGGTCCGCTTAAAGGGTCGCACGACTTGAGAGGGGGTCTTATTCTCTCGACCAATAAGTCGGCTCCGGTGCCCAAGGTCAACGACCTCTTCTCCTTCGATGATCTGCCCTTGCCTTATCAGATTCCCGTCTTCTTTTGCAACCGAACAGGTCAGTGTGAGCACAGGCCAAAGCCTCCTGATAGTCTAATCTCACAGTCATTGAGATATTTAAATGTGCCATGCTCTGATGCTCTGACAGAACCTGCTAACTTCATCTGGACAGAAAATAGGTCACTTTTGAAATCGAACAATCAGAGAAGTTCTTACAAATTTAAACTTTGTGAGAACATCTCTGATTGGCTGATTGCACAAGTGACCTCTTTTCAGTCAAGATGAAGCTAGCAGGCCCAGTAAGAGCATGGCACATTTGAATACACTAATGACATATAAAGAAAAGACTGTGGTTAGGCTTTGGCCTGTGGTCAAAGCCATCTGTATTAAAGCAGGCTTTAGAGTGTTTCTTAATATTCAACAGATAATTTCTGAACTGCAGGATTGAAGTCATTCTTTGATACTAGATTAATTCTCATATAAACGGAAGAAGAATTCTCAAATGAAGGTTTAGTGAATATGTGTTAGAAATCATCTGAAACATATTCGACTGGTTTGTATTATGATTTCCTTCATTTGAGAATTCTTCTTCCGTTTATAATATTCACTTTTATTCATCCAGGTTGCCCTGATGAACTAGTCCGACCAACTACTCCCTCACCTACTACTGTCATGGTATGTTTAGATTACCTGTCGTTCAGTACAATTTCCATAATCAATTTAAAATTATATAGCGAATTGCGTATTTATATGAGATATTTATAATGAATTTACTTATTCTGTTCCAGACTCCTTCTGCGGCACCAGGTAAAAAGAATTGTTTTTACAAAACGTTATTCCTCTTTTTTTAAATTCATAATTTCCTCCCTGTTATTGCCGTGCAACAGTATATGTCTTCTAATGTGAAAAATTAAAATCTTCTTGAAAGACAAAATTCAACAAATGGCCTCCAAAAGGCAATTACCTTGGAGATGGTATGTCTGAGGAGGATGAACAAACATTGCGTTTTAAAGATGTAATAACAGAAACTTCGCCAACAATTCTTCTGGATAAAAATTTTTGATAAAGCCTAGATTAATAAAAATGCATAAGTTCAGATTCCATGTTGTTCCATATGTGTTTTATTCTTAATAATTGCAATTACTTACTCGGTCTCTTTGCAGTTGCTTCGGAGAACATGTTTCTTGACGACCGCCTCATTCTGGGTCTTCTAATTTGGAACGTCATATTGTCTTTACTCGTTCTCATTCTTCTGTTTGCTCTGCTGTGCTTGTGCCTCGATCTGGAGAAAAAACGCCGTTTAAAATCCAGGTACGATATACAACAGCGCCACCAGGAGACTTTCGACAACATTCCACCAATCGGTGGTGCCACTAGTCCTACCCCCGGCCCTTCTTCCATTTATTCCCCACATGACCAATCATATGACACTCCACCCGATCCTTACAGCGCCGCCTACATTCCTCCTTATGTTTTTGATAATAAAGCTATGATGCAAGAAAATAGAGAATCAAATTCAGATAGTTACCACATGTCCATGGAATCCATGGAGCGTTTACCGAGCACTAGTTTTTGACATTTTGTCACTAATGTTTTTTTTATTATGATTAGGTTAATTGTTAGGATATTTATTTTAGAGGATTGCTCAGGGCATCATACCATGCTCAATAGGCATATAATTTTGATATGAAAACTGAGAATCAAATTCTTACAGAAATGTTGCTGGGCACAATTCTTTTTACTACTTTTGTAGTTCATGAGGTGATTATCTAATGAAAGAGAGAGGAAAGAAAGAGTATGACTTAAATATAGGTCGTTGTGTAGGCCTACATTAAAAGAGAGTAACTTACATAATTTTATTTGATTATTACTTTTTTACAGAATTAATCGAATAACATGAATATTTTTTATAAAGATTTAATCATGCTTGTTGACAGTACTTACTTATAATTATTATCAGTTAATATTATATTTTCCAACGCACAATGAATGCACACAAATGTGCGATGCATATTTGAAACCAATGATGAAATTAATATCTATATTATAATTAATTAAAAAACTGAGATATTTGTGTAGTAAGTGTTACATAACATTGAGAGAGTGCCATTTCTTAGTGCATGAATTCTTAGTTTTGTAGATATTACAGAGATTATAGGTCTTAGGTGTGTGGCCTTTATTAGTTTTCCTGTGAAAAAGCTATGTTCCAAATCTATGAATATATTTGGCAGTTTATTTTTCACATGACCTAATTCAAAAATCTTCATGACCTGTAGATTTTTAAAGAAGTGGATTAAAAATGAACCAATGCAACAGGTGAATATGCCCAACATTACGATTAAATTGTGGCCTCACAATCCTAAAATACGTTGAAGTCCCATAACTCTTCAGTAAAATGTCGCAACTTGACAAAAATTGCACCACAATATTGTCATGATGCATTCATAATTATGACAAAATAAAATAAAAATATTACCAGTAGTTTCAGAGATATTGTATAAAAAAGACTTACCATTTCAGAGCTCAGCTCACTATTTTAGTGAAATATTAATGACCGACATTTACTATAGTGATAGTTTCGCCTAATTTGTCAGCTGGTGCTAAATGTATCAATCAACTATTTTCTCCTTGGACTTGTTTATTAATTATGATTATTTTGTTCTTTATTTGTTTGTTTATTTATTTGTATTTCTTTTATTTTTGTCTTGTTGTTGGTGTGGATTATTTCTGGCAGTATGTTACGGAGTGAATTGCAATTTTTCGAATGATTTTTTGTTGTTGTTTCTGGCAAAATTAATGTTTATTTATGTGACAACAGATATCTTGAAATACAAACTACACTTGTAGATATTTTCCCCCTGTATACTATCCTGTCATTGGGATTTAATTTTTTTTTCTGTCTGGCTGTGTGGTTTTTGCTTTGAGAGAAGAGTTTCTGAGTATTGCTTGGATGAGGGTGAATGAAAATGTTACATTTATTTAATCTATTCTGTTTTAAAAGACTTATTTCTATAGGCCTACTCATTAGGCAAAACTGTATTATTTATCTGCGGTTGTGTCAAGTACATGCAACCAAATCTATTTTATTTAGGTGTCTTTTGTAAATAAGTAGGTTTGAATATAAAAATAATATTGTAGATGTTCACACCTTCGATCATTGATATTTTAAATCTGCATTTTGGCAACTTCAGCAACTTGTGCTTGGTCTCCTCAGCACGCAAACTGAAGAAAATAAAAATGAACTTATAATTTTATAATTGCAATTATCTTGAAAAATAATCTGAATATGTAGTTCAATGTTCATGATCAAGAGCTTATAGGCTTATTTACAACTTCAATAAGTTCAATCAGTGAATATTTGACAGAATCAGTGAAGTATGATAATGTTTTTATATATATATTGTAAATAAAACTTTTTATCATGGAGGGGTGCAGGAAAATCTCTCAAATGTGCTTTCATTTTCTTGATTAGTATGCCAGAGGACATGAAATGAATATATTTCTCATTTTAGTGAATCTTGTTGATATTATACATTAATCTAAGTTATGTATTGTAGAGTTTTATTTTTAAGATTGTATGATATTATCATTGTATGTTTACTTTCCGATCGAACTTGACAGCTCTCATGACTTACATTTGACCAAACAATTTGCTTTATTTATTGGTATTGTTTTCTGTGAATATTGTGCAAATAAAATATTTATTTTTATATATTATTTTGATGTTGTGTTTTGTTTTGCTTGTAAAAATGTTTGAATGCACAATTTAGTTTCGAATTTGCTGTTGGTGTGTATCTTTCTTTTTCTATTCTTTTATTTTCGAAATTCACTTTCCTATCCCAAATTTCCTGGTTTCTTGCAGATTTAGTTTGGCATGCATTTGGCACCGATATTTCAGGAATTCAACTGACTAACAGGTTTTGTAATAAATTGAATGGTTATCAAAATATGAAAGATTGTAGTTGAGCCCCCCTTGAGGTAAATGGCTTCCCAGTGTTAAATAAATGACATACAATTCTGGTGCCTTTCCTTGCAGACAGGATGAAAACGGGTGGCTTTTAGGCGACAATTCACAAAAGTCCGCAACCCAGATAAAAATAGAACAAACTACGGAAAACAAATAGGAAGTCTTAGAAATAGGGGAAGCCCAAAAAGAGGAAACACTTGAAAAGAAAGAAAATACAATTGGATTATGATGGGGGGGTGCCGGGGGGGCCTCTTGCCTAATAAATAATTAATGCCGCCGTTAACATGAAATGAAGAATTTCCTGCCAAGGAAAGCTCCAAGCCCACACTGGAAATTAAATGGTCACCCCACCAGGGGAGGATCCAGAAAATTCCGGTGGGGGGGGTCTATCGGGCTGTCGCGTCACGGAACGCATAATTCGCGTCATTACGCGACTGCGCGCAGATAAAATTAACATGTAAAAATATATAAATTTTGGTCCGGTGGGGGGGGGGATGCATCCCCCCCATCCCCCCCCTGCGTCCGTCCCTGCACCCCACCCCATTAGTCGTCCCTCCGAATTGCAGTTACCTACATTTTTGTGTCGTAAAAAAATCAGCTGACTTCTTCTGGCTAACCCATTATTTTCCAGCTATTCATGATAACTGAGAACAGTTTAAGATTTGTGTTGCATGTAATCCAATTTATTACAGATATCGATTATTTAGTCCAAAAAAGTAAAATTGGAAAATTACCAAAAAATAAAAGAAAAACTTTCACATTTCCTCATTTCATCTATATTTTTCTTCTCTCATTTTGCCCTCTACAGTACTTCTCTACTCAATTTCTCCTAGCAGTAGTAAAATTAAATTACACACAACCCATCTTAATGTGACAAATATTAAAACTATTTCTGTTCACAGAGTAGTAACATAATTGTGATTTTATGCTTCTCTCAATGTCTGAAATGAAGACCAACATACATTTAAACGTACAATGCATGTGCACACACACACAAAATGAAACCATTATCCTCCCCACTAGTGAATGCTTTATCATGGATACCATATCTATCCATGCTCTTGTAGTTTTTTGGAACTATTTGAACAAACTTTTGTCAAAAATAATATAAAAATGACGAAACAGTCTTGTGACTGAGTTTTGACCTTTTCTTAAAGAGTCAAAATTGATGATTTGATCAAATTGCTGCGAAACTCCATGAAATATATGTAAAAATCCAGTTATTTGAGCAATGGTTTACTCAAATCACTGTCACTAATATGCTGCATGGAATTTCTCTGTGATTTGAGGAAATAATTTGTTTTAACCCTTTAAGAAAAGGTCAACACTGACAAGACTGTGTTAGTCAAGTTAAATTACAGTAAATCAGTAAAAAGAATGATCAGGAGCAGACTGTACCATGCAGTTAGATGTGTTTTTATTGATTCAGACTCTTTCGCAGGAATCGACCCCAAGTGCCTTACTACCACTTCCCGCCTGCCTGGTACAACGCCATGTAAGTACATTTGTTCTTATAATTAATACATGGTAAAAAAATCGTTGACTGGTGTCAATCCAAAGTATTTGTGTATTTCTACAAATTTTTTATGAGAATCAAAAAATAGAACCGCAAGCGATGTTTACATGACCGGCAGATGGCTGACATCAAGGCTAAACAGGATTTATTTAAGACAATTACACAATGTATGCCTACATTGCCTAGGTAACACCTGCTACTGTTTGTTGCATCAATATAATAATGCTGATGATTGAAATTGTCTGCTAGATATGTGGGAATCAGAAATAAGACTCACCAGGAGAAAAGTTTTACTGTGCATTATCAGGGTGTCTGCAGCTTTTTTGAAACCAAATTCCAGGCTTTTCCCAGGCTTTTCCAGGCCAAGTTTTCCAAAATTCCAGGCCAATTTGTTGATGAACTGACCAATTAACGACACAATACACACATATTTTTCTGAACACAACATTCGTCCTTTCGCCCTATCATCGCTAAAAATTGCCAAAAATATAGCAGTGGATTATTTTCATTTCCATACAAACTAAATTCCAGGCTTTTCCAGGCCTTTTTTTTCAAAACACTGGTTTTTCCAGGCTTTTCCAGGCCTGGAAATTGAAAAACCAAATTCCAGGCTTTTCCAGGCTTTTCCAGGATTGGCAGACACCCTGATTATGCTGCCACTCATAGGCGTACGGGAGGCACGATTTTTGGGGGGCGAGCGACAATGCCCGAATTTCGAGATCTAAATTTAATACCATTTCAAATGAAATAGCCTGGAAATCACTAATTTAAAATAGTTTTTACCTAATCATCTGCCCAAATTTTTTAGCCTTTTTGCCCGAATCTTAGTGTTTCCCAAACTTTTGGGGGGGCGACCGCCCCCCCTGCCCCCCCCTCCCATACGCCTATGCTGCAACTTTTCAAATTCATCCACAACTCATGTACATTGGCCTACTTTCCCAAAAATAACCTGATCAAGTCAAGGAATATCATGTTTAAAACACTCGATCACAAGCTCTTTTTATTTTCAGCAGAGAAACGGACACAGATTCCATTGCGCCATCCACTACGCAAACTTTCACAAAAATTGATGACACTACTCACCAGGCGGTGTTCACTACTCCAGCGACACCTGACAGGAAAAGACATTATGACGAAGCTGACAGGGCTTGGGAGTACCTGGATGTCCAGTATATGTAGATTAGTGTTTTTTGAATGAGAGATATTTTGTGTGAAAATGTTTGAATGGTTATGGCTCAAACCAACCAAGATGGCATTTATGGCAGCCTTGCCATGGTTTCGCTTCTGCACCCTTCACAGTCAAAAGGAATCCATGGCTCTGAGATAGCACAGTTTCGCTATCTTATGACCAAGATATTTGCCTTCGAAGAAGGACCCTTTCATACACCGTTTTTTGGGGTTATGGTAAGAAAAGAAAGAAGGTAGAGAGACTATTTAGTATAGACAATTTGTGAAATTTTGGCATTGTGTACATGATATGTTCTATGAAAGTAAACTTAGTTCCGAAAAGTTGGTTGTGTTCGCTCATGCAGGATGTTTTGATAACGAGGCTTGTGACAGAGTTTCGGAGCACATATAATCCATGTACAGGTTATAGGCCATGTTTGAATGTGTTTATGTAACTACGGTTTGATTTATGTAGATACGAAATGAGATAAACTGATGTGTATATATGTAGATCTTTGCAGCTAAAGCATATAGTTTTTTAAATAAGAGTTGGAGCCAGTGTGGCCCTGACACCTATGATGCATTGGTACGGAATGCCCTTTTTGTCAATAAATGGCGATGAGTGAGAATAATGGTGCTTTTTTTAAGTGTAATCACAGGCCCAAGCCCAAACAGATTTTTTCCATGTCTCTTGTGTATTCAAAGGTTCCACACTCTTTCTCACAAAGGTCATATTTTTAAGAACATCTCTGATTGGCCAAATCACACTAGTAAGAACTTCCCTGATTGGCCAAGTTAAAAAATGACCTACTTTCTGTCCACATGAAGGGAGCAGGCTCAGACTGAGGGTGTTACCTTTGAATATATTAGTGAAAACTAAAATAAAGACTCTTTTAGGCTTGGGCATATGATGTGATTATGTAGTCATAGGCAAAAAACACATATATGCCAAACTAGTCATTATAAAAATGTTTTTTGCTGCTCTAGTCACAATGTGTCAATGTAGGGCATTGTAGACCTACTTACCATTACCATTATCTACTTAAGATTATATGTCTGAGGTATCTAGCCTTTATTGGTCTTCCAGTGAATAAGCTATGCTCGAAATCTGTAAATATATATTTGGCAGTTTATTTGTCATATGACCCAAGTCAAAATGTTTCATGGCCTGTAGTATTTTAACTTACCATTACCATTGTCTTCTTGTCTTGTCTTGTCTTTGGAAATTGAAAGATCACTTTATTTACTGAAGCACTGTAGGTTCGGAAACTTGATTTGCTCTTTATGGGTTTTGGTGGATTTTATTTTTATACACATATATGTAGTTACATGATGGCAAATTTAATCTATGACTTTGTTTCTTATTTTCCTGCCTTGAAGGATAAAACAAACAAGGTTAAAACAGTGATGTGCACTCTTAGAAATATTCACATTGTAACTGATATGTAAACAGACCATGCATTTGTCTTAATTGTCATTGGTGAACAGAAAACGATTTGTGTTCCGACAGAAAATTTGGACTTTTTCTGGTTGATAACTTGAGAACAGCACTGCCCACTTCAGGGATGGATCCAGAAAATTGCATCCCCCTCGGTCCATCTCTGACCCTATTCTGGTGCATTCGAATAAGTTAAATTTGCATACTTGAAATATGTTTTATTATATGCTTTGTTATTTCATTATGCAATGTAAGATATTCAAAAGGGTGGATAGACTGCTTGATATTATATTATATGATAATTATGAATTTCGGTCAAAAATGAGATATTTGAATATCTTTTTTTTACATAATTTCCTCTATTGTTGACCTATTTTCCTTCTGGCAACATAGCTAATTCAAAGATTCTTTTTTCGAAGTCTAAAATTAAGCATTGGTCTTCTGTGTGCATATTTAAAGTCCAGACATGTTACGCAAAACTAGCGATTTACTCTTGTTATCAATTACTTCACTTCCTATACATTTATAATTTTGTATAATCTTTTTTATCATAGAAATATGAAGAAATGTATATTTACACATGACAGCACAGCATTACAGCATATCATAGGCACAATTGCTAAAATTCAAATTTATGAAATTATAAAATGAACGTACATGCATTATTAAAAGTTTGAAAAACAATTGTATATCATTGTGTTGTTATTTTTATATTCCAATTTTCTTCAGTCACTTGATGAAGTATGTCCAGTTGGTGGCTCCCCCTAATGGTGAAATTGTTCATATCCATAGGAAAAGCCACAGATTTCTGAAAATTGGTATAGACTCACTCGAAGGTTGCTCAGCCAGAATATACCACTAGCTGCAAATACAGACATTTGAGGTCGATATGCAAGCCTATTTAATTCATCCAGCTGCACTAAAAATCAGAGAAGGAATCTTCAAGATAATCAAGTTCATCTAAGAAGGAACTGATATTTGTCGAACTGTTAAAGTCTATACCTAAATAACCTCAATGACATATACACAACCACAGAGACAAGGTGAACATATATATATATGACAAATGTACCTTTGTGAAGTGATGCGTACATGCATCTTTATGATATTTCGTTGTCGATTAACGTTTTATATATATATAGATGAACGTAAGAGTGATATCCTGTTACATAGAGTAAGAGTGATATCCTGTTACATAGAGAAAGAGTGATATCCTGTTACATAGAGTAAGAGTGATATCCTGTTACATAGAGTAAGAGTGATCCTGTTACATAGCACCACTAACAAGCCCAAACGACACCACGACTGCTAGAGGCCATTACCTGCGCACATGTTGGATAGGGTGATATTAGGCTAATCAAGCTTACGTCAGCACGTTCCAGGAAACCATGTCTTCTTGTGAGCAGAGCAGAGCAAAGGAGCACGTGCTGGACCTCTCTTGAGTTTCCCAAACAGGAGAGTGAAAAGGAGACAGGGTAAAGAGAAGTTAAGGGCCAAGAAGTGTTGGAGCTGCACTTAGAAACAAATGAGAGATGATATATCCCTTGAAAGGTCATGATTTCACTGGGTACCATATGTTTTTGTTTTATTTGTAATTTTTCAGTGAAAGCCAAAATCATGAACTTTCATGTGAACATTCAGAAAAGCCGCACTTCCTCTCTATGGACCAAAATAAAAATTTGAGCAATTTTACTGCAAATAAAACCTCATCTATCCTTCACAGCTCATGAAATGCAACAGCTATATTTTCTGAGTGGGCTGAGGAGAGGTTTTAAGTAAAAGAAAATTATTAAAGAACACCATAATCAAACCAATCACTCCTCTCATTTGAAATTAAGAACACTCCAATGAAATTTTAAGATCTCTCTCAAAGGTTAGCAATACATTTCTCTTAAAATAACGGGTTAAAGTGTTTGATTTTTGAAGCTCTCTTAAAATTAACCACTCCTTTTTAAATCACAACAGCCTCCTTTTTCCTGCCAAGGCTGATCTCTATACTTTTCGATACTTCACACAAAATAACTGGATGTCAGTTCGAAGTGTGAGTCAAAAATGGGCTATCCATCATTATTATTGGAACTAACACAACACTTTCCAAATGGGTGAAAGAGTGTAAAAATTAGTCATTCTTCTTCCACTGCCTTTTCGGTATAATAAGCCCAAAATCTGACAAGTCTGCAGTGTGACTAACAAGCCTGCCTTTCAACTAACGAGCATGCCAGCTAATAGGTCTTGTTTTCCACTCTCTGCCTCCAGCACCAGTCTCCAGCTGCAGCTTTCCAAGTAGCTGAAGATCTTGATGCCCTTGACACGTTTTGGAAGACTAGGTATCTAGGCGGTAATGCTCACTATGGTTCTAATGTTCCTGTTGCTTTAGCCTCTGTGTTTGGTATCTGATTTTTCTGCTATGAAATACAATGCAACATCTTACATCCAAACAGTTATGTTATCCAAATCATTCCAGGTACCTTTGTGTATTTGATTGCAGACAAACTAATTCACAGACATATGAAAAACAGGAGCTATCTCATAATTCATTTCATCTTTTGGATCATTTTTGCCCAATTACTCCAAATCACCTCACACTTGGGAGATTAGGCTCATCTGTGTTTCGCTACATGATGTGCAAACTATGCTGTTGCTATGGTAACTGAGACATGCCCCTAGCAACAGAGAAAGGCCAACAACATCAGTCCTGGCTAATCCTCTCTTTTGCTCCCATTGCTCATCTCTGCTCCAATAGTTTTATCTGCTCTTCTCTCTGCTCCTTGCTGTCTCTCCTCTGTCATTCTGTTTTGGATTAGTCAGAGTGGCTGGCTGTTGTTTTCTTATGACTGAGCCTATTTTTTGCACATATAATTATGTGCTCACCTGCACTGCAATATTTAGTTTGCTCTGCTTTCCTCTTCGCTGTGTCATTCTGTTTTGGATTAGTTCAAGTGTCTGGCCATCTAATCATCTTGTTCTGAGATTCATGTTTATGCAGATCGAATGGCTGGCTGTTGTTTTGTTATGACTGAGCCTATTTTTGCTACTACGTGCTCACCTGCACTCCAATATTTAGTTTGCTCTGCTTTCCTCTTGGCTGTGTCATTTTGTTCTGGATTAGTTCAAGTGTCTGGCTGTTGCCTTGTTCTGAGATTCATGCTTGTCTCTGTTTGCAAAAATATCATCTAACTTTACTTTGCTCTGTGTTGGACATCATGGCCCAATTTCATCAACAAAGGTTAAATGTAGGTTCAATTTTAAACCTAGTCTGAACTTAAGTCTACTATGCAGTTCTGCTATTCTGGCAATGAAATGATTCAGAAGTAGTGGCAAACTAAGGAACTGCTGCATGTTTGACAAAACTGTATAGAATCAAAATCGAAGAACATTCTCCGTAGTACTCTAACAATAAGGCTGTCTTGATTATAATATACCATGACATGTCTGTGTTTTCTGTCTTGCAAAAAAAAGAAAGATTGGTACCATTTCAAAATATGTACATTTCATGCCTTTGAGTTTGAGATTCAGTGTATCAGTCACATATACACCCACAGATGTACATAAGACTGGTATATCATGTCACATGGCACCACTAACAAGCCCTAACAACACCACGTCTGCTGGAGGCTATTACCTGCGCACATGTTGGAGTGAGTGATATTAGGCTAATCACAATTACATCAGCAGATTCACCATGTTCCAGGAAATACTCTCCTTGTGAACAGAGTTGAGCAAAGGACAACGTGCTGTTGCCAGGCTCTTTTATGTTTCCTTGACAGGAGAGTGCAAAAACATGGGGGAAGAGAGTTAGGGGCACCAAAAAGGGGCATCAGCCTAAACTTTTAAGTATGAGAAAATCATTATAAAGGAGTGATCTTTATAGAAGCTCTCCGAGCCAAAAGTCTCAAAATATTTTATGAGAAAATTATTGCTATGCCATAAAAGTTCCTTTAGAACCTTATATCTATTGGCATTATTGTGAAAGAGATCTTGCAACTTCACAGAGAAAAGTTTAAAGTGGAAGACATCTATTGATATGACTATGCTGCATACAAGTGTCAGCTTCTCAACTTATAAAGCTACTTTGCTCAAAATTAACACCTGATTCCATTGCATATATAGACGGTATTGCTCTAGCTGGTCTGGCATTAGTTAAAATTTGGAATGAATAATTAATAACGCTGCAGATGTGCCCACTGCCCTTGATAACAATGCTTTTTTGAGAGATAAGAATATGACTGGATTGCATTCTCAAAATAAATTATTTAAGCAACTCCATTTGTTTTTTTTTTAGATAAGTACCTGACATTTAAGTCCAAGTGGGCTGGGTGTGTTTTGTCTCAAATTTCGATGAAGCAAAAATGATAATTGTATATATACAGTCAATAAAAATACCATACTATACAATTTAGGCAAAAATAAACACTTGCAACATGACAATAAGTCAATTATTTCAAAGTCTACAATGGATGAGACATGTTGCTTTTCTTAAAGTTTTCCATTCCACAGCATCAGAATGTCTTTTGCACATGTGGGAAGGAGTGTAAAGATTAGCCATATTTCTACTACACTACTTACATGTAGTATGTAACAAGTTTGCGACTAGAAAGTCTCGTGTGTGACTAACAAGCTGCCTTGCGACAAACAAGCATGCCAGCTAATAGGTCTTGTTTTCCACTCTGCCTGCAGCACCAGTCTCCAGCTTCAGACTTCCAGGTATTAGCAGCTCTTGAGGCCCTGGACGTGATTTGAGCATGAGGTAACTATGTGGTAATGATCACCACAGTTCTGATATTCCAGTTTAGGTTACATATTCATTTTTGATGAATGGCGTCACCATAAAAGGATGTACAGGTAAATAGCACAATTTCTGAAACTTGTCTATTCCTTGGTTTATTATAGCAGACAGGCTTGGTATATATACTATAAAAGGCACAACACTTAACAATATTATACATTGTAAATGTCAGACATATCTATAGGCCTATTTCACTTGCATGTATGCAGACACCCAATTTCAATTCTTGTTTGCAACTCCAGTATTACTCCTTAGACATTTTTTCCTCTGTATTGCAAAGCGTCTTATGTTTTAACATTACTATTTTTAAAGCCGCAGTACCTAATTTAATTTAAGTTGCCCTGAATTACTAGAAATTATCCTAGAGTCATATATATACGGTCATTCTTTCTGTTTGTAACTCCGTACTATATATGATTTGTATGTTTATTCTTTGCTGTGCATGTCAACAAATAGACAAAAGTGTCATAATGTATTTATTTACATTTTTATAAGTTCTATACACAACATTGAGTTTATGTAAAAGTCTCTAAGCAGTATGTTAATGCTAACATTTTTAGACTGGGCTATCTAAACCCCACTCAATGCATGTCATGCAAACATCTGTTTTATAAGTCAGGCAATGTGGTTCTCCAGTATCTTTGCTTGCACCAAATGGATTTTGTGATATTTGCAGATTGTGTCTACAGACCAGCTGTGTGTCCTTATTGGGATCCTGAGGATTAAGCTACAAGAGTGTATTCCCATCTTTTACAAGCATTACAGATAATCACTCACCGATGAGATTGCTGTTTGGTGTTTCATAGTTTATGTCAAAATGTAGTCAGTTTGTCAGAAAGACACTGAATCAGATTACATTATTGTAGGCTTATATATCGGTGATGAGATTACCATTTCTTTCTGGAATCTGGCAATTGAATTGTTTGTAGATTGACAAGACTCCCAAAGGACACGACGATTGTGATTGAATGTGCCTATGATTTGATTTGACTTTTATTTGATTTATCTATTCCAAAGAACAACATGTGAACAATACAAAAACAAAGGGAGTTTAAGTAAAAATTACTACGTAACTCCCAATAACTAGCAGAATTAAACATTTTCAAATTAGTTATAAAATTCTTGAATGACACTGAATTAATAGTTCTTTCATCTAAATTATTCGATTTATTTACAATTCGATTGCTCCAAAAATATTTTATGGATATATGTTAAGGGGCCGACCAGATGGTCTTTGGGGGGGGGGGGCTATGGATATTTGGTGAAAAACAAGCTTTGTTTCCCACTTGACACTGAAAAAAAAAGTTTGTTCAGCACATGGAAAGAAAAAAAAGTTTGCTTCCATCTGTAGCTAAGGTACCGTAATGTTAAAATTCCGATAAAAAAGTTTGTCGCGAGTGCGCGTGCGAAAAAATTGTTCGTCGACGCGTCGCGAACGAAAAAAAAAGTTCGTCCTGGGGTAAAGTCCATAGCCCCCCCCCCCAACTATCGTCTGGTCGGCCCCTAAATGATTTGATTTATTGGACTTTAAGACCACACTTGAGATTATATGTATATCAGGCTCCACAGTGACACAAACATAATTTTATAGGTAGATCTGTCTGATATCAGAGATGGCTTCCCTTTGAACCACTGAGGTATCTTTATCATTAGCTGTCAAGGACTCAAATGGTTAGTAAATGACGGAAAAATCACATGATTTCTTCGTATCCTGTGTCTGACATTTTTTAATTTTGTCTCAGTTACATCTCAGCTGGCATTTTAAATCCAGCCTCCGATTTCTCAACATGGCTGCTTAATTGACACTGTCTCAGAAAAAAGGGACACATAAAAATTGATAGTTGTCTCAGAGAATGTGTGGCGACCTTCAAAATTGGTTGTGCACCGACCAGATCTAAGGGGCCGACCAGATGATCTTGGGGGGGGGGGGGAGGGGAGGCTATGACTTTTTGCTGAAAAGAAAAGTTTGTTTTGACACTGAAAAAAAGGAGTTTGTTCAGCACATGAAAATAAAAAAAAAGGTTTGTTTCCATCTGTAGCTGGGGTACCGTAATGTTAAAATTGCGATAAAAAAGTTTGTCGCGCGTTCACATGTGAAAAAAATTGTTTGCCAACGCTTCGCGAGCAAAAGAAAAAGTTTGTCTCTGGGGTACAAATTATTCCCCCCCAATATCGTCTGGTCGGCCCCTTTAGCAATTGTAAAGGAGATCAGGTAAGCTTTGCATGCAGTGCTATTCAACAAACAAAATATTGTCTGAACAGAAAGGTTCAAAGAAGGAAACAAGTATACATAGATAATGTATTGTGTAATTTGCCACACAGTTCCAATTTTGTCTTGCATTTTTTATTTACCATTGCAAAAGTTCATCTACTTCTTTTTTTTAGTGTTACATAAGAAACTTTGCCGCAATTAAGGACAGAATGGTAGTTCCAACGTTGAAGAAGTGTTGTCCTCTGCTGCCACCAGCCATTTCCATCATGGGCCTTTTGTGACTTTCTGGAAATTTAATAAAAAAAAAGATTACAAATAAAATTGTTTAGATCCAAAAAGCTTTTTTTTTTATTAGAGATAATGTCATGATCCAGATACTAGATTTGATATGACATGCTGGCAGATATCCAGAGAATGTATTTATTAAGTGCCTAAAACACATGCTCTCGAACGAAAGAAAGAGAGGTATCTCTCAATTATAGTGAGCTTTGAAAAAAAAATCATTTTATTTTTCACCTCTTGGTAAGACATAACTGACTGTAAGTGCATATGCCGGATCATTGCCATAAACCCGGAAGTGGTAGGTCGTTCGGGGTCTTTTTGGATAGTCAAACCAATAATAAGAAGTTTTGCTGGTTCTGTTCTTCAGAGGGATCCAATGTCCCGTGGTCTTGTAGTCAATTGAATAGTAGAGCACTGCCTGAAGGGAAGAAGAGAAGAAAATAATAATTATCCCCACACAGCTATGCTGTAGGGGATTTAGTTTTGATATCCATAATGGCATCCATCAAATATCACAAAGACCACACCATGTATGTCAATGAAACTTTTTGAGCATACATTAACTTTCAATCAACAAATTATGATAACATCGAGACTCCCCGGAAGAATTTAAAGCATGCTGCTCTGGTTTTGAGTCAAGCTACCATTTTGTCTAATTTTCACACCAGGGGGTCATTCCTTCCATTCTGGAGCAGTCTGCCACCTATGGAGTGGTGGACACAACTTGTGCTTTGTGCTCTATGTAATTTCACCTAAAGCATTTCAAACCATAACATCTATCAGACAGACAGACTGATATACATGTAGATAGATTCTGATGTGGGGGATTCTGTTCTGAGTACTAAGTATGCTTGTTTATTATGCCCCTATCACACGGAGACGTAACAGAACGTTCTTGTCGCGTCGCTTCTTGCTTTTCCAGGAAAGAGGGAGGTTTTTAAACTACATTCAACAATTCGGCGACGCTATTTTCGTCTACGGCGTTTCTTAAACTTCCTCGCCACAAGTTCCTAGAAATTACGTGACCTTATGGTGAGGCAAGAACTTGCTTCACGAAAGATTCAACCGGTTGAATCTTTACGAAGGAAGAAGCCACGATGCAAAAGACCAGAAAGACCCCCAAAATGATTGGGCGAAGTTAGAGACAGCTTGGGCGAAGTTAGAGACAGGTTGGGCGAAGTTAGAGGCAGGTTGGGCGAGGCTACTTATCATTGAGTCAATGGAACTTCGGCGAAAAAAGAGAACAACTCGCCGACGCAAACAGGCTGTTTAAACGCCGAAACAGGTACTTGCTTCACCGTATAATGTATTTGCTTGGGCGTAATTGAAGATTAGGATGAAGTAAGAGGATGCTAGGGCGAAGCAACAGCATGCTAGGGCGAAGAAAGAGACTCCTTGGGCGAATCTAGTTTAACATTGAAGCAATGGAACTGCGTCGAGGCTCCTGACAACTCGCCGACACAAGTCTCTTCTTGCCTCGTCCGTAATTACGAGCGATTCGGCGTAAAAAACGAGAGCCTCGTCGTAATAGGAACCATCAACGACGATTTAGAACCTCTAATTGATTATATAATTGTCCAAAAATGGCTTGAAACGCCGAAAGTGGGCGAAACTTGACTTCCTGGCACCTCTACAACTTCGCCGTCACTTAACCACTCTCGTGTGATCTAGGCATTATGCTTTGTAAAATTTCTTAATTTCTCCCGTTAGGGGTACCTTGAGCCGAATTATTGGGAGGGTGAGAAACATTTGCTCAAATTTCAAACAATTCTATATGGCAGATCTTGTGAGCTATTGATTTTCAATAAAGTCATCTGCCCAATCTTTTAGTCTGCCCGAATCTTTAGTATTAATTTTTTTTTTTTGGAGAGGGCAGGTGTTCATTCCTCCTTCCAGTTCTTATGTTTAACTATCTCAAAAGAAGATTTCCATCTTTTGAGTTAAGATGTGTAAGAAATATTTTCAGATACTTCGAACAATTAAATTTAAACATTTTCCTGAACATTCCTGAAGAAAACTTTTTGTTACCTGGTCTTACTCCCCTATATAAAACACATCAAGCCAGCAGTCTTTAAAATTTATTTTTTGTGTTCAGGCAGTCCAGTCTTCATGCTTTGGCATTTACATATTAGTTTCAACATATATATCTTGGTAATCCAGTTAATCGCTACATTTAATGAATGGACAATTGGACAAGTCACATGCTAAAATGTTGGAAATCTTACCTGAGTACTGGCAGGTGGATCCCATGATATTTTCAGGCCCCCATACTCTTCATAAACTCTCAAATTTTTCACTGCCGCTAAAATAAAAAGGTTCAACAAAAATAAGTCCCCCTTTACGTAAACTTGAATATCTCAAAGATCGCTTTTTTGATTTCTGTGAAAGTTTCGTAGACCTGCATATTGATATTGAGCCTGTGTATTTGTAGCTTGATTGCGCTATTTTGGTCTGAGCCAGCAAACCGTGAGTGCACATGCCCCTCTTTTAAACAAAATTGAAGTTTTGGCTTGTCCAAAAAATGTTTACCAAAAGGTGCTCAAACTCCACTCAAATAATTTCTAATTTCATCCAATGAACCAAAACAGTAAAAAAGTTACAAAAGAATTCCTCAGGTGTCTACTAAATATGATTGAGAAACAAATTTTCCCAGCATGGTGAAATTGGTCATATTCATTGGAAAAGCCATAGATTTGTGAAAACAGGGGTATAGGCTCAATTAAGGGCTGCTGGCTCAGTCAGAGAAGGAATCTTTGAACAGGCCATAACAGGCACACTAACTGAGTGGTATTCCAACAAACATGTAACTGCTGAATGATGACATACTTGCAAGCATATACTGCCAAAGACATACACACAGACAGACAGACAGCCCGACAGACATACAAACAGACCGACAGATTACAAATACTGGTTCAAACTCACCTTCTTGCCACGAAACAGCAACTGGGATTGTAAAGCAAAGCAACAGAATAATATTATTCATCTTGAACAATACAAATAAAGTATTCAACAGTTATTCAGCTACTACTAATGAATAACCCCCAAAGCCAGGGAGCCAGGGAGGCCACTGGGTCAAAACAATAATTCATAAATTGATGCATCACACTTTTTGTTTTGCTAATAAAATGTTGCTTACTCAGCATTCAAATTGTTTATATTCAGTATAAAAATTGTTCATGTTTTGTCGATGCTGTCATTTTCGATGGTACACATGCACCACATATTCAGTCTCTCTTGAAATAACTTGTTTTATACTACAAATGTAACAAGGCACCCCATCATATGAGGTAAAACAATTCTGTCATATGACTAAAAAGTCTATTGTGTGACTAACAAGCCCGTTGTTTGACTAACAAGCCTGCGGTGCGACTAACAAGACTGTGGTGAGACTAACAAGCATGCCAGTTAATAGGTCTTGTTTTCCACTCTCTGCCTCCAGCACCAGTCTCCAGCTGCGGCTTTCCAGGGAGTTGCATCTTGAGGCCCTTGACACATTTTGGAGGTGGAGCACTAGGTATCTAGTTGGTAATGTTCACTCGTTCTGATTATCATTTTACTCTTGGTTTGTAAATCTGATTTTGCAACAGAATTACAGAAACATATAATGCATAACCACACACAATACAACTTGTGTGGTTATGTTGATCAATTCATAACAGATGTCTTGTATTTTGTGATTTAGTGTGGTAGACAATGCTAATATGGTTATGTGATGATGAGTAACTATCTTATCATTTATTTGAACTTTAAGGCTCACCCTAACACTATTTGGACCCAATGCTGAAACAATTATTGTCCAATTCGCTCCAAATCCCCTCGCACTTGAGAGATTAGCCCTGTTTTTGATACTCCATGTGATGTGCAAACTCTTCTGTTGCTATGGTAACTGTAACATGCCCCCAGCAACAGAGAAAGACCAACAACACCAGTCCTGGCTAATCCTCTCTTTTGCTCACATATGCTCATCTCTGCTCCAGTAGTTTTCTGCACTCTCCTCTCTGCTCCTCTCCGCTCTGCTCGCTCTCTTCTGGATTAGATCGATCGGCTGGCTGTTCTCTTGCTCTAAGTCACTCTTTGTTTCTCACTATAACATCCACTTCTTCTCCCTTTACTTTGTCATATATTTGGGATATGTTTTAGTGGCTTCTAAATCCTGTAACAACTTTCTTTTACACTTTAATTGCAAGGATGACCTGGGTTTTATGGTGTCTTCAGACTGAATTTTTTTTTACCATTGCTAAAATAATGATATCAAGCAGATATGCACACTCTTTGCCTTCGACATACATTTAGTTAATCATGTACACCCACTGAAACATAAAACCTGCCTCTCTTTACATGGCACAGTTTGGCACCACTAGCAAGTACTGAAAATATCACCTTTGCTGGTGGCTATTACCAGCACATGTTGGGAGTGGTTCATATAAGGCTGATCAAGCTTGCATCAGTATGTGCAGGGAAATTATGTCTCCTTGTGGAGAGCAGAGCAAAGGAGCATGTGCTGGAGCTACTTGGAGTTTTCCAGACAGTCTGTTACAGTAAAGTCAAAATTAATCAGTCTGCAAATACAGCCTTATTCCAAACAAGAACTTTAGATACTTTAACTTTTTTTGTGAATTTAGAAGATAAGAACATGACCAGAGTGAATCATTCTAATCAGTTGAATCAGAACAAAGGAAACTAAAATGCACTCAGCCAAATTACTGGACATGTAATTTTGGACAGACATGCTGACTGTTAAAATTTCTATTACACATGTGGATAACAGAAGTAAAATTAGTCATGTGACCAGTTGAGCATTTTCCAGACAGCTGAGGAAGTCCATGAGAGACGGACGAAAGCTCTGGTGAGTCAAAACTAGGACCTTTGTGCTTTGAAATCATCACAAAATTAGTTTGGCGTCGTTTAGACATTTGTCCTTTAACAAGCGAATAACCTGGCCAATAAAGATGGAGCCACTTTTATTAAGCAAGGTTACCTTCTTCAGCTGCCACAACTAAAAAATTAAGTTGCGTCAAATTCTCAGGGATAATCCTTGTGCCATTATCTCTATCAATATGACTTTTCTGTTTATCTTTGTGACATTAACTCTACGGTGGACTCCTCACAAATTTCACCCCGGGAACTCACTTTAGTCCGAGCCCATAGGACATTAAATGGAGGCGGCTTGTATCCAATATTCTATGCTGGAGCAACTGAAAGACCCTGGGCATCCCTGGATTAATAGGGTATGCGCCAGACTCACAATCTTCTCATCTCATCATCATACGGCGATCGCCTGCCTCGATATAGCCCACTAAGGTGCTGCAGAGGCATAAAACACAAACAAACAAACAAACGGTGGACTCCTCATCATCCTTCATTTGTATGATATTGGATGCTACTTGTGTTGACAAACATTTCACCTTTACAGCTCACCCTACGAGGCCTATAACACTGCAACCACTAACGCATCGTGTTTGCCCAATTTACTTGAAATCACCTCACACTTAAGAGATTAGCCTTGTTTGTGCTACACCATGTGATGTGCAAACTACACTGTTGCTACGGGTGATGCTGACATACCCTTATAGCAACAGAGAAAGACCAACAACATCAATCCTGGCTAACTCTCCCTTTTGCTCCCATATATGCTCGTCGCTGCACTGATATTTTTCAAAGCTGTCTCTTTTCTGAGGCCTTTTTTCCTCTCTGTCTTTTAACACATATATCATTCTGTTTTGGTTCGCTGGATAACTTTGAGTGACTGGCTATTCTCTTGTTGTGGGTGAGGCTGTTCACCCTGCTCCTTCTTGCTTCCCAATAGTTTGTCTACACTTTCTCTCTAAAAGTAATTTTTTATCGGGACGAGGGAATGGCATGCAGTTGAGGTCTGATATAAAATACTCTTGGAAATTTTCCATAGGGACTCATGTAAAAAAGACTCATGAATTCACGAATATGCGTCAATTGATTTAATGGAAACTAAATTTGGAATGTGTTATACGCATTCATTTGAAGTCTATTTTACATAGATTACAATGATCTAGGGGAAATCTCCAAGTGTAAACATTTTTACTTCTAACCTCAACTGTATAAAATTGATGCTATCATTACAAATTCTTTTGTGAATGAGTCAATTCTGTAAGTTGGTCCAAATTCTCAAGGATAATCCATTTGTGGTATTATTATTATCTCTATGAATATTCTGTTTATCTACGTAATATAATTATATTCCTTGCCTGTGTTTCACCTTTATAGCTCATCCTAACAAATTCAACAGTAACACTATTCACTAATACATATATCACATTTTGCCCAATTTACTCGAAATCACCTCACACTTGAGAGATTAGCCTTGTTTGTGCCCCAACATGTGATGTGCAAACTATGCTGTTACTATGGTTACTGTGACATGCCCCTAGCAACAGAGAAAGACCAACAACACCAGTCCTGGCCAATCCTCTCTTTTGCTCCTATATACGCTCATCTCTCCTCCAATAGTTACCACGGCTGTCCTCTTTTCTGCTCTCTGTCTTTTAATGCTCTCTGTCTTTTAATGCATTATTCTATTTTGGTTCACTGGAAAAGTTCGAGTGACAGACTGTTCTCTTATTATGAATAAGGCTTTCTGTTTATCCTGCTCAGGACTTTTTTACTTTCCAAAATTGTGTCCGTTCTTTCTGTCTTTATTTTGTAGCCTATTGGGAGAAGTGTTTAACTGTTTATTACCAGCCAGATGGAAACTGGAATTTTTTGAATAATTGGGTAGAGGGAATGGGCATATCTCATGGATGCTATCATTGCACTCTCTTTTGCGGATTAGTCCGGCCTGATGATTAACTTTCTTCTAAACCTCTTTGTTTTTACTTTGAGAGTCAGTATCAAGTTCGGTTCATCTTTTGATAAAGCAATAGGCACATGCAGGGACATATTTTAGATACTTAACAGTCCTCATCATATTTACATGGAATCTCAAGTTCTTTCTATGCTGTTGAAGTGTGATGTCAGAGATGACCCTATTCTCTAGCATTGCAATATAATAATTATGTGAAATAACTTCAAGGTCTGATGTTATTTTAAACTGGGTCAGATTCCCCGGGTCCCAGCCAATGTGAATCTCCCAAAACTGAGCATCACAGTTTCAGCTCTCAATGTCAGAGTGAAAATTGGGTCTGGAAAAACCCTTGCAACTTCGACATCACAGCCTGCCAGCCAATGGGTTCTATTTTTTCCACTGCTCTTGTACTTCCTGAGCTCCCTGTAATGGTAACATTCAATGTGATTGCTCTATCAGTCTTACAAGGATCTAAACTGCAGTTTGCCCATGTGTAAACCCCACATCATCCATGACATGCAAAGATCTATTTTATAGCAGTCAGGCAATGTGGTTCTCCAGTATCCTTGCTTGCACCAAATGGCCTTTGCGATATTTGCAGATTGTGTCAATAGACCAGCTGTGTGTCCTTAGGATTGTATAAGTATCATGGGGATCACCTGGATATCTGTTCATCTTTCATAAGCAATAACGATGAACACTCACTGATCTGATTGCTCTTTTGCTTCTCATTAATTCATCATATTGACCTCTTGTATTAGAAGATTATCTGTGTATCTCTCCATCTTTCATAAGCAATAAAGACAAATATTCACCGATCAGATTGTTGTTAGGCTTCTTTTTATTGTTATAGTATATTAAGACAATTTTACATGCAGATGTATGCAGCGTAAACAATTCGCATAAATAAGCGCAAGGAGATGCAAAAAAGGTACAGGAGTGATTTCAGGGAAGCAAAAAATTGACAAAAAAAAGGATGAATGACCAAATTAGCACTAAACGTTTTGTTCAGGTCCTGCTTTTGATCACGCACTAACTGGAAAAATATTATAAGAAACTTTAATTATTAATTTAATGACATTGGTACCCTGGGGACAGAAAAGGACCATTTCTGTAGAACGACCCCAGTGCAGTTGTGAAAACACTTGTAATTTGTCGACTGCTACTGCTTAAACCAAGGTAAACTTTTGCTTTGTATGTAATACATTAAAACGCAATTGTATGTTGTCAAAAATAACAAAATTGCATTGGCCTTGAGACTGTTATTTGAGCAGCCAGGGAGAAACATCAATACCTGATTGGCGCAATAATGTAAAACAAATTGAAGGCAAAGAGATTACAGTACACTTAAATTTCTTCCTGCAGCTGCATATTCTGCAATAGAAACTGCAGAATTCTACAGAAAACTGCAGAATTCTGCAGTTCTGCAAAGAATTCTGCAGTTCTGAAGGAAACTGCAGAATTCTGCAGGAAGCTGCAGAATTCTGCAGTTCTGCAATAAATTCTGCAGTTCTGTAGGAAACTGCAGAATTCTGCAGTTCTGCAGCTCCATTAATACCTATACAAGAATGAGGACTGTGAGGAAACAAGTGGGATCACAAAAATGTCATTTTACAACTGCTGTATCAAAATAAACTTCCATGGACGTTTTGCCTCTCTGCTCGGTCAATTCTCATTCAGAAAAATGTTTCAGGTACCCGACAACCAGGTCTATTGACTACACTAGTCAGTCTTTGTCCGTCGTTGTTTTTTTTCGCCATGCGACCCTTTTTTCGGCGATCGGTCAGCTCGCAAAAATGTCATTTTATAAACTACTGACAGTGCTCTATCAAAATAAACTTCAATGGACGTTTTGCCTCTCTGCTCGGTTAATTCTCAACCAAATTTCATTCCGAAAAAAGTTTCAGATACTCTGCAACCAGGTCTATTTAAAACAATAGTCAGTCTTTGTCCGTCGTTGTTTCTTTTTGCCGTACGACCCGTTTTTCGGCGATCGGTCAGCTCGCAAAAATGGGGTCAGTGTAAAATGCGGACCATGCGGACCATGCGGACCAGGTCTTAATCCAACAATCGTGGCTTCATTTCCAGGGAAGCTACTCAGTCTGACACAACACTGGGGGGTAAAGGATGCGGACCAAATGCGGACCAAATAGCAATGCAGACCAAATTTGTGCTGACCACACAGACTGCAGACCAAAGCTTTTTTTAAGAGCCTGGAATTAACCATGCAGCAGATCTTAATTAATACGCAACACACGGCCGTGTCTATGCATCTATTTGGTTCATTTTTGTACTTTTTTAAAAAGAATTTATTTGATGGCCCTTTATGATATAAAATAGAAGTCTTTTAAAATCATTTTCTTCATATTATTGGCTATGTATGGCAACTGTAACAGACCAAATTTTCTGTCATGAGACCGCAATTGTAACTGTAACTTGGATGCAGACCAAAACGCAGATCATTGCATTTGGTCTGCATGATAGGAATTTTGGTCTGCATGATAGGAAGTTTGGTCAGCATTTGGTCTGCATGATAGAGATGTGGTCTGAATTTGGTCAGCAAGTTAGGAATTTTGGTCTGCATTTGGTCTGCATGATAGAAATTTTGGTCTGCATGATAGAAATTTTGGTCTGCATGATAGACATTTGGTCTGAATTTTAGTGTGTATTTGGTCTGCAATGCAGCATGTATATTGTATTTAACTAAGTTACCTTTAACAAATAGGCTACACATTGTATAAGGTTGGTCTGCACTTTGCAGGGGAATGAGTTTCAACCTTTGAGAGTGGATGGTCTTCAGATAATGTTGGGCCTATGATAAAGAAATTGAAAGGGCAGTTATATTGAAAAGGCATGACTTAAAGTGCAATTAAATTCAAATCCTACAATCATGTTGGCAGGGCAGGGTCTTGTAATTAATGAACTACACAGAGTGTCATTCATTGATGAAGGGTTAAATGCAATTAATAGAGACACCTTCAATTGGATGACATTCTAGATTCCAGCCTACACTAATTACATGCATGACTTTTAAAAATAAATTGTGTTGTCAGAATCTATAACAAGAAAAAATAACACAAGACATTGATTTTATTGCATGAATAAAATGAAATAATTCCAAAAATATAGTTTTTCAAAACTGGAAATAAAGGTATCAACACGGCCGTATGGTCCGATTTTCGATCTAGTAGATAAAACAAGATATCCCTTTCTTATTTGACATTTAATTAATGACCAATAAACTAAAATCTATTCTGTATGTCAGTCTGCATTCTGGTCCGCATCCTGGTCTGCATTTGGTCCGCATGGTGTTGTATTAACAATAAGCAGTAGCTTCCCTACCCTGGCTCAGCCTGTTTAACCCCTTAAACACACAGTGTTTCTTTGCTTAATAGGTGGTCTGCATGGTCCGCATGGTCTGCATGGTCCGCATTTTACACAGACCCTCGCAAAAATGTCATTTCATAAACTGCTGAGTTCTCCGTGGCCTAATGGTTACAACAGTTGATTTTGAATCCAATGGCCTGAGAGGACGTGGGTTCGAATCCCACTCCTGGAACTCAACTTTACAGAATAACCAGACAGTTGTACAGAGTAGCCAAATTGAATACTTAATTGAATCAAGTAACCTAAGTGAATATAGAATAATGTGGTCGGTCTGTAGTATAACAAATAAAACAACAAGTCAAACATTACATAGGAAAACACAACATTGGAAAAACACAACAACAACAAAAAAAAAAAAAAAAAAAAAGAGAAAACAAACAAACAGGAACAGATGGTCCGAGCCCATGGGACCTAAAATGGAGGTGGGTTGTATCCAACGTTCTATGTTGGGGCAACTGAAAGACCCTGGACATCTCTGAATGAATAGAGTATGTGCCAGACTCCCAGCCTTATCATCTCATACATCATACAGTGTACGGCGATCACCAACACAGAAGATTGCCTAGTACAAGTGCAGCCCCCTCGAAAAAAATGAGGTTGAGCTACCCGGCGACCCGGGGTATACCAGCACAACGAGAGAAGAAGAAGAAGAAACGACAGTGCTCTATCAAAATAAACTTCCATGGACATTTTTCCTCTCTGCTCGGTCAATTCTCAACCAAATTTCATTCCGAAAAAAGTTTCAGGTACTCTGCAACCAGGTCTATTTAATACAGCAGTCAGTCTTTGTCCGTCTTTGTTTCTTTTTGCCGTACGGCACTTTTTTCGGCGATCTGTGTGCTCGCAAAAATGTCATTCCACGAACTGCTACCTGGTAGAACTGCAGAATTTGCTACAGAACTGCAGAATTCTGCAGCTTCCTGCAGATTTTTTTTGAAACTGCAGAATTCTGCAGTTTTTTGCAGAATTCTGCAGTTTTTTGCAGAACTGCATAAAACCTCCCAGGCTGCATATCTCCTACAGGATTACAGATTTTGCTGCAGAAACTTTTCAGAAACGCCGCAATGACAGAGGACTACCAAAACCCAGACCCCCCAAACCACAACCCCCCAAATAAATGTTTACTTGGTAGCGGCAAGCCCAATGTCAAAGAGGTCTGAACTGTACAGATGCAATACACTGGAGGAAGTAACAGAGGTTCAGAAATCATGCAGTTAGCTGCAGAATTCTGCAGCTTCCTGCAGAGTTTTTTTTGAAATTGCAGAATTTTGCAGATTTTTTTGGAACTGCAGAATTCTGCAGCTTCCTGCAGAATTCTGCAGAATTCTGCAGTTTTTTGAAGAACTGCATAAAACCTCCCAGGCTGCATATCTCCTACAGGATTACAGATTTTGCTGCAGAAACTTTTCAGAAATGCTGCAATGACAGAGGACTACCAAAACCCAGACCCTCCCAAACCACAACCCCCCAAACCAACCCCCCAAATAAATGTTTCCTTGGTTGCGGCAAGCCCAATGTCAAAGAGGTCTGAACTGTACAGATGCAATACACTGGAGGAAGTAACAGAGGTTCAGAAATCATGCAGTTAGCTGCAGAATTCTGCAGCTTCCTGCAGAGTTTTTTTTGAAACTGCAGAATTCTGCAGATTTTTTTGGAACTGCAGAATTCTGCAGCCTGGCATGCAGCATTGGTTATAAATGATTACAGTCTATAAAATGAGGGAGGTTGTCCTTGAGACATGCAAAATATTTCATGTTAAATTTGGAATGACTTTATTGCAGGGTGATCACTGATCATCGGATTCGCTTTTTTTTTTATCGACAGATTATTGCTGGCATGGTCACCTGCATAGAGAGAAAACCAAAATGATCATAGCCAGGTAACAAGGGAAGAAGATGCTCTCTAAGAATATTTCTGAGAGCTTCTGAGCTACGAAGCATTATTAGAAGGACTGAACCAGATTGATTTGATTAGCATTTAAGTATGCAGGATTGCTGGTATATCATCATGCAGTTATTATGGTTAAAAGAGGCTCTCCTGACATGTGAAAGGAATACTACCATTCAACATGGAAATATTTCAATAACTGTTTTGCTTTATTGTTTATTTTTTATTGCTGCAATTCACTGATTTTCTTTACTTTGTGTTACATGAGTAACTTTGCCACAATACATGACAGAATTGCAGTTCCAAGATAGAAGAAGTGTTGTCCTCTGCCACCACTTGCCAGTACTTGCTTATGCCTATGCCTATCATGATTCTCTGGAAATAAAAACAAAAGATTACACAATTAGTGTGATGAATTGACCTTCTGGATATTTGACACAAGTTTTCAGATATGTGTCTATAAGTTATTGACCACGGGAAAGGGAATATGTGATGTATCCTACAAGGGCTTTAAGCCTTTAGCGCTACAGGGTGGTCAAAAAAAAACTTTACACTTATGAATAATTTTTTGGATGACGCTCATTGTAACAAATGCTTATTTTTCAATGCAGAAACAACTTGTATAGCAAAGAATAACTCTTCTAGAGAGAATTTATTCACTCGGAGGTCCTTTTGGACTGATGACTTTTCTGCAGTGGGCCTAAATGATGCAGAGGTGTCAAAAATGTAACTTTGTGTCCATTTTTCCCATACAAACGTAATGGATGCCTTTATTGGGCAACTAAGGTCTGTGGTGTCTTGCAGGGATCTGCCTCTAAGTTTGCCCATCCAGAATAATCACATTGATTGAGATCTTGTGATAACAGGGGCCATATTGTCGCGCTGAGAAACTTGACAGAGCGAACCCTGATCCAGTTCTGGGCTTTGTAAGGGAATGTGAATGATGCCCCATCTTGTTTGAAAATCAAATTATCTGTGGCACTGTATGTCTTATCTATCCAGGGCTTTAGATGCTCTTTCAAGATGTTAATATGTACTTTTCATGTGATTTCAACACCCTGATCATCCACCTTCAGACGGCTTTGTTTTAAAATCTTATAATGGCCATAGTGAAGTCTGAACTTGCTCTAGCACCTTCTGGTTTGTGCTGAATTGTGCCTCTGTCTTCTCAATTTCATTTTATGTTGTATTTATTTTGTCCTGTGAAGCTCAGTAGCTTCAAAAATGCTGATGGGCCATGAACAACCCAGAGTAGTAAAAATGCAGGAGCACTCCCGGCTTCTATTTTGTCTGCTATCAAAAAAGTAATGAACCGTTTTGATTATTAACAAATTTTCCAAAGATCTAACATACTTGGCTTGTATAAACAATAAGTACCCAGGGGTCCCAGGCACTGACGCAATCATGGCAGCCTGGAAAATTAAATATCAACTGTAAAGTTTTTTTTTGACCACCCTGTAGGTGTGATAAACACATATTCCTGATTCTATGGCAAATAGCCGGCTTTTATCCCCCATCAAGTGCGTTATCAGCCAGAAAAGAGTGTGATCTGTGGTGTATGATCTGCCTGCTGAGATCACACACCTTAGTTACCATAGTAACACAGCACAACACAGCACCTTGCTGCCTGCTGAGTAGTGAACGCTGTGCGAAGTTTTCAAATGACATGACTCTGATTAAAGGATCATTTTTCAGGCCATGATTATCTCAGCACCTTCAAACTTTCATGAATCCTTTATCAGTATATATTCCGAATAATCCTAAAATGGCATGACTTTCTGGAAAACTGATAAAAAGTAACAGAGGTATTGGTAAAGAAAAGTCGGGGAAAAGTAGTTAAACGTAGGGGAAAAGTTGTGAAAATTGATCAGAAAATCTTTGTTTCTGTTGTGGTTAAAAATGAATTGCTTTGCACCAGTAAACCATAGAACCTTAAAATTTTGCGTTGGTGTTGCCAGGCAAATATAAGACGCTTGTGAAAAAGTACAGTGCTATACACGGAATAATCTTTTTGAACCAATGATATGAAGAACAAATGGGAATGAACCTTTGAAGTTAAAAAAAAGCGACTAAAAAGCCAAAAACGTTGTTGAGGTTTTAATTTTTTGTGCTGAAGGTATTTAGTCTATGAGTACCAAACTTTGTGAGCCTCTAGGAAACTACCATAGCAAACACATCTGAGGGTTTCATATTTCTATCATTCAAACATATTGAATGACGCCTATACAAAGTTTTGAATGTGAAAAATCAAGAAAAAGTCCAAAAATGACAATTCCTTGTGAACTAAAAAAATTCTTTTTCTCTCACATATAAATGTAGCACCTCAATATTTTGTGTTCTCTAAGACAAATATATTTTGCAAAATATGTGGAGGTATCAAATTTATAGGATAATTTTCTGATGTTCTACACTTCCATGAAGTCCAGGAAAGCAACTCCCTTTAAAGCAAACTTTGGCGTGTCAAATTGGCCCCAATTTCGGCATATTTAGCTTAGATTATGTTAAAATCAACATTTTATCATACTATAATATATATTAATTGATTCCTATGCTTCTCTTTGCCTATATTGTTAAAGGTGTGGCTGGGGGATAAAAGGGAAACCCAACTCGTCAGTGATCTGTTTGGTCAGATCAGACTCGGAGGGCGCTACGCGCCCACCTCGTCTGATCTGACCAAACAGATCACTGACTCGTAGGGTTTCCCTATATTATCCCCCATCAAGTGCATTATCAGCCACCACAGAGTGTGATCTGCGGTGTGTGATCTGCCTGCTCAGATCACACACCTTAGTTACCATAGCAACACAGCATAACACAGCACCTTGCTGCCTGCTGAGCAGTGAAAACCAATCTGGGATCCACGGCATTTCATGACCTTAGGTAGCTAGTACCACTTTCTGTGATTTGATTGGTCGAGAGAACAATGTAATCAACGTCCGCTCATTCACAAACGCTTTGTGACGTCACTCACTACTTGCTTGTCCACTGATATGTGGACAGAAACGAGTCTGGTGAAAACTGTGCGTAATTTTCAAACAACATGACTATGATTGAAGGATATTTATTCAGGCAATGATCATCTTAGCACCATCAAACTTTCAGGAATCCTTTAACAGTGTATATTGGGTGTAGTCTTCAAATGGTATCGTTTTCTGGCCTACTGATAAAAAGTAACAGAGGTATTAGTAAAGAAAAGTCGCAAAAAGCAGTTAAAAGTATGGAAAAAGTCATGAAAATTGACCTGAAAATTGTTGTTTCTGTTGTGGCTAAAAATTGATTGCTTCGCACCAGTAGAACATAGAACCTTAAAAATTGGCATGAGTGTTACCAGATATATGTAAGACATTGTGTGAAAAGTACAGTACTATACATGGAACAGCTTTTTTGTACCGGCGATGTGAGTAACAAATGGGAATGAACTTTTAAAGTTCAAAAATGCAACTCAAAAGCAAAAAAGGTTGTTGCGGTTTTAATTTTTTTGTGCTAAAAGTTTTTAGTTTATAAACATCAGACTTGCTGAGCCTCCAGGAAACTACTATAGCAAAAACATCTGAAAGTTTCATCATTCTATTATTCAATAATTTTGAATGATGCCTCTTCAAAGTTGCGAGGGTGAAAAATCGGCAAAAAGTGCAAAAATGATAGTTTCTTGTTCACTAAAAAAATTCTCTTTCTCTCATATAAATATAGTTCCTTACTATTTTGCATTCTGCAAGACAAATACATTTTACAAAATATGTGAAGGTTTCATATTCATAGAATAATTTTCTGATGTGCTACACCTCTATGAAGTCCAGAAAAGCAAATACCATAAAAACAAACTTTGGCGCAGCAAATTGGCCTAAGTATAGGCAAATTTAGCTTAGATTAAGTTAAAATCGACATTTTATCATACTATAATATATAGAAATTGATTCCTGTGACTCTCTTTGCTTAGATTGTTAAAGGTGTGGCTGGTTTCCCTATTAATGGAGACCACAGACCGCATGGTCTTCAAATGGTAGAAGACAGAGCAACTCACACAGGGATATATACTAAGGAAAACTTTTGCATGCGCCAAACAAAAAAAGTGTGGGCGTTTATGTGACGTCATTAATAATAGGCTGATCTAACTGTCATGGGAACAGCATGTAGGTGGCGTCATGAACAACTCAGCCTCATTTTGATAGTTGTGACGTTACCATCTGGACCTGCAGGAACCACCTGGAAAGTCAAGCATTTCCATCACACAAAACATAGTAGGCCTATTTTAATACTACCAGGTGCACCAAACTCCTCAATAAATTCACCCTGTAGTATGGGGCAGTACTCAGCATTATTTGTCACTATTAAATTTGCCTACATTGTAATCAACATGCCCTATGTCAATAAGTATTTAACAAGTGGTGTAATAATGCTAGAGTTTAAAAAACTGGTTAAGCTTTATGAAAAAGAACACACACACTGACAGTACACTGTATTTCATGTTTTAAAGTCTGGGAGATAAAACTATCTCTCGATCTATTATCTGTAGATCTATCTATCTAAGGTAGGCCTATATCTAAAGCATCACAAATAAAAAATTTAAAACACCACAAAGAAATATCCAAAACACCACAAATAAGTATCTAAATGCCCTGGGGTCTCGCTATGCTCTTTGGCATCATCATATTATAATATCATGAAACTAACACTCAAACATGGGAGGATAAGTGGACAACAAAGAATTTGGGGATCACTGCAAATGAAACGCTGGCATGTGATTGGCTGACAGAGCTGTACAATAGTATAATACAATATTATTGTAAATTATAAGTGCATTTTGCCAGAGGTAACATCATGACACAGATAGATTGCATATTTAGCAAACATAACAAAGTAAAGTGTGTGTACATATAAATGCCTAAAAAGATGTAAATTCATATCATATGAAAAAAACAACAACAGATAACAAACACTCAAATATAGTCGCTTTAAAGTAAAACTATAAAAATGTTATACCTCTTGGAAAGTAAGTGACTGTGGCGGCTTTTGTTGGGTCATTGCCATGATGAACCACAACTCGGATATGGTAGGTCATTCCGGGTCTTGGTGAGTAGTATTCGAAGTCGTACCAATGGAAGAAAGTACTTGTGGTTCTCTCCACCAGGGGGATCCAACTTCCGGTTGTCCTGTATTCAATGGAATAGTAGTCCACCTGAAAAAACGCAAAAAAAAAAGAAAATGAATTTCTTTGAATTACTTCTCTAAAAATGATTTTCTTCAAACTCTTCAGAAAGTTTTTGGTTTGCCAACATATATTTACTCAAGTTATTTGCAGTAAATGTGTTTTCTCAATAGACATAGGCTTAGGAGGCGGGGAGAAATCAATTTTTTATGCACCTTTGGGCTGAAAATTTTGTGAATTTAATATTTTTGGGATTATTTGGGCAATTTTTTGGGTAGCAATCCCCTTCAATAGAGAAACTTTCCGAAATTTTCAAAATAAATCATTTTCTTGAACATTTCTCTGTAGACCTCACACAGCGGCCTAGTCTTGCTCCCCCTGAAACTGACATCAAGCCGATGCCAGTCTCATGTCTGTCTGATGTAAGTGTAGTGTTGACCTGATGTCAGCCTGATGTCAGCCTGATTTTGATCAGATTTTTTTATTTTTTTATTTATTTTTTATTTTTTTTATTTAGAACGTATCTTATATGGGTAACACTGTAAGTAAAAAAACTGTTTTTCAAGTGGCCCATTTAAAAAGTGAACAATAAAATCAACAAGCATCAATTAAAAAGGTAAAATCAAGTAAAATAAAGTTTGACTTTACATTTAAAATCAACAACGTTATCACATTCTTTAATACTCTCTGGCAGTGTGTTCCAAATTACTGATGCCCTATAAATAAAATATTTCTTAAACATTTGTAATTGACACTATGGAATAACAGCATTTAAAGTATTGGCAAGGCGAGTATTTTAAACATCATGGGCATCTCATGCCATTATCACGGAATTGACTAGATGTTTAGGTGCATGACCATGGATACAATTATGCATGTGTGTACTTAGAAAATAATTAATACATTGTTGCATATTTAAAACATTTTCAAATGTATTGTTGATCAGATATTTGTTTGTTTGCATGTGTCAGCATATTTACAATTTGATCAATTGAAATATAGAGCCTAAAATGCAATCGATCGATAAATTTAAGAAAGGACATTTAATTGCACAAGTCATATGCTAAATATTTTCGAACCTCACCAGAGAATAGGAAGGCGGATCCCATGATATTTTCAGGGCTCCATATTCTTCACGAACTGTCAGATTTTCCACTGCTCCTGAAAGAGATGCATGACTGCAGGAATCAACAACATTTTGGCAAAAATGCTCATGATTCGCTTTTACCTAAAGATTAATTCAAGCAAAGGTTTCGTCGCAATGAAAAAGTAGCCACAACTCATATACTGTGCTGCAAATTGTAGAGAATTTACTTTTAAAATGTTACAAAAGATATTAAGTTTACATGCAGGCTGCATTTTTCAGTTGTACACCCACCTGCTTGTTGCCCCGACACAGCTACTGGGATTGCAAAGCAAAGCAATAGAATAATAGTATCCATCTTGAACAGTACAACCGAAGTATTGTACTCAGCTAGTATTAAAATAACATATGTATGAAATCAGGGGGGGGGGATGGAGGCCACTGGGTCAAAAACAATGTTCAAATTGATTGGCCATCCTTTTGTTTTGCAAAAATGTTGCTTACTTGGCATATCATTATTATCAAATCATTTATCAAAATTCCGTGAGTATACTGTTATTTTAAACAACACTATGTCAATAGACATCAGACAAGGCCATACACTAGAAATATTTCGTTGATGCAAGCTGAACTCTCAACATATCATTGCAACAAAAACTGATAATTCTTGCTGAAAACAAGAAATTCTTTTAAAAAAAAGAATTGTAGTCAGCTTTGTTATGCGGCATACGGATATTTTGCATTGATGAAGAACTATTATACAAAGCCTTTCCATGAAATGCATATAATAAATGTGGCGGCTGACATCTGCAGTTCACAAAGCAGTGAAAACAATGTTTGTCAAATTCAATGAAAGGCATAAGCAAATATTGTTGTTGGATATTTTTGGGTCATTAACCAGTGAATTATGCAGCTTTGTGAATGGGTGGATTGAGAAGCAGAGATGCAGAAAAAGGCATATTTTCACAACCTCGTAAGTGGTGAATGCAGATGAGAAATGAATATGCAGAACACATTCTGTAAATGAGATTCACATGGCAAATATATGTGATTGACATTTTCACAACATGAAAGGAAGAGTGGACAGGAAATGGCGAACCATGGATGTCAATTAATTGGCAGAAAAAACTACCAAAGAAAGACCATAGGAAATTCAACACAATGAAATGATAACCTGTAGTACTGATTAAAGCACCTTGCAACTCCTAAAGTAGTGGAATGGACAGACAACATGAGATTTCTTTGAAATGAAGGTATTTTATATGATTTGAGAATTGATCAACTGAGAAAAGATCAAAGATGTGAATTAAATATCGTAGAAACCTTTCAATAAAACTCACATGCAAAATATTGTTTTGAAATTTTCCTGCCATAAGGGCTAAAAACGTTGGTTGTCAAATAATGGTTTGAAGCAAAAGTGTAAGAAAAATTGTGTTTAATTGGAAAGCCTATCAATGAAATCCAAATGCGAAATATTGTTGTTTGACATTTTTGGACCATATTTGTTTATTTATTAAAAACTAACCAATATTAAAAAGTACAATTTAACAATTTTGCAGCAATAGAGAACAGATTTTTCACCATCATGAGTGAAGATTTTGCTTGTCAAATGATGGATTAGAAACTAAAGTGTAGGAAAAATTTTATTTGGAAACCCTTTCAATGAAATTCACATGCCAAACACTGTTGACATTTTCGGAGCAGAAGTTGTGGAGATTTTGCTTGTCAAATGATGGATTAGAAGCATAAGTGTAGGAAAGCTGTATTTGGAAACACTTTTAATGAAATTCACATGCCAAATATGATTTTTTGACAATTTCGGAGCATAAGTTGTGAAGATTTTGCTTGTCAAATGATGGATTAGAATCAAGCGTGTAGGAAATAAATGAAATTCACATGCCAAATTTTTTTTTTGACATTTTCAGACCATAATTTGTGAAGATTTTGCTTGTCTATTGATGGATTATGGACAGACAGACAACAAAAAGTATTCACAGTGAAGATTAGAAGCTAAAGTGCAGCAAATATTGTACTTAGCAAACCCTTTCAACTAAATTGATACGACAAATATCATAGTTTGACATTTCCAGACCATGAGTTGCGAAGATTCTGCTTGTCAAATGATGCATCAGAAACAAAAGTACAGGAAAAATTATGTTAGGAAACCCTTTCAATGAAATTCACATGCCACATATGATTGCTTGACAATTTCGGACCATGAATGGTAAAGATTTTGCTTGTCAAATGATGGATTAGAAGCAAAAGTGCAGGAAAAATTATATTTGGAAACCCTTTCCATGAAATTCACATGCCAAATATGATTGTTTGACAATTTCGGACCATAAGCGGTGATGATTTTGCTTGTCAAACGATGGATTAGAAGCTAAAGAGTAGGGAAAGTTATATTTGGATACCCTTTCAACGAAATTCACATGCCAAATATGATTATTTGACAATTTCGGACCATAAGCGGTGATGATTTTGCTTGTCAAACGATGGATTAGAAGCTAAAGAGTAGGGAAAGTTATATTTGGATACCCTTTCAATGAAATTCACATGCCAAATATGATTGTTTGACAATTTCGGACCATAAGTGGTGATGATTTTGCTTTTCAAACGATGGATTAGAAGCTAAAGTGTAGGAAAAATTACAGGGAAAATTATATTTGGATACCCTTTCAACGAAATTCAGATGCCAAATCTGATTGTTTGACAATTTCTGACCATAAGTGGCGATGATTTTGCCTGTCAAACAATGGATTAGAAGCAAAGGTGTAGGGAAAATTATATTTGGAAACCCTTTCAATGAGATTCACATGCTAATGTTCATCCGGTATGAATGACTAACTTTTGTTGTGAAACACTGATTTGGGACACATAAAATTGACGTAGATTGTCAAACCATCGATGCGGACTAAAATCAATAATACACAGAAAATTTTTCTAAATGATTACAATAAAATTCACACGTCAAATGTATTTTTTTTTTAATTTTCACTTATAAAGTCATAATTACATGGTTTTAGAAACAATAAATGGAAATGACAACACTAGAAGCAGTAAGAGAAATTGATTCAAGAACAAAACACTTCGGAGATGACATGATAGGGTAAGATTCCTTGACATTTGTTCCATTTCTCCATGAGCTGGACACACATAATATTAACAAGATATATCTTTTGAGAGCCTCGGAGAAATATACATGGTATAGGTAGGCATGGAGAAACCTCTCAATTATAGAACAACGCATGTAATAATATATTTAAAAAAAAATATATGAATATCTGAAACCACAAGAATGCACTGTAGTGGAGTGAACTTACTTCCTCAAATGTTGGGTCCACACCTTATCGTCTTTTGTTCAGTTTGTAGCAGGGCTTCTGGTTCGGATATTAAGTGAAGTGACTCCAACTGCTGACTCTTTTGGCTTTCTGAAAAGCGACTTCAAAGGTCTCCTGAAAAAGTATTTATACAAAGTTTTAATAGATTTTAAATATGAATAGTTGTGTAAAATTTATATATTTGTCTATATTTTGTATTGCTGTCACTATGTATTTGGAAATTGAATTAAATATTTTTAGGGGTCAGGAGCAACCAATTAATTTTCGACTCCTGTCCATCTCATAATCAGATTTCGACTCCCTACTCAAACTCCATTCCACAAACCTCCGACTCCACAACTCCGGCTCCTCTATCCGACTCCAAAGCCCTGACTTGTAGGTTCTGCTGACTGAAAATTAAATGCAAATTTTGAAAATATGTCAGATCACGATAATAGGAATCTAATAATTAGGATCTACTTGAAGCAGACCAGTAATAAAAGTAGCAATGCATTTAATAATGCTAAGGGAGACATCCAGTTGCAGAGACTTGTCTCCAAATAAAAGTAAATTCACAATTGGTTCCAAAGAAGCTAAACTGTTAATATCACTTATTAATTTTTGCCTTGGAGCAATATAGAGAGGGCACTCAAGCAGATAGTGGTGGGAGGTCTCAGAGTCATATTGACATCTCCATCGGGGAAGAGTCAACATATGCGTATGGGAGGGGGGGGGGGCGACTATTGAAAATTAATGATTTCCAGGCAATATCATTCGAAATGTTATTAAATTCAGAACTTGAAATTCGGGCAAATGTCGCTCCCCCCCCCCAAAATTGCGCCCGCCGTAAGCCTATGAGAGTCAATGCAACATTTGTTAAACAAATGAGTGCAGAGACCAAATTTTAACCTCAGTGGGCTGATGACAACTTATTTTAAAAGAAAAGAACTTCATTCACCCGAGTTATGATCAACCCACCTTAGAGTATGACTACCAATCACTGTTATCTATTCTGGGTTGAAGCAAAAGCCTTGTGATTAGGGGGTGTAGCACCCTGACTGACCCCTTCTTGGGATATATATGAACACAACTTGCTTTAATCAAATCAGGCCATAGCCTGCAAATTTTGTTATTATTGCCAGCTAATTTGTAATTTCTTTTTTTGTCCCTGAAATAGTCTGATAAATTCAAGTCTGACGTAGGCCTAAATATATTTTATATCAGACTTGAATTTATCAGACTTTCTTTTTTTTTTAAAGTTATTTACACTAAGTCTTGAAAAATAATATGATCCCAACTAAATCCCTTTTATTTGTGTACGCTTCTGGATAATGATAATGCCACAATAGGTGTGAAACCAAAATCATTGGATGCTCTAATTTCTTTGGAGGGGGGCAGGGCAGGTTTGGCAGAAGTCCCAGGGCAGTGGGACCTTGGCAATCCCCATCCCCAGGAGGCCAGCCTGACCCTTTATTGGCTCTGCATATCCATAGGCCTGTAAGATCTTGATAATTTATGATGTGAAAAATAGGCCTACATGTATGATGAAAGTATTGAAACTTATTCCTCAGAGGGCTGCAAAACTTCAGGTGTCTTTGAAGCTCTTTGTTGACTACATTCTGCAAGTGGACCCACGGCAACACAGGTAGCTAAATGTGGGCCTGACAGCTTGGTTGGCCTGGTAAGTGAGTTGATTGCCTACTTATCAGTAGACTGCCTGCTTCATACTGTTTAATATTGGCTATGTACTGTACAAGGCTTTGTAATGCCATGATAGTGCTCTGTCAGTCCACAAACACCTGCAACGCACAGAACTGTGTCAGCGTGACCTAGTTAGTAGGACTGAGTTGCGCAACAGTGACGCCTGGTGGATAAGCTTCGCGGGGACCTCATTAGTGATTGCCAATTGGCAATTCAGCATGCCACAATTGCCCATCTACATGTGATTGCCTGACACCCAGGAATGAGTAGAGACCATTTCCTAAGTATTGACCCGGCTCACATGTTCCATGTAGGGGTTAAGATATGGCGAAATAGAGCGGTCCTACATGGTTGTGTAAGCTGGATCAGCTTATAGGGATGGGAGGGTGGGAATTCGCAACATGCCACTGTCCCCTCCGTATTGGCCCTATTGGCTCTCCTATCAGAAAGCCACCAATTAGGCAGTCTCGCACCTTCGCTTCCGACTTCATTCTCCACCTTTGTGGTGTCTCTCAAAGAACTGACTCATTCCACATGTTCGGGGGGTCACTAGCTTAGGATATGACCATTTCCTAAGTATTGACCCGCTCACATGTTCCATGTAGGGGTTAAGATATGGCGAAATAGAGCTTTTCCTTTGGGATCTAGTAGCGCTTCCGTCTTGTATGATCCCAGCATAAGTAACTATTAACTCTTATTACCAAACCTTATTACCAAAACTTATTAATAACCTCTATATACTTTAAATCTATAGCCATATCTTATTAACAAAAATCCCCCAGTCCTATTAAATACCACAAATTTATGTGCAATGTGTTTTGCATTGAGTTTCTGTACAGAAGTCCCTGCATGCTTCCTTAAGCTGTGGTTTCCAATCCAATTCTGGAGTCAAGTTAGCCTTTGAAGTTGTAGAGATCTGTTAAGTTCATGGGGTGACCACCGTTTCCAAGTAATATCGGCAGTGGCGGGGGGGGGGGGGTACCTTGGTGGCACATGATTCTCTTGGGGGCACCCCCTATGTAATTGTATATTTTAGCAGGCACAGGTCCAATATTGGGGGCACGTGGCCACCAGGCCCCCATTGGGACACCACTGAATATCGGAATGCTGTCAGATATATTCGTAACTTCAATCAAATTTCTGTGACTCCAATCAAATTTCAATGACTCCAAAAATGTGCAGTTTTTAAGGTGTGCAGTAGGGCTCTGCATGTTTATCAAATAGTCGATTAGTACAGATACTGATACAGATACAGATATGCTTTATTGATCGCATGGCGAAACCTGTCTCATACAACTCATACAGTGCATTAACTGTTAAAAACCCGAATAACACTGGGCACAAACGATTTCAAATAACGATTTGTGTTACACCTCACAGAGCGCAGTCTGCTTCCTGATGTAAATATTCAAAGTATTTATACAAAGTATGACTCTAATCTTTGAGTATATTCTTTGCCTTTTTTATAGCAGTGTCTATGTACAGTTCATCAAATCATTTTAAATTTATGCATCCAAGTCTTAAAGCCAATCTATTTATCTTTTCGAGTCTGTTCTGATTGCATTTTGTAATGTTACCAAAATAGCGTATTGTGCAGAATGTCACAACTGACTGAATAATGCTAGAATAAAATTGAGTCTTCACAGTTGTATCTACTTTAAGTGTATTCAATTTTCTCAAGAAATACATGCGTTGACCAGCCTTTTTACAAATTCTTTCAACCTTAGCAGCTCCGCACAACTTATCAATAATTGTTCCCAAATATTTATACTCATGAACAACTTCAACACTTTCATCATTAATCATCACAGGTGGTTTTATAGTAGAAAATTCCGCCCAAGTCAATTATGAGCTCTTTTGTCTTTTTCACATTTAGATTTAAAAAGTTTTCAGTACACCAATTGTGGAAATTTGCGATCTCATGAAAATACATTTGAGTATCATTTACCGAATCTTCATGCATAAGTCCAATAATTACAGTGTCATCACCATACTTTAATCTTTTTATAGCCTGATGTATATAGTGTAAACAGTTGCGCTGAGAGCAGGCATCCCTGCGGTTCTCAGGTGTTCAAGGTCAGTGATGTTACATCTATAGATCGATCATGGTCAAAATTCCCAGGAAGCGTTATGACCATAAAATCGATTATGTGCCATCAGTGTTTAAAGCTATGTTTTACACATATCCAATCTATGTTATATTTGGATTAATTCCACAATTCATCTTGAGGTCTTGTGAAAATACCATGATAATAAAATGGCACCAATCTTGTGCCTTGATCAGCATTCGGACTGAAGTATTTGTCCAAGATAGTGGAACACAATCCGTGTTTCATTTAAAACAATGTGTCAGAGGGCACCACAGAATAATCAAATGAGAATGGGGAAAAAGCCCAATTAATGATTATTCACCATCATCATATATATGTATGTCAAAATTAATAGGTCATACCAAATCGATCATTTGCAATACTACCATACGAGAGGCATTATTTTAGAAAACCTTTTACATATTTGATTTACGGAACTTTGTATCGTGTTTCTGTATACATACATACTTTGCCGTCTTTAAACGGGTCCTGTGAGCAGCTTAACCGCTATTAGTGGCCCAGTCAATGACAAAATGCATGATAGCGTACCAGTTTGTAGTATTCGCCAATGCCCAGTAACCAATATTCAGTTCATAGTAACTTCCTCACCCTGGTAGGTCTTTAGAAGAATTTATTAATTTATTTTATTTTATTATTTTTTTTCCCCCATAGTTGAATCTATATAATTTGCTTGTCGCCATAAAATTTCCAGTTTCGTTGTCATTTTGACTGGTTACTATCTGACCAGTGCGACATGGATCCGTGGTTAGATCTGTATGACTGATTGTGGTTGGCCATAGAGTGATCCTCCCTGCATCTGCCTTACTATAGGGTACAGAGGAAATTAAGCTTATATATGGCTGTGTCACAATTTTATGAGAAGACCCTGTAGGCCTACACTTCAGTCAGTGTAACGGTTGCCTTGGTAACTAAATTGCACCTTTAATAGATACGTTTGTTGATCAGAATTAAAATAAATTCTTAGGCTCATTTGCAGGGACTTGAAAGAAGTGTTGTGGGCCTAATCAAAGCACATCATAAGCAACACAAGCATGAAGAGATTGAGTTCAATTTTGTGACGTCCCAATTTATAGCTGCTTTAAATTTTTCAGCCCGCCAGTTTTCATAACCTTATCATGTTCAAATCCACTGTTCTCAGGTTTGGCACCTCAGAATGACCTAACATATTCAGAACTGGTTATAAATGTTGACCTTTCAAATGAGCGATCGCAGTGACAAGTGCCAAAATGCTTATGTGTGTGTCTGTTCAAACAGTGCTTTTCCAAACATAGTGGATGCATAAAAATAATCACACAACTCTTGACATATCCTTGCTCCACCACACCTTTTGAAGAGGGCTTTCCCTGTCATACAGTGCACTATAATGTTGCAAGGGAATGCAAATCAACAATCATCCATAGTTGATGGTTTCAGCTCAATACGACAAGCTTGATATACACTTGTCAGTACCAATTTTGAAGGAGATCTTAGGGCCATCTCCATAAATCTGAAAAGAGCACGCTACATATACAATGGACCTAATCGATTGTACATATTTGTCATGCTTGTAACATGCAAGTGCCTGTTTGCAAGGAATGATTTGAAACCAACAGGATCCGAGGATTAAGCTAAATTCAGTGAATTGGTCAGTTGGAACCCTCATCTTCCCATCCGGGTCACACTGTTCTTCCCAATCTACATTGTACCTTGCTCTGTTTTACAGTGACTGCATGAGTGACATAGAATGATAAAAGATCACATGCATCGTTTTTTCTTACCTGCTGTTCCATCACATTGTAATACAGCACTGCTTCAGTTATAATGGATATTATAGCACTCTATGTCTGGTTCTGTCTCTTTTGAAGGTTTGTACTGACCCAGTAAACACCAATAACTGAGGAAGAAGTCATTATTTGAAAAAATTATTGCCGTGTTCACAACACAAGGTTTCTTCATATCAGCCGAATCAACATGATAAAGGCGTCCATGTTGATTGTTTTTTAAAAATTATTTATTTATTTTTTAAAATATATATTTGTATTTCCCGATAAGCAACCTATTCTAAGTGAAGAAGGCTTGGTTTTTTTTTTTTATCATCAGAACTTTTCCCGTGAAGGTAAACACATCCTATTATTACTCGTGCAGGCACGGAACCAATTACATTAGTTTTGCTTGGTATAAAAGGGCCATTCTAGGTATGTTATCGCTTTTCCCTGTAATACGGTGTGACACTTGTTCCAATACTGAATATCACTCTGAGCATAAGTATAGTTTTGCCTAAAACATACTTTTGCAGCTTTGAGTAACACTACAAGACTCGGCATGTCTCTAGTCTAAGGTTGCACTTACTGTGTATCGTCCAGTAGATTTTTTAAAATCAAAATTGGGGGTAGCCAGGTTGCTTTCTATCCAAGATGTCAAGGAATCTTAGGAACTTCTTTCTATCCCCTACAAGTGTGGTGACTTTTGGTTGTGTTACGCCAATGACGTCATACAAGTCCTTTTGTTTATTGCAAACTAGCAATTCCTTGACCGAACATTCAAGAGCAAGCCCTCAAGGGTTCAAATTCAAGTTCAAGTTCATTGAACGCCAAAAATGAATACAATACACATATACTTTATAAAGTGAATCGCAGACGGTAGGCAGATAATATAGTCTATGTGCCTTTACCAATACTATAATACATACTATAATACAATCAGTTTAATTAAGACATATGAAATAAATAATTAGGATTGAAACCGTGGTACCAGATTGTATCACTTATGTTTCTGCCTCCCAGTCAAGCGTGGGGCCTAAATTGAGTTGATTGTTGAATACCAAACAATGTGAAACTTGGAGTAAGTTAATTGTTTGATACCTGTTCGTTACCATTCCATTTATTGATAAATCCTTTCCAGTTTCCCCTTTTTTTTTTTTTTTTTCGTTTTGGAACATTTTGTTGCCCAGGTCATACCAAGCTAAAGCAACAGAATAAGTTATTATAATCACGGCCATCATAACCTGTGGGAAGATTTCAGATTACCAATTTTTTTTTTTTTTGAAATATTTACAGAAACTCTTGGTCCCGAAAAACTAATGACACTTGCAGACCAATCTATTCGATTGTTTGATTACTTTGTAAACTTTGGCTTGGACTAATCAAAATTGATGGCTTTTGACAATACCATATACATGTAAACCTGTCATCTTTTATATTGGCCATTTACAGCTAGGGGGGCGGGCTTATTTCATATCTTTTTGCCCGCTACAATTTACGTGATACATATCACACCTCAGCATATTCTTAGATCATACATTGAGGTAGTTTGAAAACAGTGTAGGGCAGCCAATAATGCAATGCCATTAAGAAAATTTTTGCATGGGTTTCCCTGTACCTTGAGCAGCATTATCGATTATTTTCCAATATGACAGCCCCTGTCGCGTTCAATATGAACAGCATTCATGTTTAAGGGAAAGGATACACCCTGAGACTGATGTACCACTTCAATGCATCTTGACCAGTCCTGTGAGGAGTATGCTTCAATGGAGCCTGTGGATCTCACTGCATTGGCCTAACACTGTCTCTACAAGAATGGACACTGCAATCCATGTATGGCACACTCAGCGGCAAGTGGCATGTGGCCCCTTTAACTCAACTTGTCTGGCTAAGACACTGTTCAGTGGTCTATTTTAACTTTGATAGCTTCTTCGACAATAAAAGTACATAATTTTTTAATCTTCAAGTGAAAAATTTGTACTTTTTGTTTTGCCACATTTTGCAGATCCTAACCTAAGAATATCCACTGGATATTCTTAGTCCTAACCAATGTGCAGAGTCTGGCCCTGGCACTACCCATAATGTGGTGCCGGTCCTATTAGCAGCCCTAGTGCATTTGAATATGATATGATGTAACTTCTACATTGGCCTCTAATTCCATTGTGGGGTAGTTTCTCAAACAGAACAGCAATCATTCAAGAGCATGATTACCATTTGTCCAGAGTAAATATAAAATAACAATGAATTTACAGCCTTTTCACCAGTCATGTAAGTCACGTCAATCACCTTCCTGTCGGCAGCTTGTATTGGGTTATACATTTTGTATAGGACAACTTGTGCAATGACGCAATTAATACCACACATTTTATTTTTGAATTGATACACAATATGCTAGTATTCCATGCTGTCATGTGTTGGAAGTCTGGCCTCTTTGTAGGCCTATCTCAGTTATAAGATGCAACTAACCAATCTGCTGGCCAATGGTCAATATCAAATAAAAGCATAATTTAATCTAAGCCATTTCCTTCCCCCTTGGCCTATTCTGTCAGTAAACCTGGAAACCATTGTCTATTTTCGTGATATGTTGTATCTTAGCTCATCTTACTTGTAAGTAACACATTCATTTTCCCTGATTTTGCTCTGTAATCTGCACATGAGTGTTTCCATGTTCTTGAAATAGTATAGAGTGCCCCCCTCCACCCCGAGGCACCCCCCTTGTGAAACACATAATCTGTTTCACTAGAGACATATGTCCCTGGGAGGTGACCACAGGCAGAGGGGTACAGAACCCTCATGTACTTGAGAGCTCTGTATGATTTAATTATATTTTAAATAGATGTAATATTGAAACAATCTGGCAATTTTTTCTTTTAGTTAGCCTGGGCTATGCCCACGGCATGACAAATCACAACTGCATTTTCCAAGAATTCCAATTCCTGGCAATTCAACTATATCTGTCAACTTTCAAGAACAAAAATTCAGAATGAAGTAACACATATGTTTATCAGTGCCTTTGCTCATTTCCATAGGTGATCAGGGCACAAAATGAAGTGTTAAGATTACCTTGCTTTACATTATTTCATGGGATTTCGTCATCAATCGATGATATCAACAGAGATTACCAAAAGTACCCACAACAACCTGAAGTATCATAACCGAAATCTGTAGATTTCCATGATCAAGTTATGGCTTTCTTTGCAACCACAATGTAACTCATCTTTTAAAGTAAAACTGTATTCAGTGCATCACTTACATTGTATGACTGCACTTCCATGCAGCCTTTATTTAGCTGTTTATTTTGTTTATTTCCTGTTTCATGGTAGCATTTTTCAAGATGGTTACTGAACATGCTGAAAGTATAATATTATCTACAAGCATAACTCCTTTTAAAAGTTAATTTGAGTGCATTATGATCTGATTTCCCCAAATATGATTAGTCACATTGCCACACTCTGTCCCACTCTCTTCCCTGTTTGAATCCTTGCACCTGCATATAAGCATTTGCCTAATAAATGAAATTTACAAACAAAACATAATATTTTCCAAAAAGTCTTACTTATCAACCTTTAGGATCACACTCATAATGCTCATGCAAAGCCCTTCACAGCTGTTTTGCAGCTTGCTCACAAGAGGCAGCACCAGTGACAGGGGAGGGGGGGGGGTGACATATATGTTTTCTTTCTTGTTCTTCTTTCTTTCTTTTCTGTCTTTGCTTTCTCTTTTCCATCTCTGTGCATCCTTCAATACAAAGGATAGACCATTTAATTAATGTTCCAATTATTATATTACTCCATTTGATTCGACCTTACATTACATGATCCACTTTTCAATTAGGACTGGATTAATAAACCCAGGCTTTTGTATTATAATGCAATAGATGTCATCATTCCCTCTTAACTGAATACAAATAGTAGAGCAGTGGTATGACCAGATCACTATTCTAGTCATTGTCTTAACAAATGTTACCCATCACCCCATCCTCCAATAGGTACATGTCCTCACTGTGCAGGAGGGTGCCATCACCCAGGAATCCCTGTATGGTCCTGCAGGTGCACATGCACTCCTCCCAACTGAGTTGACTGGGCCACCCTCCCTGCTAGGTGAGGGGGGGGGGGCTGTAGAGGGTACACTGGCTAATGTACCTTCTTGCTCTCTAGCGTGGTCATTAACTGTCATTGCCCCAGATACCATGTGTGGCTGCTCCACTTGCCTTATATCCTTACTAATAGAATTGTTCTTATTTAACTTTCTGTGCAACATTTGACCACAGAAGGCCACCAATGTATGAGTTAGTTTCAAGGAATCAATCCATTAAACTGAAAACTAGTCAGAGGGAGAGTCTCAATTACATGTGTGTAATAAACTTACATATCACACACAACTTCAGCTAAGTTTTATATAGTCCACCTAGACATCTTACAACTCCCAAGCAAATAGAGACCAATTTCACAATAACATGGCCATCATATATATATATTCATATTCATCAACAGGTGAGCCAAGATCACACAGCATGGCTACATGTTAATAAATCACAAAGACCAAGATCACAACAGCATGGTCATAGCCAAGATCACAACAGCAAGGCCTTAAATGATTACTAGTTTTAAGTAGACCAAGATCACTTTCAGCATGGTCACTCACATCAGCCAAGTTCACAACAGCATGGCTTCAACATTACAACACAGACCAAGATCACAACAGCATGGTCTCCTGCCAAGATCACAACAGCATGGCATTAATACAACTACCAGTTCATTACAGCATGTATCCACATCACAAGTCACACTTAAATCCATGTAAATGCCCAGTATACTGTACAGTACACTGGCACTAAGACACAGCATGATGGAGCGCTCTGGAGAAGCGTCCATCCTGCTTGGTGTCTCTCAAAGAACTGACTCATTCCACATGTTCGGGGGGGTCACTAGCTTAGGATAAGAGAGCAGACAGTTTAGTAGGCTTACTCCCTGCTTCCCTGGGACACAAGACAGCAACTAATTGGCTTGGCCTAAAACAATAGGCTTGGCCTGGCGACTATTGCAGAGGCACCAAAGTAAAACTCATTTACACACCTGTTCAGCAGCTCAAGCAGCAGCTCCCAGACAGAAATGGTAGATATCCATGATCCATAGGCATCCTGAGAGCTTCCTTCTCCTGCATTCCATCACTGACATGGTATATAAGCGTAAAATTGTTCCACAACTACGACATTGAAATCCTGATACTTGCAAACACAGCACTACTCTCCATGTTGTTCTTTTCAAGTCAAAGAGGCCCCAAGTGGGGGTTTCCTTATAACAAAATTTCGGCGGGAAACGACTTGTTCTGTGGTGTTACCAGTGCAGACGATCATACTGCTATATACTGTCTCTTTGACAGTTAAATGACATGAAAACAAGTATATAATGTTTCCAATGTTTTTGCAGCAACAACAAAAATGCCCAGACAAGCTTGCGAGGCACTGAAGGTGGAGAGGCCCACTTGGGATTTCATGAAAACAGGGTCAGGCTCAGAAAAATACTCTTATAATGATGCAGCTTGTATTTAGTTCCTTATCAATGCTTGTGCTGCTATTAATTACTTTGATCCACTTATCACTGGACCTAATTCTTGGAAACATGAGAATTTGATGGCAGCTCATGTGAATATTTCTCAAATAAGCCAGGTCTCCTGAGACCAAAGAACACAAATATTGATGATGTCATTCAAGGGTTTCCCTCATGGGGATAGGCAAATGTGATTCTCCTTGTTTCCTTAGTAGTCTAAGTAAGAAGACCTTCATAATATGAAGACTGCAACACAGATTTCAGATGCTAACAAAAAAGAAGTCATTTTTTGTCCTAGTGCCAACTATCACGTTTCACCACCGCACAAGGCAATGTGACTAACAAACTTGCCATGTGACCAACAACTCCACCTTGTGACTAACAAGCATGCAAGATAATATTAGTTCTTGTTTTCCACTCTCTGCCTCCAGGGACAGTTTCGAACTTCAGCTTTCCAAGTAGCTGCAGATCTTGAGACCCTTGACACATTTTGGAGCAAGATGTATCTTGGGTAATGATCACTTTATATACACTCCTACTCATAAATATGGAATACTTTTTTGGAAAAAAAGTGTCAAATAAAAGAAAATTTCAGAGCGTGAATGAAAGCAAGGTCCATTTTTGGTTGAATGCACCTCACCCAAAAAAACCCCTGAATTTCTATATTTGGTGCTGCTGTAACTTTTCCTGGGTCTAACGCTGCATCATGTTACATGAGAGCTTGTTCTTCCCTCTAGTGCTCATTGGAAGTAGTTATCCTTGAATCAGACCATCACGTGCTACAGCAGTAGTTGCTAAAGTTATCAATTTTCAATGGAGAATGTTGAAGTATTCCATATTTACGAGCAACGGTGTATCTGTATTCCAGACTACACAGCATATATCTGCAATAAAATATCATCATGTTGCTTTTCAAACAGCAGTACAGAGATATTGGAACAAGAATATGTTTTACACATTTTGATATAGAAGGAGTGTGAAAGTTAGTCATGCTTTTCAATTACCTTGTCAGTTTAATAAGCCAAAATCTAACAAGTCTGCAATGTGACTAACAAGTCTGCAGTGTGATTAACAAGTCTGCAGTGTGACTAACAAGTCTGCAGTGTGACTAACAAGTCTGCAGTGTGACTAACAAGTCTGCAGTGTGACTAACAAGCCTGCCTTGTGACTAACAAGCATGCCAGCTAATAGGTCTTGTTTTCACTCTCTGCCTCCAGCACCAGTCTCCAGCTGCAGCTTTCCAAGTAGCTGCAGTTCTGTTCTCGGGGGCTCTTGACACGTTTTAGAGCCCCAGGTAATAGTAGGTATCTAGGTGGTGATAATAAGTATATATCTAGCACTGAAATTTGTCACTGTACAGCCTCCAACGAGGGCATATAGCCTCAGAGTTTTACAGAAAATACATTTATAAAAAACTTTGTTTGTGAATTTGTACAATCCTGGATTTTCTTCCAGAGCAATAGTAGCATATGAATGTCTGATTTTGTTGCACACAAAAATTTTTTTGGAACCTTCCGAACTTAAAATTGTTTTCTGCGGGATTTTTAACAACAGTCTTCAAATTTCAGAGGGTAGTATCAACGAAAAGTCACACACTCTTCCTTAAGAGAACTAAGACTTCACATACTTATTGTAACACCTTGGACTTCATATCCTTTTCTCTTGTGATAACTTGGACTTCACATGCTTCTCCTCGAGATAAAACCGAAATCAGGCCCAACAGATGTCAAGGCTCTATTCACACTGATATATTTGACAGATAGATTCAGCTATTTCCCAGTCACCCATTTCTTCTACTTGAAAAACCAAGCCTGTGGCAACTAGCACTTTCTCTTGCAACCACATCTAACAATCTGAGATCAGAGGCGGGCTTCCTCTGAACCACTGAGGTACATGTATCTCTATCATTAGTTGTCGAGGACTCAAATTGTCGGCTGGCTCAGGTTTGCGTGACATTTCTCAGTTATTCCTCAATTACATTGTTGCTGGAGTTTCAAGTCACGTTTCAGATGTCTCAATATGGTTCCTTAATTGACAGTGTTTGAGAAAAAGGTGACAGGCAAAATTGATAGTTGTCTCAGAGAATGTTGTGACCTTCAAATTGAATGCATTGTGGTGGATGTAGGCAGTTCTAACATGAAATGGTTTAGCTTTGCCTGCCTTGCTGCAGCACTACCTGACTATATCTATCTATCTATCTATCTATCTATCTATCTATCTATTTATCTATTTATCTATCTTCCTGTCTATCTTTCTATCATTTACACATAATTCCTTTCTTGTTATGACAGCGTCTCAGATAAAGCTGACATACAAAACTGATAGTTGTCCCAGAGAGTGTGGCAATCTTCAATTTGATTGCATCTTGGTAGATAATATCTATCTATTTAAGACAAGTTAGGTGAATTATAAATAAAATACTGGATTTTTTCACTTGTATAAAATGTTTCATCTACAACCTGAAGACTTCATCAGGTGAATGGCACTATGAAAGATGTTACATTGTTTGGTGTTATTGTTGTGAATAATAATATACATCAATATTTAAGGCCACTTCACACTGATTACAACTGTTTTAATTAGTGATAGTGAATGTGCAATGTGGTACAGGTACTTGCTTTGTTCAGTCTGTCACCTGTGTGACATTCAGAGTTGTTTTAAACCAATCATATTTTGCCAAAATGCAAATAGCAAGTTCCGAAAGATGACCCAAGAATTGTGTTCTTATAAAAACAGCTGTAATAGATTGATTCGGCTTTATATATATAGTAGATGTATCCTTGCTATCTAATCTGCTTCTACACAGTACTTGATAAAGCCTATATGGAAACTGGTGTTCAAGCACATAGATTTCAAGACACCAATCACACTGACACATTGATAGATAGATTCAGCCTTTTCCTAGTCACCTACTTCTTCTACTTGAAAAACCAAGCCTGTGGCAACTAGCACTTTCCTTGCAACCACATCTAGCAATCTGAGATCAGAGGTGGCCTCCCTCTGAAGTACTGTTGCATCTTTATCATTGGCCATCGAGCACCCAAATTGGCATGCTGGCTGCAGTTGTGTGTGTGACATTCCTCAGTTATTCCTCAATTACATCTTAGCTGGTATTTAGAGTCATGTTTCAGATGTCTCCATATGGCTGCATAATTGACGTCTTTCAGAAAAAATTGACACTGCATCCTGGTAGGTCTGAGCAGTTTAAGGGAAATTTCTTTTTATTTTGCTGCACCGCTATGGCACTATCATCAGTTGTATCTATCTTCTAAGATATATTTTGATTAGATTCGTTTTTGTGTCCGAGAGCAGGGCCTTGGGCCCTTTGTCGTCATCAATGGGATTGTCATATCAAAGTTGGTGTGGATCGAAAAGCATTTCACAGATGCAAGAACCACCCAAAATTATGATGCCATTATGATGCCCAGCGTTTACACTGTTGTGCAAGATGCCCTGGCTTTAATCTTATGTCTCACTGCACTAAATAGTTAACTTTAATCCCCCGAATCCCTCTTTGCTGAGCAGACGATTTCTGAGAAGCATCTTCTTCTTCTTCCCTTTGGCCCTTCCTCCCTGAGACAAAGTGGGGTGCACCACAACCTCAGATTTATGCTTCAGCCAATTACCAAAGATAGACAGATAGATAGACAGATAGATAGATTGATAGGTAGATTGATAGATCTATAGATAGAATGCAACTTTTAACAATTTATGGAGATGTGTTAATGTAATGATCATATCCCATTGAGTTATAAGGGTTATTAAATTGCTCGAGGACACGGTGCATGCATTGCATGCTATTTTTATGTACAGTGAGCAAAAAAAATATCCTATTTTTACACATGTATAGATTTCAAGATGCCATTCTCTCTGATACATTGATAGATAGATTCAGCTATTTCCTAGTCACCCACTTCTTCTGCTTGATAAACCAAGCCTGTGGCAACTAGCACTTTCTCTTGTAACCACATCTAACAATCTGAGATCAGACGCAGCCTCCCTCTGAACCACTGAGGTACATGTATCTCTATCTTCAGCTGTCGAGGACTCAAATTGGCATGTTGGCTCCAGCTGTGTGCGTGACTTTTCTCAGGTATTCCTCAATTACATTGTAGCTGGCGTTTCAAGTCACGTTTCAGGTGTCTCAATATGGTTGCTTAAGGCCTATATCAAAAATAATGAAGCCACACAGCTGGTTTTCACTGAGGGTCACAAATTGTGATAACAGCTGTATGAAACAACTTCATATTACAGTATTGCCTTAAATACATTCTTATGCCAAAATCCTGAAAATTTCATGGCAATTCGTCAAAAGGTCATTGAGATAGAGATGAAAGTATATCGGAAAACATGCATTTTTTCATTTATTTAGTGTGACATAGACTTTTTCACCTGATGAGTTCTTTCAATTTTACAAAGTTTGACATGTTCCATTGCTATTTCCTTTTACTTTTTGGAATCTCCACATCCCCAGGCTTCATAAATCCATTGAAACAAGCACTTCCATCCACTTGCTTTGACATGATTGAGTTATTTGGGCTCAAAGGTTGACTTTGTAAAATTGAGTCAAATTTGAATGTTCCTGATCAGAAATGCTCTAGTTTCCCTTTAGCATATTTCAGTTGAATCTTTTTGCCATTGAGATCTAGTATTACATCTACTTAGTTGTTTTGGAGCTTTTTATGATTCTGGAAAATCTAGTTCACAGAAAAATTCCAATGAATAGCTGGAAAGGTGAATGCGTCGCACGCGTAACGCTGAGAGTACTTTCAAATGGTACAGAGCTATGAAAGCTCTGTTTTTAATCTGGATTGGCTCAAAATATAGTAGATCTATGAAGTTTTATTAATCTATGAACTAACCCAAGTTTTTGACTGGTTTCTGGTGATTAAATTCAAAAGTTATGTTCGACGTTGTTTGTCGCACGCGTAACGCTCTGAAAAATTTTGATCGTATTCAATTTATTTTCTGACAAACAGTGAAGCGATCATTCTAATATTATTTGGAGTGAAATTAACAATGAATTTCAATAGTTGGAATACATTTCATTGCCTAATTACAAAAATGTTGACATTTATGGAGCATTCTTTAAAATTTGGGCCAAATTGTCTAAAAAGGCAATAAACAGTAACAAAATATTTTTTAATTCGTAAATGGTTGTATTTTACCCCCAGTCATGATTGATAATTAATATAAAATCGATTTGAGTCAAAACCAGAACATTTTCTGAAGATTCATATCACACCAGTACTTAAAATCAGCTTTTTATGTCGAAAAATGGGCAAAAAATCACACTTCTATCATCATTTGCTGAGCAGACATTCACTTCGGTGGCACTTATTTGGTATCAATTTGGAGCCAACATATAGACGCATAACATAGGGCAGTTAAAATCATTTTAAAGGAAAAAATATGCTTCTGGGGTTAATATACGTAAGTTTTGAAAAGAAATTTCCATAAAAATTCGAAAAATTGGGTGTTTCTCAAAATATGTTTAGTGTATTTGAATGACAATCGTCCAGAAGACTTTAAAAAATGTGCCAGTTGTTGTCAAATAAAGAAAACGGTTATAAGTTCATGACAAATTACCATTCAACCCAGTTATGTTTCACTGCCATGAAAAACAAACTTTTAAAAATTCTGTAATATTCAGCTGTTATCAATTATTTCCACTCATCAAAGCACCATGGCCAATATAGTTTCTGGAACTTAAATATGTTCTTTACAATATGCTTAGGTCATTTCATACAAAAATACATTTTAAAATTTTGATGGTCATGTCACACTTTGGCTTCATTATTTTTGAGATAGGCCTTAAATGACAGTGTCTCAGAAAAAGCTGACACAGAAATTGCTAGTTGTCTCAGAGAATGTGACGACCTTCAAATTGATTGCATCTCGGTCTAAGCAGTTCAAAGGTGAATTAGGTTAGGTTCGCATGTATTGCTGTGGGAGAAATAAATGTCAAGAGAAAAGTGTTATAAGGATTAAAACTTACAGCTCAGTATTTATAGAAAATGGTAAGGCAAGAGGAATATGGTTAGCTTGACACTTGCATGCATGCCTGAGAGTATGAGATCAGATAGACAGGTTTAAAGACACTTCATGCAGATTGATAAATAGATTTTGTTGTATAACTGTGTCCCTGACATGTTCTTCTACTTAATAAATCAAGCCAGTGGCAACTGCCGTTTTCTCAACCAGGGGTGTGTCTAGAAATGGATTGAGGAGGGGGCTCATAATATTGGGCAAATTCGGAGCAATTTGCAACTCTTCCTATCTTTCCCATGTTACTTTTTGGACACCATGCACTGCTTGCTACCAGTTCTAACAATCTGAGATCAGGCACATAATTTCAAGGCAGCATTTAAATTTATCAATTGATAGATCTATAGACAATACTTGATAGATAATACACTGATACATTGATAGATCAAAGATATATTTAGCTGTTTCCCAGTCACCTTCTTCTTCTACCTGATAAATCAAGCCTGTGGCATTCTAGCACTTTCTCTTGCAACCACATCCAACAATCTGAGATCAGAGGCAGTCTCCCTCTGAACCATTGAGGTATCTTTATCATTAGCTGTGAAGGATCCAAATTGCCATGCTGGCTCCCGTTGTTTGCGTGACGTTCCTCAGTTACTTCTCAATCACATTGCAGCTGGCGTTTCAAGTCACATTTCAGATGCCTCAATATGGTTCCTTAATTGACAGTGTTTAAGAAAAAGCTGACACGCAAAATTGATAGTTGTCTCAGAGAATGTTGTGACCTTCACATTGATTGCATCTTGACAGATGCAGGTACATGATACAAGGCAGTTCTGTGGTGAATTTGTTTAGCTTTGCATGACTTGTTACGGCACTATCCATCTATCTAGCCATCTATCTTGCTATTTATCAAGCCATCTATCTAATTTTCTATCTATCGTTTACATATAATTTCCTTTCTTGTTGGGAGACCAAACTTGGTCATGTTGACTGAGCATGACTTGATTCTCCAATAATCAAATCTGTGCCCCTAGGTTGCCTTCGGAAGCCTTTCTTAATCTATATACTGCCTTCTTGTGCTCCACTGTCTTGGATTTTTTAGGCTCTATAGGTTTGTCTTCTTGCAACTATCAGACTGTGGTGCAGAATAAATATGACAAATTGACAATAAAATGAAACGGAAGAATGGACTCTGCAGACACAGAATCAAGCCGAAAAAAAAACCTCAGAATAACATAGAATAAAATGACTCAAACAGAAGATAATATAAGAGAAAATAGACCAAAAGAAGAGAATAAATTATAATAGAATCACCTGAAACCTACTATTAGGAAGAACAGTCGAACATGATCAGAGATTCATCAGGGAAACGAATTGACTTGAATGAAGTACATGAAAAGAAAAAAAAACTACATGTATGCACCACCAAGAGTAATACTACAGTTTTTATTGGGTAATGCAGGTAAAGTTAACTGCATTTCCAATCACCAAGGCAATTGTGTCTTTCAGCTGGATGTTGAATCATGATGGCCAAGGTCAATCCAGTCAAGATGACATATTTGTCCTCTCCCTTGATTGATTTGCTTCCTTCTTGTTCCATGTTGCCCTTTCCTTGTGAAATGTAAATTAAATAGGCTTGCCCAAGTGAAGAAACAATATCCCTGCCAACATATTTATGTTTCTCTCATCGGCATTAGTTATGTTCCAGATTGTGTCAATCACATTACTTCCAACGCTGCTCTTATACACATAATGATGTCAGTTGTATATAAACTAAGGGAAAATAGTGCTCACATTCAAATTTGATACATTGATAGATAGATTCAGCTGTTCATGATAGCCTACTTCTTCTACTTGGTGAATCACTTTCTCTTGCAACCGCGTCTAACAATCTGAGATTAGAGGCCGCCTCCTTCTAAACCACTGAGGTATCTTTATCATCAGCTGTCAAGGACCCAAAGTGCGACTTCAGCTTAAGTTGTGTATGTGACGTTCCTCAGTTATTTTTCAATTACACCATAGCTGGTATTTCAAGTCATGTTTCAGATGTCTCAATATGGTTGCTTAATTGACAGTGTCTCAGAAAAAGCTGACACACAAAATTGATAGTTGTCTCAGAGAATGGGGCGACCTTCAAATAGATTGGATCGTGGTTTACAGATCTAAGCAGTATACAGAAATGAATTAGGTTAGTTTTGCATGCACTGCTTAGGACCAAGAAATAAAAATGTTAATAGAGAAGCAGAACAGGGATTTAAACAATATTTAGGGACAAAAAGCTGGTAAGGTCAGGTGAATTCGGTTAACATTGCATATTGCATTGGAAGAAATAAAAGTCAAAGAAAAAAGGAGGACCAAGATTAGAAAGCAGATCGAAAATTGAATGATGATGCCTTCAAATAGACAAATTTCAAGACACCACACATATTTGGGTGTTTTTCTGTCAAAGTCATCTTCTTCTGCTTTATAAGTAAAACATGTGGCAACTGGTGTTTTCTCTTGCAACCATATCTTACAAACTAAGATCAGGCTGATATATTTCAAGATGCCATTCACACTGACACATTGATAGATAGATTCAGCCATTTCCCAGTCACCTATTTATTCTGTAGATTTCAAAATTACATTCACACTGTACATTCAGACAGATTCAACTATTCCCCATCACCTACTTATTCTACTTGATAAATCAAGCCTGTTGCAACCACATCTAAGAATTGGAGATCAGAGAAGGCCTCCCTCTCAACCACTAAAGTATCTTTATCATTAGCTGTTGATGACTCAAATTGGCAGGCTGGCTCCAGTTGTGTGCGTGACGTTCCTTAGTTATTTCTCAGTTACATTGTAGCTGGCATTCAAGTCACATTTCAGATGTCTCAATATGGTTCCTTAATTGACAGTGTTTCAGAAAAAGCTGACATGCAAAATTGATAGTTGTGAGAATGTTGTGACCTTCAAATTCATTGCATCCCAGTAGATCGTACTGCGTGAATTTATTTAGCTTTATCTGCACATCTAGAACACAATGATCTATCTATCTATCTATCTGTCTATCTATCTATCTATCTATCTATCTATCTATCTATCTATCTATCCATCTATCTATCTATCTATCTGTCGATCTATCTATCTATCTATCTTTCTATCTTTCTATCTATCTATCTATCTATTCTATCTATCTATCTATCTATCTATCTATTTATCTATCTATCTTTTTAATGATCCATCTAATTATCCATCTAATTATCTCTCTAATTATCTCTATCTATCTATCATTTACACATAATTTCCTTTCTTGTTTCTTGACCAAACTTGGTCATGTTGACTGAGCATGACTTGATTCTCCAGTAATCAAATCTGTGCCCCTAGGTTGCCTTCGGAAGCCTTTCTTAATCTATATACTGCCTTCTTGTGCTCCACTGTCTTGGATTTTTGGAGGCTCTATAGGTTTGTTGTATCTTGCAGCTATCAGAATATGTGGCCTAAAAGTTGATATGATATAAAATTGAAGAATGGACTTTGCAGACACAGAATACAACAGAAGAATTCACTCAAACTGAAGGTAATATAAAAGAAAATCTATCAAAAGAAGAGGAGAAATTTATAATATAGAATCACCATTCACCTTATATCAGGAAAGACAGTCGAACATGATGATAAATTTATTGGGGAAACAAAGCAAAACTGATTGACTGGATTGGAAAACAGGAAAGAAAATAAGCTACCACTTAAAGTAAGAGTAGATTTTTGATTGGGGGGTAATGCAGGTAAAGTAAATGCATTTCCAATCATCAAGGCTTGGAAGCTTCCAGCTGAGCATTGAATTATATTGGACAATTGCAATCAGAAGAAAATAAGGTACCACTTAAAGTAAGAGTAAATTTTTGATTGGGGGGGTACTGCAGGTAAAGTAAATGCATTTCCAATCATCAAGGCTATGGAGGCTTCCAGCTGGAAATTGAATTATATTGGACAATGGCAATCAGAAGAAAATAAGCTACCACTTAAAGTAAGAGTACATTTTTGATTGGGGGGTAATGCACGTAAAGTAAATGCATTTCCAATCACTAAGGCTAGGTATAGAAAGCTTCCAGCTGGACATTGAATTATATTGGACAATTGCAATCAGAAGAATATAAGCTACCACTTAAAGTAAGAGTAGATTTTTGATTGGGGGGTAATGCACGGAAAGTAAATGCATTTCCAATCATCAAGGTTATGGAGCTTCCTGCTGGGCAGTGAATTATATTGGACAATGGCAATCAGAAGAGTATAAGCTACCACTTAAAGTAAGAGTAGATTTTTGATTGGGGGGTAATGCACGTAAAGTAAATGCATTTCCAATCATCGAGGCTTGGAAGCTTCCAGCTGGACATTGAATTATATTGGACAATGGCAATCAGAAGATAATACATGTAAGCTACCACTTAAAGTAAGAGTAGATTTTTGTTTGGGGGGTAATGCACGTAAAGTAAATGTATTTCCAATCATCAAGGTTATGGAAGCTTCCAGCTGGAGAGTGAATTATATTGGACAATGGCAATCAGAAGAAAATAAGCTACCACTTAAAGTAAGAGTAGATTTTTGATTGGGGGGTAATGCACGGAAAGTAAATGCATTTCCAATCATCAAGGTTATGGAAGCCTCCAGCTGGACATTGGATTATATTGGACAATGGCAATCAGAAGAAAATAAGCTACCACCTAAAGTAAGAGTAGATTTTTTATTGGGGGGTAATGCAGGTAAAGTAAATGCATTTCCAATCATCAAGGCTATGGAAGCTTCCAGCTGGACATTGAATTATATTGGACAATGGCAATCAGAAGAAAATAAGCTACCACTTAAAGTAAGAGTAGATTTTTGATTGGGGTAAAACACATAAAGTAAATTCATTTCCAATCATCAAGGCTATGGAAGCTTCCAACTGGACATTGAATTATATTGTAATTGGACAGTGGCAATCAGAAGAAAATAAGCTACCACTTAAAGTAAGAGTAGATTTTTGATTGGGGTAATGCACATAAAGTAAATGCATTTCCAATCATCAAGGCTATGGAAGCTTCCAGCTGGACATTGAATTATATTGGACAATGGCAATCAGAAGAAAATAAGCTACCACTTAAAGTAAGAGTAGATTTTTGATTGGGGGGTAATGCACATAAAGTAAATGCATTTCCAATCATCAAGGCTATGGAAGCTTCCAGCTGGACATTGAATTATATTGGACAATGGCAATCAGAAGAAAATAAGCTACCACTTAAAGTAAGAGTAGATTTTTGATTGGGGGGTAATGCAGGTAAAGTAAATGCATTTCCAATCATCAAGGCTATGGAAGCTTCCAGCTGGACATTGGATTATATTGGACAATGGCAATCAGGTCAAGATGATCATGTTTGTCCTCTCCCTTGATTGATTTTCTTCCTTGTTGTTCCATGTGGCCTTTTCCCTGTGAAACCCTAGATAGGCCACCAACAGAATAGGATAACCAATTGGTCTTCCAGTGGCCACATTGGTCTCCCAGTCATTGCTACATTGGTGTCAGTGGGAGACACACTTTTTTCAGGGAATCTCATTAATTGTATATTTGGTTGTCTTAATTTGCTGTAATCATGCAGTTGAATTTGAACTAAACTGGTTATTTCTATGAGAAAAATTCCACGCTGCCTCTATGATGTGTTTCTACATAGACCTATGTCATCTTAAAATTTGTTTTTTTTGATTTTCATAAATTAAGCATTTTTAAACTCCTTTTGTTGAAATTGACTGCACTCTGAAATAGCTGTCAACTTGACAGTTGAAACTCTTTTTGTGAACACATCAGTTGCAGTAATTATGTATATATTCTACAAATAAAGTTTGTGTTTATTCTGTCGTTAACATAAATTAATAGGCCTATCCAAGTGAAGCAACAACATCCCTTTCAAAACCGTTCTTCAAGTCTCAATGGACTTATAGTTATATTTCAGATTGAGTCGCCACATCTGTTCCAAGGCTTCTCTTGTACTCATGTAGATGTTTGTTGATTGTAAACTGAGCACAGTTAGATTTGAAGACACCATTCACACTGATACATTGATAGATAGATTCAGCTGTTTCCCAGTCACCTATTTCTTCTACTAGATAAATCAAGCCCGTGGCAACTAGCACTTTCTCTTGCAACCACATCTAACAATCTGAGATCAGAGGCGGCCTCCCTCTCAACCACTGAGGTATCTTTATTACTGGCTGCCGAGGACTCAAATTGCCATGCTGGCTCCAGTTGTGTGCGTGACGTTCCTCAGTTATTCCTCAATTACATTGTAGCTGGCATTTCAAGTCATGTTTCAGATGTCTCAATATGGTTCCTTAATTGACAGTGTCTCAGAAAAAGCTGACACACAAAATTGATAGTTGTCTCAGAGAATGTTGTGACCTTCAAGTTGATTGTATCCTGGTAGATTGCACTGCTTACAGATGCTTGGTAGATGTAGGCAGCTCTACTGTGAATTTGTTTAGCTTTGCCTGCACTGCTACAGCACAATGATCTATCTATCTATCTATCTATCTATCTATCTATCTATCTATCTGTCTATCTATCTATCTATCTATCTATCTATCTATCTATCTATCTATCTATCTTCACTCCTGCTCATAAATATGGAATGCTTGTGTCAAATAAAGGTAAATTTCAGAGAATGAATGAAAGCAATGTCCATTGCAAAGGTCAGCCATCTTCTCTAATCACTCTTTGAAACCCTCAACTACATTATTGCAAGAATTTCTAATTTTTGGTTGAATCCATCTCACCCTAAAAAACCCCCTCAATTTCAATATTTCGTGCAGCGCCTGTCAGCAGCAGAAAATCATAGGACTCATGCCATTGAGATTACCAATGAACTGGAGAGTACTGGGCAGTGCTGCCCTCTTTGGCAATTTCAACTTCATGGTCACATGTCCAGTCTAAGGCCTTGACCCTGTTCCAACCCAGTGAGTCTGAGTACTGAGGCCCATCACTATAGAGATAATGCAATACCTGTACAAATTCATGGATTTTATGGAACTACTGATGTGTCAGCTCCAACAAGTGTGCTAGATGGTGAGAGATGACTGCAAGGATCATGAAACACTGCAGGTATTGTGGAAAAATTGGTTAAATCACTGTTAAATATAGTGGTCAATCCCCCAAGGCCTTTTGTTTACATTCCTAGTTTCACACTCTTCTAATTATGTACCATTACAGGCCAATTTCTATCAGTGACTTCACTCGTGGGCCTCCCTCTGAACCATGGAGGTATCTTTATCATCAGCTGTCAAGGACTTAAATTGTGATGTTGGCTTCAGTTGTGTGCGTGGCGTTCCTGAGTTATTTCTCAATTACATCGCAGTTGGTATTTTCAAGTCACATTTCAGATGTCTCAATATGGTTCTTTAATTGACAGTGTCTTAGAAAAAAAAGCTGACACAGAAATTGATAGTTGTCTCAGAGAATGTATAGTGATCTTCAAATAGATTGCATCATGGCTTACCGATCTAAGCAGTATAAAGAAATGAATTTGGTTAGTTTTGCATGCACTGCTTAGGACCCAGAAAGAAAATGTTAATAGAGAAGTAGAACAGGGATTTAAACAATATTTAGGGACAAAAAGCTAGTAAGGTCAGGTGAATTCGGTTAACATTGCATATTGCTATGGAACTAAGAAATAAAAGTCAAAGAAAAAAAGGAGAAGCAAGATTAGAAAGCAGTTGAAAATCGAATGATGATGCCTTCAGATAGACAAATTTCAAGACACCGCACCAAAGCGCACCAAGACTGACATATTTGGGTGTATTTCTGTCATAGTCATCTTCTTCTGCTTCATAAGTAAAGCCTGTGGCAACTGGTGTTTTCTCTTGCAACCATATCTTACAAACTAAGATCAGGCAGATATATTTCACGATGCCATTCACACTGACACATTGATAGATAGATTCAGCCATTTCCCAGTCACCTATTTATTCTGTAGATTTCAAAATTACATTCACACTGTACATTCAGACAGATTCAACTATTCCCCATCACCTACTTATTCTACTTGATGCAACCACATCTAACAATCTGAGATCAGAGAAGGCCTCCCTCTCAACCACTAAAGTATCTTTATCATTACCTGTTGATGATTCAAATTGCCATGCTGGCTGCAGTTGCGTGAGTTACGTTCCTCAGTTATTTCTCAATTACATCGTAGCTGGCATTTCAAGTCACGTTTCAGATGTCTCAATATGGTTCCTTAATTGACGGTGTCTCAGAAAAAGCTGACATGCAAAATTGATAGTTGTGAGAACGTTGTGACCTTCAAATTCATTGCATTTCAGTAGATAGCACTGTGTGAATTCATTTAGCTTTACATCTAGAACACAATGATGATCTATCTATCTATCTATCTATCTATCTATCTATCTATCTATCTATCTATCATCTATCTATCTATCTATCTATCTATCTATCTATCTATCTATCTATCTATCTATCTATCTATCTATTTGTCTATCTATTTGTCTATCTAATTTTCTATCTATCGTTTACATATAATTTCCTTTCTTGTTGGTTGACCAAACTTGGTCATGTTGACTGAGCATGACTTGATTCACCAATAATCAAATCTGTGCCCCTAGGTTGCCTTCGGAAGCCTTTCTTAATCTACTGCCTTCTTGTGCTCCACTGTCTTGGATTTTTGGAGGCTCTATGGGTTTGTCATCTTGCAACTATCAGACTGTGTGGCCTAAAAGTTGACATGATATGAAATTGAAGAATGGAATTTGCAGACACAGAATACAACAGAAGAATTGACTCAAACTAAAGATAATATAAAGGAAAATCTATCAAAAGAAGAGGAGAAATTTATAATATAGAATCACCATTCACCTTATATCAGGAAAGACAGTCGAACGTGATGATAAATTTATTGGGGAAACAAAGCAAAACTGATTGACTGGATTGGAAAACTTGGAAAGAAAATAAGCTACCACTTAAAGTAAGAGTAGATTTTTGATTGGGGGGTAATGCACGTAAAGTAAATGCATTTCCAATCACTAAGGCTAGGTATAGAAAGCTTCCAGCTGGACATTGAATTATATTGGACAATGGTAATCAGAAGAAAATAAGCTACCACTTAAAGTAAGAGTACATTTTTGATTGGGGGTAATGCAGGTAAAGTAAATGCATTTCCAATCATCAAGGCTATGGAAGCTTCCAGCTGGACATTGAATTATATTGGACAATGGCAATCAGGTCAAGATGATCATGTTTGTCCTCTCCCTTGATTGATTTTCTTCCTTGTTGTGGCCTTTCCGCCGTGAAACCCTACATTTGCCTACACTCTAAAAAATTTCAGACAAAATTGGTTTTTTAGATTCAAAATGGTTTTTTGAAAAACCAAATTTCAATGCAAAAAAACATTTTGAATCTAAAAAACCAATTTTGTCCCGACATTTTTTAGAGTGTACCCACGGAATTGAATACAAAAGCAAAACAAAATAAAATGTAAGCTAGCAAAAAAAAAAAAAGAAGAGTAGCATAGGATAGAATAAATAGAAACCCTTGTATTGATGTCCAATGGAGAATAGAATAAGAATATAATATAGGCCAAATACAAAAGAAAAGAATAGAACCAAGCATTCATATATTATACCTTGGTCATGTTGACTGAGCATGACTTGATTCACCAGTAATCAAATCTGTGCCCCTAGGTTGCCCTTGGAAGCCTTTCTAATCTATACACTACTTACACTGCCTTCTTGTGCTCAACTGTCTTGGAGTTTTTGAGGCTCTATAGGTTTGTTGTATCTTGCAGCTATCAGAATATGTGGCCTAAAAGTTGACATGATATGAAATTGAAGAATGGACTTTGCAGACACAGAATACAATAGAAAAATTGACTCAAACTAAAGATAATATAAAGGAAAATCTATCAAAAGAAGAGGAGAAATTTATAATATAGAATCACCATTCACCTTATATCAGGAAAGACAGTCGAACATGATGATAAATTTATTGGGGAAACAAAGCAAAACTGATTGACTGGATTGGAAAACTGGAAAGAAAATAAGCTACCACTTAAAGTAAGAGTACATTTTTGATTGGGGGTAATGCAGGTAAAGTAAATGCATTTCCAATCATCAAGGCTATGGAAGCTTCCAGCTGGACATTGAATTATATTGGACAATGGCAATCAGGTCAAGATGATCATGTTTGTCCTCTCCCTTGATTGATTTTCTTCCTTGCTGTTCCATGTGGCCTTTTCCCCGTGAAACCCTAGATTTGCCTACACTCTAAATAATTTCAGACAAAATTGGTTTTTTAGATTCAAAATGGTTTTTTGAAAAACCAAATTTCAATGCAAAAAACCAACATGGATTTTTTAAAAAACCATTTTGAATCTAAAAAACCAATTTTGTCCCGACATTTTTTAGAGTGTACCCACGGAATTGAATACAAAAGCAAAACAAAATAAACATATGGGAAGCTAGCAAAAAAAAGAAGAGTAGAATAGGATAGAATAAATAGAAACCCTTGTATTGATGTCCAATGGAGAATAGAATAGGAAAATAATATAATAGAAAAGAAAAGAAAAGAACCAAGCCTTCATATATTATACCTTGGTCATGTTGACTGAGCATGACTTGATTCACCAGTAATCAAATCTGTGCCCCTAGGTTGCCCTTGGAAGCCTTTCTAATCTATATACTGCCTTCTTGTGCTTCACTGTCTTGGAGTTTTTGAGGCTCCATAGGTTTGCCCTATGTATTGCAGAATACATGTAGATTAAAATCGAATGACTCAAACCGAGGTAATATAACAGAAAATATGCTAAACGCAGTGGAGAGATTTATAATATAGAATCACCATTCACCCAATATCAGGAAAGACAGTCGAACATGATGATAAATTCATTAGGGAAATAAAGTACAGCCGATTGACTGGAATAAAATACATGGAAAGAAAGTAAGACTACATCTTTGTATTGGGAATTAAACATATAAAGAGACTGCATTTCCAATTGTGAAGGCAAAAGAGACCTTCAGCTAAATTTTTTAGGCTCTATAGGTTTGTCATATTTTCAACTCGACAGTTGAAACTCTTTTTGTGAACAGTTGCAGTAATTATGTGTATATTCTACAAATAATGTTTGTGTTTATTCTGTCGTTAATGTAAATTAATAGGCCTATCCAAGTGAAGAAACAACATCCCTTTCAAAACAGTTCTTCAACTCTCAATGGACTTATAGCTATATTTCAGATTGAGTCGCCACATCTGTTCCAAGGCTTCTCTTGTACTCATGTTGATGTTTGTTGATTGTAAACTGAGCACAGATAGATTTGAAGACACCATTCACACTGATACATTGATAGATAGTCTAAGATAGACTCAGTTGTTTCCTCGGTACCCATTTCTTAAACTAGATAAATCAAGGCTGGAGCCACTAGCAATTCCTCGTGCAACCACATCTAACAATCTTGAGATCAGAGGCGGCCTCCCTCTCCACCACTGAGGTATCTTTATTACTGGCTGCCGAGGACTCAAATTGCCATGCTGGGTACAGTTGTGTGCGTGACATTCCTCAGTTATTTCTCAATTACATTGCAGCTGGCATTTCAAGTCACGTTTCAGATGTCTCAATATGGTTCCTTAATTGACAGTGTCTCAGAAAAAGCTGACACACAAAATTAATAGTTGTCTCAGAGAATGTAGTGACCTTCAAATTGATTGCATCTTGGTGGATGTAGGCAGTTCTATGGTGAATTTGTTAGATTTGCCTACATTGTGGCATTTGTGATTTATCTATCTATTTCTTGGCAGATCTATATTGAGGCTTTTTCTAAGCATATCTTGTCTAAATTTATTTCTTATCTTGTCTGAATTATCTAGGCCTTTTTTATCATTAATTTTGTTTGTATCTCTACTGCTGCTTATTATATTGCCCAAAATTGTATTGTGTGTATTATTTACCTATTCTAGGCATTTGTTTGTAGTCTATATCGCTACTTCTAGTCTGAAATCATATTGGGCATATTACTTCGGCCTTTTTATTAGCATTTGTTTGTGTTCTATCATTTTCAGTGCAGGCAAAGCTAAACAAATTCACAGTAGAGCTGCCTACATCTACCAACAAGCATCTGTGAGCAGTGCAATCTACCAGGATGCAATCAACTTGAAGGTCACTACATTCTCTGAGACAACTATCAATTTTGTCTGTTGGCTTTTTCTGAGACACCATCAATTAAGGAACCATATTGAGACATCTGAAACGTGACTTGAAATGCCAGCTTTGATGTAACTGAGAAATAACTGAGGGATGTCACGTACACAACAGTATGTTTAAGTTATGAAAATCGAATAAACCAAATTTTAAGATGACATAGGTCTATGCCCAAAGATATCATAGAGGCAGGGAGGAATTTTTCTCATAGAAATAAGCAGTTCATTTTTCAAATTCAACTGATTACAGCAAATTAAGACAACCAAATATACAATTAATGAGATTCCCTGAAAAAAGTGTGTCTCCCACTGACACCAATGTAGCAATGACTTAGAGACCAATGTGGCCACTGGAAGACCA